>JAQFVV010000058.1:4011104-4758604 GCA_028023455.1 Epiperipatus broadwayi
ATGCTGAAACATCCAACCGATAAATGACATCGCTCAAAATGGCCATTTAGGCAAAAACAAAATCGAATTTTTATATTAATAATCAGTTGATTAAATAAGACGAAACATAAAAATCTTAATTTACATTAAAAATCACGGATTAAAATATTAAAACACAAAAATCACAATTTTCATAAAAAAATCACGTGATTAAAATATTAAAACACAAAAATAGCAATTTTAATAAATAACAAAATCACGTGATTAAAATATTAAAACACAAAATCTATATGCCAAAAGATTATAACTTATAAAATCCAATGCTAAAAATGTAAAAAATAATGATGAAAAGATTTAAGCAATAACTATATTTTCATTCACTATAGAAATGAATCACGATAAGAAAAGTGCTGTAAAGATCTTGAATAATAAGTATTCACATTAATCTTTAAAAAATCATAAATGCTATAAATCCAAGCATTGATAGTAAATCCAACGCCATAAATTCTGAGTATTGTAATAGCAACTCTCAAAAAATTAAAAAACGCCACAAACCTAAGCATTGTAACAGCAATCAAAAATTAAAAATGCTATAAATCCAATGATGGTAATAGCAAATCTCAAAAATTAAAAAATCGAAAACACTATAAATCCAAGCATTGTAATAGCAAATCTCAAAAATCAAAATGCTATAAATCCAAGCATTGATAGCAAATCTCAAAAATTAAAAACTATAAATCTAAGCATTGTAATAAAGCAACTATCAAAATCAAAAATGCTTATAAATCCAAGCGCTACTGATAGCAAAATCTCAAAAAATAAAAACGCTATAAATCTAAGCATTGTAATAGTAAATCTCAAAAAATCAAAACGACTGAGTGGAATCCAAGTACCGTAATAGTAAATCAAAAATTAACGATTTGACAAACTTTGAAAAATAAACTGTATTAATTGGCATTTCCATAAAGATAAGCTTTATTCTGTTCCTGTACAGTATATACTAAATCATTAGTTTAAATTGTAATACTTAAAAACTATAATTGCCATAAATTGGGACATTGTAATTTTAATATTAAACGTAGTTTTGAAATTACCGCCAATGAAAAAGGGGGGGAAAGAAAGCGTAACAAAATAGGCCAGAAGTTAATGTTTGAAAATCAAACCCCTTCCATTTATCGGTTCTTCTTATTAAAAATCAAAACGGCAATTTTTTTTTAATGTAATTGCAAACTTCAAAAGCTAACTTATGTTAAGGCGTTATTTTAAAATCAGAAATGATATTCTTTTTCAATAAAACCCTTAAAAATTTACGAAGTATTGACTAGAAAAATAACAAATGCTATTTTAAAAGGTGTGTTCGTCTAGCAATCGTTATATATTTCAAATTCAGCATTATAACTTAAAATAAATATATTTCAAACCTATAATGTTATAAAATCAAACATTAAGTTCGTGTAATGTCACATTGTACAGCTTTGTTGTTTACGGAGGTAAAAGTGCGAGAAGAGTGGAGGAAGCCAACACGGAAAACCTGAAAATACTTAAAGATGTAAAAACATAATCGCGTTGTGAATTCTGAGAGATGAAAATGTGATATTGTAATCAGAATTTGTGGTAAAATTCAACGCAGCCAATGTGATTCTTTAGGCAAGTCAGAAACCAAAACATATTTTTCATAGTGATAATTAGAAAAATAATTAGTGTTTTATCAAGATTACTTCAAACTTCCAACAGTATATTAAATCTTCAAATCATAAGCACTATAATTTTAAAAATTAAATTGGTAATGTGAACTGGTTGAAATATTCCATCAATTTTAAATATATTAACATCAGAAGTTTCATTTATTTTATTTTAGTAAAATTGTTAATATTCTTTACTTAGTTTGGGATTATCCCTAAGGGTTGAGTTTTATGGTATAATGAATCAAGTAACTGAATGTCAGATACAGATAGATTTATAAGTAATTTTTACCATTATTTTAAGAAATTTTAAAAATTACTTAAACATTCTCTCAATCGATGGATGAAATAAGCTAACTTGGTTTTGTGTTTATTACTATAATTACGCTAAACCAAAATTAACGTATCCAGGAAGAAATTAGTCTTGAGCTGATCATTTCAAATTCTACTTTTAAAATTGCATATTTGGTCTTCACAAATAATAATAGGTATGTTAATGATGAATGATAATTTCTGCACAATTAGAGTTTGGGATGCATTTTCTTGACTTTAAGATAATAAAGTACAAAGGCAAACTGACAACCATGAAAAATACGCGATTTTTAATCAGAGTATCTATTAATTGATAATTGTTGTTTTTACCTAACTATTTACATTAACTTCAAGATATTTTTAAACTTAATAATATTTAATGATTTAAAAATATAAACGCATTCGTAACATTATATATGTCATAACTTAGTGAACTTGTTTTATATATGTGCTACTATGATCTACATGTATTATCTTTTACATTTTAGCTTTAATTAATTTTACATCCATCAACTAAAGCTATTCTGGTGGTAACTTATTAAAAACAAATATAAAAATAAATTAATGATTTAAAAATATAATCGAACTACAACATAATATTTTGGTCGCTAAATTTGTATCTCTGTTTATATATATTATCCTGGGAAAATATTGAAAAAACAAAAAAGAGACCTTTCATTAATATTAAAAAAAAAAAGAAATATAAAGGCAGAAGTTTTAATGGGATCATATTATCTGAAATGGTATTACTGAATTGTTTATTAAAAAATATTATTCTGATATTCATCTTATTGTTATTATAATTCACGATCAATCTATTTTTTTTTATTTTTTATGATTGTAGTAGTTCTGAGATAAAATATTACCCAAACTCATCCTATAATACGTGACATCCTCATACTATGAACTTTCACTTACAACAACGTACAGTTATCGCTATATAAAAGTATACATCTAATATACACATACATATCTATATTTACTAGATATGTAAAAATATTGCTGTTTGTCGTTATTATAAGAATTAAAATACATTATTATAAGATTAAACATACGTAATTATGTTAGCCTTCAAGCATAACAAGTCTATTATTTTTTGATAAATATAGTTATATATAAATTTTAAAGTTTAATTTATAATATTTTTGTCTTAATAAGAGGTAAGAATGCTTATCCTGAACTTCGCATTTTGAATTTATCTTAGAGCATATATATATTAAAATGAATATTAGTGTTGTTAAACTTCAACACAAACCCTTAAAAACAAATTTCAAGTATATATCATGACCAATGGTTCATAGATTTTTTTAATAACTGACAAGCACTTTTATATTTTTTATAGTTAAATAAAATTGTGGAACCAGAAACTATGTTTTGTCGGCACTTAACTATCCTATTTTGAATGCTGGGAATTTTGGAAAATTCTGGAAACATTGGGAAGAATGACTTGAAACAAACGCTAATTGTTTTGTTTAGAATTCTAGATCGATTTATATAGATCTTTATGATATTAGATAATTTAAATTGAAAAATGCAGTGGTAAGATTTATATTTTTAAAAATAGGTTAACTATTTTCTTTATCTGTTGATGCTGCTTTTTGATTGTCCTCACTTCATCTTTACATCACCTAAACTGAATTTTTTAAAACTATACATTTGATTTGGGATATTTAAATTACACTGATAAATGATCTGATTAACCTTGATAGTAGAATATCGATCACTTTTTCAAACTTATCACAAAGGATAAATATTTAGAATACATTTAAGTGTTCTTAATAAATGTGAATTTTTCGGCATTTATCAATTTGTTATTTAATCTTCAATCAATCATATGCCATTAGCATTTTTGTTCGCTTATTTTAATGTTTTCTGACTTTCTTAATAAATGCATTATCTTTGTTTCAACTATTTTTTTTGTTTATACTTTTGTCTATTTAATGTATTATTATAAACCCAACGTTTTATCTGATGGCACTATAGTCTTTAAAATATTTCTTGTTTAAAATTATAATATTGACTTAGCATATAGCACTGCTTAGCATCTAGACGGAGTTCTATAAATTAACACCTTATCATTCCTGGGAAATACTTAATAGTGTCTAGTAAATATCATTTATGACTTTCTTAAAAAATGTTTTTAACATATTAATTTTTGAAGATTAATAAAATTAAAATCGCCTGATTCATTACTTGTAACTAGAATGTTTGGATTCATTTTAAAGCATCTGAGTAATTTTTTTACATCTTCAATACTAGTTTCTCCTCTGAAGTTTCTTCTGATTTTTTTCCAATTGTAGCATTTTAGGCTGTTTAATGTTACTGCTACAATGTCTGATTGATAGCATTATAGCTTTCAAATATTGTTTTTTAAAATACTGATTTAG
Organism: Epiperipatus broadwayi; assembly: GCA_028023455.1. Lineage (NCBI taxonomy): Eukaryota > Metazoa > Onychophora > Udeonychophora > Euonychophora > Peripatidae > Epiperipatus > Epiperipatus broadwayi. Next base: position 4,015,465 of record JAQFVV010000058.1, read on the forward strand.
TATATACTGTTGAAGACAGAATAAGCTTTCTTTTGCAAATAGCATTTATGATTTATTTTTAAAGGCCATAAGACTAAATGCTAATTTTTTGAGATTTACTGCCATTGTTAACAAGGTTGGATTTATTGAAAGTTTTTGATTTTTTGAGATTAACTTATTACAATGCTTGATTTATAGCGTTTTTAATTTTTTTGAGATTCGATATCAACGCTTGGAATGCTTAGGATTTATAGTGTTGAGAATTTTTTGAGATTTGTTATCAACGCTTGATTTATAGCGATTTTGATTTTTGAGATTTGTTACCGCAGCGCTTAAATGCACTATAGCGTTTTTAATTTTACATGAGATTTGCTATCAATGCTTGGATTCAGAGCATTTTTGATTTTTCTGAGATTTGTCGTATTACGTAATGCTTGGATTTACATGTGTTTTTGATTTTTTAATTTTTTGAGATTTGCTATTAGGATCGCTTGGATCTACAGCATTTTTAATTTTTGAGATTTGGTTACTATTCCACAATACTTTAGGTAAGTGAGAGTGCTTTTAATTTTTTGAGATTTGTTATTATAATGCTCAGATTTACAGCATCTGACGGTTTGTTATTAATAATAGATTATATTGTTTGATATCAATGTTTTCGATTCTAGTAGTATTCATAATATTCTTTTAAAAGATTGATGTGTAGGATAACGTGTATTCAAGACCTTTACCACTCTTTTAACTTGGTATCATGATTCTATTTCTAAAAGTGAATGAAAATATAATTAGTCACTTTTAAAATCTTTTCACTATTCGATTTTTACTACTTTGTAGCATTCAGATTTTATGAGGAAGTTACAATCTTTTGGTGTAGTTACGATTATTAAGTTTTAATATTTTAATCATGGGATTTTTTTATTTAGTTGAAATTGCTACTTATGAGTTTTAAATATTTTAATCACGTGATTTTTTATGAAAAATTGTGATTTTTGTGTTTTAAATATTTTAATCACGTGGGAATTTAACGCAAATTAAGATGCTTTTATGTTTACCATTTTAATCACGTTGATTGACTACTACGAAATTCTTATTTTTGTTTTTTTCCTCACTAAAAAACTATGATTTGAGTGACATGATCGTTGGATGTTTCAGCATGGTTTGGGTGGTTCTTATATATATGATAATAGATGGACAATTGAAATTTTAAACTGGATTCCAAGAGATTGTAAAAGACCCAGAAAGAGATCACATGTGAGATGGATGGATGAAATAAGAAAATGTGCAGGGGTGTTGTGGAGAAGAGAAGCTAAAGAGTGGAGAAGATGGATTAAACTTGGAGAGACCTTCATCCTGCAGTGGATTGATAATGGTTGATGATGATGATGATGATATATATAAGCCAATGATGTTATAAGAGTATATGTAAATTTTGTTTTATTAATTCATATTTTTATATTTTTAACATTCTTAATGTGCAACGTGTTTTTATATTTCAATTTTATTGGTAGGTAACTTTAGATTTGTTTTATTAATCTTATTCTTTTTATAAGTATCACAGATTTACCTATTTCAGTTACAACCCTTTAATGTCTTTTAAATTTTTTGACAGTTGATAATTAATTGGATAAAATGCAATAGTTATTCTAAAGGCTTGTTTTCTTACCCTCATAAGATTAGCAGAAAATTATTTAAAAGAATTTTAGAACAACATTCTTTCCCCCTTTCAATTTCATGATTGTTTTAGAAAATCTAGAATTTTCTTTAGCAAAAGTAAAAAAGAATTTTTGTAAGTTATAAAAAAGAAAATCTAGATTAATATTTTTAATAAATGTTTTCATTAATAATGCCTTAGAATTTGACATATTCATTCTTACTTGACATGTGTGGATGTGTGTATAATAATTTTATATAAGTGGTAATCATTTAAAGTATTAGTAGTTTTTTTCTTGTTTATATTGTGTATGGCTGAAAGCAAAAGAGAAAGTTTTGCTTGTATGTGTACATGTATATCAAATGATCTCTTATATATACCATGAGAATGTTTTTTTATATATTCGATTTTTTATTTATTTCTATGCTTACTCATTTACAGAAGTGAATTTTGATTTAGCATTAGGTTCAGAAAAGTTTCTGTCCATGCTTGTTTTATATATTTTTATCTATTTTAACCCATATTTATTTAACACATGAAATTAGCAGTCATTTTGATGTTTACCTTGGGTCAAATATTTCTTGAGAGGTCTTTATTATGTTTTGCTCTTCAATATGGGTGACTTATGGGCCTTTCTAATTGTTTGTTATATGTTTTCTCTCAGGGTCAAGATCTTGTACTTTGTATGAGCCATGTTAGTTAAATCAACATGTGTGAGCTTGTCTAATAATAAAGTCTGCCAATGTTCAATTCTAGATTAATGTTATTGCAAAGATGTATGCACACTTCTGAAACTATAATGTATGTGTAATGTATTATTTAATGAATAAAGTTAATTTGAAGGGAAAAATAAAGAGGGTAATAGAATCACTCAATTGTCAAATACATTAATTACTTGTTTTAAAAGGGTTTGCAATCATTTTTTTTATATGTATGAGCTAATACTAGTTTAAACGACCATTAATGTAAATTTTGGTTTTACTATTGCTAATAAATATTGTTGCTAATTGTTAGATTTGTCTGGCATTTATTTACCATTGTCTGCCATGCCAATTGTTTATTTTAATAAGAATCTCTGTTCTCCATGAAATAGTGGCAATAATTGATCTACATATGATAGGACAACTATAGTAGGCACTTGTAATGAATATCCATATCAACCAATTATAAATATTCTACACTAGAAAACTAGTAGCACCCTCTTCTGAAGGATATTAGATGTAGGCTGTTCAGTATAAAATATTCATGGATTGTTGTTATAATAGACAATAGAAATATGGAGATAGTGTTTGTCAAAAAGTTGATAACATAAAAGTTGGGAGAGGAGTAAATTGATGCTTGAAAATAAAAATGAGACAATTTGCTCTACATAAATACCCTTCATGAAATAAAGATATATGTGAGAGATTATGACCTGGCCCAACTGATGAGTGTTGGTTTAGCACAAAATGCATCTTGGGGGTTATTTGTCTTTTTTTGTATCTTTATTTATATGAAATCATTTATGAAATAATAAAAAAGAATGGAGAAATGTGGAAGTTGTTTATCTATAAAAAGGTATTATGCATAGGAGAAAGAGAAACGTAAATAGCCATGTGTGTATGCTGAAAATCAGATATATTAATCTTTAACTTGGATTAAAGTTTATATCTGTTCTAGAGAAAATCTCTAGTTTAATAAATGATTAGTAATAATCATTATGTGTTTATCAAAAAGTTGATAACATAAAAGTTGGGAGAGGAGTAAACTGATGCTTGAAAATAAAAATGAGACAATTTGCTCTACATAAATACTCTTCATGTAATAAAGATATATATGAGAGATTATGACCTGCTCCAACTGATGAATGCTGTTTTAGAACGAAATGCATCTTGGGGTTTTTTTGTCTCTTATTGTATCTTTATTTGTATGAAATTGTTTATGAAATAATAAAAAAGAATGGAGAAATGTGGAAGTTGTCTATCTATAAACAGAGATAATTTTTGCCTTAGATGTATTAATATTTTCCTTTCAGTTGATTTTGAAATAAGTCCCTTCATCTATAACTTTATTTCATTTGCTACAATTCTAACTACTGACAGCTTTTTTTGTTCATCAGCTATCCAGATTTAGTGAAGTAATTGAAAGATAAAATATATACACGATTTTCAAATAATTAAGCTTATTAATTTACCAAATTAATCCACATTTACAATTTCTTTACCATTTAATCTTATAATGTCTGAATGTATCACATTTTGATTGTTGTGCTTATTGATTTTTTTAATGTGGCTGCATTCAGATTTAAATAAATCCTAACTTATGTTGAAATAATAGTGTTAGTGGTTATGAAATTTTTATGGTCTCTGTAATTTTATGTATTTATTGCAAATTCCTAAATTGTAAGAAGAGTGATTTACTCATTTTCTATTATAGTAGATTTTTATGCACATAACCACATTTACATATAAAGTATTTTTCCATGCACCATATACAGCTAATTGAATAACTCTGTGGGATTTAATAATAAGTTATGTGTAGCTTCATTTTTTAATTTATTGTTAATTGACATATTGTTGAACTATTTGATATTATTTATTGCAAAATTGAGAAATAATGGTCTATCATGCACCACACCATGTCTATTCGATGAGAATATCACATGACTCAAGATAACATTTTGGTAGTTAAACAATGTAAGAAAAAGACAGTAATTGGATTAACATCCATATGACTATGATTTTTTGGCACTGGAGTGAAGGCTTCATCATCATCTTATCAATAAAAATTAATCTGGATTCCATACTCCCTAACTAATTATCCACATTCTGGTCAACACTGAATATCTAAATAAGTTAAAAACTTGGAAAAAAGAACTTTAAGTTGGAATGTAACTTTAAAAATTTTTCCGAGCTTGGCTTGATTTCAATGTCTAGGTCATATGTATTGCTAATTGATATGCAAACCATTAGGCTAAATCACCCTCTAAGATATACTGAATATAACTACACACATGCCAGACATAATAATTAACTTCTTTATAGTTATCACAATTATAAAGACATGATTAGTTCATTATATTCTTCATATATATATATATATATATATATATTACATATTTAAAATATGGGCTAGAATGCAAATTATTGAAATAAAGCTATATATATATATATATATATATATTCTTGCTATTAAAAGGTGTGAAGGTTGCCTTGACAGCAGTTAGAAATATTGGTGGCTATATTTACTGTGAATGTTTAGGTTACTGGTTGGAAACTATATATATATCAAAATATTAATATATAACAAACTAACCAAAGAAAATACATATAAAAACAAAAAAAGACTTATAAATCCAATAAATAATATTATATTTCAACCAGAGGACTGGTTTTCATCAGTATTTTTTTCTTTCTGATGAAAACCAGTCCTCTGGTTGAAATATAATATTATTTATTGGATTTATAAGTCTTTTTTTGTTTATATATATATATATATATTTAAAATATGGGCTAGAATGCAAATTGTTGAAATAAAGCTAAAGAGTAGTTCATTTATTCATATTCAGACTTTGTTTTTTTTATAATGTATGATGCATACAAGATTGGTGGTTATGAATGTTAAAAATATACTGCAATCATCCTGGTGAGTTCTATAAAGTTTTAAGGTACACGCTATTATAGGATATGTTTATTTTGTTTGTAGAAGAATTTACATTTTGATATGGATTTCAGAATTAAATAGCTTTATTTTATAACCAATGTCACATGAATTTCTTGTACTTTTAATCATATATTTCTTGGAGCAATTCTCTTCACCATACACTGTAATCATTTATAGTAAGCCTGGGTAACAAATGAATATGAGATTATATAGTAATATAATATCGACATGTTTACCCAACTTGTGAATGTTTCTTTATTATTGAGAACTTAGGTTTCAAAGCTGGTCTAATGAAATTGTGTCTTTAGTTTCCATTTTATACTCAAGCTTATAATATAAAAGTTTTAAAAATGTAAGGTTTTGAATCCAAACCAAATCAATTGCATAATTATATAAATCTTATCTCAGTCAGTTTCTTTCTGTTTTAAAGATCTTAGCTCTATTTCAGGTTATTACTTTAAATATTATAAAATAGTGGAAGTTCATTTCTATATGCATAAGTGTGTTAGTTCCAGTTTTGAATCCTAAGTCTGTGCTTATAAAAGCAAAAGTTTAAAACTGGTGTTGAGGATATGGACATATTAGTACTGCATCATTTAAAATTCATTGATTACTAAATTCACCAGTAGATGGCTCTAGAGTTAAAGTGAAATTAATTGCTCTTACTTTTATTTTTTCTACTTTATATGTTTCAAAATGTGGTAGTATAGATAGGTGAAAAGATATTCAATAAACAATTGTGGGCATATGCCTCTCTAACGCTCCTCAAAAAAAGATTATTGAAAGAGTAATCATCAATTATCATGTTGAAAAACATTCTGGTGGTGAGGGATTTAGGGTTATCTAAGAATTGCTATATATTCATTTGCAGAATACTTTTGATGTCTAAATAGACTGACCATGGGTTGGCTACCTGAAAACAAAATCCTAATCATATTTAAAAAATAATGTTCTTTACAGTGAATTAAAAGATAATATACTTTCATACTAGTTAACTTCTTAATCTAAACTTTGAAAAAGGTGAGCAAGATCATAATAGTAAGAACTATAGTCTGGTATATACATGAACAATATGATTTTTTAAAAAATATAAAAAGTATATCCAGACTTAGTGCAGATGAAGTTGCAAAAACATAATGTTTTCTACAGCAATTTTCTAATTTAATTAAAAATCTTATATATATATATATGGTGGGGGGGGATTTTTAGAGGTAAATTTAAATGAATTTAAAAACTTATATTGCTTGACACTAAGTGTGAAAGTACTTTATTTTAAATAAGCTGTATGTTAATACTAAATCATATAAATCATAATAAAATCTAAAAAATAAAACAGATTTTGATGCATATGCAAGTTATGGTATCAATTCAGTATTCATTCTATCCCATTTTGAATACCAGGAAGTGCTGAAACCATTGCTGACACAACCAAGTGATAAATGATTTTAGATAAAATTAATAATGAAATGCTCCAAATATAGTGTCCAGACTACATAAAAAAAATTCAATTTTCATTGAGAGAAATATGCTATAGATTGTTCCAGTTATTTTGTCCCTAAATTCTTTTGCTAAAAAATAAATAAAAACCATGCAGTGAGATGAAAGTATTTTAATTCTACTACTAATATGGTGGTAAAATACAGAAAAAAGTACAAGAACTAAGGAAAGTAAAAAGCTCAATTACAAAAGGAATATTAAAACCATAAAGTATGGCGACAGAATATAGAAAAATTAATAAAAAATGTACTGAAATAAAATATTTTAATTTTACAATTAACATGAATTAAAATTAAATTGAGAGACTGCAAACCTCTCAAGTGCTTATGACTCTCAACAGCCAATCAGATCATAAACACAGACAAAGAATTTAACAAGAAAGGGTGGTTCCACCCTCGGCTGTTGATAGTCATAAGCGCTTGAGACGTTTGCAGTCTCTCAGTTTAATTTCAATACCATCTGCACTTTATAAAATACACCTGGGTCTCTTTTTATGCGAACTTATTTAACATGATTTTGAAGTTATGCGATTCGTGTTTCACCGGAAGTCGAACTCCGATATTGCGCTATTACTTTAAATAATAAATTTCATGCACTTACGTTATATTGAAAGTAATAGCACATTATTGGAATGCGACTTTCAACTTAGTAATTTCAATATTTTCAGTGCTTTATAATAGTAAGATTTTATGCAATAATAAAATTAAAATCATGATTTCCACATTTTATGTATACACATAGTAATTTCAATATTTTCAGTGCTTTATAATAGTAAGATTTTATGCAATAATAAAATTAAAATCATGATTTCCACATTTTATGTATACACACATTAAATTTTACAAGATTATGATGTAAATTTGTTCAAACATTGTGCGTGTTAATTTTGCATTTTAAATCACATTCTGTTTTTGCTTTTTAAAAAAGAACATAATCAATTATTAATCATTTAGTGTCCACAAGTTTATTTTTAAAAGATCAGTAATAGCAGTGGGCACAATTAAATTTGACAATTAAAATCTGATTTTTAATTGTATTAACAATTTAAAAATTACTTACGGCGACTTGAAATAATGTGATGTGAAATTTGATTTTTAAACGGAATTGAAAATTAAAGATAAAAATAAGAATTTAATTTTTAGTTGTTAGTTTCATAAACAATTAATAAAATCATCGTCTCAAAGATTAATTACGTTGTCACCAGAAAACCATTGTCACAACATGAGTGTGAAGTTGGCGCTAGTTGTTTGCAAACGAACGTGTTTTTGGCAAATAGCTATAATAATTAAAACGTGTATAAAAAAAATGTAAATTACTGTACTGTAAATTATGCATAAAAATATATTATTTTGAATAAAATTAAATATTATAGTTTAAAAAAGTTTCTCTTGTATCAATTTTTTTCAAATTTGAAATTTTTTATTAGTCATATTTTATTTTTTTTTGCGCGAATTTTAAAGTAATTTTACGTTGATGCTTTGCTTTTACGCGAATTTTGAAAAATCACAGACCGCATCCCCCCCCCTTTTCAATGTAAGTTACATCTATTTTTGCGCGATTTCATTTGCACGTGTTTTCTGAGGAACCTATCTATCACGTAAAACAAGTTCCAGGTGTAAATATTAATTAACAGGAATCACATTTCATGTCATCAAATGTTCAATTACAAGAGAACTAAAATCCTAAGATATGTTGGTGGAATATAGAAAGAATTGCATGAACTAATTTAAAGTATAAAGTTTGATTGGTTAAATTTAAAAAAATTCAAAACAATATTTACAGTTTAGCAAATATAATATTTGACAAAAGAAAAACATATAATTACTAATGCCTTGTCTGCAAAATATTATCTCCTTGCATGGAAAAATATTAAAATTACTTTACAATTAAATGAACATGATTAAACAATTAAAACATCAAATACATGATTAAACTAATTACTGAAATAATTTAGAAAAAAATAATATACATATGCTTATGATGGAGGATTACAATGTTAGATATTTCAGTGAAAATATTTTGTAAATGACATTTATTTTATTCTGTTCATCTATAAATAGATGTGTTACCTATAATTATTAAATATTAACATCAAAACATTTTGTTAAACACACACAAAAAAAATCAAGAACTCTTGCATGACAAAAAAAAAAGAAGGGGCTGGAAAAATTTAAAAATAATAATTCAGCAAAATATTTGACCTTAAAAAAACCCCAACAAATTACGAACATCTGCTAATGGACATATGTCACCCACAATAAATTTTAAAATTAATTTTACAACTAATAAATAAAGCTATAAGAATATATATTATACCCAATTTAAAAAAAAATTCTAAAACAGTAGTTTAGCAAATAATAGCATTAACCAAAAATAAATAAATAAATTACTGTATCTACTAAAGAATATAATCACACATAATAAATAATAAAATTAATAACTAAAATTATAGAAATATATTACACACGATTTAAATAGATTTTTTTTTACCTCAAAGCATGCAAAATTATAGTCTGCTTCACAAAGAGAAAGGCAAAATAGAGAGGGAGATATTTGTAGCAGTCACTCTTCACATTTTCGGTTCACACCTGGCATCAATGATATCAAATGAAAACAAATATATAATATTTTAGTCTCATTATTTACATTAAAGTGGTAAAAAGAGAGAAGTGGGAAAAAATAGCACCATTCATTTTTTTAACTGCTAACTTCCCACTAATTTATTCAGCTATAAACTATCTATCTCTAATCTAAATACTTATATATCTATCTATCGATCTATCTTTTATTTGTCTCTCTATCTGTTTATCTATTCACCTACCTATATATCTATCTATTTACCTTTATTTATCTATTTATCTATCTATTTGCCTCTATATACGCTTATCTATTTATTTATACATCCAACCATCCATTAATTATCTAGCCAACTCCTATCCAATATCTACATATTTATTTGTCTACTTACTTATCTAACTACATACTTATCTATCTATACTTCTCTCTGTATGTTTAACTATCTACATATTTATTTGTCTACTTACTTATCTAACTACATACTTATCTATCTATACTTCTCTCTGTATGTTTAACTATCTACATATTTATTTGTCTACTTACTTATCTAACTACATACTTATCTATCTATACTTCTCTCTGTATGTTTAACTATCTACATATTTATTTGTCTACTTACTTATCTAACTACATACTTATCTATCTATACTTCTCTCTGTATGTTTAACTATCTACATATTTATTTGTCTACTTACTTATCTAACTACATACTTATCTATCTATACTTCTATCTGTATGTTTAACTATCTACCTATCCATCTATTCATTTACAAGTCTCTGATTTATTTTCTATCTACCCATCCATCCATTTAACCATTATTCCTATCTATTGAAGTCATACATATATGCTTACATATATATATGCTCCATGCCAATTTGTATTTAAATCTTTTAAACACTGTTAAAAATTTATTAGGAAGAGTCATAAACAATTAGCTGAGTTTAATTAAAATCTAGAAAATTCCTTAAAAAATTAGATAAATAATTAGTAATGTTCAAGTGTATAACAGATTCTAGAACATTTTAGTAAAAAACAATTAATTTAAATTTAAGCTGCTTAATTAACATTAAATTTTAATAAAATTTGTAAAGTCAGGTTAACTACAAGGCAATGGTAGTTTTCTTATTAAAACCAATTAATGAAAAGTAGAATTGTCTTGGTATTATTCTTTAAAAGTTAATGTTTACAATATTTTGCCTTATGGTAATAGGGGGTTGATGGATGCTTAATTACTAAAAGAAATGCAAGTAGACAAAAAATATTCAGAATTTGGAAAATATTTCTAATTAATAAAAAGTAAAGGATTAAATTGTAATTAAGCTGATAAAAATTATTATTAGCAGAAATATTTTTAATTAAAACTAATCTAGATGCCTTTTCTTGAAAAATAGTATTAATACCTAGGTAAATGTGAAAACAGGATCTTTTTATAAAAAAATTCTTCAAGTTTGTCATTTGACAAAAAATTTTTCATGCTTATCAACAAGATCTCCTTCAAAAGTTATTTTTAAGTTTCTTAATCATTTGGCTGCTAGGAGCCATGTATAATTATAACCTGTGAGTAGAAGCTCGTGTTCACTTTCCCTTCACCATCCCAAGGTAGTGGAAGTTTGGAATCTTGATGTAGTCTGTCAACAGCTACCCATCTGAAGTCTGCTGACCTGTTAAACCTGTATGCCATTATTCTTGCCATCATATCTGTATTTAACCTTCTCACCTGCTGTGCCTGCATTCAAGAAATATAAAGAAGCAGCTACCTAGTCAATTATGTCACCCTGTCATTTGCTACTTCATCAGAATTAGTCTGTTTCCAGATTAACAATATGTGAGAAAAGAGTCATTCAGAACCAAGATAATGTAAATTGTACCATGAAAGCTACATGGTATTATATCTACATGCTGCTCTTTATACCTTGCCCACATTGTTTTTAAATCTTTCATAAAGGTAATTGTAGAAATATTGAACTCATGCCATGAGATCTCTACAATTCCAAAAGACCAGTAAAAACTTAAACAATTTATATAGATTTGATATTTCCTTTTTATTTTTATTATTTAATATTTTTTGTGTTGTATTTTTCTTTAATATTATGTTTGACTTTTAAAATTATACCTATACATTAAACTAACCAGTAGCTGTTAAACAATGATCAAATAAACTGCTATTATGTAGTCATTCTTAAATTGTACATGTGTGATAGATTTAGGTACTGAACAATCAAATAAAGAAGGATATTTTTGTAAAAATATTTTTCATTTCTTAAATTCCTATAATCAACTTGCTAAATAAAAGCTAATTAATCAAAAGCACAGAGACATTTCAATTCCCCTTTCTCACTTGACTCAAAGATTTTGTTTTTTCATAATATCATTTAAACATTTCAATTAGGTTTTTTAACAACTATAAAGTAAAAATTGAACTAGTTTTAAAACCATTATTAAAAAATAAAATGGTATATACTTTTTGAATGAACAAACATATCTGTCATTTAATTTATGTTATCCTCAGTAAATTAAGATCTATTTTAAGTAAATGTTTAATTGTAATTATATATCTCAATCACAGACCACTTGAGATATCTTATAATGTATATCTTGGTATGGGTGAGTACAATCTTTAGTATGGATCTTCAATTAAGCAGGGATTATTAGAATCTTTTATTGTTTTTAAATAATTCTATTTGATGAACCAATTAGGCTTTAATTTACTCAAGTAAAGTAATTTGTGACAACTTGTGCAAACTTAAAATGTGAACTACTCATGCTTATTTTCTTTTTAGTAATCATTGTAATTGCCAGACTTTCATAACTAAGAATTACTTATTGCTCATTCCTTTATTTAAATTGCATTGCTGAGTTATTTATATATTTGATTAATTAATATATTTGTTCTTCAAGCAGGTGATTGCTCCTGCTTTGTAGAAATGGATTGAGTATTATCTAGATATGATCACACCAAGATGGATATATATTTTCATAATTAATAATCTTTGCTGTTGTTATTAATATAATTGTCATTGTAAATGAATATTCCTGCTTGATAGTGTTAAGTTTATTACTGGTTATAGGAGCAGACATTCATTCCTGCTTCATATTACCCTCTGATCTGATGAAATTCCTGAGTATGACCTCACCAAGGCAGGCATGGCAACTTGTCTGTTTTTTCATCAGATATAAATCTGTTTATGAACAACCTAGCACTGCATTCAATATTTTAATGCATTTTTAAAGCATGATATTGCAATTATGTAGTCAGTCATAATTCTAAGACAATGATAGTCATATATTAATAATTGTGATTTTTAATACCTAGAAATAAATATTTCCAGATATACCCTACTTAATTAAGAAGTAATTAATAGATAAATTATCGTAGAATATCCACCCTGGAAATTACTGGAGCATGTAAAGCCTATAGCCCCTCTGTTGTATGTAAGATAGTGATAATTATGTTGTTAAATAGTTGCCAATTCATTTTTAACATGTTAGAAACACAATAGAATCTTAGATTTAAATCTAGACATATAAACTTTTATTTCACTTTATAATAAATTTATATACCCATTGCCTCTTGCATTTGTATCATGTTTACCACAATTAGCATTTGTTAGTTTTATGTGAACATCAGGTGTGATAGTCATATAGAAATTATCCAGAGGTCATAAGTAATGTTAATATTTGTAGCAATGTTACACACAATCATGCAATTTAGTGATCATTGTTTGGTTCTTAAGATTGGTTTTGCTGATTATATTTACTTGTCCATTACACTATTTTCTACTTATTAGTAACTATTTATCTGACATTATATCTATCTATCCATCTATTTACTCATCTCTCTAGCTATCTATTTATGAATGCATTTGTCTATCCATTGTTTTAGCTATCCATTAATCTATCTATCTATTTTGCACCTATTTATCTATTCATTTATCAGTCTATCTATCTATTTATCAATCTATTGATTTATTATTCATCCAGCAATATGAATTAATCCATATATTTATTCATTTTATAGATAGATAAATAGTACCAAGGTAGGTAGATGAATAGATTGGTCAATGAATAATATATAGATAAATGGATGGATGGATAGAAAGACTGTTCAATAAATAGATAAATACAAAATGAGATAGATGGATTGGTTAATGGATGAATTATAGAAAGATAGATTGTTTGGATAGACTGGTGGATAAAGAGATGGGTGAAGGGGTAGATGGATGCATAGATAGATAGATAGATAGATAGATAGATAGATAGATAGATAGATAGATAGATAGATAGATAGATAGATAGATAGATAGATAGATAGATAGATAGATAGATAGATAGATAGATAGATAGATGGGTGGGTGGGTGTATGGATGGATGGAGATAGATAGATAGATGGATAGATAGATATAGATAGATAGGTAGATGGATAGATAGATAGATAGATAGATAGATAGATAGATAGATAGATAGATAGATAGATAGATAGATAGATAGGTAGATAGATAGATAGATAGATAGATAGATAGATAGACTGACAGAAATATATAAATGTATGGTTGAATGCGTAAATAATTAGACAGACAGACAGACAGACAGACAGATAGATAGATAGATAGATAGATAGATAGATAGATAGATAGATAGATAGATAGATAGATAGATAGATAGATAGATAGATAGATAGATAGGTAGATAGGTAGGTAGGTAGATAGATAGGTAGATGAATAGGTAGATAGATAGATAGATAGATAGATAGATAGATAGATAGATAGATAGATAGATAGATAGATAGATAGATAGATAGATAGATAGATAGATAGATAGATAGATACATAGATAGATAGATAGAAATATGTAAATGTATGGTTGAATGCATGAATAAATAGACAGACAGGCAGACAGACAGACAGACAGACAGACAGACAGATAGATAGATAGATAGATAGATAGATAGATAGATAGATAGATAGATAGATAGATGGATGGTTAGATAGATAGATAGATAGATAGATAATGGATTGATGAGTAACTAAACAGTTACTATGACAGAGGCACTACTAAATATCATTTTATAAATTATTTTTTCGAATCATTAGGCAATAATTTTAAAAATGAATTTATTACACAATAAAACTTTTAAAGATCTTCAATTTTTTGTGTTATTTATTTAATATTTTAAAATAAATATGAATTTGTACATTTTTTTATAATAAATAACATCAAACATTTTTATCAGAAATAATTTATGATTCAGTTTTTTGATCCCCAAAAACCCAAATTATTAATAACGGGTAGTTGCATCATCAGCTTGATAAACTTCCGCCTTTAATAACATCAGTTTTTCTTTGTCCTTCCTGCGGAAAAAACCATACTAAAAAAAGAAAATGTAAAAATAATATAATAATTTTGATAATAAAATATGGGTATTAATGTTATAATAATCATATTAGTCAAGCGTTGTTAGCCGAGAGGTCATCACAACCGCCTTGCAAGCAAGTAGTTGGTTGGAGACGGTTGTGGGTTCGCGTCCCGGCCGATGCTATGACATATGAAAAAAAAATAAAAATCATATTAATCACATAGGTAATTAATGTACAGTAAATACAATTCACAATTACATAATTGGATAGTCCTTTCTTTGAAGCTGAATAAATACTGAGCATTAATTGATGCTGTTCCCTAAGAGTAGTCTTCTAAAGTAAGCGCAGAGCCAATTATATTGCCTACAGATTAGTTAAATGCTTAGAACTCAATTTCTGACAGCGTGACAATATGATCAATACATATCACATGTAAACAAATGTTACCAATAAACAAAATTTTGACCGTATGCGCACACTTTTTTCCTTGATGCATATTTCAGTCCCAAAATATTCACTTCTAAATAATTTCATATACATTATCCACAAATAAATAATCAAATAGATCCTGGCTCAAAAGTTCACATGAAGTTTAAGCATTGGAAGTGACAGAGTTAGGCCAAGATCTGATCCACAATCTATGGAAATTAAGCTCTAAAACCTGATTCTCTAGCATCCCTCAAAACCACACAGAGAAATTGCTAACTATAAGTACTGATAATAACACATATTTTCACATGAATTTTGACTCAAGAGCATGGAAGCACATTTCAGAATCCAACTACATTTATTTGTCATTAGTTTTTATTCCTTAGGCAAGAAATGTGAGAATTGATGTGCCACAGTGCACTGTTTCTCATTTGAGTCTGCTGTAGAAGCTTTGAAATCAGAACTATTTCAAAGCTATGCATAACCTTACTGGCTTTTGGTATAAATAAGGAGACTAAATTTTAAGCAAATTCTCATCCAGAAACTAAACAGCATTTATTAAGTTAAATACAAAATTATTAATATATAATTACAACTCTAGCCAAATAATTGGATTATTAAAATTAAAAATTAAATGTCAGTCCAAACCAATACAAATAGAAACAAATAAAACAACTGGTATGATACATTGCTTTGTTATGGAAGAAAAGAATGCACTGAGTTATCCTGGAAGTAAAAATTTAACTCCAATATTGCCAGCATGACATATAAATATATTATAACATTTTCCGTTTTGCTAGGCCTCTACACGCTAATATAAATTGCGCGCGAGTTGATCAAGCTATGTCAAAAAGAAAAAAGTTGTATTTCGATTTCTATTAAAAACATAGCTATATTTCCTGATCAACTCAGCCTTGTAATTGTTGCGAATTATGCTATCGATGACATCAGCTTTTAATTTATTTGAAAGGCACCAGAGTTCTGCAAGAACCCACTGAACGGTCACATAGCATCTCGAAAATTAAAAAGAAAATATATTTTTAAACTAATCGGTATTACATCATACCGTAACGAGAATTATTTTTTTAAGATTATTATTCCTGGGCTTATTGAAACATATTGGCAAAGGTAAATTACGTTTTAAATCTCACTAGACTAATAATAAAAAATAATAATTATTATTAATAACGCACAAATGAAAATTGGTATTAGAAATATTTTTATTCTAATAAACTAAAAAATATCTGAAATAAATTACTTATCAAATAAATTAGAGAGAACACAACTCAGACATGAATCAATTAATAAAAAACAATTTTACAATTATTGTTCGTATCTAAATTTCTTCTAGAAAATTCCTTAAAAAAATGAATGTCTCTTGTACAAGAAGATTAATGTCTCTATCGGGATTGTTTAAACATACTTTTAGAAATTGTTTGAAAACGTTTAATTTGGTCACAATCAGGAGTAATGAAGTATAACTTACCAGTAAGTTTTAGTGAATTCACGATGGTTGAAGATAACTATGCATAGTTTTTCAGGGTTAAAATGAGCTCACGGCCTTTGGTTATTAGTTGATCTTGCGGTCCATTCTCCTAGTCGGTCACGAAAGCTTTTCTGGTATACATCTTCAGGCACGATGTCTTCAGAAGCTCCGGTTCACTCCAACATACCGAATTACTTCAGCATAAAGCGATCTTGGATATATTATTGTTATCTAAGACCAACTAGAGAAACCAATGAACAAGACGTTCCTCCAACTGAATCCCTCCTTTTTATACTAGAGGTCCAGTTTTCAGACTTCTGCGCATATCTTTTGTTTGTCAAAATATACGTTGATGATCTTATATATTCTTTATTTTTTTACAAAGTCTTTATTTTTTTCAGCATAATTCTGCCATCTTTAATTAGTTGAAATATTTTTACTTTCTCTTATCTAGATTGGTAATTTGTGTCTTTTGTTCTCTCCAATTCTAACTTTTATTTCTAATTACATAAAAAAAATGAAAGAATAATTTAACTTTCATTGTATGTTTTTTTAAAAAAAAAAAAAAAAATTAGTCAAAAAAAATCTAAATTTACTTTTATTTTTTTAGCTTTTACCAAATGCCAATATATTTGCAACATATATAATTAAACGTTACAATATATATATATATGTTCACTAGATGGAGCTTACCACTAGCTCCAAACAAGCTTTAATTATAAGTGCCAACAGAGATAGAGATTTTGAATTTTTTCTCTGTTGGCAATTATAATTAAGGCTTGTTTGGAGCTGGTGATAAGCTCCATCTAATGAACATTTTAGCACAAGCTTAAAGGCAAGTTGCACAATTTGTGACTTGTTTTATTAATTATTATAAGTATACCCTTGAAGGCTTTTGTGATGTAATATTGCTTTAGCTATTAATATATGGTGAAACTGAACTGAGTTCAGACCCATATAGCTATCTGGTTTGTAAAGCTAGATTTGAAGAAATTTACATTTCTGAAAATTTTGAGTTTTCAAACTGATAGTAACGGATTAAATAAGTGCTCTGAATTGGAGTTTTAGATCTAGTTTCTGAAATCCTAACTTCTCACTGAAGTGAGCCATTAAGCTCAAACCAATTGGTCTGGAAATGAGGATATTACGAGAGATTTTGAATTCTTTCTCTGTTGGCACTTATAATTAAAGCTTGTTTGGAGCTAGTGAAAAGCTCCATCTAGTGAACATTTTAGCACAATCTCAAAGGCAAGTTGCACATTTTGTGACTTGTTTTATTAATTTTATATATATATAATTATTCTAGTGGATTTTGTTTATATATGTGGTGTAATTATTGAAAACTTATTCAGATATTTTCAGAAGTGAAATACATGGAGGCTGAACATACTATTAGAAGAGAGGATAATAGATGGATAAATGAAATCTTAAACTGGATACTAAGAGATTGTAAAAAAAAAAAACTTAGAAAAAGATCACATTTGAGATGGATGAATAAAATAAATAATTTTTTTGGTATGTGTGAAGAAAACCTGGAGATTGGGAAAATCTGGATTAAATATTAGAGAAACCTTCATCCTACAGTGGACTGATAGTGGTTGAAAATGATGATGATCACAATACATTCAAAACATATGACATAATATACTCATATATATTGAAACAGACATGCTGTTTCACATATATGTTTAGAAGATCCCCCTCCCCAATTAAAATGACATAGGTTAAAGCCAAGAAAGTCTATTCATATTTTAAGAAAAATTAATAATATTTTAAAGAAAAAGAAGAAATAATAAAATTTGACTGCAATTAAAAATAATAATTTGGTCAAATTAAAAGGAAATTAAAAAGAGAAAAATATATTTTTTTTTATTTAAAACTACCAAGTTAAAAGACACTTAAATAAAATCAGATTGAAGAAAACTTCTAAGGCAAAATAACTGTAGTATAATAATTAAAGGTGTCAAGTCACACATGTAAGACATACACATGTAAGGCAGATAATTGAAAATAGTCACTAATTAAAAGTCTGTTCCCACCAAAGAGAAAATGTCCAATGATCTAGGGGATTAAAAAATGCAGACAAGGATGAAAAAGCACTGCTATCAATGGGATCAAAAGAGCATGTAAGATGAATTCATTTATAAGAGAAAAAAATATAAATAGTCTGAAAAATCAGTAGAAAATTATTATTAAGTGATTCAGAGACAAGATCTGATAAGCTAGACACAAGATTTATAAAGCAACAAGATTTATTTACTAGACTATTAAAAAAGTGACTTAATGGAACCATCAAACAACCTAATGAAAAATTATCCTAATATGATAGGTCGACTAGACTGCTTATTCTCTCTATGTCTGCAAACCATGTGAACTCCAACACTTGCTTAGAAGTTTCAATATGCTATTCAGCTTCAAGACAGACCTTCAGTTATTTAAAAATGCAGTAATAAACAAAGACATGAATTTAGATGTAAGCAACTAGTAACGATTCAATTACAATAAAATATGAATTAAAATTATAGCTATTAATTTTTATAAAACAAAAGAGAGAAAATTTTATATTATTAGTCTTAAGAAAAGTTTTCACAATCAATTATTAATTTCAGTCAAAAGTTGATGATAGTTTTTTTTATCTTTATTTAAAAATGAAAACAAGAAGTGAAAATTTGTTAATACTTAATTACAAACACTCACACACACATATATGTGTTATATATTTCATTACTTAAACGTCAATTATTTCATACAACTGAAGATATGTTCAAATAATAGAAATACTTCTAATAATAATTGTAATAATTATTTCAAATGAACCAGCTAAACAGAAATGTCAATTATCTTTTAGAAATCAAAGATATGTTAAAATAGTAAAACGTTTCTAATAACGATGGTAATACTTATTTATAATATGTATACCTACTTGAAATGCTTTCACATACCTGGAATAATAATTGTAATACTGATATTATCTGTACATCTACTCAAAATGTTTCTACAGACCCGGAATAAATGATTACATACATTTATGTATTTAATTGTATATGTCTATCAATCTGAAATTATTTCACAAACGTGGAATAATAATTGTAATACTGATATTATCTGTACATCTACTTGAAATGCTTCTATAGACTTAAAATCAATAGTCAAATATATATATATATATATATATATATATATATATTTGACTATCATTTATAATGTCATATATATATATATATATATATATATATATATATGACATTATAAATGACAGATATAAATGACATATTATTTGGATTCATTCATGTAATATTGGTATAGATGACACATTATCTAGGTTATTCATGTATAATTGATAGTATTAATATATTGACATTTTGAATAAATTGCTCTAGTCATAAATTGGTAATGAAGATTACTGTAAAACTATTATAGATGTACTGTAAGCATTAGTGTATACCATGATTAAAAGTTCAGCTAACAGTAAACAAAAACAAAAAATTTTAAAAGTGTAAAGTGGAAGTCGAATGATAATAAATAAAAAAAGCAATGATCACAGCCTAACTGCAATAGCATGTTCAGCTCTCTCTCTCTCTTAGTATGGACATAAAAATGCTCATACCCATATAAGAGACACCATAAACTCCACATGAAATTTTTTAAAGTTTTTGGGTCTTAAGAAGAATTGAGTTCTTAAGCTTAGACAGAATGTTATCAATTTTTTAGTTAATGATATATGTTGTTTTTATATGATAGTGTTTCACAACATATCCAATATTGTCTGTAGTTCCATTTATAGAAAGAATGCAGACTCTAATAGTTGAGTTTGTTCTCTTCATTATTTTTTTTATTATTGTAGCTGCTTAGGCTTGAATTAGGTCATTCCTTATGATTCCATTATTATAATATTAATCTTATTTTAATACTAATATATATATATATGTGTGTGTCTGTGTGTGTGCGCGCGCGTATAAGTTTATATATAAAAATAAATATTACCTTTGCTAAGATAATAGCTATTATTGTAAGTAATATAAGACCTCCCAATGCACTCAATGCTGTAATATAAGTTGGGTGATCTTTTTTAGTGGATGTATATGGATAAACAGAAGTAACTGCCTATAACAAATGAATAAAATTACTTAATTGTAACATAAATATTTTTAATACTATAATTAATATTTAAATACTATTAACATGCATAATACTCAAATAAATATATGTGTGTTAAGTTCTTTGCTTAAAGACAGCTTTAAGTAGTTAAGCAATAAAGTATTACTATAAATAAGAATTTACCTATGAATTATATTTCCCACTCTCTTAATACAATTAATTTTTACACTTCATATAAAAATTTAACATAACCTTTAATAAAACATTTTCTATATATTTGCAAGTATTGTACCCTTTATGTTCACATTTCCAATAAACATGTTTCCACTAACATATAATTTGGAGAAAAAAATTAACTAGAACATAAAGTATTAAAAATTAATAAAAAACAAAACTAATTTTTTAATTCATAGTTCAATGACAGGAATATTAAGATCACAAAATATCATAATTAAATGAAAGCTCACATGATCACAAGCAAATGAACTTGGATTGAAAACATTTTGGACTTATAGTTTAATAGTTAACTAAAAAGATAAAATGTGACTGCTAGAGGGTTGTATTGGATCTTAAGATCTAAGTGCAGTGTATCCAAGGCTGCTCACTAATAAAATTCACAAACTAGAAATTAGTCTGGGGATATTGGATGAATATGCATAAAGCAACTTGCATCCATTGATTGCTATGACTTGCAATAGATGGTTCACTGTATGGATAATTTATAGGATCTTTAGCAACAAGAGAATATACATGTAAATGGAAAAATATGGGTAATTTAGTCTGTAAATTATGTAAGGAAGGAATAGAAAATATTAGGCATTTGTTAATTGAATGTAAATGCTTGAAAACAGAAAGGGTACATATAATGAAGTTATGGAAGAATAAATATGAAAAAAGTGATTATACAGAAAGTAGATTATTGTTTTTTATGCTGGGTTTGGAAAAAAATAAGGAGGATTTAGATATAAAAGCTATAGAGTTGACAAAGATTATGTTGTGGAAATGGGATGGAGCAGAATATGGGAAAAATTAGACTGGGGAATGTAAAATTAAGTAGCTAACAAGTTTTTCTTGGTATAATTGCCGAGAGATTCTTGACTTCGTTTAAGAAGAAGCTATAGTACACCACATCACATCACATAATAATAGTAAGGAAAGTAGTTTATTGTTTAAAGCTCGACTAGGATCATTAGTAACAAGAGAACATGTAAATGGAAAAATATGGGTGATTTAGTCTGTAAATTGTGTAAGGAAAGAATAGAAAATATTAGGCATCTGCTAATTTAATGTAAATACTTGAAAACAGAAAGGGTACAAATCGTGAAGTTTTGGAAGAATAAATATAAAAAAAGTGATTATACAGAAAGTAGATTATTGGTTTTAATGCTGGGTTTGGGAAAAGATAAGGGGGATTTAGATATAAAGGTCATAGAGTTGACAAAGATTGTTATGGAAATGGGATGGAGAAGAATATGGGAAAACTTAGAGTGGGGAATTGAGGGTAAAGTGGCTAACAGGTTTCTCTGGGCATAGTTGCTGGGAGATTCCTGAGTCCATTTAAGGAGAAGTCACAGTGCATCACATCACATCATCACTAAACTGATACTTACATATTTACTATTTGATTCTAGTGGTTTTTTTTCTCAGATGAAGTTTTGGAATTAGAAAATTTGAAAATTATATGTTAAAAATAATAATGATATTAAAAACAATTTTTTTGTAAGTGAAATAAAAGTAAATAGTTTTTTTTTAAATCTAAATATATTTATCTTATACGCAATAGTAGTATATTCATCTAGTATGTTTCTGACCTGAGTTCAAATCTAGATTAGATTTAAAAAATTTCTAACGTTTAAGACTTTTTAGATAATTTTCTCAAGATCAACTCATATAACTATCTAATTATGGTTAGAAAATGGGTAGTTATATCTTCTTAAAAAGCTAGCAAAGAACAATTCAAAATTATTCAAACTTTCACCAGACAATGGTCAGTCCTGATAATTCCTGTCTTTCCCTTTATTATTGCTCTAAGGGGAATTATTGAAGTTTTTTTTTCTGTGTCATAGCATTGGCCGTGGAGCAAACCCACTAACCTGGGACAACTGCTTGTAAAGCAGCTGTGCTGACCTCTCGACCACAAACTCTTAACTATTATATATTTGTATATTGAAGATGTTTTTATTCTGAAATGGGATTTTTATAAGCTGTTTTATTATTGATTTTATTTCACATAGCTTAATATTACACAAGAAAAGATGGTACAGTTTGCTGCAGATGATATTAAAAATTGTTATAGTGATAATATGAATTTCCTGATTATTTATGCAAAGGACGTATAAAATTGGAGAGAATTTATTAAGAAATCATAATATCTTTTTTTTTTAAGTGTCATAGCATCAGCCGGGATGCAAACCCACAACCCGGGCAACTGCCTGCAAGTGCAGGGCAGTCGTGCTGCCCTCTTGACCACCAATGCAAGACTAAACAGAATATCTTTGGGTGTTCAATCTATGATTTCTGATAATGATGATAATTATGATGGTGTGTTTAAAATTTAACTTGTTTGTAAAGAAAGAAGTTAATAAATACTATCCACTATATAAATTATTAATATTGCTCTTTATCTTTTTTTTTTTTTTTGAGCAGAGTCGACTATAAATTTTAAAATCTAATTATTTTATACTTAATTTTTATAAAACATGCATTTTAATGCATTTAAAAATATATTATTAAAAGTGGACTTATTTTTTTTATTTTTTGGCGCTTTTTTAATATAAATATTTGATAGATTTGGCCAAACATTGCATTTATAAATATTAATAAAAATAGATTGAGAAAATAAAGTGGAATTGGATTGTTTATTACATTTTACTTACCTGTACTAGATACTCTAAACCTGTGAAATCTAAGTGTGGTTGGTTTTCATTGGACAACACAACAAACGTTGCTATATTAATATTATTTGAAGATCCCTAAAAAAATTAAAGAAAAACATTTTTTAAAAAAATCCTTAATGCCAAAATGGTCAGATAAGAAGTATCTTGTTAAGGGTACATAAGCGTTGTAGTTTTCTCTCACTTTTGCATTCCTATTAAAATACTACTTAAGCACACAAAATAGTGACATTTCTCTGTTATTCCAGATGTTTATATATATATTAATAATTATTAATAGACGTTATTGTTTAAATATTTTAATATAATACATGGAAATATCTATTATATTTTCTTATTATAATAATTATAGTCAGATATTAATAGACAATAATCAATTAAATTAATAAATTGTAAATATTTTTTGCATTCAAAGGGATGCTAACAAATATATGTATGTAATAAGAGTTATTTCTCTCTCATACACACACACACATATATATATATATATATATATATATATATATATATATATATATATATATATATTATAAGCGCTAAACTTTCTGCACTTACAACTTTTATACTATCCACTTTAAATTAATGCATTAATAATTATTGCTAATAATTTATTGGGCTAGAGCTTATATCATTCGATATCCAGATATAAATTTTAAACCTCAGCTAAATATTAATATACTTCATCACATTCTTTCTATCTGTAATATTTTTTTAGATATACTTAATGCTGAACAAATATGTAAGACATGGATAAGTGATTGCAATCCAAGTTATCTACAGAGTTTCGTATCAACATACAACACACCTTCAAGATCATTTATCTTTTTCAGAGATTTCCATTTATATATTCCAAGAATGTATGGTAGAAAGTGTATACTGTAATATAGAAAAATAATGAGTTGAAAGAACAAATTCAGAATTACTCACCTAATAAATATCAAATATTTTGTCAAATGTGAATAAATTATATTTATTTAATATGGAACAGCATATTCCAAATTAAATTTAGGTAAATAGTGTTGGATGATTTCAATATTAACAATCTGGTCCATCTCTAGTTTGTCCCATTTAATATTTTAACATTAATAAGCATTTTGCCACTCAATAGTTTATTCAAATTAAAGAATTAAAAGAGATATAATTAACCCTTTCATAAAATTCAAAACAAATTACAACATATGGCATCATATATCTAGATTTGAATATAATGATGATGATGATACATACTGAGAAGTCTGCACTATTCAGACTTCATTAAACAATTCTTTTATGACAGTATTTACCTTTTTAAATGTATTACCTAATTCTAAAATAGTTGAAAATAGAAATGATCTATTAGAGGTAATTTTTATTTATAATGATATAGAATACAAGCTATGATAAAGAATGTGACATACAAATGAAGGGCTATCGTTGAAATCTTATTTCAACTTTTATGTTGATTTTAGTATTTTGTTTATAGCTACTGATTCTAGCTTTCAAAAAGTATAGGTACCGAGAATGATAATTTAAACATGTAAAAAACAGGTAAAAAAATTCTTACATGCAATAATGAGATGAAAATAAGAATAGACTAAGCTGTGCAATTGACAAGATAAATATCTAAAAATACTAAAGTATGTAATGTAGAAAAACAATGGATATTGATATAAACACACTATGGTCATAAATATGCATATTATGTGGGGTTAGACATTGCTAAACATTAATTTAATCTTAACTAATTGTGGAGTGGATTGAAGCCTGTCCATTAAAGTATGAAGAGTTGCTATCTTAATATATATCTGAGCACTTATTGTATATATGAATAGAGATGATAATCTGTACCAACTGATGTTTGCTGGTTTAGCATGTAATACATATATTGGTGATTATTTATCTTTTTGACTATATGTGTTCAAGTGTATCAGTGTTATGAGATAGAGCAGAGAGCTGTGGGTTGTGTGAAAGTCTGTGCTCATATACTCTATATATTACGTATATTGATACAGGTATATAATAAGCCTTATCTCAGTTATTACTGTCTATTATAGGAGTGAAATAATATCTACATAGTATAGGTTTGGCTATATGTATCAAATGAGTAAAATTTAACCACATTATGACTTATATAATAATATACGAAAATTTTCAGATTTTCCACTTCATTTGATTGTTGTCAAAAATGAAAATATTCTTCATTAATATAATTTTAAACCTTTTTTAAGACACTACTTTTCCTTTCACACAAATATGTTTTCCAGAACTCAGAAACCAATCTGCCTGTATGAGCAGGCATTTTCCAAAAAAACAATTCTGATGTTTTTAATTTCTTTCAAACCTTAATTATATTTGCTTCTTAATTAGTAAAATTATTTTCTAATTAATATTCATCTAATACTTACACAATTTTTGAGTACGTAACTGGACCTGTTATTATATTTTTAATATTTTAATATTACAATATTGAGAAATTTTAGAATTTGATACGAATATAATTTATCATTTTCACCATCGGTTCCCCTTAGTGATATATATCAGAAATTATATTTTCTAGCTGTCCAAAATCCTTCTTACAAAGTTAATCTTTGTGAGCTTGTGAAAATTGAATTCCAGCCCCTGTCCAAAATAAAAAGAGTGGATTTTTTTTATCTAAACAGTTTTCACAAACACATACTTCAAAGTTGACATAATTTGAATTGAGCGTATAATTGACAAATACACGAAAAAACTTTGAAAGATACGTTTAAATCCCTATATATATATATACATTATATTCTTAATACGAAACAAGCGACAGTAAAATTTATTCTCCATTGTCAATTTAACCACCAATATATTTTAGAAATGAAAATTTTTATATAACTATTTATTTGTTTTAATTTATTTTGCATTTAATTTTCTTAACCATATTAATACAATATCGAACTGTTTATTCAGTATTGCCATATTTTTTTAAACACCTGCATAATTTTATGTTTATTAACCTTAACTCTCCAACTGTATTGTGAACTAATTAACAGTCTCACAATATATTTAAGAATCTCTAAAAAATCATATTTATATGAAATTGAAATTGTAACACGTGCTATATGGTTTAGTTGAAAAAGTGTATGTTTCAATTATATCTATAGGTTGGTTTGACTTCTGGGCTGATAGATGATTGTCATATGATCAAGTTAAGATGAAACATGCACTAAGATAAGAATAAAATTTGATAATATATTACAGTGCATCGAATGTTACATCTTTTCATAAGGCATGAAAATGGGATAAAATCCAATCCCCACCTTATGCAAAAATGGTGTAGTGAAAGTTATCAAAACTGTCAATGTATGCAAGAAAATCAGATGTTGCTACCTCTATGAGACTGCAAATATATTATTCATTAAGTGAAGCTTAAACTATATATCTGGATTAGGGATAATGTCTAGCTTAATACATAACTAGTAAACGTTATTACCATATTTCCATAAAGTGATTTTTATCAAAGTTGTGAGTGCAGAAAATTTGAAACCTATCAATTAAACTATAATTTGTTATCTATATATATGAGGGGGAACTGAAAAATAATTGGAATTTTGTAAATTTAAAAAATGTGTATTTATTTTTGGATGTGACAAATTGAATTCCTTTCAAAGTTTAGTTCATTTAATACAATGCATCATTCTAAACATGTTTTTTCACTTTTTGAAATAGTCTGAAAACTCTTGCAAAGTGATGCACTTTAATGACTGGGTTGTTTTTCTTCACCATTTATAAGACTGCAAAATAATGAGGCACTTTTTTATTCAAGAAAGTAAAAAAAATTACATGGAATGAGATCGAGTGAATGTGGCCAATAGATAAACTGGGGCATGCGGAATTTAATTTACCCTCACACCCAAGGTTTTATGTACTAGCACACTGTTGCATTCCCCATTAGTCTTTATTTTCCTGCATCATTCAAACTTTTCAGAACTTGTAGGTTTTAAATGTCTGGCTGTTACAAACAAATTCTGAATGAACAATGCGGTTGCATCCAAAAAACCATTGTCTTGACATGGGATTTCACTCACTATGCTTTTTAGGGACTTGATGGTAATTCCATTAAACCACTCATCCATTCACAAACTTGTATTTTTCCTAAGGAGCTTGCTTTAAAAGCTATTTACACATTACAAGGTGTTTTTCATGCTATTTTATCTAAAAGAGAACAGAATTTCACATTGTTCCAACTTTCCAATCATTATAAAATGGACAAACATGCAAAATACACTTTACAAAAAAGTGTGTTATGTGGCATCACAATTTCACATAGTGACATCATTGGGCCAATTGATGCAAAAGGATCTCTGCAAGATAGTTCTAGCATCAGAAGCATGCCTACTAGAGAATGATTCCAATTATGTTTGCATTCCCCTCATGAGTACAAATGATGAGGAGAAGGGCAAGTGATTGTGATATGAGTGCTGGTTCAGCATAAATTGCATATCTTTGTAATTATTTATCTTTTTTATATGTTGTTCATCATATGTTTTAGAAATGTGTGATAAACTAAAAGTTTGAAATTTATTTTAAATACATAACCCAGACTTTCAAGCTCCCTTCAGCTATCCAATCTATTTCATATAACTGATGTACATAACGACATGTGAAAAAGTTAAATGATCTCCAATATACATATTTTGTGCTGAACCAGCACTTATCAGTTGAGCTAAATCATCATGTCCCACACATATATATAATCAGTGCTCAATTTTATATTAAGATAACAAGTCTACAAACTTTAATGGACAGGCTTCAATTCTCTCCACTCTCCAACTCTTGAGCCATCCATATCATTGAAAATCTGATGGTGGAATGTTCAAAGCCCTTGTTGATGCCATTATTGTTGTTATATCCATGTTGATTTTAAGTTACTCTGCCCCCTCATATGTAGGATTTTAATATGTCCATTTAAATATACAGAAGAGGGATGTCCAGAATATAGTCTGAATTTGTAATATTTAAATATAAGTATAGTATGTATACTTAAGCCAGATGTAATTAAAGGAGATTTGAACCCATGTTTTTAAGCTTCTTTTCATTCATTTACTCTATATAATATAACTGATACACATGAGCACATACATGTGAAAAAGGTAAATGATCTCCTATATACATATTTCATGCTGAACCAGCACTCATCAGAAAAGTGCATGCACAGTAGCTTGAAAAGGCTGATCGTTAATGTATTACAATTTATAAACATACGCTATATAAAATAAATGCTTATTTATATAATCAGTGCTTGGTTTTATATTAAGATAACAAATCTAAAAACTTTCTGTGTATTTAACTTAACATATTAAGATCCCACCTACAAGGGGTCAGAGTGACTTAAAGTCAACATGGATATGACAATAATAATGGCATCAACAAAGGCTTTGGGCATCTCATCATCAGACTTTCAATGATATGGGTGGTTGGAGAGTGGAGAGAATTGAAACCTGTCCATTAAAGTTTGTAGATTTGTTATCTTATTATAAAACCAAGCACCGATTATATATGTGTGTGGGAGATGATGATCCAGATCAACTGATGAGTGCTGGTTCAGCATGAAATACTTATATTGAAGATGATTTATCTTTTTCACATGTATGTGGGCATGGGTATCGGTTATATTAGATAGAGTGAATGACTGAAGGGAGCTTGAAAGACTGGGTTCAAATCCTTTTTAATTACATCAGGCTTAAGTACATATACTATACCTGTATTTAAATAAATATATGAAGTTAAATTTAAGTAGCTGTAAAAAATTTAAGGGTACATGAAGTTAAAATTGCAATATGTGTTATATGGTTTACTTGAAAAAGTGTATGTTTCAAATGTATCTACAGTGTGGAAGATTGAGCTCTCTTCAAGTCACGTGGATGGTTGTAATGTCATTGAGCTATTAATGAAAGTTGCACTGACATCAGTATATAATTTGAAAATATAAATAATTTTTTCTAAGAATTTATGTTTAATCTTTAATAGATTATTGCCTGAAAATAATATTGCAATTCACTTGTATTTTGCTATATTCATGTAAATTACCAGTAAAAATAATATTAATACTAATAATAATGTTTAATTTAATTTAATTTAGTTTTATATTTATGAATCCTCACTTGTGAAAAGAATTGCATATTGATATAATTATTATAAAATAAGTTACATATTAATAATAACATAGTTCTTTTTTTTTTTCATGTGTCAAAGCACCGGCCTGGAATCGAACCCGAAAACCCTGGACAACTGCTTGTAAGGCAGCTGAGCTGACCACTCGGCCAACAATGCTTGACAAAAAATAATATAATAATAATATAGTTGATTGTTCAGGGATCCGACAATGCAAGAGTTTTGATTGTAGATAAGAAATTTCATTAAATTGATTGTACTGTACTTAACTGACAATTGATTTAAATCATTTGTTCTTGATTTTATCAATTGATCATACCTCTAAATTATGCAAAATAGCAATAGCATTATTAATAGTCAGTGATTTTTGATGTATGATACTGGTTTAAAATCATTATTTACAAAAATAACCATAACATGGTTTATTAATGATTAAAGTCCACTAATAGAATGTTGCCATCCATTATTAATCCTTCTTTTAAAAAAATTATGGTTCTGCGATCTGTCTACCTTGGCAAGATTCTGACAATAAGTAGGATATTCTCTAGTCGCCATGGTTAGGGAAATGCAATATTTTTATTAAACATTCGATTGATGTTTTTTTTTTGTTTCAGCTGCAAGCTTATTAAAAACAAAAATAAATGAATATTAGTGTGGTTCCGATATTTAAAATATGAGATCAGCAACTGGATCCCCACCCCCACCCCAAAAAAAAAACCCAAATTTCTATTAAAATTACATTATTTTATTAGGTTTAATAATAAATTCATGTTAAAATGTTCATAAATGTGGAATACTTTTTTAATCATTAGTAAAACTTACAATAGATCATATTAATAAATTTGGAGGAATGTCAGTTCCCATCATCATACGTGACACATCAATTATTTGTTTGTCATACTGCATAAAAATATTGGCAAATCCCTGTACAGGAAGAATCTTCATCAATTGCCTAGGAATAATGCCACTATGAAATTTATAACAAGCACTTGTCTTATATTAGTGCAACACATGATAATAGCCCATTTTTAAAGATTATTATATGCTTTAATTGCTATAGTAATAAGCCTAAAAATCACATTTATTATGTTGCTCAGAGTTAATTTGAATGGTTATCTTTCTGTTTTATTTTCACCCACGTTATAAATAATGATTATATCCTAGATCTTTGTGCAGGCAGACTATATAATTTCTATCTGATAAAAGACAAAACAGTCATTACTTATAGTTGACAATATTTAGTTCTAAAATCTTTTTTTAAAAAAAAGAGGGCGCTATTAACTACCGTAACTTCCTTTTATTTTTTTAAAATAAATATTTTAACTTATTCTACAGTGTGTGTGTGTGTGTGTTCGTATATTTTTTACTTACTATAATTAAACCTAAAAATAAAACACAGGTTTTATTTTCCGCAAGCAATGTAAAAATCGCAAAAAATCACGGGTTAATTACAATTGCGTGAGAGAATAATAGGTATCACAAATAACTTTGAAAGTGTTAATATCTTAAATGAAAATTTGCTGGGGATATTATTATAAGAGAAGATAATAATTAAGCAACTGAAAATTTAAACTAAATCTCAAGAGATAGTAAAATATATACATAATGAAATCACATTTGATTGGGGGGGGGGGGGAGGCTGTAGATCGGAAAACTAAAGTAAATTTGAAGCAGCGGCGTATCTACCGAGAGTAGCAGAGGACGGTAAATGCCTGCTGGCCCACGCAGTCCAGGGGCCCATAAACTTGGAAATCTATAACAAGATAATTAAAATATATTCACATGAAACCACTTATTAACAATACCTCAATAAATTGTCGTTGTATAAGAAATTGTAAAATTATTTTTAAAAATCTGAAGTCCCTCCACAACACATACAAGGCCATCGCTCATTATTTAAAATCTAGTTTCTAAAATCTAAAAAAATTGTCAATATGATAGACGCTGATTTGCTCACAGCTTAGAAATAAACACCCAAAACTTTTTTTCGGAACAGCTTGCTAAACAATTAATTCAAATGGTTTCTTTATGGAAAGACAATCTTACAGAAAAAATAACGATTCAGAATTTCTGAATTTCTCGGACTTGTTAATTACTAAATACAATTGTTTGGAAAGTGAATTTAGTGAAATACCATTTTTTGTTATTTTTTACACTTCATGTAACTGTAACTAACGTTGAAAGGTGTTTTAGTAAATTAAAAATAATAAAAGTTTATAAAAGAAATTCAATTGGCCAAACCAGGCTTAAGGATGTTGCAATGTTAGCTATGGAGCAGAAGGAAGGACCTAAAATGGATTTAAAATAACTAATAAGTATTCATTTATTATTAACACTCTCAAAGCGCGTGCACAATTAGCTTGAAAGGCTGATATTTGAATGTAATACAATTGTAAACATGCGCTATATAAAATAAATGCTTATTTACATATGATTAAGTTTCAGTTAGAGTGACGTTTAGTAAATTCTAGACAATTTCACCGACATCATTCATTCAGACATCGTAGATAGTAATTTAAAGTGAGCGGTCTGTCCTCACGCTTTACTTGCCAGTACTTCAGATTTGCTCATATATAAGCATTTGAGTTGTAGGAATAAGTGGATTCATTTTATTCCTGCATAAATACTATATCTTGTATTGGAAAGGAAAGTATTCATTTATTATTAACACTCGCAAAGCGCGTGCACAATTAGCTTGAAAGGCTGATATTTGAATGTAATACAATTGTAAACATGCGCTATATAAAATAAATGCTTATTTACATATGATTAAGTTTCAGTTAGAGTGACGTTTAGTAAATTCTAGACAATTTCACCGACATCATTCATTCAGACATCGTAGATAGTAATTTAAAGTGAGCGGTCTGTCCTCACGCTTTACTTGCCAGTACTTCAGATTTGCTCATATATAAGCATTTGAGTTGTAGGAATAAGTGGATTCATTTTATTCCTGCATAAATACTATATCTTGTATTGGAAAGGAAAGTATTCATTTATTATTAACACTCGCAAAGCGCGTGCACAATTAGCTTGAAAGGCTGATATTTTAATGTAAATAACTAATAGTGATTTTCCAAAGGTTAATAAGTAGGATTTTTAAAGGGAGTATCTTCATTAAATTAACTTGTGTGATATTGATAATATAAAGTAAATAATTAAAAGTTTGTGAATACACGAAAAATCAAAATTCCAAATTTTAAAATGGTGCCCTTTTTGAATTTCTACCCTTGGACCCAATTTTTCTAATTACGCCACTGATTTGGAGAGATCTTCCTTACTATATTGAATCAATACGGTTGAAAGTAAAAATAAATGGAAACAATGAATATTAAATATACTTACTTTAAAAGGTTTTAAAACGTTCGTGTTTAAACCTAATAGTACTTTTAAGGTCACTTTGGTGTCAGGAATAATTTTTTGCAGGTTACATACGTACTGAATGCATTCAAACTTTTCACAACTCTGAAAATAAAGTATATATATATAAAAATACAGTCTCATTTGGGTTATTAATAGTTAACTGTAATAAAAGCGTAATAATGTTAAAAAAGGTATAATTTTTTATTATTTTCTAAGCTGCATATCCAATTTCTCTTTTTGGGGGTTCTTTAAATCACACCTCATAAACTTTTAATTTTTTTCACCTTTTCTACCATTTGCAAGTAGAAAAATATGATTTTATCAAGGCGGAAACTAAATCACATTACAAACTAGCAAATAAGAGTATTAAAATATAATAGAAAAACATTATTAACATGCATTTAAAGGCGGTTTTAATATTTAGCCCTGATATAGAAAGGAAAAAAATATGAACACTTTAATAGAATTAGCAATAAAAGAAATTATTATAAAAGATTTGTATGATTTATTATACATTAGTATTATATTACACATGCAATTAAGAAAAGTATATAAAAAATGACAAATTTTTGGATTTTATAGATTCTCAAGATTAGTGTTGTTATAAATTCTCATTCTTATATATATAGGGTATATGAGCACAGACTTTCACACGACCTACCACTCTCCACACTATCTCATAACCCTGATAAACTGATAATACTGATGATTGTTGGTTTAGCATGAAATACGTATATTGGAGATTATTTATCTTTTCGGCATATATGTGTTCAAGTATATCAGTGTTATGAGATGGTGTGGAGAGTGGTGGGTCTTGTGAAAGTCTGTGCTCATATACCCTATATATTACATATATAGACACAGGTATATAATAAGCCTGTGTGTTTCAAATTTTCATTCTTGTAACACTGAACTTTGCTTTTAGCATATTATACTGATAATTGTGGTCAGGTAAAATTTGTCTGCAATCTAATATATTATCAACTATTTTTCTAGTATCATCTATTGGATATCCAAATTGAAGATTAAAAACAAAGACGTCTTAAACTTTTTTTATACTACTGCATATGAATGACATAAGGCACTTTAATACCTAGTGCTTTTTTCGATGAAAGCCTATAGATTCTTACATTTTTAAACTTGTTATCATGATTGCCATTTGGTGACAAACAATTAAGCATATGACTATTAATACAACAATTATAAATGTTAACAATAAATTATAAATGTATTAGCATTCTGTGAATAGATCTTAAAGGGGTTGCTACAAGTAATCATAAAATAATATATCAAAACAAAAATAGTGAAAGCAGGAATATAAAAAGGCAGAATACACAAAAAGATATAAAATTATCTTTATCTAAGAAGTTTTGATTGAAAAAATAGAGTGTGCATAGTCAGTCTTATCTAAAATATTCCGTTTCTCTACAAGTGTAAAATAA
This sequence comes from Epiperipatus broadwayi, assembly GCA_028023455.1. NCBI lineage: Eukaryota > Metazoa > Onychophora > Udeonychophora > Euonychophora > Peripatidae > Epiperipatus > Epiperipatus broadwayi. Next base: position 4,049,998 of record JAQFVV010000058.1, read on the forward strand.
TTTGGAAAAAATGGTCTAAAAATATCACATCTCAAATTCTGATCTGACTGCCTTAACAGGAGATTAATGCTAGAAACTGTTGTAATATCAGCAGTTTCTAGCTTGTAACCTTTTTGCATCCATTGATTACTACGGCTTGCACTAGATGGTACTACTATATTGAAAGTTTGTCACAGTTTTAACAGCTTGTGTGGGAATAGGGAATAGTGCTCATAGATGTTTAGTGGTTGAATACCATTTCTGACCATGAGATGATGGTGACTGTGGTTACTAAGGAACCAAAAACACCCAAATGTATAGACACTGAACTGGATTAGATTTATATGACTATACAAGTGATTATACTAGAATTGAAAACATTATTGTGTCTTCATTTTGGACTCACAGCTATATAGTTAACTAAAAGGCTAAAAGGTGACTGCTGGAGGTTTGCATTATCTAGGTGTAGTGCTGAGATCCAAGATTTCTCACTGATAAAAGCCACAAGTTAAAAAATAGTCTTGGGGATATTGGATAAATAGGTACTGGATAGAGATTTTATGCACAAACCTTTTTGCATTCATTGATTACTATGGCTTGTGCTGAGTGGCACTACTGTATGGAGAGTTTGCCATTGTTTTAACAGCTTGTGTACACTTGGGAAATTGGGGGTGTATGTTGTTTAGTGGTTTAACATGAATGTTCCACAAAAGTAAGAAAGGCAACTAAATATAAAATATTCTTCAAATATTCCACTGCAGAGTATAAGGCTTTCCAACACTCTCCATTTAGAAACACTGAAGGAGTAAGTCATTTTAATAAGAATAATTGCCAGTTGATTTTTAAAAATTGAATATTTGTCTATTTTTAGCTCTCTAGATAAACATAATCAGATACCTATGTTTATGCTAATATGTTTATGCTAATATTCTAGTTACTTGGAAAAAAGTCAAATCTTTATTTTAAAATGTTCAACTTTGTTTCTTAAATACAACCTGAGTTTTGAGAACTGGTAGATATACGCATTACCATTGCATTATTTAACATAAAAGCAAACATTTTATATTTCTTTAATTCTGATTTACAATATGTGAGACTTCCGGTTGATACAATTTGTCTAAGGACTGAAATTAGGATAAAACTTGTATCTAAAGAATCGTCATGCTTAAGATTGGTACTGAAACTGGTATTACAGTGGAGAATAATTTAATTGAACATGGTGATATCTACAAAACGTTTGATAAGATCAGTGACAGGAGGTTAGGCATAATTTTCTATTAGCTTTTTTCATTATTGGAACTCCAAAATAAATTAGTGAAAAGTTAGTACCATCAAACATTCCTTTTTGCATAGGTGTTTGTTATCACTTTATTAACACATTTCACTTTGGATATAGAAAGTTCAATGAAAGAAATGTTTTATTTGTTTAAAGGTTTAATACCAATCCTGCCTAATAGGAAGGTGGTGTCTATGGTTGTTAAAGAGCCAAAGACACCAAAATGTATGGGTTCTGAACTAAGTTCAGACCTTATGGCTATATAAGCTATTGAGCTTAGATTGAAAATATTTGTGTTTTTTCAATTTTATTCTCATAGTTTTGTAGTTATGTAGAGATAAAAGGTGGGTGCTGGAAGGTTGCATTAGATCTAAGATCTAGGTGCAGTGCTCTCAGATCCAAGGCTCCTCACTGATGAAGGCCACAAGCCAGAAACTAGTTTGGGGATATTGGATGAGTAGGCACTAGATAGAGATTTTATGCACAAGCCTTCTGGCATCCATTGATTACTCTGTCTTGCTTTGAGTTTCACTACTGTATGGAGAGAGTTTGCCTATTTTACATCAATACTAGTAATTGATTAAATATTCTTTTAGAAGTTTTAAATATGGATTCTAGAAGGAACAATAAGCACTGATATAGAATCACAGATGATCCAAACCCAAGATACATCATATTAGAATTTTTAATGATGACCAAAGAAATAGATTTAATAGATCAATACATACTATAGGTAGATATGCATTAGTAAAGATCGATCGAGAAAGACAGAACATTATTTTAGGCCTTGTAAAAAAACACTTACCTTAATTGTAGCATTAACGATTTTCAGAGATTAATGACTCCATTTGGAACTGTAATAATTTTTTTCAACCAGTGTTTTTAAAAGATACCCCTGTATCAATTTACAGGAATAGCTTTTAATTTAAAGTTAAATTAAACAAAAAATATAAACCCAACACAAATACCATTGCAAATTTCCAATCAAGAGGCAATGTTACTTATATCAATTAGAGACCTAAAGTGTCAATGTTTTCATTGTAGGCAACATGAATACATCATTAAGAATTGCCCAAAGTTTCTATGTCCACAATGTATTATAGTAGCTATTTCAGTGCATCAATGCCCTAGCTCAATCAGTCAAGCATGAGAGGGCATGGATATATTGAATTCCTGAAGAGAACACAAAATAAGTTCTGATTAATAAGTTGATTATAACTAGAATTACATATTATTCACCTATTATAATATTTACTGAAGCTTTCACACCATACATATATTCCCAATGTAGAAAGTTTGTCTGGGGTAGATGAATAGTAAACATTTCATTGAGATGCCTTCAATGTTCACTAGCAGCAAACAGTTTAGGTGTGTACAATATTAATATATTTATGGTGCAAAAAACACTTAACCTAATACCTTCATGCTCAGTAATATTTTCACAACTAAAAATAACAATGAAAATTACACCAACAGATAAATCCGCTCAAGTCAATAGATACTGGAAACATCTCATATCAACAATCACATCCATTCCTAATTTTTCATTTTATCCACCCATTATTAAATTTAAATATTGGAAGGCCTGCTCAATGTTGAATATTCCTTCTGCAGATCAGGTAAATTCAACTATCCTCAACCTTAATAAGAAGCTTTTAATTAGAAAATTTAAACTTTGGATGCTAGAGCGAAAATACTGTGATTTTCTTATTAAAATAAACCTTGAGTGCCTGCCTACATTGCTTTTCTACAGACATAGAAGGCAATGTGTAAATCTATATGATCAATGTAGTCTATGTCATAAAATGTTGAATAACAGGCTCATATTTTTTTGGAATATATGTTTTAATAAGATCTGCCATACCTGGCTTTTTCAATAGATCCAACCTTAATGTAAAATCTCTCTTTAATGTCTTCACTTCAGGTATTTATGCAAATATTATAGTATGCATCTTCATTTTAAATGCATGGTGATGCACTAGGTCATCTTTATGCATAATAATAACCCTAGAAGACATCTTAATGCATTCTGAAATAAATTAAAAACAATCAAAACAAGAGATGGGAAGATTACCCCTGATAGTACATTTCATACCACTTGGTCCCTTTTAAGACCATGTGTACCTAGCTCTGAATGATATAAGAAGAGAAAAAGTTAAAATGCTTGGATATATATATATATAATTTTTGTTTGTGTTTTTTTTTTTCCGTTGTAATTGATTTGTAAATATTATTGTTATATTTCCTTTATATAAATAAACAAACAAACTCCTTCTTTTAAAAACTTGCTTTTTATATGACTATAATCATCAATAAAAAAAGGAGTTTGTTTGTTTATTTATATATTGGATATTTATAAAACTATTTTGGAAAGAAGAACTGTGCGGTTGATATATTAAATTTTATATTTTCTTTATGTTAAACATATAACAATTATCAATGTTATCCTTTTTCATCTTTGCAACAGACTCATTGCTTGTATTTTTATTTATAAATAACTTTATTGAAATGCATATGTAAGAATGATACAATTGTAAATAAAATAAAAGTACTCCATGTTGCTCGGGCAACCAGATGGTCTGGTGTGCTCACTGCTGTTGTTTAATCCAGCTTAATCAGGCTCCATGTGTTGTTAAATAAAAATATGGACGAGATGATACTGTCCTTATGGCAAAATTCCTTCAACTTAGAAATGAATATGTCTTCAGGCTTGGGATGAGGAATGGTAAACTTGTTGCGACATCTGGCCATCCAGGCGGCATAAGTGATGAAGGTCGAAAGTCTTGAGATGACATAATCCCTAGACAAGAAGCAGCTCTTGATATCTAATATTTTATTCAGGGAAATGTGGCAGTTGTGAGCAATGAATGTTCTGATTTTGTCATATGCTGGGCAATCCATCATCTAATATGTGTATTGAATGTCTTTAGAAAAATTTAACTTTATCTAAATATTCCAAATACATTCAACTGTTAATAGTAACACATCAAACAGGTTAGAGCGTTACCTTAAAATTCAATACTCAAGTATCTAAGGATCCAGGTTCGAATCCTATGCTAATACTGTCACTGATCAGGCCAGCAATACCTGAAGAAGAGGGGAGAATAATACCTCTTAAAACGTTGTGCATATACTAACCTTTTTGATGTGCTATTACTAACAGTTGAATGTATTTGGAATATTTAAATAAAGTTAAATTTTTCTAAAGACATTCAACACACATATTAGATGATGAAAATAGTCCAATATAAAAATACAACTAGAACACCATCATCAGAAACCTTCAGGAAAACACAGGAATCGTTGTCTTTTTTTATTGTTTCTAAATAACAAAATTGTGTAAATATATAACAATTATCAGTGTAACTAATCTTTTACCATTGTAACACAATAATGTTTTTTTTTTTTTTGGCATTAATGTAGCTAAATAACCAGATATATGTAAAATATTGGATGTACATCTTGTTATTCAATGTAATGCTATGTTTGAAAATTTAATAAATTGCTTTGAAAACTAATAATAATAATAATAATAATAATAATAATAATAATAATAATAATAATAATAATAATAATAATAATAATAATAATAATAATAATAATAATAATAATAATAATAATAATAATAATAATAATAATAATAATAATAATAATAATAATAATAATAATAATAATAATAATAATAATAATAATAATAATAATAGAGCGCCACCTGGCCCCACACAAAGTTGCAAGTAAGTAAAAAGTCTCCTATTATTTTAACATTTAAAAGTACAAAAGGGTTTTTTTCTTTAAAAAATTAAAACATGTCAAGCATTGGTGGTTGAGAGGTCAGCACAGCTGCATTACAAGAAGTTGTCCCAGGTTAGTGGGTTCACTCCCCGACCGATGCTATGACACACAAAAAAAATTTTAACATGTTTAAATCAATGTAAACTTGATTATTTTATGAAATGTGAGTTTTCTTAAAAAATAATGATCAAAGGAAAAAATCAGCAAAAGCAACATGAATTATAATAAATCCATAGTATGGCAGATAGCCAACAATTCAAATAAATATAATTGATAACACAACTTAGAAGCAAATAGGAAAAAAGGAAAAAGAGTAGAAGGAAAAACAATGAAAAAGATAGTAAAATTCTTAAAAAAAAGAGTTAAGTAAAAAATAGTTTAAAAAAATCTTGTTGTAAAATTACCCACTATACTAAAAAAAATGATGATTGTCCAGACACTTAATCTGGAAGCTGGGCCTTCTCAAAACAGAAGGGAGATGTATGCAAAAGTAGTAACCTGGGAAGAAATTCTAGATTTAGAAAAACTACATCAGACAATCTTAGTGATTTAGATTTGGAAAATCAGGATGAAATCAAGCCCCTCCCCACAGACACAATGGACAGAGGAAATGCTTGAACAGGTTCAAGAGTGGTTCAGTAACACAATACCAAGATCATATCAAATATACTATTTGCAACATTTTTTTACTGAGAAATCAATAGTGTTGGCAGTGCACTCTACCATTTTCCCAAGGCACTCCTAATTGAAGCACTAAATAAAAATATAATTTACTTGAGACAGTACTAAGTAACTATCCTATACCAAATATCTTGCTGTTGAATTTGATGAAGCTACACAAAGAGATCAATTTAAAAATAACATTAAAATTATGGAAAATTTTGCTATTGTATTAGTTGATGAAAGCAAATACAAGAAGGTCACTGGAGTATTAAAAATGCTTATTTCAGATATAACTATGACAATTTCCACAGAATTATGAACCCCTTCAGAAAAGGTTTTTTTTCAGCAAATATACCTAAAAGAAGCATCAGTACCCATATTTACAAATAGTTTCGAATATAAAGTCAAGTTGCATAAAAAAAATAGACCCAGATAATATTCCAACACACATAACAGACCAAGAAACCACACTATGCTTACATACCTGAGGGCTGAAGCCATGTTGTTCTGCCGGTGGCAAAAGAGGCCACATAGCAACACAATACAAGGAAGAAGAAAATCTAGCTGAAAAGAATAATCACTTCTCACAAAGATTAGAAGAGAATCCACATAACACACAAACTCACACAGTTGAAAAACATAGATTTCCTCTCCTCCACTCAAGGCAATAAAATCAACACTCAAAACAAATAAAAATGAAACTATAGATCAACCCCTACTCATGTCAAACCTTGACTCCTGGGCAAAAACAGTGATTTTTCAATGTAAAATGCAACTGTTTACTTACAAAATGAAGCAAAAGCACTGCAAAACATAGATACTATTCAAGTGGAGCCCAAAATTTATAAATAAAACGGCATTGGAAATAATGGATTCCATCACACTGTACTTTCCAGTAATTCAAAATTGAGAGCAAAAGAAAACAAGGAAAACCAAAAAAACAAGAGAAAATAAAAAGATAAAAACAAATGATCTGTAATTTAGCCAATTAACTATAATTGATGAAAATATGAAAATGGGTTCAAACTCTCATAATTCAAAAGATTTTGAAAATGTCTGTGATAGTGATCCGATAAAACTAACATATACAGAAACAAAAAACAACACTAACCCTCATTTAAACAAAATAAATTTACAAAAAATCAAAGTCACATCCTTTGGTAAAATTGTGCACACACCCCTTACACAACATTGACGAACACTAAAATAAAAATAGCGGCACATAATGTCTGAGGCTTGAACTCCACAAAAAATACAACAAATTAATAAGTGGACATAGACAATGCAGCCCAGCATATTGGGTCTACTAGAAACAAAATATATAATGAATCCCAAATCAATCTGGGTACATATATGAGTAAACTTGGTTTTTGTACATACTCGAGGGACACATGAGCACCATCAAATGGGACAAGTATGTTTATCAACCAAGTATGCCTCTTCTCATTATTTAAGATAATTTTCATGAACTCCAATTTCATATTAACTACTTTTAATCGCAGAAGTTTTTCAATTAAAATTATATTTGTATATATTCCTCCCAGGCTTATTGTAATTAACATAATAATTTTAATAATTAACTCCCTATTAGCACTCAAGTCCTACACCACTATACTTGCCAGAGATTTTGGTATGAGCTACCAAATGTCTGTTGCAAAATGAATAAATCAACTTGCAATACCATTTATTGAGTGGCAAGAGTTTTTTCCAACCGAACTCAGTATCTTTTTATAACAACCAGAATGACAAGCTCATAGATCTATTCTCCAATATTACATCATTCAATCAAAATAAGTCTCTCTCCCTCCCCCTTTTCTGATAACTTGGAACAAATAATAAAATTAAATTTAAATACATATCACAACAAGGTCATTAATATACAAAAGACAATATAGATACTCCTACCAAACAATTCTCAGAAAGATATATCATGATAAATAAGCTCAATCAGATGCAACTTGATCCAATTTCCAAATACAAAGCTTACATACACACCCTCTTATATAATATCAATCATATTACTTAAACATCACTCCCCCTTAAACTAATCATGTTAGCAGATGAACTACACAAAAGAATTGTTATGTCAAACCAGTAACTCACAATCAAACAAACATAATAAAGCTGACACAGTTATATAATGAACTATGCAATAAACTAAAGCTATATCTAGCAATTAAAAAAAGAATTTGTATAACACAACAGCTCACATGGACCCATAGATACATCTTCTGGGCATTAGGCTATCCATCTATGAATAGAGTCCCAGTGGCACTAGAATGGGAGGGTAAAATCACTGCTAAACACAATATGATACAACCTATATATCAACACTTCAAAGAAAAATTAACAAAGCATAACCAATTTAAACCACCAGAAAATATTTTTGGAAAGCCAGAAACAGAGACGAACTTTTAGGATATTAAGATTTTGCACTCATACTAGCATCAGTCCCATGTACATGCCAGGCAGGACCACCAGGAATCCCACAATTTGTATTGTCACATCTCAGCCTATTTGCAAACACATACCTGTGCTAGCTTGCAAATCAACTATCACAAAAGCTATACAATATGCAAGGGCTATATCCAGTTTTAATGGTCTCCTTCATTAAAAAACTAGCACCAATTGCCACAGTTTCCAATCTGTGGCCAATATCAATGGCACCTCTGGAAATAAAAAATTCTGGAAAAAGTTTTAAAAGAAAAAATTGAATCATATATAATATCACTATCATCACAATATCAGTATGCAAAAAAGGGTTCATCAACAGGTCAAGCAGCACTAATATACAAAACAATCATTAACTTAGTAATTAAAAAGGAAAAAATATGGCCCAACGACTGTGCAGTTAGATTTTGAAAGTGCATTTGATTCAGTTGCGAATCAAAATACTATTAATTCAACTTTAAAAAACACAAAAATACCTTGCACAATTTATACACAATCACCAATCTGTTGCTACTAAACAGAAAAATTCATATCACACTGAATGGGAGATCTTCATCATCTTTCTACCCTATCCAATCAATTCCATAAGAATCTCCACTCAGTACACTGTTATTTACATTATATTTAAACCCCTTGCTAGAGAAATTAAAAAAAATCCAAGGAATTCCAATTCCACACACCAATATGTAAATACCATGTATAGCATACATGGATGATATCACAGTATTTCTACAATCAAAGAAGCAATTACCTTATACTTCAGGAAATCATAAAAGATTATCCAGTAAAATTCAGGCTAAAAATCAACACCAATAAATCAGCTGCATGAGCAATATTCACTGGTAAATTAAACACACAGATATATCAAGGAAAACCTAGTGTGCTTCCATATTTTCCTTTCCACTTGGGCATGAATCAAACAAGAAAGAAAATACAAAACAAACTTAAAACAGAAGCAGAAAGAATCACTGAATCGTTCTCCAAATCCTTTCTCTCAATCTACTCAAGGGTATTATTATGCAATTAATTTATTATGACAAATTTAAATTTCACAAACTCAATCATTACAGCAATTAACTCATTATGTAACAAGCTATTATGGAAAAGAAAATTAATATCCATCTCAAAAAAACAACTAAAACACCCTACAAAATGAAATGGTCTTGGACTTATATGCAATATCAGTGTTTCACACCCAAAAAACAGAAACCTACTTTTAGCTATATTTAGATATTTTCCAGAGATACAGGTAATAATAGAAATTACACCCACTGATTAGCCTCCCCCACATATAATTACATCTCTACCCTGCTTGAGATATGTGGACCCATATGGAACAATATAACTATAAAAAACACAAATAAACACATGTATTGGCAAATACAAAATCTACTGTTTCCAGACCAAGCAGCTAATAACCAACCCACAGTACTGTGAGTAAATAATGGCCAACTGCAAGTTCAAAAGAGGATGCTTGGAACAAAACGTTTTTGAAATTTATTAACAAAACTTAACCTGAATGCTTTACCAACAACACACTTTATTTGGTAGAAAATATTTTACACAAATATTGATCCACTAAGTATGCTGTGTCACAGAGAGGAAGAAACACAAACCCACTTCCTATGTGATTATCTAGCCCTAGAAAAAGTGTGACTAATGATGCAGAACAACTATAGACAATTAGCACTACATTAGGTAACATGCTGAACCAGCAATATTAATAATACATGCAACCATCTTCAGTTTATACACATACTGGTGCACCCATTGCACATTCGCATTTGGAATTAATACAAGAAGATATCCCAACACCTACTACAACAAACTAAAAAAAGGCAAGGATAGATACAGTATTCTTGCACCACAGAACATTTTTTGTGGCAGCATGGTCTCTTCAAAATGCACTCAGCATTATGACAAGGATTGGAATTAGTACTCTTAAAAAAATAAATTAAAAAAATAAGATCAACAGATGCAACCCCATTGATGGCCAATCATCTTAACAATGAATATTTTTTACTTGGTTGAATAAGTAACTTTCAGAATCAAGGACTAAATTAAGATTAAAGATTTTTTCATATAAGTTTGTGTAACTCTAATGTAACCTTTTTTGATGTAACCAATTGATACTCAATGAAGTTTGCTTTGAAACATCATCATAATAATAATGATGATGTTGATGATGATGATGATGATGATAACAGTAATAATAATAATAATAATAATAATAATAATAATAATAATAATAATAATAATAATAATAATAATAATAATAATAATAATAAATAAACAAGAATTGCTTACTATAACATTTGATAAAAACTTGGATTCATTTTGTCTTTTTTTAAATTCATTAAAATTATTCAGGATTTCCTTATTTTGAATCATGCAGGTTTTAGCTTTTTCCAATGTGTCAACCTATATATATATATAATTAAATGAACAAATAACAAAATATATAGTAATAAAATATTTTTTACAAAAATAATTAAAACAATGTATGTTGATGGTATAAATGTTATTTGTTTCATCTTGGTTTATAACATTTTTGATTCAAAAGATTATAAATGCTTATAGTTAGCACATAACTTACGCTATTAAGATATATATAGTTGATGAGTTATAATAATTATAGTAGAATGATTTTATTGTTCGGGGGGGGGGGTATAAGTACGTCACAGCAATAACAGAGCTCAGCTTGATCTATGGATCTTGAACCCCAAAAGTCTTCATACTAATATTGCACCAAATCAGATTATGTAGCTGAATAAGCAGGTTAACTTGAATTCAAAATCATTGTTTAAATATCTTCATATCATTAGTTAGAATGGTATAATAAAAGTAACGCGAATTCTAAAGGAATGTTTGTAATCCAATGTTGAACTCCTGGAGCCAGAAACTAATCAGTTGATTTGATTACTAGTACAAATTACACTTTATTAATGATTAATGCTTAAGTAGATAGCTTCAGAAAAATATTATAAATAATAGATTACTACCCTAAATGTAACTATCAAATGTAAACTCAGGTTATTGTATAATGCTTTGTTTTGGTCTATAATCTAAAAATGAATAATATATAAAAAAAATTAGAGACATCTAAAGCACATTTATACAATAGAGGAATTATTTCTACTTGTAGTGAACACAATAAATAATGTATAATAATTAACTGATTACAAACTTTTTTGGGTAAGGCAGTAAATCTATGCATTTCAAGAATGTTTTTAAGTGGTTTACAAGATTTTGTGATGACACAGAGAGTATTGAAGATGATCTACTGAAGTATAAAATACACTGTCACAATATCATAATTCATGACTTAGATATTCTAGTGCCTTAACATTTTTGTAATGAATATCTAAACACTGTCATTACACAATACATGCATTGATTCATAGAGAGCACTGCAGATAGACTGAAGAGAAAACCAACCATCTTTTCACTGGGGCATATTTTGCATTCAATTCTAAAAATAAATGATTTATATGCTTTACATGATCATCATTTTTTTTGAAAGCCACAAGCTAGAAACTAATCTGGGAATATTTTATGAGTAGGCACTACATAAGGATTTATGCACAAACCTTTCTGAATCCATTGATTATTCTGGATTGAATGAGGCTACTATATGGAGAGTTTTGCCTCTATGATTTATATTTTTCCAACTTTCTCTACATATATCACATCTAATCTAAATTCTTAATCTATTTTCATTTTTCCACTTTGGTATCCAAGTTTAATTTTTACATTAAACATCTAAGTTCCTGTATACATCTTTATTCCTATATGAGTCTATGAATCTATTGGGTTTTTTTATTTGTATGTATTTTCCAAAAAAAAAAAAACAAGGCAACAACTTTAAATGATATTCATGTATTTTAAATCATTATTTTGTAAAAACAGGCAAAACTCTCCATACAGTAATGCCACTCAGTGCAAGCCAGAGTAATCAATGGATGCCAGAAGGCTTGTGCATAAAATCCCTACCTAGTGCCTACTCATCCAATATCCTCAGACTAGTTTCTAACTTGTGGCTTTCATCAGTGAGAAACTAGTTTACGGATACTGGATGAGTAGGCACTAGATAGGAATTTTATGTACAAGTCTTCTGGCCTCCATTGATTACTCTGGCTTGCACTGAGTGGCACTACTGTATGGAGAGATTTCCTGTATAATAACAGTTATTAGAGAGCATAAGAAATAATGATCATGTGACGTTTAGTGGTTTCATTATTTAGTAATAGTAATTGTTGTGGAAAGTTTTCTACTAACTGCTATCTATTCAAAAAAAATATCAATAATATTAAACTTACTGGGAAAAGTTGATTTTCTTCATCAAAATTTAAATCAGAATTAGATACCTAAAATAAATCAATATAACAAGCAAATTAGAAGTATATAAAACTATTAAACTAATGTATAATTGATGCAAAGCATTAATGCATTTTATTATAGTCAAGTGTTGTTAGCCGAGAGGTCATTGCACCTGCCTTGCAAGCAAGTAGTTGGTTGCAGATGGGTGTGGGTTCACTTCCTGGCCGATGCTATGACATATGGGGAAAAAAATTAAGAATGTATAGACTAAAAAATAGTAAATTATAAGGGCTCACTACAAAAGTCTTTATTTTTAGATAAAGCACATCTTCAATTGATAAGACCTCTCAAAATCACTGCCTGCAAAAGGTTAACTAACAAATTATCATTATGTAAATCAGCTGGCAATTAAGGATTTAGGTAGAACAATTCACAAAAGTCTGATCTATGTTAATTATAAGGTGAAATGTTTACCGTTGAATATAAAAGGATAATTGCATATATATTTTCTTAAGATCTCTTACAATTTCAAATATTCAAGTTTATAGCTTTTTTAAATGACAGGTTTCAAGCCACTATAAAAATATATAACCATATAGATATATTCTCACTTAATAGCATTGAGTTAACTTTCAGCAGAATGATCACACCGAAAGTTAACTCAATGCTATTAAATGAGCATCACACCAAAGTAAACTCAATGCTCTTAAGTGAGAATATACCTACACGGTTATACCTTTTCATATTGGCTTGACTGAGCTCAAGTTTTTTTCAGGGTATTTCATTCGTATTTGAAAAGAGTTTTATGTTAAATAATTCAATGACAGATTTGAAAATAAAAAGAAAAAAAAATATTACAGTTAGCTGAAAGCAAATGGTTGAGCAAACTGTAAATTTTAAAAATAATATCGATGAAAACAAAAATAAAAAGGAAATTAATAAACCATCGATTTTTACACCTTATATCCATAATACAATAAATTTACTTAATAAAATTTTAATTATAAATTTATTTAATGCACATTGATTACGTAAGTAATATTTACTAAGGCAATAAACCTTTAAGCATGTGCGCTTGAAAATGTGAAGGTAGGGACCCCTACAGATGTTAACCACAAGCTTATGCCACTCTTTTCTTCCAAAGTGTAAGCTTGTGGTTAAGACCTGTAGAGGTTCCTACCTTCGCATTTTCAAGAGCACATGCTTAAAGGTTTATTGCCTTAATAATAATAATTACTTAATAAAATTTGTAAAGGTAAATATAAAAGTGAACATAAAATGTCCAATTAATTTAAATAAACTTATAAATAATTAATTTTAAAGACATAATACAAGTAATTATCCAAATATAGTCTATATTATGGAATGTGCAATAATCCTATTTGTATATATATTGTACCAGTTCAAAATCCCCATAAGTGGTCTTATACAGCTAGACCCATATACGTACCGAGCATGAAGTGACATATGTTACAAAATGGGAAATCGATAACAATTCTCCGAAAATATTGTTGATTGAATATAAATAAATATCTCTAAAGAATTATTAGAGGAAATAGATTGAACCTAAACTTAGGTCAATCGAAGCCTTCCCTGTTAAATTATTTCACAATTGTCTGATTAACTATACATTGACCATTTGGAGTCTTTACACACCTTTAAGAGCACCAAAATGTTTTACTTCAGCCTCTAGCACTACCCCCATTCAAGACGATATTGTTTATTTTACTTTTCTCTCCCGAGAGAGTGTGCAAAATATGACTGGTCATTATCGAATATCAATAATTCAAGAAGTTCAGACTGGAATAAAGGAAACAATCCAACTCTGTGGTAAGTTACCCCTATCTAACTCATTATGTGTTCTTTAAATCTCAGGTTACTAAGTGGGTTAGCATTTTGATTAAATAACTACAATCTTATCTGCTAACGAATCAATAAATACTTCAAAACCAAGTAAAGGAAACTGTAAACGATTTAATTATGAAATGTACTATTTATTATTCCCAGATTATTATATATTTCCCTCCACCAATTACATATGAAAACAAAAATAATTTAATCAAGTTCATATCTCAAATAATGAAAATATAATATTAATGAGATATCACCGGAGTAAATTGAAAATTCATTTACAGAAACTAATGTGTATATATAACAAAAAAATATTTAAAGGATTGCACAATGGGTGTGACCTATATCCCTTCTCCCACTCTAAAGTAATAATTCAAAAATCAAATGCATGCAGCAAATATCATATATATATATATATTGTAACGTTTATTTATATACGTTGCAAATATATTGGCATTTGGTAGAAGCTAAAAAATAAAAGTAAATTTAGATTTTTTTTTGACTAATTTTTTTTTAAAAAATAACGTACAATGAAAGTTAAATTATTCTTTCGGTTTTTTTTTTATGTAATTAGAAATAAAAGTTAGAATTGGAGAGAACAAAAGACACAAATTACCAATCTAGATAAGAAAGTAAAAATATTTCAACTAATTAAAGATGGCAGAATTATGCTGAAAAAAATAGAGACTTTGTAACATAAATTTTATAAAGAATATATAAGATTATCAACGGATATTTGGACAAACAAAAGATATGCGCAGAAGTCGGAAAACTGGACCTCTAGAGAGTATAAAAGGCAGAGATCAGTTTGAAGGACATCTTGTTCGTTGGTTTCTCTAGTTGGTCTTGGATAACAATAATATATCCAAGATCGCTCTACGCTGAAGTAATTCGGCATGTCGGAGTGAACCGGAGCTTCTGAAAACATCGTGCCTGAAGATGTATACCAGAAAAGCTTTCGTGACCGACTAGGAGAATGGACCACAAGATCAAATAATAGCCAAAAGGCCGAGCTCATTCTACCCAAAAAACTATGCATAGTTATCTACTACTGAATTCACAAAACTTACCGGTAAGTTATACTTCATTACTCCTGATTGTGACCAAATTAAACGTTTTCAAACAATTTCTAAAAGTATGTTTAAACAATCCCGATAGAGACATTAATTTTCTTGTACAAGAGACATTCAATTTTTTTAAGGAAATTTCTAGGAGAAATTTAGATATGGACAGTAATTGTAAAATTGTTTTTTATTAACTGATTCATGTCTGAGTTGTGTTCTCTCTAAGTAATTTATTTCAAATATTTTTTTAGTCTATTAGAATAAAATTATTTCCAATACCAATTTTCATTTGTGCGTTATTAATAATAGTTATTATTTTTTATTATTAAATTTATTTTTAGTGTAATAAGATTTAAACGTAAGTTACCTTTGCCTATATGTTTCAATACGCCCAGGACTAATAATCGTGAAAACCATTAATTCTCATTACGGTAGAATTACCGCCCCTTAAAAAAAATATATAATAAAAATCTTTTTATTTTTTTTTGTTTTACAACTTGCGAGAGGTGCTGGCGACATATTTCAGCGGATTCTTAGGAATTCTGGTGCCCATAGTAAATAAAATTAAAAGTTGATTTTGTCAATAGCACAATTCGTAACAATTAATAGGCTGAAGTTGATCAGGAAATATAGCTATGTTTTTAGAATAGAAATATAACTTTCTTCTTTTTTGACATAGCTTGATCAACTCACGCTCAAATATAAATTTGAGGCGTATAGTGGCCTAGTAATACGAAAAACGTTACAATATATATATATATAAACAAAAAAATTAAGACTTATAAATCCAATAAATAATATAATATTTCAACCAGAGGACTGGTTTTCATCAGAAAGAAAAAAAATACACAGTAAAATGGCGATAATCAAAAATTACAGATTTGGTAAAAGATTAAAAATTTAACAATTTAACAAAAAAACCCTGATTGGTCACAAAATCTAACATAGAATATCTACCCAATCAATGACAAAATTCAAACAAAAAAAAAAACTACATTCCCTCCTAATCAAGCTTAAATTCTATTTAAATTAAAATAAATATAAAAATAAAAAATCCAAAATTAAAAATTAAAATATACATATGTGCATACATAGAAAAATTAAACTATGCTCACACACAAAAAATAGCTGTGCTCACATTAATATTCATTAAAAACTAAAATACTTATACATTTTAAAAAATTATAGTTAGTGCAAAGTACAATAATTCATAACTAATTATTTATCTATAAACCAATTAAACACAGATATTAAACATCCATGTAACCAATCTTTACATAAAAAAACCTCATATAAGAAAATTTTCACATAAAAAACACACATATAGAAATCATTTAGGAGACCAGGTAACCCAGAGATGTAATAGTTCCAGTGTTCAAATTCAATCCATGTGGTTCTAAGGTCTTGAATTTAAAAATAAAAAAACTCTGCTTTTGTCTCCTCTCCCTTGTAGAAGAAAAACCTTCCTGAAGAATCACTACTTTTAAATCATCAATTGAATGATTCGGTAAGTTAAAATGTTTTGAAACCGGTCTATCTTTATTCTTATGCAAAATGTCAAATCTATGATTAGTCATTCTGACATGTAAAGTATTTGCTGACTCACCTATATACTGCTTTAAACATCTACTACACTCTATCAAATATATCAAATTAACACTTTTACATGTAACATAATTAGGAATATACCATTTGAAATTACAATTCTTAGTACTAAAGACCACTTTTGTCACAACAATATGTTTACATGTAAAACATCTTTTATCTTTACATGGAGAACATCCTTTTTCCTGTACAGAACTACTAATAAAATTTGTTTTGACAAGTATATCTCTAAGTGATCTATGTTTTCGATATACAGCCTTAGGTGGATCAGAAAAAATAGATTTTAAATAATCTGTGGACTGTAATATGTTAAAATGTTTTGCCAATATCCGGTTAATATTAGGTAAATCTCTATTAAAAGTAAGAACCAATGGTGGAACATCTAATTGTTTTTTACTCTTTTCAGATAAAAGAAGTTTCTTTCTATCAATTAAAGAAGATCTCCTTACTGCATTATCCAACAATGTCTTAGGATACCTCATATTGAGCAATCTATTATATAAATTCAAAGACCTTAGAACCGCATGGATTGAATTTGAACACTGGAACTATTACATCTCTGGGTTACCTGGTCTCCTAAATGATTTCTATATGTGTGTTTTTTATGTGAAAATTTTCTTATATGAGGTTTTTTTATGTAAAGATTGGTTACATGGATGTTTAATATCTGTGTTTAATTGGTTTATAGATAAATAATTAGTTATGAATTATTGTACTTTGCACTAACTATAATTTTTTAAAATGTATAAGTATTTTAGTTTTTAATGAATATTAATGTGAGCACAGCTATTTTTTGTGTGTGAGCATAGTTTAATTTTTCTATGTATGCACATATGTATATTTTAATTTTTAATTTTGGATTTTTTATTTTTATATTTATTTTAATTTAAATAGAATTTAAGCTTGATTAGGAGGGAATGTAGTTTTGTTTTTTTTTTTTTGTTTGAATTTTGTCATTGATTGGGTAGATATTCTATGTTAGATTTTGTGACCAATCAGGGGGGTTTTGTTAAATTGTTAAATTTTTAATCTTTTACCAAATCTGTAATTTTTGATTGTCGCCATTTTACTGTGTATTTTTGATTATCGCCATTTTACTGTGTATTTTTTTTCTTTCTGTTGAAAACCAGTCCTCTGGTTGAAATATTATATTATTTATTGGATTTATAAGTCTTTATTTTTTTGTTTTTATATGTATTTCCTTTGGTTAGTTTGTTATATATTAATATTTTGATATATATATATATATATTTGAATTTAAAGTATATATTATTGTTTATATATATATATATATATATATATATAAACAATAATAATACTTTAAATTCAAAGGTCAATCTTGATAATATATGAATATATATATATAAAAACTCTAATCTTATATAATAATAAAAAAATTAGAGAAGATAGATAATAAAAAATATATATAATTAAAAAAAACTATTTACACTCATCTGAACTTGTTCTTTCATTAAGTTCAACTTTCATGGACCACATGACTACTCAACAGGACAGATAGGGCTTTCTTTCACCAATACACGTATGAGTTTTTTTTTTCATCAGGGTCTGCTGTTTCTCCTATGGCACTTTCGGGCTTGATAGACGAACAGGTGGTGCACTATGGCTAGAGGTCTACTCCATGATAGTGTAGTAAACTGGAACAAACAATAAGGCCATCTCCTTGATTATAGGTCAGTGAATATAATTTTCACGTAGATATATATATCACTTTCACGTCAGAATAGATTATACCCTCGGCTATACGAATACCTGCTTGTGACTAAAGATTATGCTTGGCATGTAGATCAAATACGAATTAAAGTTCTCAAATATGATTCTTCTTTTTTTTTATTAAACGGATAGGGGATTCATACTGTTGATACCTTTTCTAATATCCATTTAATGATCCTCCCATGTTCAAATGGCTAATTTCAAATTTCTTTTCTCCTTTCTATTCTTTAGACCAGCCTGATACAACTATAATTTTTAGCAAACAAATATCATTTCTCCTTTCTTTCTGCTTTATTATTTTCCACAAGCATATACCATTCCATTGTTTAGACACACTGGAGCCAACTCTTATTTTAGCAAACATAAATTGTCCTATTTCTGGGACAAGCTGGAAACAAAGTTTTTATTTTCTTAAACATCTGCCATCTGACTGCTTTAGTGAGCTATCAACAACTGAACTCAATGCCCCAAGTAAGTAGCATATATATGGCCCAATTAGTACAAATGTAATACCCCCCCCTATGAACTATTTCATCAGCCAATAATAAGACTATACCTTTATATTACTTTACCTACATTCTTTCACTTTTTATGTATTAAAGTACTATTTCTCTAATATTGGAATTTGTATAGCTTTCATATTTATTAATTACACCACCCATTGTGTTTACATTCTTTTAGATAAAATCAACTTTTTGATTTTATCTTTATCTACGATTAACCAGAACAAATTTTTTTATACAAAACATTTTTCTTTAGCCAAAAGTAGATTACAATTGACAAAAGGTTTTTTCTTTTTTTTGATAAATTAATATTAATTACCAACCATCTTATTCTAATAAATATAAAATTTAAATTCCAATAAGTACAAAATTCAAATTCTATTTAAACAATTTTTAGGAAAAAGAAAAAATACATTTCTATATATGTGTATCGGAACATTTACAAGTGGTAATAAACTTAAATACAAAAAAAACTGTTCCACACATAAACAAATGTTACGAGCTTAGTTTTCCCTTTATGATATAGATTTGCTGTGCGAATAAAATTATTAACACATATACTGCATACACTTGTACTGTGGGTATAATAGGAATATAATATAGACCAAACCCATTTATTTATGTACTATATATAAGTACCTCCAAATACTCATCTAAATTATAAATTTAATAGATCTGTTAAAATCACACTTTTAATCTGATAAATTTTAGCTGTGCTGAATCTTCAGCAACAGACATTTTGTGCATTGCCAATGGGCTTATTTAATTATTTATCCTCTTATCTAATTATTTACGTTGTACATTTAACACTTATATTATTAGTCTTAGTTTGACAGTTATACCGTTCATTCGGTAGCAATGTAAACCCATAGTCCCTCAAACATCAATATGCATGGCCCAGACTACATCATCACCCTGCATGCTACCTCGAGACCATGAGAAACCCAGAGCATCAACCTACAGATCCCTACTTCATCCAGAACTCTGTGACACAACGTATGTAAAGTACCGTAATATCTAAATAAATGCATCCACACTCATACTTTTGGAGACTTACAGGATCTTTTTGCATTTTAGATAATGAACAAATGAACTCTATTTATGAAGAGTTTTACAAATATATATATATATATATATATATATATAACCTTAATGAATGCACCCACGCTCATTCATTTGGAGGCTTACAGGGTCTTGTTGCATTGCAAGGTTGAGTCTCTGAGAGGAAAAAAAAACTTTTTCCCTTTTCTCAGCAAAACGGTACCCCCCACACTAGTGACAGAGTACATACGCCGACATAACACCACAAAATTCTGAACTACATATAGATCTCCAGCCAACTCTCCAAACTCTCACCATCTCCCAATAGAACATGAGCAAACTGATATAATCCAAACCTCACACGCAATGCTTGAAAAAACCACAAAGTCCACACCTCCACCTTTAAATGATATACTCACTTAAACTGCAACTGCTAGTTATTTAATATTTATTTTTACTCCCCCCAGGCTTAGGCAAAACTGGCCTATATCCCCTGCCTTTTCCATATTTCTTTCCCTGGTCATTTATGTGACTTTCATTATATTTGGCATCCGTTTCTGAATTCCAATTTCTGGGCTTTGCCTTTTTCTATGTCCTTCCCTTTGATCATTATCATCACTGTCCCATATTACTGCACTAATACACGAATTTTCCCTAACTTTATCTGGGGGTTTGTCCATTTGGTTCATGTCCAACATGTTTAATAACTCCGCCATCTGTTCCATTGTGTTTATATTTTCTGTCAACAATGTTTGTTCTATTCGGAAAGAAAAATTATGTCTAATTATTCTAATAGTTTGACCCTCCGATGTTTGCCAGGGATTTAAATTTCTTAATTTGGCTGCTTGCCTACTAAAAAATTGAGAGTAGCTTTCGTTCATGTTCTCTTGTATTTTTCCTGCATTATTTGATACAGGATGGTCTCCTGATGCTCTGGGCTCCAGAAATTTCTAATAATCATGTCCTTATATTGATTAAAGATTGGAGGATGATGAAACAAAGACTTCCACCAAGCTAATGTGTCTCCATTAACATGAGCGCTGGCAATAGCCAATTTACTGATTTCATTTACTTTATTTATATGAAAGTAATTCTCCAGACTTCTTACATGATCCACTGGAGCCTCCCCATTTTTCCTTCGAATATACAGATTTTTAAAAATTGGTTTATATTTGGTTGTGGCGGCTGATCACTTCCATCAGTCTTTTCTACTAGAACATCAAGATGATCTCCAATATTTGCAATATGGTTGTCTTGTTCCTTGTTGACACTTTCAACCATCAATTTTGTTTGTCCTTGATTTCTGTGTCCTGCTTTGTCTCTTCTGGCCCTAACTTAACTGACTGTTTATCTATTATATTTGCTTCTATCTCACCCCCCTTATTTTTCTGAGATTTATCATATTTCATTTCCAACTTTTGAAATCTTAAATCTATTTCCCGTAATAATTCACTTCGTACTTCCTCTATTTTCTGAAAGATATCTTCCTCTTGTTTAGCCCTCTCTGTTCTCCATCTTTCTACTTCTTTTGACATTTTAGCCATAACCTCTTTCACAAGGTTTGCAAATTCTTCCATCATTTTCTTTAAGCATTCTTTTTTCTTCCCTAGTTCATTTTTCTGATCATCCACTCCCTGCTCTTCAGACTGAATTACTGGCATTTCGCTGTTTATTTTCTGTTCCATTTTGATTTTCCCTGCTCTTCTAAGCATTTATCGGTTTAATTTATTTAACTTTTTAAAACTCAAAGCATTTTATCTTTACACTAACATTTTGTAACAGTCATATTTGAACATCCACGCAACAAAATCCAGAGTTTGGGTAAATTATACCAAGGCTGATCTAGATGAGGGTTTGAGACCAAATCTGACCACACCTCAGCTCCTTCACCAACACTCCCTGACTTACTACCTTATGCATGACATATGAGGTTACATTCGTAGTCTCTCAATTTCCGTGCCGGCAATAGCAAAGGGTAAAACGAGAGACTCGGGGATATTTAACTAAATGTTTATAGCTTAACCAAACACACTCACACAACCTATGGCTGATTATCTCATGCATATAAAATCATTATGGATGGTGATTTAATATAAATAAAGTGAATAATACTGCAGACATTAATAGATTTTAAAATTATTTAATATTGACAAAACACAAACAATAACAATTAAATATACTGAATATTCCACTGGTAGGTGGGATGGTGAAAATACGAACTACACATTCTGTAATCAATTGTACTTAACGATCATTATTCTATTATATCGTTTATACGTTAATAATTATTTTACGTCTATACTAATGTCTAAATTATGTTCTGCCATTCCTACTCAGTATGTTAAGGGTTAAACTCCAAGAAAGTGGGAACTTTATACAATGTGTACTTAATTTTATCATTACGCGATGAGCAGTCAATGTGCTCTTTATGTAGATATTGTTAGATAAACTAGATCTTAGGTTCAGATCAATGCTGAACAATTAATATACAGCAGATGAACTGGCATTTTGTAGCATAACTTCTGAGGCTATGGCGCTATGAAAATTACATCAGATGCGTCTTGAATGCGCTTTTACTCATGAGATTCAGCAACGTTTGCTCGGTTCTCAGATACCGCTCACCTGCTATACATGAACTTTTAGTTCGGATGCTCGAACAGCCACGATATAAGATGCTGGATTCTGGTGTTCCAGTTTTTAAAGGAGAAAATGGGAATGACCCTTAAAATCATTATCCCATTCAAGAGAAGGCTGTCCGAACTAAGGATGATAAGATAGCCCTTAAAACCTAATCTTATCTTAACAATTATATGATAGCAATGTGGAATGCACCTCAGTGCTTCGTAAAAACTCATTCACAATGCTTTTGGAATCTTAATTATAACAACTAGTAAAGCGCGAAATCTATAGTTTCTTCTGCAAAATGCCAGTTAATTAAATAAACATTGAAATTGTGCTAAAGAGGACTTTATTAAAATTGATCTAGTTTATTAATTAACTACATATTATATGCAATTACATTAAGGGGGTATAAAGCATATCTGGGGCTTAAACTGGGCTAACTACTGAATATGCCTTAAATTATCACTCTCTTTTATTTAACTAAACAAACCTTTTAATACGCAACATATGTGATATTAAGCGATGCGTAGCAGTTCAAATAATACATCAAAGTAGGTTTCGGACCAGAGACAATCTATAGATATGCCAAACAGCATAATTACTTTACTTGAGAACAAAATGTCTCTTTAAGTTATAATAATTAATAGTCTCTGCTCCGAAAGCAAAGCATAAATCAATAAATGCATTTTAACAAAATATATATATAGATGCAAAAGTATAGATGCAAATAGAGAAAATAATAAGGCAAATAAGCTTTTATAAGTTGAATTTAAAAAAAAAGATTTAAGAATTTGTGATCAGGCAAGATTTACATTTAACTTTTAAAGCATTTTAAAATTATACAGGTTGAGATACGTTTATCTAATACAGTTAATTACTTTAAGATAGAATATACCTTTTAAACATAGTGTGATTAATTTATAAGATTTGAATGGAAGAGTTTGTGCACATTACTTATTATATAGCTAGCTTTAGGAAAGATTTATAGATGGCTATAGCTTTTAGATTTAGTTTGATTGAGAAGTGATTACCGGTTATTTATCTGGAGGCTTGCAGCTTGAAAGTATGAAATACACGCATGGACTGATTTATCTGAGCTGGTTCATCGATGGGATATTCTTTAAGTAGGGCTGTGGTTTGGGTCTCCGGGCTCCATAAACCATTCTTGACCATCAGGAAGATGGCCTTAGCTTTTCTAGCCACTTATTTGCATGGTAGAAACTGGGCTCACTGCCTGGATATAAGTTGAAATGCGAGTAAAGCAAAAATGGCTCACGATTTCCTTTCAACTGCTTTTTTATATTTCATTAACCCCCCCCCCCTTACAGTTCATTCACAATCTTTATTTTTAGACTTTAAAACCTAAGAAGTCTTAATTGCATCAGCTTCAAATGAATCAGTTGATTGATTTCAGGTTTATTCATTGTTCCTTTTATTTTTCTCAGATTCCAGTTTCAATCTGGATTTCAGTGCAGGTTTAATTGTCCAATTTTTATTTTATTAAAAATCCTAAAATCTGGATTTGTACCGGTGGTGTCTCATGAGATTGGTAAAGTTCTTTTTTTAAGCATTGGATTGCTTCTCCTTTTCTTTTCCTGAAAAAGATTTAAGCTGCTAGCATTTTATCATAGACATGAGAAATCTACATTTGTTTTTAGTTGCTCTACATGATTAAGTAATTGGTTAACCTCAAAGCCAGTTTGAAATACTTTAGAGAATTCTGTTCTTATCTAATACAATTTTCTCCGCTTGAAACCAATTCCATTATTTAAAATCATAAGATGAATATTTATAAAATTATAAGGTGTGTACGTTATATAATGATAATATCATTCAGATGTGAATATACCATTTTTTTAGCAAATAAAATTATTACAAAATATATACAATTATAGCAGACGTGTGTGCATATACAATTACACACATATAAATGTAAATATACATTTTTATACATGTTAAATTCCCAAGTATATTGTTATATATGTGTGTACCTTTAGGGTTTGAACTAGGGAAATGAAGGCTACTGATTTATAGAAGGTGAAACATATGATGATGAAATCATACTGTTTCATATCAGTGAAGTCCAGAAACAAAAAAAAACAATAAAAAAAAATGAATTTACTTATTATTTAAATGAGCAATCATAAGTCATTTTCTGTGTATAAGATTTATGAAATTTATTTCTCACGTTGTATCAGCACCTCCCATCCTAACTTTGGTCTACTTAGTATAAAAAAACAAAAAAAACACAAAAAAAACACATGATAAAGAAATGAATCTTTTCACTCTAAAATCTAATCCATTTCTCACTATATCTAATACCTCATTGTTCATAGGGATAAAATATACCTATGCCTGACTCTTACCTATATATATATATATATATATATATATATATATATATATATTAATAAAAAAAAAAAAATCATTTCTCTACATCTACTAAATATGCTACCCCATCTATGATTATTTATATTGGTGAAATAATAATAATAAAAATAAAAACTACCTCTACCCATATGCTTATGTCATACATATATATATATTCCTACTGGTAAAAGGTGAACTAGATCCTTAGATATTAACTATTCCTGATGCATCTGGGGGTTTTGTTTTACGGTCTATTTCACCTTTGGCTCTAAGCATTAGAGACCTTGTCAGCTTCGTAACCTTATTCTTTGGAATATCATCTTTAATCTCTCGAAACCTTGTTCCCTGAAACCTTACCTGCTTTCTATATTTGAACCATATGATTTTCTCCTACTAAAGACATAAGTATCTTCTTTTCTCCTCTTCCTTTTCCACCCTGTCTTTCCCATTTGGCCTCTGGCAGTATCGGGGCTACTCTCATAATCAAAAATCATTCCATCCCCCCAGGCCTTGATCTCAGACTTAGCTCCACTATCTTCTGCCCCTTGATCAAACATTCATTTTGGAAATTTCTGA
Source organism: Epiperipatus broadwayi (assembly GCA_028023455.1). Taxonomy (NCBI): domain Eukaryota; kingdom Metazoa; phylum Onychophora; class Udeonychophora; order Euonychophora; family Peripatidae; genus Epiperipatus; species Epiperipatus broadwayi. Next base: position 4,075,842 of record JAQFVV010000058.1, read on the forward strand.
GAAAGGTCTGTCTTCTAAAACCTTCCTATTTATGTAAGTTTCGGTAACCTCAATTGCCTTTAGTTTTAGTACTTCTGGGTAAGATTTTGGCTTAATTTCTTCAATAACAATAACATGATTCAATGAGGTCAAAAGAGGATTTACTTTGTATTCTACATCATTTGCTTCCATATCTATAGAGTCCTCAATGTTCTGAACTATCTTTTGTTGTTCAAAAGATCCCTGCATGATTTCATCAGGTTTCATCTCTTCCATGTTTTCGATATCAATTTCAGTCTCTGTAATAGATTTTTGAATCTTCTGATATCTCCCTATTGATATTACAATTATCAATTGTAACGATCCGGATAAAAAGACATGTAATCTGCACTACGGGGCGCCATCTAGGCATTTGAACCTAGAAAAATTTATAAAGGAGGCAGATACGTAAGAAGAAAAAAATTTTTTTTTTTTATTTTGATTCCGGTCGTTAGCCCATGTTGCTAGCTCAGTGGAATAGCAGAGATTAAATAATATAATATCTTATCTAATTATATTTCAATATTAAAAAATAAATAAAATAAGCCACTGCCAGTAATTAACATACAATTATTTATTTATGCACATATATATAAGATTTAAAATTATTTTAGTATTAGTTTTACATTTTAACATTTAACATTATTTTTAACTTTGATTTTTGACTTTAATTTACCTTTAATTACTATTACATTCTGATTTTACATTTTAATTAAGTTCGCACAGATGGGATTATAAAAGCTTGTTATAATAAGTTGCTATAGATCGGTTACATAGATTACACGGTTAAAAACATTCCAAAGTAAGCATAAGCGATCAAAACATAAAATTATTGATTACTGACAATTGCGGAGGGAAATTTATATGTAACCCAATAGTATTCACCATAAGATACTTGCATTGTCACCAATAACTTAAAAGACATCCGAATAAATACATTTTAGATACTCACCGTGAAGTATCATTATTTATCGAATGTCTATATATTTTGATCAAATATGAAAACGCAAAACATAGTTAACCGATAAACAATCCATGCAAGTGTCTATAAACTAACTTAAATTTAATGCATTTTTATTTAAGGTCGAGCATGAATAGATTACATAGATTTGCATTTGAAAATAAAATATTCTATCCCTATTTAACCTTAGGTTAAAATTCGTAGTCAAACTGGCATCATTTCATCTGATATATCGATGTATTCAATGTAATAAAATACGGCAGCACAAAAAGTTAAGAGAAGAAATTGCTTCCCATGAGATAGGAATATTACATCTATCTGCAAAGAAGAGCAATAAAACAAAAAACTCCATAGAAAGGAACTGCGGTATCCGACTTATAATTCCTTCCATAGGCAAACGGAAGTGTGCGGCGTATTAAGCGATTCTGCCCGTAGCGAATCAATATTACATCTACTAATCACACCAATATATCCAATCCATTGACCCAATTTAACCACGAAACAAATAACCTAAGATTACCCTCCCCTAATATAACTTTACAAATCTATACAGCCATTCACGCCCGACTTAAGTTTAACATTGATATATTTTAATTTATCGGAAAACAGAAATCATAAATAAACTTAAAGAACAAAATTAAATAAATGGAAATGATATTACACAAATAAATAAAAAATACATCAGATAACATTTTAACTACTTTAGTCAGATAGGAAACTAATGCAATTATTTTAAATACGAAAAGTTTTTAATTTAGAGTTCTTATTGTTTCAAGTGAATATAAAGTTCTTACGATTTTTAAAATGTCCAACTTTATCTGTTGCTTGCCATGAACGTGAATTCCCATGCCGTCCTAAAATTGGTATTCTGTTGGCTGATTTATTTATCCATCCGGAGGTTTTTTTTCTTTAACTGGTCCTCAATGTAGAAAAATGATAGTTCATTTCTTTTTCTTTCTTAGCAAAGCTGAAGGGATTGAATCGTGCGTCTTTTTTCAATCCCTTCTCCTTTACTTCTGCACTAACACATATCTCTCACATCGTAATAAATCAATAACTCACTAACTAATAATTTCCAAACTTGTCCTTTTTATATTAATGTGAAGGATTGAATTTACATTACATCACCGATGCGATGGTCCTCTCGCTGCGGTCCGATTCCATAGGGATTTCTTCTTATTTGCTAACAGTTTCTATTGTTTTCCTATCTGACTGATGTTTTTACATTTAAATGCCAAAGGCTGGTTTACATTTAACTAATTAAGAATCATTTCCATTTCTGATTAATTAACCTGTTTTCCAAATCAAAAATATATTTAAAGATAAATTTAAAGATATAATTTCATCTCCAAATCTTTTTAAGTTTTTGTTTTTAAAATACCTTTTCTATTTTAATACAGTTTTATTTTAATAATTTTTTTTTATCTGTGCGATTTAATATATACGAGTTTAAGATGATATTTAATTTCAATTTTTAATTCTAAAAGAAAATTTTTAAATGCGAACTTTTTAATTTACTTTCATGTTTAATAAATAAAAAAAAAAACAATGTAACGAACGTCTGTGTTCGTTACATATCAGTAAAGTTACTTAAAAAAAATGATCAAAAAAAAAAATTTTACTTAGGGTTAGTAATTACAGTACATGACTAACAAAATTTACAAACATTCGGTTAGTATAAAGACTATATATAAAAAACATGTTTACTATCGCTTTCCTAAGGACCATTTACGTCTACGCCTCCTCCCCACAAGAGTTCTATTATTATTTTTTTTATACATTTTATTTTTACACACGGCATGACAAGCAAGTTATTTTATAAATTATTTATTTAAGAAGATTGCATTGAAGTAAATATATTTTGAAAGATAATGGATTTATACATGTATATTTGCAGCACAATTATTCATACCACCAACTTATTTATGACTGATTAAAATGCTTAAATAGGATTACACTGAAGTAAATTCCCAACGGTACTCATCGTAAGGTACCACATTTACCATCATAAACTTGCGTGGCTGTGCGCTCCTATACACATTAAAGCATAATTTATATTAACAACAAAATATCAATCGCAACCTTTTGACTTTCTTTTTAACGAACTACAGTTTAAAATTATTTATACTTTCTAGTTTTTAATATATGTGCTATTTCATTCTGGCAGTGGTTTTATAAGATTTAAAGTATACGACTATATGTAAACAGATAAAAATATTTCATTTTGATAAAATTTGCTCAGGGTATATGTGGTTTATTAAAGATCGGGCCCCACGTTGGGCGCCATTGTAACGATACAGTTAAAAAGACTTATGTAATCTGCACTACGGGGCGCCATCTAGGCATTTGAACCTAGAAAAATTTATAAAGGAGGCAGATACGTAAGAAGAAAAAAAAATTTTTTTTTTATTTTGATTCCGGTCATTAGCCCATGTCGCTAGCTCAGTGGAATAGCAGAGATTAAATAATATAATACCTTATCTAATTATATTTCAATATTAAAAAATAAATAAAATAAGCCACTGCCAGTAATTAACATACAATTATTTATTTATGCACATATATATATAAGATTTAAAATTATTTTAGTATTAGTTTTACATTTTAACATTTAACATTATTTTTAACTTTGATTTTTGACTTTAATTTACCTTTAATTACTATTACATTCTGATTTTACATTTTAATTAAGTTCACACAGATGGGATTATAAAAGCTCATTATAATAAGTTGCTATAGATCGGTTACATAGATTACACGGTTAAAAACATTCCAAAGTAAGCATAAGCGATCAAAACATAAAATTATTGATTACTGACAATTGCGGAGGGAAATTTATATGTAACCCAATAGTATTCACCATAAGATACTTGCATTGTCACCAATAACTTAAAAGACATCCGAATAAATACATTTTAGACACTCACCATGAGGTATCATTATTTATCGAATGTCTATATATTTTGATCAAATATGAGAACGCAAAACATAGTTAACCGATAAACAATCCATGCAAGCGTCTATAAACTAACTTAAATTTAATGCATTTTTATTTAAGGTCGAGCATGAATAGATTACATAGATTTGCATTTGAAAATAAAATATTCTATCCCTATTTAACCTTAGGTTAAAATTCGTAGTCAAACTGGCATCATTTCATCTGATATATCGATGTATTCAATGTAATAAAATACGGCAGCACAAAAAGTTAAGAGAAGAAATTGCTTCCCATGAGATAGGAATATTACATCTATCTGCAAAGAAGAGCAATAAAACAAAAAACTCCATAGAAAGGAACTGCGGTATCCGACTTATAATTCCTTCCATAGGCAAATGGAAGTGTGCGGCGTATTAAGCGATTCTGCCCGTAGCGAATCAATATTACATCTACTAATCACACCAATATATCCAATCCATTGACCCAATTTAACCACGAAACAAATAACCTAAGATTACCCTCCCCTAATATAACTTTACAAATCTATACAGCCATTCACACCCGACTTAAGTTTAACATTGATATATTTTAATTTATCGGAAAACAGAAATCATAAATAAACTTAAAGAACAAAATTAAATAAATGGAAATGATATTACACAAATAAATAAAAAATACATCAAATAACATTTTAACTATTTTAGTCAGATAGGAAACTAATGCAATTATTTTAAATACGAAAAGTTTTTAATTTAGAGTTCTTATTGTTTCAAGTGAATATAAAGTTCTTACGATTTTTAAAACGTCCAACTTTATCCGTTGCTTGCCATGAACGTGAATTCCCATGCCGTCCTAAAATTGGTATTCTGTTGGCCGATTTATTTATCCATCCGGAGGTTTTTTTTCTTTAACTGGTCCTCAATGTAGAAAAATGATAGTTCATTTCTTTTTCTTTCTTAGCAAAGCTGAAGGGATTGAATCGTGCGTCTTTTTTCAATCCCTTCTCCTTTACTTCTGCACTAACACATATCTCTCACATCGTAATAAATCAATAACTCACTAACTAATAATTTCCAAACTTGTCCTTTTTATATTAATGTGAAGGATTGAATTTACATTACATCACCGATGCAATGGTCCTTTCGCTGCGGTCCGATTCCATAGGGATTTCTTATTTGCTAACAGTTTCTATTGTTTTCCTATCTGACTGATGTTTTTACATTTAAATGCCAAAGGCTGGTTTACATTTAACTAATTAACAATCATTTCCATTTCTGATTAATTAACCTGTTTTCCAAATCAAAAATATATTTAAAGATAAATTTAAAGATATAATTTCATCTCCAAATCTTTTTAAAATTTAGTTTTAAAATACTTTTTCTTTAATAAAGTTTTATTTTAATAATTTTTCATTATCTATGCGATTTAATATATAAGAGTTTAAGATGATATTTAATTTCAATTTTTAATTCTAAAAGAAAATTTTTAAATGTGAACTTTTTAATTTACTTTCATGTTTAATAAATAAAAAAAAAAACAATGTAATGAATGTCTGTGTTCATTACACAATATTCCTAGCATCGATTTTATACTTTTTCATGATCTCACCACTGATGTTGGACTCTGTTATAAAATTTACATCAATTTTAGATTTTATTAAATCAGCTTGGGACTCCTCAGCAGTCTTTGTATCCCTTTTAAACTCTTCTACAGTTTCTTCCTCAAGTCTTAACTCTTCCTCAGTTTTTATATCAAAGTTAAACCCTCAATCCCTACAACTATTTTGGAGTCTTCTATTACCTTCACATCCGTTTTACGTTCTTTTATGTGTTTAATACTATGTCTGTCTCGACTTCTGTATGTACTACCTCTCCTTTTGTAGTTTTAGTGATATATTCCACAATTAGCCACTTTCCTGAAGGTGGATTGGCAATTTCCATATCACTCTTCCTAATTTCAATTTCCTCCTCTTTAATAATCTCGATTTTTGCTTCATCAGTAATAGGATTTTCAACCTGTGATTCCCCTGAAATATCTTTGGTTGAAACTTCTAAAGTTCCTTCAACTTGCTTTATCTCAATGGTATCCTCTGGCTTCCTTTCTGTTTTAACATGTTTCTCCACTAAACTATTTTTTTCACTCATTCCCCACATCTCTTTTTGAATACTAACTTGCAACATTTCTTCTACAACCCCTGACTCACTTCTTTGCTCTTTTGATCTTATTTCAAAAGGAGATTCTATCTTTTCTACTTCCTCTGTATCGACATCCTTATGGTTACTCTCCTTGTTCTCAGTTTCTCTACCTATCTCTACAACTTCTTCCACCATTTAACCCTTAGTTTCTCTTAGTTCAACCTCTTCTGGATACCATATTACAGCTTCTTTGTCTTTCTCAGTAACTCTACTCTCTTCTCTAGCTTTTGATAGTCTCTCCTGTTCCTGCTTGGCTACCTTGTCCCTGGCTTCCTTTCTCTTCTTAATCCTTTGGTCCCTTTCTTCTATCTCCCTCCATATGGCATATAACCTATCATCTTTCTCTTTCTCCCTTTTTTCTCTCTCCTTGTCTCTTTCCCTGTCTCTTCTTTCTCTTTCCTTGTCTCTTTGTTCCACCCTGCTAAATAGGGTGGCTAACAATTTCTTCTCTTCTGGACTGAGACCCATTTTAGAGAAATTTGCTAAATGTACTCTAATTTATTCTCAACAGCGCATTGCCATCCTCCCCAATGAAAAGACTGTCCATGGATTCTGCCCTACCACTAATAACTACTTGGAACTGAACCAAGCCTTTAATTTATCTAACATATGAGGTTAAAACAACAACCAAAAAAAATTTAACTAATAATAATAAAATTGTTCTTACTCATGCCTGTCTTCTCTTTCCAACACTGCAGAGCTGCCATCACTATTTCTTTTAACTATGATTGCTTCTTTTTTTTTAACTTCATTCCCCTTTTAAGTACACACATATATATAGAACAATCTTGCCTGATTGTTTGTTTATTCACTCTATCTAGCACAATTGAATCACCAACCAAACTTCCCAAGAGTGAGTCCTTTCAATTTTCTCACCCTGACAACAAATTTATATGTAAAACTCTCAGCTATTTAAGAGCCCCAGGCACCAGTTGCCAGTGGATGAGATACCCATATCTATATATAAATGGTATTGGACCTCACAATATGCATTGCTGTTTATATAACCAAATTTAAAATTTTTCGTTTATTTCTCATTACAAAAATAATTTTTATCAGCCACAGTGTGTTTACATTCCAACTCTAGCGAATTTGATTTGAGAAAGTGTGTTATACAACACCTAACATAGACTAGAAATTTACATTTTTCACCCACACATATATATATAACTGTGGATAAAATTAGAACAATTTTAGTCACTACTTTCGATTACAATTGACCGCTCTTTTGTGGCAAAAAAAAAATTTACTATTGACATGCATATATATATAATATTTCAAAACATTTTACTTGCATATAAAATTTGAAATCCATCTCAGTTACTGTTTTCAATCACAATTGAATGCCCTTTTGTGACAAACAAAAAAATTTACCATCAACACGCGTATATATGTATAAAATATTTCCAAAAAAAAATTCTTCCTATTTAACTATTAAAACTATTCTTGACACGTGTATATATATAAAAACCCTTCAAAATTATTATCTTCCTATTTAATTATTGCTTTTAATTACAATTAAGAAAAAAAGTTTATTATCAATACGCACATATAAAGTAATCTTTTTTTAAAAAAATCTTTCATGCTACCTGCAAATTCTAGCATTTATGTTTAGAAATATTACAAATCATATGATCTAAAACAAAACTTTATTTTTCACTCGCATATATATAATTGACAAAAGGCAAAATTACTTGCGGCAGTACTACTGATTTTAACATTTGCGTTGGCGTTTAGAAATCTTTTTACGAATTCTATAATCTAAACGACATTTTACTTTTTCACTCGCATATATATAAAATTGATAAAATGTGAAATTAATTGTCACTGCCTTTAAATAACAATCAATCAAAAAAAATCAATAAAATATCAAAATATAATAATCAAACGTTTCTCTTAGACAAAATAAAATTTTCACTACCAATGCATGCATTATACATATATATATATAAAAATTCTACGTATATCGTAAATATAAAATATAATTTGACAAAATATAAAATTGAACTTCAACATAAATCTATATGATTTGTGCGTTTGTATGCATTTAGTTCAGGGCGTGGAGAAAATTAACAAAACTCCACGTTTGGCGTTCATATTCGGAAAAAAAAATCTACACATATATAACGAATGATATGAAAACACATCTATGTTACCATCCCCTCTCAGGTAGGTAGGTTTATATTCGAAGGCCCCAGTTGGTGCGACATTCCCGGAAAAAAAAAATACTATGTAACAGTCATATTTGAACATCCACGCAACAAAATCCAGAGTTTTGGTAAATTATACCAAGGCTGATCTAGATGAGGGTTTGAGACCAAATCTGACCGCACCTCAGCTCCTTCACCAACACTCCCTGACTTACTACCTTATGCATGACATATATGAGGTTACATTTGTAATCTCTCAATTTCCGTGCCAGCAATAGAAAAGGGTAAAACGAGAGACTCGGGGATATTTAACTAAATGTTTATAGCTTAACCAAACACACTCACACAACCTATGGCTGATTATCTCATGCATATAAAATCATTATGGATGGTGATTTAATATAAATAAAGTGAATAATACTGCAGACGTTAATAGATTTTAAAATTATTTAATATTGACAAAACACAAACAATAACAATTAAATATACTGAATATTCCACTCGCAGGTGGGATGGTGAAAATACGAACTACACATTCTGTAATCAATTGTACTTAACGATCATTATTCTATTATATCATTTATACGTTAATAATTATTTTACGTCTATACTAATGTCTAAATTATGTTCTGCCATTCCTACTCAGTATGTTAAGGGTTAAACTCCAAGAGAGTGGGAACTTTATACAATGTGTACTTAATTTTATCATTATGCGATGAGCAGTCAATGTGCTCTTTATGTAGATATTCTTAGATAAACTAGATCTTAGGTTCAGATCAATGCTGAACAATTAATATACAGCAGATGAACTGGCGTTTTGTAGTATAACTTCTGAGGCTATGGTGCTATGCAAATTACATCAGATGCGTCTTGAATGCGCTTTTACTCATGAGATTCAGCAACGTTTGCTCGGTTCTCAGATACCGCTCACCTGCTATACATGAACTTTTAGTTCGGATGCTCGAACAGCCACGATATAAGATGCTGGATTCTGGTGTTCCAGTTTTTAAAGGAGGAAATGGGAATGACCCTTAAAATCATTATCCCATTCAAGAGAAGGCTGTCCGAACTAAGGATGATAAGATAGCCCTTAAAACCTAATCTTATCTTAACAATTATATGATAGCAAGGCGGAATGCACCTCAGTGCTTCGTAAAAACTCATTCACAACGCTTTTGGAATCTTAATTATAACAACTAGTAAAGCGCGAAATCTATAGTTTCTTCTGCAAACTACCCTACACCAGTTAATTAAATAAACATTGAAATTGTGCTAAAGAGGACTTTATTAAAATTGATCTAGTTTATTAATTAACTACATATTATATGCAATTACATTAAGGGGGTCTAAAGCATATCTGGGGCTTAAACTTGGCTAACTACTGAATATGCCTTAAATTATCACTCTCTTTTATTTAACCAAACAAACCTTTTAATAAGCAACATATGTGAATTTAAGCTACGCATAGCAGTTCAAATAATACATCAAAGTAGGTTTCGGACCAGAGACAATCTATAGATATGCCAAACAGCATAATTACTTTACTTGAGAACAAAACGTCTCTTTAAGTTATAATAATTAATAGTCTCTGCTCCGAAGGCAAAGCATAAATCAATAAATGCATTTTAACAATATATATATATAGATGCAAAAGTATAGACGCAAATAGAAAAAATAATAAGGCAAATAAGCTTTTATAAGTTGAATTTAAAAAAAAAGATTTAAGAATTTGCGATCAGGCAAGATTTACATTTAACTTTTAAAGCATTTTAAAATTATATAGGTTGAGATACGTTTATCTAATACAGTTAATTACTTTAAGAGAGAATACACCTTTTAAACATAGTGTGATTAATTTATAAGATTTGAATGGAAGAGTTTGTGCACATTACTTATTATATAGCTAGCTTTAGGAAAGATTTATAGATGGCTATAGCTTTTAGATTTAGTTTGATTGAGAAGTGGTTACCGGTTATTTATCTGGAGGCTTGCAGCTTGAAAGTATGAAATACACACATGGACTGATTTATCTGAGCTGGTTCATCGATGGGCTATTCTTTAAGTAGGGCTGTGGTTTGGGTCTCCGGGCTCCATAAATGGTTCTTGACCATCGGGAAGATGGCCTTAGCTTTTCTAGCCACTTATTTGCATGGTAGAAACTGGGCTCACTGCCTGGATATAAGTTGAAATGCGAGTAAAGCAAAAATGGCTCACGATTTCCTTTCAACTGCTTTTTTATATTTCCTTAACCCCCCCCTCCTTACAGTTCATTCACAATCTTTATTTTTAGACTTTAAAACCTAAGAAGTCTTAATTGCATCAGCTTCAAATGAATCAGTTGATTGATTTCAGGTTTATTCATTGTTCCTTTTATTTTTCTCAGATTCCAGTTCCAATCTGGATTTCAGTGCAGGTTTAATTGTCCAATTTTTATTTTATTAAGAATCCTAAAATCTGGATTTGTACCGGTGGTGTCTCATGAGATTGGTAAAGTTCTTTTTTTAAACATTGGATTGCTTCTCCTTTTCCTGAAAGAGATTTAAGCTGCTAGCATTTTATCATAGACATGAGAAATCTACATTTGTTTTTAGTTGCTCTACGTGATTAAGTAATTGGTTAACCTCAAAGCCAGTTTGAAATACTTTAGAGAATTCTGTTCTTATCTAATACAATTTTCCCCACTTGAAACCAATTCCATTATTTAAAATTATAAGATGAATATTTATAAAATTATAAGGTGTGTACGTTATATAATGATAATATCATTCAGATGTGAATATACCATTTTTTTAGCAAATAAAATTATTACAAAATATATACAATTATAGCAGATGTGTGTGCATATACAATTACACACATATACGTGTAAATATACATTTTTATACATGTTAAATTCCCAAGTATATTGTTATATATATGTGTACCTTTAGGGTTTGAACTAGGGAAATGAAGGCTACTGATTTATAGAAGGTGAAACGTATGATGATGAAATCATACTGTTTCAGTTTATTAACACAATTCCACAAACTATTTTATTTAATTTCGTATAATAAATATGCAGTACACCACGCCTTACGTTATCCCCTACTAATTGCCCTTTCCTTCAAGCACATTTCCCTGTCTCCAATAAACAAGTTGCTCTCATGTGTAATAATATATAAAAAAAATTCAAATGCCCCGTTCTACTTATATGCCCTAACAATGACAGAATTATTCCTCTAACTTCTGTTAATACATTTATTTTGTTCACGATAATAAACTCTTGCTCGAAAAAAAAATCTTTTAACTAAATAATTAAAACCATATATTATTTACACAATGCCCTCTTTTTTACTTTTACTTAAACTCAGTTCTTCAGTAGATTTTAATATAATGGAAATAATATAAGATTTTTTTTGCTAAACATTACTTTTATATTTACGTTACTTTTCTTTTATTAAAAAAAGAAAATCAATAGATTTTTGTAAATGCTATAATATTGGTTTGTGACTACCATGTGTGGTCATTTACTGTTTTGCTATTAGGAGTTTTTTTACTCTCAACTTCTGTTCATTTATTTATTTTGGTCCATGCTAAAAAAATTTATTTCAAACATTCTTTTAACTAATTATTAAAATCCTATCTTCTTTACCAAAGTCCTTTTCTTAAATTAGCCTCCTAAATTGGTTTTGAAACCATGAAAATATAGTATAGATTTCTGCTAATACTATCTTTTTTTTAATCTTAATCTAGTTCATCCCTAAACACGTTCGGGTGCCATTTTTCTGTACCAGTTTGAAATCCCCATAAGTGGTCTTATACAGTTAGACCCATATATGCACCGAGCAGGAAGTGACATAAATTACAAAATGGGAAATCGATAACAATTCTCCAAAAATATTGTTGATTAAATATAAATCTCTAAAGAATTATTAGAGGAAGTAGACTGAACCTAAACTTATGTCAATCGAAGCCTTCCCTGTTAATTATTTCACAATTGTCCAATTAACTATACGTTGACCATTTGGAGTCTTTACACACCTTTAAGAGCACCAAAATGTTTTACTTCAGCCTCTAGCACCACCCTCATTCAAGATGATATTGTTTATTTTCCTTTTCTCTCCTGAGAGAGTGTGCAAAATATGACTGGTCATTATCGAATATTAATAATTCAAGAAGTTCGGACTGGAATAAAGGAAACAATCCAACTCCCCGGTAAATTACCCCTATCTAGCTCATTATCTGTTCTTTAAATCTCAGGTTACTAAGTGGGTTAGTATTTTGATTAAATAACTACAATCCTATCTGCTAATGAATCAATAAATACTTCAAAACCAAGTAAAGGAAACTGTAAATAATTTAACTATGAAATGTACTATTTATTATTCCCAGATTATTATATATTTCTCTCAACCAATTACATATGAAAACAAAAATAATTTAATCCAGTTTATATCTCAAATAACGAAAATATAATATTAATGAGATATCACTGGAGTAAATTGAAAATTCATTTACAGAAACTAATGCGTATATATAACAAAAAAATATTTAAAGGATTGCACAATGGGTGTGACCTATATCCCTTCCCCCACTCTAAAGTAATAATTCAAAAATCAAATGCATGCAGCAAATATCATATATATAAAAAAAAACAATAATAATACTTTAAATTCAAAGGTCAATCTTGATAATATATGAATATATTTATATATATAAAAAAATTCTAATCTTATATAAAAAAAAATTAGTGTAGATGAAATAAAAAAAATATAATTAAAAAAAAACTATATACACTCATCTGAACTTGTTCTTTCATTAAGTTCAACTTTCATGGACCACACAGCTACTCAATAGGGCTGATAGGGCTTCCTTTCACCAATATGCGTATGAGTCTTTTTTCCATCAGGGTCTGCTGTTTCTCCTATGGCATTTTCGGGCTTGATAGATGAACAGGTGGTGCACTGCAGCTAAAGGTCTACTCCATGATAGTGTAGTAAACAGGAACAAACAATAAGACCATCTCCTTTATTACAGTGAATATAATTTTCACGTAGATATATATATCACTTTCATGTCAGAATATATTATACACCTCGGCTATACGAATACCTGCTTGTGACTAAAGATTATGCTCAGCACGTAGGTCAAATATGAATTAAAGTTCTCAAATATAACTCTTTTTTTTTATTAAATGGATAGGGGATTCATGCTGTTGATAACTTTTCTAAAATCCACTTAATGATCCTCCCATGTTCGAATGGCTAATTTCAAATTTCCTTTCTCCTTTCTATTCTTTAGAACCAGCCCGATACAACAATAATTTTTAGCAAACAAATATCATTCCTCCTTTCTTTCTGCTTTATTATTTTCTGCAAGCATATACCATTCCATTGTTTAGAAACGCTGGAGCCAATTCTTATTTTAGCAAACATAAATTGTCCTATTTCTGGGACAAACTGGAAACAAAGTTTTTATTTTCTTAAACATCTGCCATCTGACTGCTTTCACGAGCTAGAAACAACTGAACTCAATGCCCCAAGTAAGTAGCACATATATGGCCCAATTAGTACAATTGTAATACCCCCCTACGAACTATTTCATCAGCCAATAATAAGACTATACCTTTATAGTACTTTACCTACATTCTTTCACTTTTTATGTATTAAAGTATGATTTCTCTAATATTGGAATTTGTATATCTTCCATATTTATTAATTACACCACCCATTGTGTTTACATTCTTTTAGATAAAATCAACTTTTTGATTTTATCTTTATCCACGATTAACCAGAACAAATTTTTTTATACAAAACATTTTTCTTTGGCCAAAAGTAGATTACAATTGACAAAAGGTTTTTTTTTTTTTTTGATAAATTAATATTAATTACCAACCATCTTATTCTAATAAATATAAAATTTAAATTCCAATAAGTACAAAATTCAAATTCTATTTAAACAATTTTTAGGAAAAAGAAAAAATACATTTCTATATACGTGTATCGGAACATTTACAAGTGGTAATAAACTTAAATACAAAAAAAACTGTTCCACACATAAACAAATGTTACGAGCTTAGTTTTCCCTTTATGATATAGATTTGCTGTGCGAATAAAATTATTAACACATATACTGCATACACTTGTACTGTGGGTATAATAGGAATATAATATAGACCAAACCCATTTACTTATGTACTATATATAAGTACCTCCAAATACACATCTAAATTATAAATTTAATAGATCTGTTAAAATTACACTTTTAATCTGATAAATTTTAGCTGTGCTGAATCTTCAGCAACAGCCATTTTGTGCATGGCCATTATACACGGTCTGGCACAATATATATATTTTATTTTGGTGAAAAAATTATGACTATGATTGCATATTGCTCAAAACACACCTATAAAACAAAAGAAAAGTGTTAAAAGCAAGACAAATTATAATTATTAATACAGAATAGAATAATAGAAAAAAAATAATAAAGTATTCATTAAAAATTCAAACGATGTAAGAATTAAAAATCAAATAGCAATTAAATTAATAGAACATGGAATTTAAATAAAAAAGAAATATGATGTCGAAGATTAAAATTATTAGTCATGAATACAATATTATAAAGTATCGAAAACTGGAAGTTTGGATGTAATATATATAGATGTTAAAAATTACATTTTTATGCTTTGCAATGTTTCTGTTCTCAAAGTTTGATACCAACCACTTCAGATTAATACTTTAATGTTTATTATTAATCATTTATTAAACTACGGATTATCCCTAGCCCAGGTGTAAACTTTTAATTCTCAGTTAAAAATTAATATATCTGTTCTGTTTTTTTTTTCAAATATACATAAACATAAGGAATAATTAAACTTCTTTTTTTTTTCCATATGTAATATCTTTTTAAATGTACTTAAAAAAATCCATTCCACCATACATTTTTAAAATGTATGAATTGTCTTCAAATGTGTTTATTCATATATTTCAAGAAGTATATCTTTAAAAAAATATAAATTGCATCTGTTTTGAAGATAACAGAATTATATATATAATAAATTAAGAATTAAAGTTTTTAACTCCACATGGAATAATTAGTCAAATCTAATAACCACAATTAACATAGCATTAATTTGGTGTTAATATGGTGTGCAGTTGAATATAGTCTATTGGTTGAGTGATCTATATAATTCTTACTATTGACTGAGTACAAAAGTAATCAATAAAAATGTAAATGTCTGCATTTATTCTTCTATGTACAACTATTTATTTATACACAATAGCATTAACATTAATTTATTGTGTGGATTGAGTCTTGCCTCGTTTTGGTTCACTACTAGGCTGAGTAGGCAAAGTTTCATCCTTTGGTTCAACTATACTTATATGATCAGATAATGGCTTTCTATGCCCTGTTTTTCCTGCAGGATCCCAAGGCAACATCATTTTTACTTTGATGCCTAAAACACCTTATCTGAGCAAAACATATCTGACAGCTACATCGACATAATCATTGGTAGGCTCTCCACTATGAATCATAAGGCCATCTACAAATTTCCTGGATTTGGCTACAACTATAAAACTAAATAAGTCAAAAGAATAATATATTGTACAGTAAAATTAATTTATTCATGAAAACTATCAAGAATTAGGGACTTCTACATCTAATTTATTATTCTGCAAGCACAAAATACTTCATATTTCTTTTTAATAAAATTACTAATAATAAAATCATTATCAGACAACCAATCCTGGTTCTTCTTTTTAGCGAATCCAAAAATAGATTCATTTATATCCATAACACATACCTTAAGGGAATTCCAAATATGACAATTCTAGAGGTACAAATTAGCAATTTTAGTGTTTGATAGCTCTTGAAATTTAGTACATATAGTAGATACTTTTAAAGAAAAATGTTAATTTTCTTGTGACTATGATTGAAATAATATCTACTTTTTAATATATCCATCATTTTAGTCTTGGAGTGTACTAATCTATGAACCAACCAATAATCTATACTTAAACATGTTTAAGAAATATAAACTTCCTTTGTATTCTGATAATTAACTATAACATTATTCACCTTTCATTAATACAATGAGGAATTCCACCATTAGAAGATACAGCAAATTCAACTCCATGCATTCTCCTTTCACTGAGTCATCTGTATTTCTAAAAACACTTGTCACTGTCCGTATATTCTTTTAACCTTCCTTCCGAGAGAGGACGAGTTTCACTAATAGCAGCCTAATAGTTTTTAAATCATCACAGTTCATTAGCTATCAGTGCTTCCCTCTGTTGAGGTCTTGAAGAATTTGTATTAAGTAAAATTTACACATTCTATATATCCATATTTAGAGAAACAATAGATTTAAAATACTTATCTTCAGTACTACTATTACCTTCTGCTTTACGATGACAACTGATTAAAAATAAATTATTTTTTGAATGTTCAGTGTTAAAAGTTGCCTCCACTGAGGGAACATGTGCAAACATTAACTCATAACTACCAGACACCACTAAGGGTGAGAGTTTTTTCTTTGCCAATGTACAGTTAACTATCATCCACCCACTTTACTGTTTTCTGCCTAGCCTTGACTGATATCAGCATATGATAGTCTTTCAAATTCAGCCTTTGAATAATAACAGCTGCTTACAGATATTTAATAGTTCCTTGTGGAGGAAACTGGGCCATTTATTTGTCCAGCCTTCTTTGATCTGTCTTATGATCCATTGATAGCCACCATCATCCCCCCAACGAGCTACTATTTTATTTTTTACTCTTGATTTAAATACATCTGTATACTTAGTTTCTTTGTTTCTGGTCCCCATGCACCTTCACTGACCTGTTTTTTTAAATACTAACTGCTGGAATGGTTTTTTACTAATGGGTATATCTCCTTTATCTGAATTCCCTTTGACCCCTCAGGAATTTTTTTTCTTTTGGGGCTATTGATTTCATTAGTAAATGTTATTTTTACACCCATTTCACTGAACTAGCCTCATGCTAATATGAGGTTGATGAGATTACATACTACATATAGTGGTAGTACTATTATTTTTCTCTTACTTCTATGTAATGGCACTTCAATTATACCCTTAATGTTAATGGCAATATCATTCACATCTAACACTTTCAGGTCAGTTTTTTGAATTGCAGGGATTTTATTACAACTGGAAGTAATAGTTTACTAATTTCTGACTGATATTAGTGATATGCTACTCTGACTGACAACCCCCCCCCCGGGTTATCGGTTGATTGCATATTTTAATTTTGATCAATATTTTATCATTATCATTGTGCCCATAATTTTAATATTAGTAAACTGCCTTTTCTGAAACTTTATTATACAGTTATCACCATTTGTATATTTTCTGATTATGCTGATCTCTTTTTTCACATAACTCCCATGTGCCCTTTTTGTTGCAGCATTTAGGGTGTTCACATCTGGAATAACATTTACTGGCCTTGTGGCCATTTTCCTGCAGAAAAAGCACATAAATGAATTTTGGTTGTTACTAATTTTCTGTTTACTGTTTATGATTTAAATGTTTTACAAACTTCTGTTTGCTTTTTTTCCACTCTAATTGAACTCTGTGTATTTTTTTTATTGCTCTAGAACTAGTTTGTAAGCTGTACTACACTTTATGGCCTTACTGTAGTCTAAATCACTGTCAAAAAGTAATTGTTGACATAAGTTGTCACTGTTTATTCCTCTAAGAAACTGTTTTAGGAGTGCCTCATCTAAAAATGAATTGTGTATGCAAATATTTGCTAAATTCCAAAGTGAACAATCGAAATCTTCAATACTTTCCTCCCTACCCTGGTAATAGTCATGGAAAGGTAACTTAGTGATATGTCTAGAGATGAGGGAGTTAAAGAATTAGACAACTTCTCTTTAAATTGATTAAATGAGATTTCTTCTTGGGTGAAGAGTGTGGCAAGCCTATTCGCAATTTCAATTACCCCTTTCCCAGTGAGACATAAAACTGT
This sequence comes from Epiperipatus broadwayi, assembly GCA_028023455.1. Lineage (NCBI taxonomy): Eukaryota > Metazoa > Onychophora > Udeonychophora > Euonychophora > Peripatidae > Epiperipatus > Epiperipatus broadwayi. The sequence continues at coordinate 4,094,073 of JAQFVV010000058.1, forward strand.
CACAATTTTCCATTTATCATCTTCAATTTTATTTACAAAGAGATATTTCTCTATATGTTGGATGTATAAGAGCCAATTACTTGCCTCGGTGATGTCAAACTCCCCTATAACTGATTTCATTTTTAACCAATCTTTATGCCTAAATATAACCTTTACTTTTGACTTTCAATTTGAATTAACTACTTATTGTGTAATTTGATATAAGCACAGATATGAGGGGTTTCAAATACTACTGTAATTTCCTTAGAGTTTCTCACTTTGAACTCCTACTGCAATATTCACTGACTGGGATTAGTCTAACATTCCCTAGATTCAATATGAGGGCTGCACAATAATTATGAATGCTGCCCGATGAGGTTCATATCAAGACTGTGTGACTGCACCAACTGATATGTGCACACCTTCTAGATCTTATGGTCTGAACCCTTATTGGGAGCTTTCTGTTTGCTGACTAAATTTCCAAAATTGTTATGTCCAGCTGTCTCTTACTGTACAGCTAGACACCTGATCTGTGAGCTTAACCATTCCCAGACTAGTTTAACTATAATAATCCCCCAGTAATGACTCTATACTATAAAGCTGAAATTAATGGCATTTATTAATAATAATCTTAGTAATTTTTAACCAACATTACAATTTATATAGGTCTATCTATATTACATAAATACATAAGTCCATAGGCATATAAAAAATAATCAAGAACAGTATGACCCGTATAAGTCCTAACTAGCTATTCACACATTTGGAGGCCAGCTCTCTGTACTTGAAGTCACCATGCATTCGGATGATGTTCTGCACCCCATTATTAATCTGTTTGCAATGGTAAAATTCCAAGAATAAAGTGTCCTTTTCTTGATCTAATTTGCAGTGAGTCTTCTCATTGTTTCTTTCCTAATGCTGATTGGCTTGTAATCTCATCCATTAGATAATATGATTACTCCAATCACTGCTCCCATGCTAGGTACAAGAATTTAAACTATTATATATACTTTAATTAATGAGTTATATTTAGCTCACAATTTATTATCACAGAGAAAATATAACTCTTGAATTCCTTTGATTGTTCCATATATCATTATAATACTGCATTCTTCTCTCATTGATTTATCTGTTTTTTTTTTTTTTTTTTTTAGAAATTAATCCTTTTTTCTAATCTTACAAAATTATAGTTAAATTTTATTTCACTATTTTAAAAGGATCAGTCTCTTAAAATTCTATGATTGTGTTATAACTTAATATTCATTTCCATTTGCAATTTATATCTTTATATGTATATGTTACTTAAACATACATATACATATCACTATCAAAACATATATAACTTTTTTTTAATTATAGTGTCTTGCCTGTGATTTCTTTTATCAAATTGTTTAATATAATATATATTTTCTATTACGCATCAATAATTTTATAGATTATATTTGTAATATAGGGGGAAAATTTTCAGCATTTTCCCATGATTCATCTTGATGCTTGAAATCATATGATCAATTGTATAGAAAACTTTATTTATGCTCTGATTCCAGTCTAGCCTGAGCAAACTTGAGAATTTTTTTTTCTCAGGCTTGGGATATTTGTTTCATATAGATCTCTGCAGCAATGAGATAATCAACCAATATTGTTTGATATATGGGTATTTAACTATTAACAGCTAGAAGGTAGAACAAAAAAGAAAGCAGCCCAAATCAGCATAATCTAGCAGATGGCAAGCCTTAGAAATACTACTTTCTTTATTACTATTTCTCTAAAAGGAGCTATTAAAGATACCTTTACAATTGTAGAAGTTTTATTTATCTTGCATACATATAAACAAAAGTAGTTCTGTGCTCTTTCACCACACTTAGCAAGTTTGGTTATATATATATCATTTACAATCATTATTGATTCATTAAGGGTGAAAATCTCTCCATGTTTAATCCAGTATACAACAAATGTCCTTATCTCTCTATCTCACATTGTCACTTTCTATCTTTCTTTTACATTTTTTAGGATTAAACCAATAAAATGTCAAATGGCAATTGTTACTATTTTTATGATCCAATTAAGACTATTTCAGCTATTATCATGTTTTTTAAAAATATATCCAGTCCAGCTAAACTCCATTTTAGGTCTCTTAATTCTTTCCATAATAACAATAATACCATTTATTCATCCCCCTATGTATTTCATCTTTGATCCCTTCTTATTACTTTCAACATACATCTCACCAGACTTCTTTCAATGATCTGAGGTCTTTTTATTGCATTTCTATAAGAAAGAGAAATGTGAATAACTCCACATGTGTGTGCTTAATTTTAAAAAAATTAGATATATTAATCTTTAATTGACTTTTAAGGTTTATATTTGTACTAGAGACAATCTCTAGTTTAGTAAATAAATAGTAATAAGCATTACTGTATTTATCTAAAGTGGCTGGTGGCAAAGATGCAAGTTGAATTAGTTTGACACTTATAATTCAAAATGTAATCTTGTCTGTTAAATGTCGAAATATCAGATCCACAAGTAAAAATGGTATCTATTATAAAAGATATAAAAATTTCAGGTAAGTTACAAAAATAAAATCAAAAAATAAATAAGTACCTAAAAAAAAAACATGTGTTTCAATTTTTGACTAGTGTTTTTAAAAATATAAGAACAACATATAAAGAATTATAAAAAACGAAAAAAAAAATATTTTTTTTAGTTTATTTTCTGGTAATTACTTCCTTTTTTTGATATCGAAAAAGTTACAGACAATCTCAGCAAAAATTTAAAATAGACCACTTACAACTTTATAACCCAATAATGCCCTTTAACCTTAACAAAAAAATCACCTTATGGGAAGCATACAATATAATCAACTATAATCAACAACCCATAAAAACCAGCCTAAAAGTAACCAACCAAAGACTCATTTCACACTTTAAAAGATGGAGTCTGGAACCCAAATTCCTTGACTTCATCATTAAAATAAATCTCAATGCGCTTCCCACGAATTGGTTCCTTTATCACCGAAGAGGTTTTGTCAGCATTGACCCTATATGTGGTCTGTGTGCTCGTGAAGATGAAACCATAGACCATATTATACACCAGTGCCCAAGACTTAAAACTCTGAAAGATATAATTATAATCAATTCCAACATAAGACCTGATATGATTTTCTCACTTGAAAATGCCATTCATAATGGGTTTTTTTTCAATAATAAGGCTTACTACCTTTGTCCTTTATTCCATACGGATAGTGAGATGCAAAACTCTCATGGAATTACCCCCGCCACAAATCATACCATTGTTTTATCAAACGCTCAAAAAAATCAAGAAACGTGACCAGCTCCTGGCCTCCAGTAAAGTCTTTGATGACACCTGGTCTTTAACTGCACTTTCCTTTTCCTGATTATCAACTCCCACCTACCCAGCATTATAGAATAGGAAATTCTAAAAGAAAATATTCATGTTTATATAAAAAATGCTTATTTCATTAATCAAGTTATTAGAATCTCATCACTATACCTAACCACATAAGAGTATAACAATTGTACTCTCATAACAAAATCTAGCCAGATAACAACTAGAACATTATACAATCATATTATTGTACAATTTATTCATTTATCTATCCTTTATTAGTATGTAATCACTATTTATTGTTAATAAAATTTTTGTTGAAATGAAAAATTTAAAACCTGAAGTTCTTTTTGTATTTCTTTTAGTATTTTTTTATTATTAAAGTAGTTTTCCATATATACTATTTTACTCACCCATATTTGCTTTGCTTGAAGACCCTGAGTAGCATTAATTGTATCTATAATTAATTCTGGAAGAAGTAAATAAATAATTCCATTTTCAAGTGTACTTGGACCAAGATTCCGGATCTATTTACAAAAATATGATTTGCAGAAAATAAAAATAATTTAAATTTACAATGCTAAATACAATGATTGAAATACAAGCTTATTAATATGTAATATATAGGGTATATGAGCACAGACTTTCACACGACCACCCACTCTCCACTCTATCTCATAACATTGATACACTTGAACACATATATGTCGAAAAGACAAATAATCACCAATATAGGTATTTCAGGCTAAACCAGCAATCATCAGTTGGTCCAGATTATCATCTCTACACATATATGCAATAAGTGCTCAGATATATATTAAGATAGACAATCTTCATACTTTAATGGACTGGCTCCAATCTACTACATACTCCAACTCTTCAACCGTCCATCCAATTGAAAATCTGATGATGGAATGCTCAAAGGCTACCCTGAGGCCGAGATTCTTGTCACACCCATGTTGACCCAAGGTTAATCTGAACCCCACATGTACAGGACATAATCCGTTAAATACATATGCAAGGATGGGCAGACATCTCTACAATGTAATAACTGAAACACAGGCTCAATATATGCCATGTGTCTATATATGTAATATAGGGTATATGAGCACAGACTTACACATGACCCATCACTCTCCACTCTATCTAATAACACTGATACACTCAAGCACATACATGCTGAAAAGATAAATAATCACCAATATACGTATTTCATGCTAAACCAGCAATCATCAGTTGGTCCAGATTATCATCTCTACACATATGTGCAATAAGTGCTCAGATATATAATATTGTTTTACTTTTTATTCACTTTAATGAATATAATTATAAAAAATTAATCTTAATAATATTTAATCTTGTTTTTTTCTAGAAATTAAATTCTTAATTAGCAGTACCATTTACATCAGACGCTAGAAAACATCTAAAGAAAAATCTCCAAAATAACACATTTAAATTAGTATTTATACATTTATAATATATGATTTAGGACATTGAAGCGCCCTTTATCAAATTTATTGTCAAATAAAATAATCAATTTTGGAATGATAACTATGTATGATAGTATATATTTTAGATTACCAGCAAAATTTGATATAATAATTTAGCTATAATATAACTGTAGACTTGATTTCTTAAATACAGATATCTATGTAGTAATAATTTAACGTCATAATCATTATTATAATAATTTTTGTTAACGACTGATGAAAACTAACTGTAACATACCACAGACAGTTATTTGAATGTTTATTGAAACTTTTATCTTTTGACAAGTAACTTTTAATGCTAAAAAAATCTTTAACCTAACAGCTCATTTTGACATGTACATGCATTTAAGCAGATATTATAACTTCAAAAAGTGTTTAGTAAAGATTACTATAAACATATTTTCAATAATATATATGATTGAAAAGTTGGAAGGTCAAGTGGATTGAAGCATGTCCATTAAAGTCGGAAGATCTGCTATCTTAATATAAACTGAGCACTGATTATATATGTGCGTGGGGAATGATGATTTGGAGTAACTGATCAATGCTGGTTCAGCACGAAATACATTTACTTTTTCACATGTCTGTGGTCATGTTGTATGAAAAGGAGTGGATGGCTGAGGGCAGCTTGAAGGTCTATGTTCAAATCCCCTATAATTACATATAATCATATAGTAAAAATATTTTATCATATATATATACACATACACGTGATTATTTTATTTATAATTATTTCCTCCATATTTAACAGATGCATGTACATATTCAAATATAAATAAAAAGCAAAACAATTACTTTCTATATCTCTGCTTTTAATATTTCAACCGAGGAAAAATTAAAAGCAATGATATAGACAAGTAATTGTGTTTTATTTTATATATATATATATTTCTTTTAATTAGTTTATATACTTCTTCTTAACTATTTATGTGCGTGTGTATTTTAAACAAACTAACCTCATAAGACTGATTAAACTCTAAAGTGATAATACTTCTGTCTTCTTCATCCACAACAATATTCGAAGGCTGGGAATACCTGTAGTTTACATATAAAAATAAAAAAGATTTTTTTTGCACTAAAACATTAATGAAAAATCTTGAAGATTCCCTTTTATGACCTCAATAGTGGTTTATATTAAGTAATCCCCTGTAGAGCATCACTGTATACAACGTATAGAGCAAATCATTCCAATAATACTGAACCAGTATTTTTCTGGAGTAACTTATATCATTGATAGAATTTGGTCTATTTTTAATCCTGCTTAAAGTGACAACTTTGATATAGAGCATTATTGAGATCAGTGTGGGGGAAAAATCTATCATTTTCCACACATACACACACACATATATATATATATTGAACCGGATGTTGTATCCCATTCATTTCATTGCCAAAAATAAAATCCTTTTATTTTCATTAAATTTCTAAAGTTAAAAGGTTTAAAATCATTTAAAAATTGTTTATAAGAGTACATGTATTAACAGACATACTCGGTTATGTTAAAAAAAATGTCTTTTTTTTTTTTTATATAAAATTGATTTCTAAAATAGTTTTCTTTTACTGCTTGTTTTTACTGGGTTTTTTTATCAAATTAATTAAAAGCAAGCAAACTTTTTAATTACATTCCTGTTTTTTTTATTTTAATTATCTAATTTTAGTTTAATTTTAAAAACGGAGATTAATTTTGTGTTATTTTTTTCCTATCAGTTAATCCTTGGTTAGAATTCTTAATTAAGGTTGAGTGGGAGGTTAAGATTTGCCCTGGGATAAGGTTTATGATTGAAAAACAAGAAAGTTTATGTGAAAGATAGAGAGAGGGTATAAATATCCCCAAAAATTTCGGACATTGTAGAAGATGCTTGGCTTGACAAAGTTAGCTCTGCTTCACCTTAATTGATTCAGTCTCCTATAATTATACTTTTCATTTCATATTAGCCTGCTATGATTTGTAGTGTTGTCAGTTCGAACATTGAATTTTTTTTTTTTAAATTTGCTGTCACAAGATGTCAAAATTCACTGCTATATGTATGATAACCTACAACATGCCTTGCTAACTTAACTAAGAATGGACTTCTGATTCCATGCTGTTCTTTCATCATGCCATGAAAGTCTGAAGTAGGAAGGATCCCAAAATATTCATCTATACCTGAAAGATGAACTTAAAATAAAAGTGCACACTCTTTGAAACTATGTAAACTCTGCTTTACCGTAAGGTAAAATTATTGTGTTCTTTCCAGGGTATATAAATCTTTTAATTAAATCTCCACTCAATCTAAAAATAAATCTGGGCTTTAATAATTATTTAATCTAATAATTTTATATGTTTTGCTTTTCTTTGCATTTATAGTGTGTCTTGGAATCTTAGTTTTAGGATTCCAAGTTTGCTTTCAATTTTATTTATTGGAGGGTATATTGTGAGTTTATATTTTATATGCTTATTAGGCCTTCTTGTTTTTTATTAACTGTTTTATAAATGCTTTAGCAGTCTTTTGTAAATTCAATTTGTTCACCTGTCCCTATTTTAATGTTCAATAACTAATTTTAAATACGTTTAGGTTGCGTTTTTTTTGTAAACCGCAAATCTTTTAACTGACAATTTATCGTGTTTGTTATTCTGGTGTTCCTGGAGTTGGAGATCTTCTTTCTTCTTTTCTAGATTATGTAATATCATATTCATATTTTTCTTTTGTCTTGTATGTGTAAATCAGCCATGGATTGCATTAAAAGTTATAATCATAGAACTCTTCTGCCGACAAAATGACATTCTTACCTCAACGCAATATTCCAGGCAAGAAATGCTCGTCAGCGCTGTTTCATTGATTTCCTACAAGACCGTATTTATATATATATATATATCTTTAAATCTGAAAACTATAATTGTTGTTCTTTTATAAATCGCCAGCAGGAAGATACTCTTAATTCCCATTTAAATTTTAGGTGGTAGAACATTTCTTTCTACTAAGGCATTTAATGTTTTCATATTTTTAGTTCATATACATTCTTTGATAAATTAATTTATAAAAATCTAGGTCAAACTTTAATATTTTGTTTGCTAGATTTATTTGCTCTTTTATTTTCTTTGCTTTAAATTTATTTGTCAGAGCATGGACTGAAAATTTAGCTTGTAAAATTATTTGTAATTCTAATTATTTCACTTTCTTGATAAATGCTTGAGCAGACATAACTGGTTTTCTAATTACTTACTGTCTCCTATTGAGATTTTTTAATTATTATTCTCAGCTTAATTTTGGTCAATTATTTAGTTGGTGATTCTCCAGTTTTAAATGTCAGTTTTTCTTAAATCAGATATTTAATGTTTCCTCTATTTTAAATCACTTTCTGTTTTTAAGCATTTACATTCAATTAACAGATGCCTAATATTTTCTATTCCTTCCTTATACAACTTACAGACTAAAACACCCATATTTTTCCATTTACATGTAAATTCTCTTGATGATGTGATGTGATGTACTGTGACTTCTCCTTAAATGAAGTCAGGAATCTCCCAGCAACTATGCCCAAAGAAACCTGTTAGCCACTTTACCTTCCCCTTCCATTCCCCACCCTAAGCTTTCCCATAATCTGCTCCATACCATTTCCACAACTTAACCTTTGTCAACTCTATGGTCTTTATATCTAAATCTCCCTTTTTCCAAAACCCAGCATAAAAACCAATAACCCACTTTCTGTATAATCACTTTGTTCATATTTATTCTCCCATAACTTCATTATTTGTACCCGTTCTGCTTTCAAGCATTTACATTCAATCAACAGATGCCTAATATTTTCTATACCTTCCTTACACAGTAGGCACACTAAATCACCCATATTTTTCCATTTACATGTATATTCTCTGGTTGCTAAAGATCCTGTTTGAGCCTTAAATAATAAACTACTTTCCTTACTATTATCATAAATTAACTCAGATCCAATGTTCCGTTTACTTCTATATATATTTAAACTCTTCTTACCCTTCATACTAGTTCTCCATCTCTCCAACTCCCTATTCTTTATTAATGCATCTATTTTTTAAACCATTTCTTACCACTATAACACTCAATAATCCTCCCAACACAATCATCCCACCTTTTATACAAGTATACTGATATAAATTCTTTATCCAAATCTTTTGCATACTGCATTACCTTTCTAAATCACCCATATTTTTCCATTTACATGTATGCTGGTGTTCTATAATTATTTCATCCTTACAATAGATAGATTAATTTAGATGATAAATATAATCTGGAAGAATTTTATGCTGCTTTCATCTAATGAGACTCTCTTTTAACCTGTTTAGTAAAATTTTAATTATTTAAAGATCTGTTAAAAACACGTTTAGAGATACTTTCAAGCTGTCAAGTGTTGGTGGTCTAGTGGTTAGCATAGCTGGCCCAGGTTTGTTTTCCAGTCAAAGCATTTGACATATAAATAAATAAAAAATACATTTTATTAAAGTTTAGTAATATATGTTGTAACGATATATAAATATGCCGTTACATTAAATTGAAATAAAAACTTTGAAGTTCGCAAATAAAAATAAATGTATTAAAAAAAACTAAATGCTAAAATTAAAATGTTTGTTAAATGTATAACGTATATATATTCGCACAGATGCAAAACTTTAAAAAAATATTTTTTTTTTATAAATAAAAAAAAAAGTATTTGAACGTACTTTTTTATAAAAAAAATACAAGATTTAAATATAAAAATATTTTAATAAAGAAATAACGTAAGTAAAAATAAAAACAAGTATTAATTAATTCCTGTAATCTGTAAATGGAAATGATTGTTTATTAATTGAAAAGCAAGCTAGCCTTGGGGCTCTTGTGTAATTAAAAAGTCAGATGAAAATTAGATAAGAGAATAAAGAGAATTTAGCTTGACCAATGGAAGCACCAAGCCTCTCGGACCTTAAGGAAAATTTGGATTAGTGACGTCTTTGTTCGTTCAATCTGGAGATTTACTATAAAAAGAAAAATATTGAGTTCCAGTCAGTTTCCAGCTTGATTTGGTGAGAAGGGCGATGGGATGCACATATTGTTCTCTCTCACTTATTTTAAAAATGAAAAGACTGTGATACCAGAATGAACCAGCTAAGGCTATCTCCAGAATATAAGACCGGTCTTTCATGAAAGTCTTCGTGGGAATTGCCAACAGGAACCTGGATTCTACCATAAGCAATTGAACTGAACAATTTTAAAATCTGAAGTAATTAAGAACTTTAAAGATTTGATCAATTAATCTAAAATTTTAAAAAAAAGAACTTTTCTCTGACTTATGTGTCAAATCAATTAATAATGTTTAATTTTATATGTTTTGCATTTGATGAAAATCATTTCCATTTTTTTTTTATTGTATAAATTATTTAAATGCATGAAATTTAAGGTTGGGTATAGATGTTGAATAGATTCATTAGCAGTTGATTATGTTGTGGTTTTCACATTTGATTAGAATATATAGGTCATTGATGTCAGTGCAGCATCTTATGATGAATTCTATGGGTTTTCTTGTATTCCCTCTGCAATTGACGTTATTAATGACTTTGTATTTTGACCGTTTGTGTTTATTTTGGAATGTTTTTAACCATGGAATCTATGCAGCCAATCTATACTCAACATTATAAAACAAATTGTATAAAATTCATCTGTGCAAATGTATATAAATGTTAAATTTAAGTTGGGCATGAATAGCTACATAGATTTGTAAAGTTATATATAGTGTAAGGGGGGGTAATCTTAGGTTATTTGTTTCGTAGCTAAATTGGGTCAATGGATTAGATGTATTGATGTAATTAGTAAATGTAGCATTAGATCCACTATGGTCAGGATTGCATATATATGCTGCACACACCCTGTTTGGCTAATGGAATTGGATAGTAAGATGGAAGACGCAGTCCATTCCTATGGAGTTTTTTGTTTATTGTTCTTCTCGCCAACAGATGTAGCATTCCTGATGGGGTTGAGAGACAATGTCTTCTTTAACTATACTGTTCAGATGTACATCTCTGACAGTATAATATATTTAGTGCTGTTGTATTTTCATGCTACATTGAATACATTAATGTATCAGATGGATTGACGCCGGTTTGACTGCGAACTTTTGGCCTAAGGTTAAAAAAGGGATAGAATATTTTCTTTTCAAATACAATCTATGTAGTCTATTCATACTCGACCCTCTAAATAAAATATTAAACTCATTGCAATCCATTTAAATGTAAAATTAACAGTTAATATAAAAATCTAAAATGTTAAATTTATTCCTCAAAATTTAAAATGATTCAAAATTTATATGTGCATAAATAAATATTTGTTTGTTATTTACTGGCAGTGGCTTTTATTTTTTTATATATATTTAAGATGCACTTAATCAAGTTATTTATTATCTCTGCATCTCCATGAGCTAGTGACAATGGGCTAATGGTCTGAATATTTAAATAAAGTGGAATCTTAACAGCGCGTATCTGCCTACTTTATAAGTTTTTCTAGGCTCAAATGCCTAGATGGTGCCCTTGTAGTGAAGATTGCAGTTAGATTCTATCTTCACTTCCTTTTGGATCATTATAATGTATTTACTGAAAGTTGTGGGATCTTCAAGTCAAATCTTTGTTAAATATTTTGGGAAATGCTTTTTTAAAAAAAATATAAAGAATCAATAGATAATTGAAGAAATTAATATTACAGATATATATGTATATCTTTTTCATATATATATATATAACATTTTTAAACTGTTGTTTATTTATTATGAATATAAACAATCTACAAATGAAGGAGTTCCAAATTTTTATGGCAATAATAATAGCCATTGTCTGATGTGTTTTAAAATAAACTCTTTTGGTGTTACTCTTATTGATGTGTTAATGGTAAATGTTGAATGTATTAATAATGAGTTGTCAAATCTGTCATATCTACCACCAAGCATTTAACAGTAAAACATTTAATGAATAGATAAACAAAACAATTATAATATATATAAATATTTTAAAAATAAATGTTTCAATACATTTTACATTAAATATTATTAATATTTGTTTTAGAAAATTAATTTTTCTCATAGTTTGTTAGCTATTTTCTTTAAAACATATTGTTAAATATCCATGCATGAAAATTGGAAAATATTATTTAAATGACTTTACTTGTTTTATTTTTTATCAAGAAATTTTATTGTGAGCTCAAAGAATTACATTATAGCAATAACAGAGTTATGTTGTTAACAGACACTATAATAAAGGTTACATAACCCAATACCAATGGTCTGGGCATAAAAAATCAACTGTTCAATCACAAATTGTCCATTGCTACAAGACTCCATGTAGCACTATAGATGTAGGTTGGAGTTAATTTTTCATCTCTGTTTCTGATGGCCTGAAGTTTTGCCAGAAGTAATTTCTTATGGTCAACCAAGATATGGCCATAAATAAGTGTGCACCTAGTTGACCAATAGGCAAACAGCAGAAAAATTATGATTCTTGTGGATGGAAAGATCCTGTTGGATGTGCTAGAAATAAGTCCGGTGAGGAGAGGCACTCTAGTTTTGTATATGGATGCAATAAAGTCTCTGTCACATTGGAGTAATGCACAATTGCTCAGAATATGTACTATTGTGTCTTTATCCTGTTTACATAAAGGGCATACCATCACTTGTTTTATTTAGCTTAAAGAAAAGCACAAATACAAAATTGAATAGAAAAGTACTTATCTGATATGATAAGCAAAAAATAAAATATACTTCTTCTTGATCTTAATGTTTACATTGTGTGGAATTAAGTGACTGTTGAATAAATAGATGGATGAGTTTTATAATAAATGATAACTTTTTTCCTAAAACGTTATTGATAGTGTGTCTTTCTTGAATTATGTAGCTTATTGAAGAAAAACAATAAAGTGCTGATATGTGTCATACAAATGTATAAAGTAATAAATAATAGTGTAATTTTCACTACACCACTTTTACACAAAGTAGGGACTGGTTTCTATCCACTTTTAACACCTTGTGGAGGAGTGTAATTATAAACATATGACCAAAGATATGTGGAAAAGATCTATGATCCCCAAGATGCATATTTCATACTGAATTGGATCAGATCACATTCTCTTACACATATCTTTATTATTGTTTGTTAAACATAGATAAAGCATTACTACAGTTTAATTAATAAGTGTCAAACTTACTGACTTCACAACTTTGGCACAAACCACTTGATAGAAGCATATTAGTAGTTTTTATTAGTCATTCATTAGATTAGAGATTATCCATTTAATGACTAATATTTCTGTAGTGTGATTTTCACTACACCCCTCTCATACATGGTAGGGACTGTTTTCTGTCTGCTTTTCACACTTTGTGGAGTGGTGTAATTATAAACGTATAACCAATAACATCACTAGTCTAATCAATGACTAATAAACATTATTAATATAAATAACATTATTTAGAATGCAGTAATTACTTTTTATATTTTTATTAAAACTTTGAAATTTATTTTTCAATATGGATAATAAATATTTAAAATATTATATTGTTTGTTTTTCTATTTGTTATTAATTTCTTCCTGTGTTTAAAGGATAATACTGTTTTCATAGGAAACAAATGTTAGCAAATTCAATCAAATCTTAAGGCGTGAACTAAAAAAATGTTGCCACTTGATTATATCCACAGGCTGTAGTTTGGATTTCTGGTACTAAAATGAAGTATATCATTTAAAAGAAATTATTCCACATGCATGCAAGCTTTAACCAGGATACTATTGGCTCCTATGGCAAAATCCCTCTATATACTTTAAGTGATTCGTTACTTTAATTTTTACAACAGCAATAACATTACAAATATTTTATAATCATTTCAGCTAATTTACTATTAAAAGATGAATATTTCCACAAAGAAAGAAGTTTGCTTATAAGAAAAAAATATAAATTTTTAAATAAAGTGAATTGATTGTAAAACATTTTAATTTTTGAAGCTTTTTTTTAAACATAATAATTATAAAAATACAAAACATTTTCATAATACTTGCACAAAACCATTTATAAAATAATTTGAAATCTGTCTCAAAAAACAGATTCATCATAGTTTTAAATCTTATAACAAATATAGAAGTAAATTGAGATTTAATAATTTATTTCTTTAATTAAAAAACTTACACCTTTATAGAAAAAATTAAAAATCAAATTAAAAAGTATATTTAAAAAAAGTTCTGAAGAAGATTGCTGGGACAGTCGAAACCGTCAATAGTGGGTTGTAAAAAAAGCATTGTAAAAAGTAATAAAGAATATAGATGATATTGATATTATAATAATATATAAAGATATATCAAAAAATACCAATGGCTTTATTGCTTGGGAGTTTATAAGAAGCTTGACCACCAGAATCATATCTGGTACTTGCTAATCCCTAGGAACTCCTAATCCCATGTTAGTCGTTCTAACAACTGTGACAAACCACTTGATGTAATCAATATTTTTATATATTTAATAAATTATCAGTAGTTTTTTTGTGTATTATATTTAAAATCAAAGAAATTGCAACTATGTAAAAATTGTTTATTCCATTTTCTACATAGAAGTGCAACTAGTGCTTAATGGGATAAGAATAAAGTTTTGCTAAATATATTTCACTTGTATAAATAAATACATAAATAAAAATGTTATTATAATTGTAAAAGGTCTAGCCATTTTCTAATGTACAATTATTTAATGATAGGTCATAAAGTGGCTAACAGGTTTCTCTGGGCATAATTGCTGAGAGATTCTTGACTTCGTTTAAGGAGAAGCCACAGTACATCACATCACATTTAAAGGTGTAATATAAATATTATTCTGTATAATATACAATTATTTATCTGTGACAGATGATAAATAACAATTAACAATGAAATATGTAAGTTCTTACCCTGCCATAAATATATCAGCTTTTTGCTTTAATAAAATAGGTATTGTCTTTATCTTGGGATGAAATAGATAACTTGAGGTAGTAACTTCTAAGGTTATATTAGTAGCTAAAGTATTTAGCCAGAGAGGTATTGCTTTAAATGATAACCAAAAGGATGCCTAAAAATAAATCATGCAAATTATTATTAAAAATGTCTATTGTATTAAATTTTAATACTTATTGTTTTATAAAATCATATAGAAAAAAACACAGAAAATGCATCCCATGTTCAAAAAATAATACAATTGATATCTATTAAAACAAAAAAAACCATAAATAATATTATACTTTAAAAAATATGTTATTGTATAAATGTGGGTATTAATATATATATATTGTAACAGGTTGGTTTACAAGGCATACAGCAACATAGTTGTGTGTGCATATATATATATATATATATATATAAAAGAAATCATGCATATATATATATATATATATATATAAAGGAAATCAAATACAGTCATAAATTTTTGTAAATATTTTTCTACATTTCCTGTAATAAAAATAATAAATAAAGTGTTAAATAACTCTGAATTTAAAACAGAATTTTATTATAATTAAAACATTTAAAAAGGTCTAAATAAATATTAATATTATATTATTATTATTCTGATTTTGAAATTTAAAAGCAAGTATGATATTTTTAAAAATCTTTTTCCTTAATTGGTAAATCTCCATCTAATTAAAAACATGTATATCACATTTTGATAAAAATTTCAAAGTTGCTTTCAAAAGACTTAAAATTCTTTTTAATTAAGATAAAAAACAAATACTGTTTTTAAATTTAGTGTTTTTATCACTTCACCAAAACTATAAAAGACTAGATGGAAAGAGATTAGTTTAGTCTGGATAGTAGTTTTTGAAAAGAAGTCTGATTTTACATTTTAGCTGGCCAGAACAGTATGGTTTTAATATTTTGAGAAGCAGTGGCTAAATTGGTCAGCTGCAGAGTTGGTTATAATATTTTGTTGTAGCTTCTTGAAGTTTGCAACATTTTAGCTGGCCAAAGAGATGGTTTCCAGAGCTATATAGATATCTACCATGGAAGATGTAGCTGAAATTCAGACAGGAGGAAGAAGCTGCTATAAATTTCAATGGTAATTGACATGAAGTAAAATGACCCATTTCTTTGTGTTGAAATGCATAGATATAGATGCATGATAAAAGGATAGTTGCTTACCTAAAATCTATCAAACCAAAATAGCTTGCTGGCCTGGTGCTTACCAAATTCTACTCTAAGTGGAATCAACTGTATAACAACTCTTATCTGGACCAAAATCTAAACTTACCAAGAAATCCCCATCAGTTTCTGAAGAAGTAATTATACATATGCTGATGTATCTATATGCAGAGAAGCACAGATAAATGTATATACAGCTGGTGAGTTAGTTTAAATCCTTCAAATGACTTTTAGAATTATAGCTTAATAACTTAAAGTAAAACAAATGAATAATTTGCTTGAGTCAAATGTCTAAAAGAAAGACAATTTGATATATATATATATATATTTAAAAAATGTTTTTGTAATTCTTTATAAAAAATGACATTAAAATATATATATATATATATAACTTGAAACTCAAGCATAATTTTTTTTAATTAAAAATCAAAAAGTAAAGAATAGACAATTCTAAAAACATTGATAATTAACTAATCAACAATCATTTCTCAGTAAAAATCCAGGCTGTTATATCGATCTCCTTATCTGCATTTTCTCAGTAGAAATCCAATCTGTTAAGCAATGGAGCATCTACTTTGGGTTAGATATTTTCAATACTTTACCCATAATTTAGCATGATTAAATGAATTGATTGATATTGTAATCAATAAAGTGCATAAAATGACTTTCTTATGATACTTTTTTTAATATCTTTGTTCATTTTTATTGAAACCAGTTTGTGCCTCTGTGAGATTTCTGTCATAACAAAATAACCTGTAAAGGAAAATTTCCCAAATAATCTTGATGTATCAAAAATCTTTTGAAAGAGAAGAACTTTAATTGATTTCTTAATTCAAATCCAGTAAATATTCTGTCATCGGCCTTGTATAATCATTTCTTAATTAAATAAACTATTGAATGTCATATTCCTACTGATATTATTAATTTTACTCTGAATGTATATTCCACAATGTTGATAAAGATATGTTTATAAACATCAGAGCTTTAGAAATAGGTGGATTCATTCTATTCTTGCTCCTTTGCTCAACATTAAAATGTATATATTTTTAATGAGATTTTAACTCACAGAAAAGGGAAATAATAAATAAAATAGATAAATAATAAATATCCAAATAAGATTAATTGAATTGCTATAATAAAAAAATATTTAATTAAAATGTATTGTGCATGAAAATTATTATTAAAATAAAAAATAAATATCACATAAAAGATAAAATTTAATTAGTGTGAGTTAAAATACTAATTAAATTTACAGAAGCAAGATTAAACTGATAATACATCCACCACTCAGATTGCCTTCCAATAGATTTAATTTCTCTTGAAAAACAAATGAATGAAAAGTATAAAAACAGGAAAAAAGAATATGTGCTCTTCTTCATTATCTTCAAGACAAATTAGAAACAAACCTGAAGCAACTAAAGAAATCAATAGGAGACATCTTATTCCAGGATCTCAGCTCTGAAAATCATCTTATTGTTATTTTAAACATTTTAAAGGCTTCCAGGCATAAAGGACAGTGATGGTAGTAAAGGTAAAAATACCATCATCATTGTTATTAAGTATACAACAGCAAGATTCTATATAAGAAAAATTCTTTACCTTAAAATAAGATGCTAATAACTAAAAGTAAATGGAGATTATTTAACTTATCTAGATTTTAAAGATGTGTTTATTTTGCAAGCAATGTTTCAATGCTTCCCAAAGTTTTGCAAGAGTTCATTGAATGAAAGTAATAAATTAGGATTAAAAATAGATAATAAAAAGACTAAAATAACATTCAATGGATTTTCTCAGAAGATACTACATATTGATAATCATCAATTAATAAATAATAATTTCAAATACCTTAGAATATTAACACATATAGAAATAGATAAATTAATCATTGAATTAAACTTGGATAGAATGTAGTTGGCAGAAATAATTTAATATCAAAAGAAAATAAACCTACGTGTTTGAAAAAGAAGTTTTTTAATAAAAGTATTTTACTAGTTTATTAATTATGGATCTGATATTTGGACATTTAACAGAGCAATGCAGAGATTTTAGATTGCTCTATGAAATATGGAAAGATGCGGATTGGGAATAACGAGAAGCTGTCAGAAGCAAAATATTTGGATGAGAAAACAAACAGATATCATTAATATCATTAAAAAATTTAAAAGACAAATAAATCGGAGCTGGACATATAGTTAAAAGAAAAGATAATATATTGACTGATTAAGATTTAAACTGTATTCCAAGAGATTGAAAAAATTCTAAAAAAAAATTACATATGAGATGGACTAGTGAAATAATGTTTATTAATGTGATTTGGAAAAGAGAGACTGTGGATTAAGAAACTAGATTAAATTTGAAGACATCTTCATCCTGCAATTGGCTGATAATGTTTGAATATTATGTTGATGATAATGATGATTTTTCTGGGTTTTTTTTTTTAATTATTTTATATAAGTTTGTTTACTTCTTGGTGATAAATCTTTTGAATTTGCAAAAATTAAAAACAAAAAAACAATAAATTTAATTATTTTTACTAACTTTCATATTGCTTCCCAATGGATTACCATGTGAGCACGTGATCTTAACTAATGTTTCATTTGTCATTCTTTCAGTTTTGCAGCTAATAAAAATATTCTAGAAATATACATATAGAATTATGATAAATATTTATTGGTTTAATATGAATGCATTATATGTGTGTATACATATTTATAACGCACTTACATTAAACAAATAAAGTATTGATCATGACACGCATATATATATATATATATATATATATATAAAATTACTCCATATGTGATGTGATATGATATGGCTACTTTTTTATTGAAGTCAGGAATCTCTCAGCCACTATGCCAGAAAAACATGTTAGTCACTTACTTTCCCTTTCTATTTCTTATCCTAAGATTTTCCCATATTCTTTTCTATCCTGCTCTATCCCATTTCCACAACATCATCTTTGTCCATTCCATGGATTTTACATCTAACTCCTCCTTATCTTTTTCCAAACCCAGCATAAAGACCAATAATCCACTTTCTGTATACACATTTAGTTTACATTTATTCTCCTATAACTTAATTATTTGTATTCTTTCTGCTTGTAAACATTTACATTTAATTAGCAGATGCCTAAATTTTTGTTACTCTCCTTACATAACTTGCAGAGAAAATCACCCAAATTTTCCCATTTATGTGTAAATTCCCCTGTTGCTAATGATCCTTTTCAAGCCTTAAACAGTAACTTCTTTTCTTGCTTTTATTATAAATTAACTCACACCTAATTTTCTGCTTACTTCTACATATATTTAGACTCTTTTTACTCCCCATACTAGTTCTCTATATCTCCAATATTCTATTTTTTATTAATACATCTATTCTTCTATCCCCTTCTTTGCCACTATAATATTCAACAATCTTCCTAATACAATAATCCAACCCTTTCTACAAGTATACTGACATAAAGTCTTCATTCAAATCTTCTGCATACTGTACTATCTTTCTCACCATCCTTGTTGTCTGACCTTTACTCATAATCCCATTGAATACTATTTGGGGTAAATTGCAATCTGTCAGATATTTTCATTTTGCTTTTTGCATCTCTCATAAAAAAGCTTGACCATCCCATTTCTCCTTGAATTTCCTCCTTTGCTGTTCACATATCTGCATCTAATTTATGTCTACCTACTTCTCTTTATATTTTTTTCTAAGTAATCTAACATCCCTTTACTAACACACAAGCATCATTACCATAAGTTATCCTGCTACTGCCACTACCTTCTATGCAATTCTTGCTACTTTATATTTATTATATGAGGACACTGTTAATTTCTTTATCAATCTCTTTCTTTTCTTTGCCTCATTTATCATTTTTTTCTCCCATTCATATAAACAACTCCTCTGATTACTTAAAACAAATCCCAAATAGTTATACTTATTTACCACATTTAATTTTATATCCCCCAATAAAATTATTTCTCTTCTCTTTCTCCAGAATTTATCATCATTAACTAACAGCAGTACTTTGTTCCTCTTGACAGCCACTGCTGCACTAATATTCTCACTAAAAACTTTGAGAAAGAGTTCTTTTTATATCTCATTTGCATAACAATTATTCATACTTGTAATTACTCATTTCTAGATAAAATTATTTCTGGGAGGAAATTGTATAAACTGCCAGGCTAATTACACAAATAAATATAGTGCTTTATTTACAAAATCAGCACTGTTCAGTACATTGCTTAATTTTGATAAATTAAGATAATGTTTGGAAAATAGGGTGTTAAAAAATAATTCTCCACATCAATAATGAACAAAGCTATAAAATAAATTAATTTGTGCAGTAATCTTAAAGTTTCACTCAATTGTAATCGTATTGAGTTTTCTTTACTGATAACTGATGTGTATAGATAAAGATAATGCACAGCCAATAGGCAATGATGCTCACTGAATCTGAATGTTTCTGTTAAGGTTAGGAATATGACAATAAATAGCCTTTTTGAAGATAAGGCAGAGAATGACTGTCAAACCTGTAAAAGGGTATGCATTCCCCAGAGACTAACTGTTAAATCTATATAAATAACAATAGCCTAGTTCTCCGTATAGGGTCAAGGGAAATTCCTGCTAACCTGAACAACAGAGAATCATTCTCCAGATTGTAGCTATTTATGCTAGCAGCTAATGGAGTGGTGCAAGTTCGCATTTAGAACCAGAAGTTGCTAAACCCAACTCAAGACAAGCCGTAAATGCAGATGAAAGCGTTGTCATACCTACTCATAAGTCAGTCTGTCAAGTACAGCTGGAAGTGAGTAGAAAAATCTATAAGGGCACATACAGCCTTTATTCAGCATTTCACATTAGAACTAGTAGCTACATCCCACTAGACAGTAACAGGTGAAGTATCATCACCATTACTTAATTCTGTAAATATTGTAAATATATTAGAAGTTGAGTGCATGTTTGTACCTATTTATTACTAATATATATATATATATATATTGTTAAAACGTATGTTTATTCATTTGTATTTATATGTGTAATCCAGACTAAACACAACAGATTTGGCACAGTTCAACAAAATAACCCCCCCCCCCGCATGAATGGAAAAAAAGATTAAACAACAAAATCTTGCCACTGTGGGTTGTTAAATTTTGACCTCATTCGGAAAAATTGACCGCAAACGCTATTGGCATGTCAATAAAATTTTGTAAAATCCTATTTTGAGTGGTTACGTTTAGATTAAGATAGAAACTCCCCATATTGGATTGATAGATTTTGCCTTTATTGGAAAATGACAGTTATGCAAACAGTATCTCATCAAATAAACACCAATAGATCATTCCAAGCGGTGTCTTGTATAAATTAAAAGAAATGTTTTCCTCTCTCATGAAATAAAAAGAAGAAAAATAACAGAAAGGCTAATATTGGTTCAATTGAAGCATTTGATTAGGCCTACCCAGAGAATTGGCCAAGCTATAAATATCAAATCTTTTATTATTAGCTCCAAATGCCAGAGTTGAACATACTTGTGTCAATAATTGGACACTGGACTTACATGGTCCTTAAATCACAAATGTCAGAGATACCAGCTGACCTATACTTTGACAAGGCATTATCTCTACTAACCAACTTTTTTATTCCTAAACCCCTAACAACAATGCAAAGATAATTTAATTTTTGTGTCCAAGAAAAAGAAAAAGCGAGAGATTTTGCTGTTAGAATTTATTCATTATCATTAAAATAAAATTTTAAAGACTTCCTTAATGAAACTCTTCAAGATAGTTTTATCTGCAGAATAAACAATCATAATTTTAGAGTCAAACTACTAATGCATTCTGACATAAATTTTAAATCAGTTTTGTCTCAAGCAACACTACCAGAATCAACATTTAGTCGAGCAATGTCATTGAAAAAATAATTTATAATATTCAAGGTATTGAGAAGAACACTGGATCAGTCAAGCACCCAGATGACAGCTCAAATAAATTGACAACAATGATTAAAAATCATTATTAAAGATGTAATGCACTGACATACGCATTCACAGAATACCCACACCATCATACTCTGTGTACATATTGCAAGCATGTCAGTCACACAAAAATTGCTTATTTTAAAATAAAACCACAAGTAGCTAATGACAGATTGGATTAATCCATTCCAAAAAGCATAAAAAGACAATTTAAAGTTAAGCAGACAATTTTCCCACATAAACAATGTTAGAAATAGTGACTCTGTTTTCAAACACAGAGTTATTATTAATGGTACACCAAGGAACTGGATGCAGGGGATGCAGTGTTAATAGTGAGAAACAAGATCTGGTCTATCATTAATAAGAGTAATAAATTTCATCTGCATCCTAGTAGCATGTCAATAACTGATTATCAGGGCAAACAAATAACCCTCTTGAGACAGACAAGAATCAAAGTTAAAATGCCTAATAATACAATATATCAACTGCTGTTTGTAGCATCAAGTGAATACAACAATTTATTAGGTCATGACTGGTTCAGTCACTTAGGATTTGCATTGACAAAATTGAACCAGTTCACAACTAGAATTACAAAGAGTTTGCTCAGATGTAATTAATAATCTGGGTTTGAACCCTAAAATAATGCTCAAAATTATAATTGCAAAAAAGGAGATAAGTACTCATGTTCTATGCCATATGTTTAGGGGCACCACCAAATAGTTCCAGTACTGGTGATTGTACTTAAAGGGATTTAAATAGTAATAGTTAAAACTGCTGATGGATGACAGTATCATCATCATAAGAATCATCTTAGGTTAAATGAACTTACAGATCCATGACCAGCTATCAACAAGCTTCACCAGATGAAAATAAGTGGTAAGCCAACAATGGTGTGACATTAACCAGCTCCATCAATCTACAACTTCAAAATAAGCCATCAGCAAAACCTCATCAGATGAAATAGTTACAACCACCAGTGATAATTCATCAGCCAGCTGTAATGGGCCTTCAGCTCAAACAATGACAACAATGACCTACTGAAAACATCACGAAGCCAGAAGATGCAACAAAGTGAAAAAGATATCTGCCAACACACTTGCATGAATACATTTTCCAGTGCTAATTTTAGCCAGAGGAAGAGAAGGTCATATCTCACTTTGCTTTCAAATAATAAATAAATCCAGATTTATTTCTTATTGAAATTGGACTGAGCATTCATTGATGCTAACCATTGCATATAGGTAAAGGTAATACATAGCCAATGGCAAGAACATGCCAATAAACGATGATGATCTCTGAATCTGAATGTTTCCATTAAGGTTGGAGATTTGGCAATAAGTAGTCAGCCTTTTTGAAGGTAATGAAAAAATGACAATCAAATCTGAAAGACAGTATGTGTTCTCCAGAGAACAACTGCCTAGTTCTCCATATATAATTGAGGGAAACTCCTGATAATGCGAACAGCAATGATAAATATCTAGACTGTAGAAATTTAAATTCAGCAAAGCAAGACCATGTTTATGACTGGAATCTTCCAGAACCAAAGCTGACTCATGGCAAGCTATTAATACAATCAGAACAGTTGCTGTACATACCTATGAATCAGGCTGTTAAGCATAGCTGGAAATGAATAGAGAAATCCATAAGGGAACATACATTACCTTCTTCAACAATTCATACTAGAATTTAGTAATAATAATTCAATTCAATTCAATTTATTTACCATACAAAACTATACAACATTAAGCCAATTACAGAATCGCACCATAACGACGATATAATAATATACATAAATGAGTAAAAATGACAAATTATTAATATAATTTTAGAACAATAATAATAACAACAACAATAATAAAAATAAGAACAACAATAATTCAATTCAATTCAATTTATTTACCGTACAAAACTACAGCATTAAGCCAATTACAGTATTGCACTATAATAACTATACAATAATATACATAAATGAGTAAAAATGATGAAAATAATATAATTATATGCCATACTTTTTTATAAGATAAGTAACAAATTTTTTAAAGTCTAAAGAAAAAATATTTTCATTAATAAAATCATGATTATAGGTATTAGGCAAATGAAACAAAGGTGAAAATTTTAATATGTTAGAGCGACAAACCTTAATATAAAATAAAGTAAATGTACGTGTTTTATGTAAACAATTATTAAAAGGAATATTTGAAATTTTGTTAGTTAATATAATTTTTTGATTCACAAGGTTATATAAAATTTTAAGATCTCTCATTTTTCTTCTAATGGATAGGGATAGATAATGGTCTTTTAATTTAATGTACTTAGAAAATTTGTCATAAACCAATTGAATTTTAATAATATCTCATTTGGAACTGGGATTCCAAACAACAGATCCATATTCTAAAATTGGCAAAACCAAAGAGAGAAATAATTTATATTTTGTAAAACTACTAAATTGTCTACCATGCCTTAAAATTGCACCCATAATTTTAAAAGCCTTATTTACTACATTTTCAACATGATGATGAAATGATCCATTGCTTGCAAAAATAATTCCAAAGTCTTTCTGAATATCAACAAATTTTATATTATGATCTTCAATATAATAAGGACAAATTATCATTTCAGATTTTTTGGAATAAGAAACTGTTGAACACTTATCCATATTAATATCCATTTTATTATCTCTACACCATTTCACAAAATTATTGATATCTTTTTGTAATAATATGCAATCATTAATTGAGTTTATATTCCTAAAAATTTTACAATCATCTGCATAACATAAAATATGCGAAAATTCTAAACTCTCTCCCAAATCATCAATATAAATGTTAAACAATAATGGTGCAAGGATACTGCCCTGAGGTACTCCTATATTACAATAATATGGATTAGAAGAATTATTCTTAAACTTTACATAAGCTGTTCTCTTCTTAATAAAAGATTCAAACCATGCAACCAAATTATAGGAAAAAACCTAATTTATACATTTTGAAAAGCAACCTGGTATGATCCACTTTATCAAATGCCTTGGATAAATCAAAATAAACAACATCTAAATGACATTGATTCTCAAAGGCATTAGCAATGTGATCAGTTATTGTTAAAAGATTAGTTTCAGTTGATCTTCCAGGTAAAAAACCATGTTGCACAGGAACCAAAATCTTATTTATGTCATTAACAATTTTTTTATAAACACATCTTTCAAATATGCGTGCAACTGTATGAAGCACAGAAATTGGTCTATAATTATTAACATTATCTTTTGAACCATTTTTAAAAATAGGTATAACTTTGGCAAGTTTTAGAGAGTTAGGAAAAATACAATTTTTAATGGAACAATTAAGAATATAACATAAAGGAGCAGCAATATATTCTACATAACCTTTATAAATGAAATATATTATTATTATTATTATTATTATTATTATTATTATTATTATTATTATTATTATTATTATTATTATTATTATTATTATTATTATTATTATTATTATTATTATTATTATAATAATAACAATAATAATAATAATAATAATAATAATAATAATAATAATTCAATTTATTTATTTACCATACAAAACTACAGCATAAAGCCAATTACAGAATTGCACCATAACAAATATACAGTAATATACATAAATGAGTATAAATGACAAATTATTAATATGATTATATGCCATATTTCTATAAAAGATAAGTAACACATTTAAAAATCTAAAGTAAAAATATTTTTATTAGTAAAATCATAATTATAGATAATAATTTAGTGCCAAATACCAGCATATAGCCAATTATCATTAACACATTAATAATAACAAATAAATAAAAGGCATAAATATAAGTACATAAAAAGAAAATAACCAATTTAACAAATATATATATATATATGTAAACAACATGAAGTTAAACCAATTAAACGTGGCATTTAAATTTAATAACATTACAAAATTGATTATAATCTAAATTGAAGTGATTAATATTAGTACAATAATAATAATAACAATAACAACAACAATAATAATAATAACAACAACAGCCATCACCAAATGATTTATTGTTCAGGAATTTTAAAAAATGAACACTTAGAAGAACTCAAGTTGAAGCCAAATTCTTGAACCTTGAATTGTAAAATCTGCTAATTTATCATTGCATCAATGCTGGTTGTGGAAAAAAAGGTAAATAAAACTCTGTAAGAGCAACAAATCATTATGGACTCTATTATCACAATACTATATATTTGTCCTAAAACAGCCTTAAAAACTAAATCACTCTGAATAAGTGCATTGATATATTCTCCAAGCGTGTAAGTAAAAACTTTTAACAGCTGTATTGTAGGAGAAAGATTTTTTGAATATGGAACTAATTCTTACATGGACAAGTCTCACAAATAGAATGGCATGAAATCAATTAATCGTTGATATCAGTTACAAGTTTATTTCTGAAAGAAGAAATATATATTTTATATTAATTTTTCTTTACTTTATACTTACCTACATGTCTTCATTTTACATACCTTTGATAGAGATTTAACACCTGAATAGTAAAACAGTGTATCATTAAAGACAATAGTTGTTTTAGCATTAAACGCTGGATCACCAGTATTAAGAATGCTGATGTTAATACTGAAATCATCCTTTGTTTCTGGAAACAAAACTAAAGGATACCTATAAAATTAAAGGTAAAAATAATTCAATTTTATATATATATTCTGAAGTATTCATAATTACAGTTTTAAAAAAAAAAAAATTAATATCTTTATTTTTTTAAAAAAACTACATTGACACTACTGTGTTATTTTCACAAATTAATTACATATCACTATATTTATTTCTAATCATTTTATATCGTTTTCCATATTCAAAGTCTTATTTATAAGATTATAAATATCAGGAATCTTAATTTTAAGCTATATCTCTCATAAATATGAAACAGTGCTTGACCAATTGGGAGATATATTAGTCGACTATCCATGTATTTTTTTTTTCATTTACTACTTTTCTTAGTCAATCATGTTTATTAGCGAAAGCCATGTCATATCTTAAAGCCCATATTGTTTTTTAAAACCACTGAGTTTTGCAGTTGAAAACTTTTAATATCTTCTTTTACTTGACTTTTCAATTTTATAAGCAACTATAAAATACTTTTGCTTTTATTTCTGTATATGCCCTTGCCCTTTTCTATAAGTATATAAATTGAAAATTACATTGTAGAGAACGTAATCTTCGTATTACTTAAGAAATGACTCTGAAGAAAAAGTTTCTCTTTAGCTACTGAATCATTAATCTTATTTTAAATTTAAGCAATATAAAAATACAGAATTAAACAATCTGCAGTCATACTGTACACCATAATCACTAGATTAACGTTTAAAGATGATTGATCCCATCATAAACAAAATTGTTACACTTAACCAGAAATTATTTTAATATAAAAATATTCGAATGCCATTTAAATTGTCTGAATTTCATAAGAAATTCGTCCGCCTGAAAGTATAGAATTGGAATTGATCTGAGGAATTTGAATAAGTGAGAGTAAGGAATACTTGGGGGGGGGGGGAGAAACAAGTCATGAACATGAAAAATGGTAAATATGCATATAGTAATTAGAATAATTCCATGTACTTAGTCATAATAAATGAATGTTTACATTTTCTAGTGCATTTTTTAGAGTTTAGAACCAATCAATTAAAAACTAAGCCAGAAAATTGAAATCACGTGATCAAATAACAGTATTTATTTGTCTTCATCTCTGACCATCCATAAATTACTAGATGGAATGATTTTAGTTTGCTGGTCCAGTTTTCATTTGATTGCTATCAGGGGTATGCCAGTAGTGTCTGGCTTTGTATGCAAAACTTTAGTTGGTTCATCTATACCCCTCTCCCCAATAAAAAAATCATCTTTTTAAATGTATTAGGAGAAAAAAATAAAATATGAAATACATTAATTATACATTTATTGAACAAAAAACAGAAATTTAAAAAAAATGTATATGTATTTTAAAAATGAACATACAGAAAGGTATAAAAACAAAAACAAAAAAATAATTTGAAAAAAAATAAAGTGATTTATATTATTTGGCAAAAAAAAAATCATTTGCAAATTGCATCTTATATAGTCTTATGTAAAATAACAGATAAATTTACAGTTTTATAAAAACATGACACACCACTCTCCACTCTATCTCATAACACTGATACACTTGAACACATACATGTCGAAAAGATAAATAATCACCAATATCCGTATTTCATGCTAAACCAGCAATCATCAGTTGGTCCAGATTACCATCTCTACATATATATCCTATAATTGTTCAGATATATATTAAGATAGTCAAATCTCATACTTTAATGGACAGGCTTCAATCTACTCCACACTCCAACTCTTCAATCGTCCATCCAATTGAAAATCTGATGATGGAATGCTCAAAGGCCACCCTTTGGCACAAAATTAAACTAACTATATTTTATTTGGCAAGAATATCACTTTGTACAATGTGAGATGTACACAGGTGTCAGGATAGTAAAGGGACCAAAGAATCCTGGCAAAGTGGAAATGCTTAAAAACACTATTCATTAATTATATTAAAATAAATTACATTTTTGTTTAAATATTCCTTATATTTTACAGATTTGTCTTAAAAAATTATTTATAATCAATTATTTGTTATTATTCCTTAAGATCTTATTTTATTCTGAGTTTAATTCTAACAAGTAGTTTAGCTAAACAAGTAAAAACTTGAAAGTGCATGAGTTTACTATTTGCAGGATGATGGCATTTGAATCTTGTTCAAACTCACATTTGTTCTAAACTACTTGTTAGAACTAGGATCAGTATAAAATAAGATCTTAAAAAATAATTATAAATAATTTGTTTAAGACAAATCTGTAAAATATAAGAAACATTTAAAGAAAAATAATTTATTTAGATATAATTAATGAATAATATTTTTTAAGTATTTCCTCCTTGCCTGATATTTTAGAGGTCTTTACTAACCTAATGCTTGTGCACGTTGTACCCATTATGTACTGTATTGACATGACTCTGGTTGCTATAGTGTATGTGTCTCCAAAAAAATAATTAAAATTAATAAAATATAATTATTTTTTCCTCTCTGTTAAATTATTAATAGAAATAATATCATATTAGTATGAATGTGTTTAAACAGAAAGATGTTAGTCTGAAGAAAAACATGCATGTACTGGTGATTGAAATTAACCACTACTGAAAGACATCATTAATTTTTTTTATTACTCCAAAAATCACATATATTTAATTCTAATAGTTTAGTTTCAAAAAAATCGATAAGATATCAGAATAATTAAAAATGCAATGACTTGACAGGCTTTTAAATTTCACTTTGATGGCTTTCTATTGTTCCTTGGAAGTCTCAAACTTTATGATAGAATTTTGAGAAAATATTTCCAATGATTAAAAACTTGATTTTTTGTGTTGTTATTAAGATTCAGGATTATTTTTGTACAATAATTGCATAATAATTATTAAGAATCAAGAATTTACACATTTATTTTGTATGTAAATTTTTTTTCAAAAAATAAAAGGTTATATTTTTCTGCTTAACATTGACAATGCAAATTACTGTTATGGCAGTTACAAGCTGTTTGCTAAACTTCATCCCTGATATGTTAGAATATATTGCAATACTATCAAAATTATTTTTAAAAATTTCACTTTGGATTTATTAGATATTTTTATTTATTCATTCACATTTTAAATATAAATAACAAGTAAAAAAGATTTCATTCATTTTCTGAAATGAAACTGCTTTTCCTGACAATTTATGATGAAAAACATTTAATGTTTTGATTATGATATGATTTTTTTAACATTTTCAAAAGTCAAGTAGGATTTTTTTAAATTTCCTCATTTCTAAACAAATATAGCTATCAAATGAAGTCAAATTTATAATATTCTGATAAATAATAACAGTTTAATATTAAAAATTAATGTTGAAATCTTACAGACAGGAAAAACAATTAAAAGTGTCACAGTGTGAGAACAGGGTTGGAGAATTAATCAACCAATTAAAAGTAACTAATAAAAACTGACCACTCAGAAAAAGAGACAGAATTTACCATTTGGTCTGAGAGATCATGATAATGTCAATTTAATCCAAGCATAGTGTATATATATTCAATCTTAACAGTAATTAGGAGCAAGTCATGAGCAGTTAGAGAGTGATTAAAGATTATTTTAATGTAGCAGTTTAATGCCATAATTTACAAGCAACCTACCAATAGTTCATAAGTGTGGTAAAATAAAGTTGACAAGCAATCTATGAAAAGAAGTCCACAGAAAATTGACTATAGCAGATTAAGAAGTCTACTACAAGAAGAAGACTAAAGGAAGTCTTTAAAGCATTTAACTCTTTTCCCACCTCTTACGAGACCTCTTGTCGGCAGTTGACATCACTCTAATTCCGTTATTTTTAATGCTAGGATATTCGTTTGACAGTTATTGATTAGGTTTTTAAAAGTTCTGTAAGATGGTGCCCTCTTCTGAATTATTTTACAAGTAAAAAATCAATAAAACTGCATTTAAAGCTAAATAAAGAAAAAAAGCTTGTCAGTGATTGGCTCTCAGCCAGCTCTCAGCTGACAAAGACATTCTGATTGGCTGGAAAGAACAAAGAAACCACCTGATCAAAGAAAATAAAGAAAAACGCTGAGATTTTCATTTCGAATATGATTTAAAGGTTTAAAAAAAGTATATTCTGAGAAATTAAAATCATTTTTACAAAATATACCAAAAAAAAACAAAATTATTTTCGAAAAATATTGAAGATTTTAGTAAAAATATTTAAGATTTAGCAAAAAGAAATATTTACTTTTCTATAATGTAAAAAGCATTTATGTCACAAACTCTTTGTTTATATGTTCGCTTTTATTTTGCCGATATTGAATATTTTATAATAAATAAATAACAATTTATTTTTGAAAGAACTTTCGTTCACTTTTATAACCAGACAATTTATTAATATACTTTTTATAAACAAATATAAAGTCAATATGATATTAAAGGTGAAAATATTTTGACAATTGACTTGTCTTCAGTTTGTGAGCTGGCCAATTAAAAGCTTTGATTTTTAGCTGACACAACCAATAATGGTTAACACACAGATTGAAGCTGCAGCTAAATATAATGAGAGATTCAAGCAAGCAAAAGACTATCAACACAGGTGTTATCTTTTCAAATTCAAGTTGTAGCCATGTGCAATTTTCTGTAGTGATTTAATCTCCATATACATATGTACTTACCATTTGTAACTAATTGGAATATATATTACAACAGGATAGAATGAGTAGTATCTGGGGTGAAGGCAAATCATTATCAACCCAAGTAAATAAAATATATAAAATTTATAAGATAGTTCAAATAATATTAAAGTAAGATATTATTTTAAAAAATATATAAATAATGTTATATATATCATCATATTGAGAACTCTCAGAGATCAGCCCAGTTAGCTCACTGTTATAAGAATAATTAACTATAAATCCACCAGCATTATCAATAAGTATAAGCATTGAAATAAATATAAATCATATTTGAAAAAAATAACCATTCATTATCATGAATGACCAGCAATCAAAATAAATCAACAGTCAATCTGGTAATTGGATTTGAAATGGGGCTACTGTAGACCAGGTCAATTAGTGAGCCTTTGCCAGTTTGGACCAATTACTTAACTATTAGTTGGATGTACAAACTTAAGTGCTAATCCATAAGGATACAACCAAATATATAATAATGTTGGAATATTAAAACATGCTGATGATCATCAATGCTCTGGAAGTGCCCTTGATGTACTGATCATTATAAACTTAATGTTTAATAGAGACTAATCTAAAATAAAATATAATGCATGGACTTTAAAGAATATACTCTTCACGCCAATCCAGAATGGTAATCATCATCATCATTATCAATTGGTTGCCCATACACTAAATATATATTCCCATTATTTTACATAGCTGTTATGCACAAATCTAGCTCAGAAAACATAAGCTATATTACTGTTATTGTGATCAAAAAATGATGTAAATACATAATATAATCTAAAAAACATTTAGAATTAAGTCACTGGAATAATTTTAACAATTGAATACAAGTTTATTAATAACAATATAAATACATGAAGTTGAAATCTGAGAATATGACTATACACCTATAATATTTCTGATTTTGATTAACATACAATCAAAACTATCACATTGTGATTTACATGATCAATATATACAATTCAAATTATTATATTGTGGTCTACATATATGTTCCAATAGATTTAGTTAAAACCCATTCAGCACACAGACATGTGGCTAATCATTTCTGAACATAGTTGAATTGTTTTAAAATAACACTAATAAAAATGAATAAATTTTTAAGTTATATTTTAATGATACAAATACCCTATGCTAGGTTTTCTTAAACACATGTATATAATTGCACAGATGTGCACTATATTAATTTATTACCAGAATATATTTAAATCTGTCAAAATAATAAATGACATTAATTTTTATAACATGTAATTAAGGTATATGTTTGTGCACATAGAGAAGTATGTGCATACAGGCATTTGTATCATATATTTTAACTTGTCAAAATAATAAAGTTATTAAAATATACATTTTCACAATTAAATTCTTTTTTGAAAGTCTATAAAAATTCACTTGTTATTTTAATAATACTTTTTCTCTTTATTGATTAGGTTTCTTTTTTTTTTTAAAGAAAGTAGTCTCTCCCCTAACAGGTGATTATGTCTTTAAAATAATACACTTGCAAGTTTCTTTTAATTTAAGCAAAATTATTTGTTTTTGTTTCACTTTTAAAATGTCTCCCTTTTTTTAATAAATAAAAAATAAAATCGTTCTATATATACATATTAATATCACAAGATAATTAACTGTAATGTCTCTCTTTAGAATATAGAATCATCTATTAAACCTTTACTTTTTTATTTTTTATTTTTAATTCAAGCAAAATTATTACTTGCACTTTGAATTTTATTTTTAAATGTGATTTTAAGGAACTACTAAAACAACTCTCCAGTTATGCTTTGTATATATACATTTATTTGTGCTTCTCTGCATATAGCTGAATCAGCATAAATATAAACTAATTCTTTTGCAATTGATGGTTTCTCTTAATGGGAGTTAATCCAGAATTGTCTCATCAGGAAAGTTATCATCCAGGTATTGTCATCATCAGAAAAGGTATAATTAAAATATGACTGGCATTCTACCTTTTATCTATGATTTGAATTTATTTCAGGCAAGCAAGCTATCTTCTAGGACACATTTGTAGCTATTAGCTATGAATCATTTGAAATTGACCCTTTTTACCATGTGAATTCAAACTCCACTATCATGAACTAGATCAGCTTTTTGACTTGGCCTTCTTACAGTCTTATATCTTCATGCCAGTTTTCTATCCTGATCTGGACTACTCTGCTTGCCAACTATTCTGGCCAGTTATAAATACTGCCAACTACAGCAAAATATTAGCCAACTCTACACAAAAATCCATTAGCCAAAACTATACTATGCTTTTTATCTCTTATTATAAGTAAGCTGAAGTGACAAAAACACTAAGTTAAAAACTTTTTTTACTCTTTTCAAATGAACTTTGAAATTCTATCAAAAGTCTGATCTACAAAAATTTTGACATCGATAAAGAAATGTATACTAGCATTAATTAAAAGATTTCAAAGATATGTAATAAAAATGTTTACAATTATCAATTCTATTTTATCATAAAACATATTTGTTTTTACTTTCAAAATCAGAATACAATATTAATATTTATGTAGATCTTTTTAACTATTTATTTCATAATGAAATTTTATTTTCAATTCAGAATTATTTAGTCCCTGATTATTATTCCAGAAATATAGAAAATATCTACAACATTTTTGTCTGTGCTTAGGTCTACTTTTCCTTTCAAACTTTATATATATTTGTGCACACGCTATGTAGCAGAAATGTTACAATATATGTTGAAGTGAAAAGTTTTAAATTGCACTTTATATGCACTTCAGATATATAATTTTTAAAAAATTTGTTAGGAATTCTTAAATTAAAGAGTTGTATAAAATATTGCTAGATGGGAAATATATATTTAAATTAAATAGGAATGTAAATATTGTATCGCTTGATATTGAAAAAATGTATCAAAGTATACCTAGAGAGGAAAGTATAAAAGTATCTATGGAAAAAATAAAGGATTATGGTGGTATGTTGAAGGAATGGATGTGTATTATTATTAAGGCTTTATTGTTGATAAGTGAACCATTATACTTTAAATATAAAAATGAGTTTTGGAAGATAACTAAAGGATGGGTTATGGGTTGTTCCATTAGTGGTGTTTTATCATCTATTATGATTGATTATATTGAGGGAAGTGTAATTGATAAATATATAAGGATGAAAAAAATTATATAATATCACAGATATGTTGATGATATACTTATAATGGGGAATAGTAGAAGTATCAATAATGCATTTAATGAAATGAATGATAATGGATATGGTATTAGATTTAAAATGGAAAATGGAGAGAAAGGGTTAAAATATTTAGATATTTTTATAAGAAAGGGTGTGATAGGTGAGATTATTATAAGACATTATATTAAGGAGAAAGATAAAAGAGGTATAATAGATCCAAATTCATATCAACCATGGTCTCAAAAATAGCAATGAAAGGGTTCAGAGAGAAAAATGATAGGTTAACTTTAGATAAGGATGTAGCATTAATACAAAAGTTGGAGGTTGAACATGATTATAAAAAGAAAGATATACGTAATTTTTTAAAAAATAAAGGTGAAGATAGTAGATATTATAATAATAAGAAATTAACTGTAAATAATAAATGGATTTCAGTTCCATATTTTGATAGAGTATATAAAGAGTTAGTAAGGGGAAAATTACCAGGTAATATTAAAATAGGATGGAAAAACAGTAGATAATTAGGGAAATGGATATGTGTAATATAGAAAATAATATTGATAATGCTAGGGCAGGGTTGGTATATAAGATTATTTGTGAATTTTGTAGCATGATATATATTGGTCAGACAGAGAAGACTACATTAGAAAGGGGTAAAGAACATGATAGGGCAATTAGGAGGAAGGATATGAGATCAGGGGTTTATATACATTTTTTGAACACTGGGCATAGAATGAGTTGAGAAAAAAACATTCAAGTCATTAAGTATGTAAAGAAGTATAGTGACAGGATATGTTACGAAACTTTGTATATACAGGAAAATTTTGAAAATGTATGAATATGGTTAAAGGTCCTGTAAAGTTGGCTGGAAAATGGGTGTTGTTAGATTGGATATAATTGTAAGTAAATTATGTGTATATATTTATATAGATGATTATCATTCTAATTATGATTGGTTTAAAATATTAAATATAGTTATATAGGTATGTAAGGAGAGAAAGATTGGGAAATTTATGAATGATATTAAGGTATAAAAGAATGATTGTATAATATAAATGTATGATTAAGATTTATATCACGTTTGTGTGTAAATATTACATATATTTATTTATATATGTGATGAATAGGAAATAGAAAATTTGTTTTATGTTTTATCTTTGATATTGTAATGTAAAATGAAGCCTATTGGTGGAGTTGCTGTAGAAAAAAAAGAAATATAATGTAACTTTAAGTGTATTTACATCTTGATGCCAGTATGGGGGCGAAATCCGGATTGGTGAAACTAACTATATTATTATAAAAGTTGTCTTACTAAATAATTGTTTATTGAATTATTATTTTTAATATATTACATTGCAAAGGCAACATTATGAACTAGTTTTGATTTGAAATTTGATCATTTTTTTGGTATATAACTTTAATATTGGAAATGGCAGTAATTATGAACGTTATTCTGCAGCAAGGACTATTCTAAGGCTTGTGAATATAATTTTATATTAATAATGACAATAATTATGAATGTTATTCTACAGCAAGAATTATTCTGACAAGTATATATTTATTTATTTCTGTTGATTAAAGAAATTATATTGTGAACGTTGTTAAATATACTTTTAATTTTAATAAGAAAATCCTATTATAAACGTTGTTTATTCTACATTATTTTAAGTAGTGATTGTTATAAGAAGATAGTAATGCGATAGTATTGATTAATGAAAGTGTTTAGATTTATTTGATCGTGGAGAAAAGGACTTTTACTAATAACCCGTGGATGTTTTTGTATGAAGAGTTGAATTGCATTAATTTTGTAAGATTTAAGAAAATGTGGAATATACAAAGAAGAATTGAGGAATTAAAACATCAAATATCGTTTTTAAATAATTGTAAAAGAAATGGAGTTATGCCAACATCGTGTAGATTTCGAATTAGTAATATAAAAATTAATAATAATATAAGTTTATATAGAAGAATTCATAGAGTTGTGTTGGAATGGTTTTTGAAGGAAAAATATATTGAAATTGACTGGAATATTAGAAAATATAAAAGAATGAAAAATGTTTCAAAATTAAATATAAATAAGGAATTATGGGAATATATTAATCAAACAATACTGGAAAATAATAGTACATTAAAAAATAGATTATATAAGAAATATGAAAATAAGTGGAAATGGTTAAATTGTAAAAGAATAGTAAGGAACAATATTAATGTTTTAAAAAATAATGATATGAGTAAAGAAAACTATGGTTACATAAATGTATCTGGTATGGATTTCTCAAATGAGGAGTCAGAAATATTAAATAAAGGTATTAAATATATACCGTTTATGAATAAAAACATATGGAAGGCAACAGTGGTGAGTGTAGAGGCTGCGAATATTGATAATAAAACGAAGATGGAAATACAATCAAGGATTAATGGTGCCATTAATAAAAAGGATAAATTAAATAAGAAAGAATGGAAGGAAAAATTAGTTATTATGAAAATTAAAGATAAAATAAAATGAGAAATTGTTGGTGATGACTGAGGATAAGGGACCAAGGTTCGTGATTTTGAATGAAAATGAATATAAGCAGAAGGTTAAAGAAGATATGGAAAAGCAAGAATATTTAAAAATGAATAAGGATCCAAATAATGAAATTAAAACAAAATATAAAATACTATTGACTAATATGAGGGTAAAACAGTTAATTAATGAAAAAGAATATAGATGTTTATATCCTACAGTAATTGAACACCCTAGTATGTTTGGGAAAGTTAAGACACAAAAAGATGGTATGCCATTAAGAGCAATATTAGATTTTAACAATTATATTCTTAAAGGCTTGTGTGATATAGTATGTAAAAAGATTATAAATGGTGTGGGTTTAGAGAAATATTGCATTAAAAGCTCAGAGGAAATTATAAATAAACTAAAGAATGTGAAATTAAATAGGAATGGAAATATTGTATCGTTTGATATTGAAAAGATGTATCAAAGTAGAAAAAAGTATAAAAGTTGTTATGGAAAGAATAAAGGAATATGGTGTTATGTCAAAGGAAAGGATGTGTATTATTAATGAGGCTTTATTGTTGATAAGTGAAACATTATACTTTAAATATAAAAATGAGTTTTGGAAGGTAACTAAAAGATGGGTTATGGGTTGTTCCATTAGTGGTGTTTTATCATCTATTATGATTGATTATATTGAGGGAAGTGTAATTGATAAATATATAAGGATGAAAGAAATTATACAATATCACAGATATGTTGATGATATACTTATAATGGGGAATAGTAGAAGTATCAATAATGCATTTAATGAAATGAATGATAATGGATATGGTATTAGATTTACGATGGAAAATGGAGAGAAAGGGTTAAAATATTTAGATATTTTTATGAGGAAGGGTGTGAAAGGTGAGATTATTATAAGACATTATATTAAAGAGATAAATAAAAGAGGTATAATAGATCCAAGTTCATATCAATCATGGTCTCAAAAAATAGCAATGAAATGGTTCAGAGAGAAAAATGATAGGTTAACTTTAGATAAGGATGTAGCATTAATACAAAAGTTGGAGGTTGAAAATGATTATATTAGTATGGGATATAAAAAGAAATATATAAGTAATTTTTTTAAAAATAAAGGTGAAGATAGTAGATATTATAATAATAAGAAATTAACTGTAAATAATAAATGGATTTCAGTTCCATATTTTGATAGAGTATATAAAGAGTTGGTAAGGGAAGAATTACTGGGTAATATTAAAATAGGATGGAAAAACAGTCGATCATTAGGGAAATGGATGTGTAATATAGAAAATAATAATGAGAATGCTAGGGCAGGGTTGGTATATAAGATTATTTGTGAATTTCGTAGCATGATATATATTGGTCAGACAGAGAAGACTGCATCAGAAAAGGGTAAGGAACATGATAGGGCAATTAGTAGGAAGGATATGAGATCAGGGATTTATGTACATTTTTTGAATACTGGGCATAGAATGATTTGTGAAAAAAACATTCAAGTCATTAAGTATGTAAAGAAGTATAGTGAGAGGATATGTTATGAAACTTTGTATATACAGGAAAATTTTGAAAAATGTATGAATATGGTTAAAGGTCCTGTAAAGTTGGCTGAAAAATAGTTGTTGTTAAATAGCTGGAATTTAATTTAAGTTGGGTATAATTGTAAGTAAATTATATGTATATATTTATATAGATAATTATTATTCTAATTATGTTGGATTTAAAATATTAAATATAGTTATATAGGTATGTAAGGAGAGAAAGATTGGGAAATTTATGAATGATATTAAGATATAAATGACTGATTGTATAATATAAATGTATGATTATAATTTATATCATGTTTGTGTGTAAATATTATGTATAATTATTTATGTATTTGATGAATAGAAAATAGAAAATTTGTTTTATGTTTTATCTTTGATATTGTAATGTAAAATGAAGCCTATAGGTGGAGTTGCTGTAGAAAATGAAGAATTGTAGTGTAACTTTAAGTGTATTTACATCTTGATAAGGCTCCAGTATGGGGGTGAAATCCGGGTTGGTGAAACTAACTATATTATTATAAAAGTTGTCTTATTAAATAATTTTTTATTGAATTATTATTTTTAATATATTACATTGCAAAGACAACATTATGAACAAGTTTTGATTTGAAATTTGATCTTTTTTTTTTTTTGGTATTTAAATATGTGCATGGATAAAATATATTAGGTCTCATTAACTCTAAATTAATTTAAAGTAATTTAAAACAAAATATTTTATTAATTTAACAATTGTAATGTTATTTTATAATTAGGTATGTGGAAATGACATTATGTTTATAAAGGAATTAAATTCTAGATAAACCCTTTGGTTAATTAGGAGATAAATATCACATTGTTTTGTCAAAACATTACCTTTTCTTTTGTTATAATCTCTTTTCAAAGCTAATTTTGTAAATTCTGAAATTTGTCATTACTCCATCGACCACAGTGAAGTATAGGACTAATCTGCAACCAATGAATGGATATATGAAATTGAACCATGATGAAAACATATAAGGCAGCTTAGTGAACTATAAATAAGTCTCTCTGAAAATTAAATTATTTTATGCTTGATTTTGCTTATGATTATGCTTTGATTCTTCATTTACTCATCCTTTATTGACTATCAGAAGCAATGTTAAAAATATTATGATAGCGTAGAGAGGTCCACTGTCTGCCCCACTCTGACCAAGCCAGCAAAGTGCAAGTTTAGTTCCATCATGAAATAAAGAAGTTTTCCTATATTCTTCTCTATCCTACTCCATCTCATTTCCACATCATTTTTTGTCCATTCTATGGCTTTTATATCTAGATCCCTTTTATCTTTTTCCAAACCCAGCATAAAAACCAAGAACCCATTTTCTGTATAATCACTTTGTTTATGCTTATTCTTCCACAACTTCATTACTTGTTTTCTTTCTGCTTGTATGTATTTACATTGCCTAATAAGTCGCAGGTAGCTGACACCTGGTGTATACTATTGAGAAAAAAAATGGATGATGAAATCAAAGAATGACCTATTTTGGTCAAACATATTGAAGTAAACTACAGCAATAGAAACAATAAAATATAATGAAGAGGTTAG
Source organism: Epiperipatus broadwayi (assembly GCA_028023455.1). NCBI lineage: Eukaryota > Metazoa > Onychophora > Udeonychophora > Euonychophora > Peripatidae > Epiperipatus > Epiperipatus broadwayi. The sequence continues at coordinate 4,134,060 of JAQFVV010000058.1, forward strand.
TACACTCCATAATCTAGAATTTAAATCCATAGCAGAGCTAAAAATGTTTCATATAATGGACAAATTGATAAATTACAATTGTGTTAATTAATTAATTCATAAGGCATTATAGTTAATCATCCAACCTTAGTAGTGTTATCTCTGGAAAAAATATAAATTGTTAATTACAGAATACGTTTTAGCTTCTAATAGATGAAGATTATATGCATTTATCTGTAAATATCAAAAATATTTGTATATAAATTGTTATCCGTGAAAATAATCTGAATCAAATATATTTCAGTATAAACTGTTATCAGTAGATAGAAAATAAATTAAAAGTATTTCTGTAATAATTTTCTGTAGAAATATCTGAAGGTGTTTTAAAGCTATAATTAAATCGAAACATGTAATTAAAAGCTTAGTCTCTTAACTAGAAAATACTTTTAATTAAATGATTAAAAAAACCTAATATTTAGAGCAAATTGGCATCACTATCATTTTCAACCATTATCAATCACATGTGAATGAAGATCTCTCCAAGTTTAATCCATTTTCTCCATTCTCTATCCTTTCTTGGCTACATCAACCCCGTACACTTCCTTATTTCATCCATCTCACATGTGGTCTTTTCCTAGATTTTTTTTCTTGGAATCCAGTTTAAGATTTCAACTGCCCTTGTATTATCATCTCTTTTACAATATATCTAATCCAACTCCACTTCAGTCTTTAATTCTTCCAATGATGTGAATAATACCTGTATGTTCCCTCACCCATGTATTTCATTTCACTCTTTTTTTCTTACTCCTAACATACATCTCTCCATACTTTATTGAGTAGTCTAAAGTCTCTATATTGCTCTTCTGTTAAGTATCCAAGTCTCGTCCATAAGTAAGACCTGATGGTGCACATTTATTAAAAATCTTCCTTTTTAAACACATGGGCATATTTCATTTTAATATTGTTATTTCTACCAAGAGCACTTCAACCAAGGTTAATTCTATGATTAATTTTATCCAATCTGTTTCCATCTTAGAAAGAGAAAGATTAATCTTTTTTACATGGGCCTTAAATGTTTGTATAATAGCCAAATGATATAGTTTTTGACTATAGAGGGAACTCTCAAACCCCAACACAAGATAGAGACTTCATACAGATAAGAGCAACCATCTTATCTTTAACCTAAATTCTTATTTATATAGGCCAATCTGAAGAATCTTGATTTGATAGTGTGAAGATACTTTGAAGGCACATGTGGAAAAGGTTAAAGCCTTTTTCTAATTGCAGACTTCTTGTGTGCTTGATAAATAATCAGAACTTACATATATTCCATCTGTAGTAATAATCTGACCATGATATTTGTAGTTGATAATTTATTTTAACTCATCATTATTAATCTTTATTTTCTTATTTTGAGAAAATTCGTTCAACATTATTTTAATCTTTATAATATTTACCTTTAAAGCTGCTTTATTACTTTCATCTGATAACTCTTGCAACATTTCCTGAAGCTCTAAAGTATTATTTGCAAAAATAATTACATTATATGCAAAATCTAGATGACTTAAAAAATTTCCATTTATTTTTATTCCCTTAGCTTTTCATTTTAATTCACAAAATACTTCTTGCAAAACTGCTGTAATAACTTTTGGAGATATGAAATCATCTTGTCTACTCCCTTTTCAATGTTAATCTTTATGTAATCTAATTGTAGCTGTTGCATTTTTATAAATATTCTTCAGAATTTGACACTAACCTGGGTCTATATCATGATGATCTAATGCTTTAATAATTAAAAAAAAATGCTTATAGAATTAAATGCCTTTTCATAATCTACAAATTCAAAGTATAATCGCAACTCAAATTCATTGGTTATTTCTATAACTTCCCTCAATACTTAGAAATAATTTACTGTAGTAAAACAACTTTTTAATCCAGCTTGTTATTTTGCTTGGTTAAAATTCAAAGTTTATATAAGTTGTAATTATTTTGGTAAAAATTTTGTATAGAACTGATAAAAGACTGAGAGGTCTGTAATTTCTAATATCATCTTTATCACCTTTTTAAAATATTTCTACTGATACTACATTTGTTCTATTATCTGGTACATCTTTATCATTTGAACATTTGGTACATAACTTTGTCAAAAAAATGTCTATCTCTCACCTGCTTTTTTAAAGATGTCAATTATAATTTCATCATTATCTGAAGGGTTTCCCTTCTTCATAAATGTAATTGCATGTCTCACTCCTTCATTTAAAATCCTGAGCAACTAATAAAATATAGTAGTTGTAGGAGATGTTTTATTCCTTGCTCTTTGTTGTTATATAATGCTTGATAGAACTATGCACTCATAATGTAGTCTGATAAGTCCATCTTTTTTTTCTTATTGAAGGAATAAGTTTCCTACTAATACCAAGATATTGTTTCCATTCTTGAGATTTTTATTCTCTTCAAAAGATTTCCTTGCTAATTCCCAATTTCATTTTCTAATATCACTCTTAATGCATCATTTTTATATATTTTCATATTACTTCCTTTTTTTCATAAATTGTCTCATTTTAGTAGCCAATTTACTGGTCCATTGCTGCTTTTTTGTACCTGCTATCTTTGTTGCAGTTTTTAAAAGTGTAGCAGATATCTTACTATTGATTTTTTCAAATCTGAATGATGTTCAAAATCTGTTAATATTTGAAAACGATTGACAAGTTCTAATTTAAATTTATTGGAATGTTTCTGAAGATTAAGAATAATATCTGCATTTTAAACAAATGCAGATATAAAATTTCTTTGCCATATAACAATTTATTTTAGTCTTCCACATTATGTAGTACTCTAGAGAATTGTGAATTTATAAAGCCCTTTCAAAATAGATTGAGAAAATTTATGGAGTATCCTTACAGAGAGATTTATCTTTGTAGATGCCAAAATGGAATTAGAATTCACATACAGGTCAAACTGATCTTTTATAATTTTTGTAGACCTTTGGTTTCAAGGTAAGTTATTATAGAGGCAAAACTCTCCATACAGTAGCACCACACATTGTGATCTAGAGTAATTAATAGATTCAAGAAGGTTTGTGAAAATCCCTATCTAGTGCCTATTATCATCAGACTAGTTTTTAGCTTATGGCCTTCATCAGTGACTACCCAAAGCTACACACTGATGAAATCTATAAGCTACAAACTAGTTGGTGATTTTGCATGAGTAGGCACTAAATAAGGATTATATGCACAAACCTTCTTGCATCCATTGATTACTCTGGCTTGCACTTGATGGCAGTACTGAATGGAGAGTTTTACCTTTGTTTTAACAGTTTGTGTAAACATAAGAAATAGTAACCATGTGATGTTCAGTGATTTAGTAACAATTATTAATTGTGTTTTAGTATATTTATGAATTATTAAAATTTATATTTGATAAATTGTCCAAGATATTGTTACATCTTTATGTCTGTTATTGTTATTACCTTATAATAAAGATTATGTTAAATGTTCTCTGTGGTCGATCTATGATTAATATATTTTTTTTATTGTGCATATTCAGCTGATAGCCTGCACATCCAGTCTAAATTAGCTTGACAATCCCACCAATAATAAGTAGTTATCCCTGAATATATCAAGGAGATAGTCAGATATTTAGGTTAAAGTAAAAAAGAACTATCAAATTGTAATATGAACAGTTAGTTGACTGCTAGATCAAAAATAGTCTTGCATTGGTGGTCGAGAGGTCAGCGCGACTGCCTTGCACTTGCAGGCAGTTGCCCGGGTTGCGGGTTCGCGTCCCGGCTGATGCTATGACACGTAAATATATATATATCTACTTCTACGATATTATTGAATATTTGTTGAAAGATATTACCACTCTGTTTATATCATTTATGATTGCTACTTTAAAATTACTGCTTATAATCTTTTTATAAATTTTTAATAATTTTTTTAACTTTTACATGCTCTGTATAATTTATTGCAGTGCTCAACTGAAGACTCAGAAGACAAAGGTTCATAAAACACAGTTTTGCTTTATGATTTTCAGTGCTGCAATATCATTTGGGTTTTTAAGAAGCAAATCATTGTACTACTTTAGTCATTTATATTTAAAATAAATATTTTGGTAGCCATTGTTTTATAATGGTCACACTACATCATAATGCAGCTCATGTTTAAATGCTAAAAAACACTTCATGCTTCAACATTCACAATAGCTTTTAATTATGAAGTAAACCAGCCTCTTTTCGATTTGATTAAAAAAATTGCAAAAGTATTATGCTAATAAATCATATTTTCATTTATTTATATTTTACATCAGTATCAGCAATCTGTTAACATTTAGACTTTGAATCCCACCATTTTGTTTCATAATCCCTGATCAACTTCCTATATGGCGTGGCCCAATGATAGACTGTCGACTCTAGAACTCAAGATCTATGCATCGTACTTGGCTTTGCCACTTTAGGTAGTTGAACTTTATATGAAAACAATAACCATTACAATTGTTTTAATTTCAGATCACACCATATGTAAAACGTAACATTTATTATTATTGAAATATTTTTTAAGAAAAGTCTTCTTCGTTTGCTTTTGGACAAAATTCTTTAAGTCCTCAAGGTTATAAAACAAATCTCAATATTGTATTTTCTTTAGTAAACTAAGACTATTTATAGTTATTTGCAACTAATATTAGTAAGCGCGCATGCGCACACACACAAACACGTGCCAAAAATAAATTGTAGAAAAATTTTGTACTAAAATGATTATTATTATTTATTTACTCGGTTATTATATAATTAAAAAGTAACTTAAGAATTTCAAAGAAACGGCTGGCATTACAAATCCAGTATATAATGAAATAGTCACTATGAAAATCAAGTGACATTCAAGACTGGGAATGGAAAACCTTTATGTCTTACGTCTTTCACTCTTTTGCTATGCTACACCAAACAGTCATGTGATTTTTAAGCATTAGATGTGACAAGAGGAGCTTTGGTCCAGAAACTATTAACGTTTGACCTTTCATTAATTGAGCATAAAAAGATTTGAAAGTGCTTTTTTGTTGAGAGTGATCTAGAAACCTCAAGTTTTTGAGCCATACTCTCATCATTGAATTAAGTTGCTCTTTTATCACTTTGTATAATTATAGCTAATTCACATCAATGATATTTATATAAAAACTAATTAAGTAACGTTAAAATTTATTTATTAAGTGCACATAAAATTAAAGAAAGAGGATTCCACCTTGTTAACATATGCGACTTACCGATTTTATAATAACGCAACGACATCATGTCGAGTAAAGAGGAGATTCTCAACCCCAAACATAACGTAGAGGTTTTATAAAGATAAGAGTGGCTGTCTTATCTTGAATCTAAATTCTGATTTATATAGGCCAATCTGAAGTATGGCTGTGTTTGGATTTGAGAGTCTCCTCTGTATTCAACATAATCTCGTGTAGTTATTATAAAATCAGTAAGATGCATATATTAAAAAGATGAAAACTTATCTCTTTAAAAACTAATTGATATATTTTAAAAAAAAAAAACCAAAGGTTTAGCATTAGCTTTTAATAAATAAATAAGTGTTCACATTGAATCTAATATATATTACCTGCTTGAAGTCCATTCTAAAGTTAGATTAGCAAAACAGTTTTGACTTTTGCAGTGATGAGAAAATGTTATCTGAAACAAAAAAATAGCAAAATTTATATAACACTTTCTTTTTTAGTTAAATCTGCGAAATACTGATGAAAGATAAAAATCTCTAAAAATAAATAATTTTAATCACTTTTGTTGTTTTTAAAACTAATCTTAAGAATAGTACTGTAATGCACTAATGTTCTTTTATAAGCCATCTTGTTCTATTACATAAAAATGTATATATAACAAGTAAAATAATTTGCTTCATACTTCAAATCAAAAACTTAACGTGATATATTTAAAAAAGACGTTATATTTCATTAATTATTACTTTTTAAAATAGGCAAAACTCTCTCCCTACAGTAATGCCACTCTAAGTAAGATAGAGTAATCAATGGATGCCAGAAGACTTGTGCATAAAATTCCTATCTAGTGTCTACTCATCCAATATCCCCAAACTAGTTTCTGGCTTATGGCCTTTGTCAGTGAGGAGCCTTGGATCTGAGAGCACTGCACCTAAATCTTAGGATCTAATGCAACCCTCCAGCAGCCACCTTTTAACTCTACATAACTTCTAATGTATAAGAATAAAATTGAAAACACACAGATATTTTCAATCTAAGCTCAGTAGCTTAAATAGTCATATTGGTCTGAACTCAGTTCAGCACCCATACATTTTGGTGTCTTTGGCTCTTTTACAACCATAGCCACCACCTTCCTATAAGGCAGGATTGGTATTAAATCTTAAAACATCACATGATCACTATCTTCCATTCTTGCTCATAACTGTTGTTAAAATAGGCAAAACTCTCTCCATACAGTAGTGCCACTCTAAGCAAGACAGAGTAATCAATGGATGCCAAAGACACCATAATGTATGGGTGCTGAACTGAGTTCAGACCCATATGACTATTTATGCTACTGAGCTTAGGTTGAAAATATCTGTGTGTTTTCAATTTTATTCTCATAGTTTAGTAGTTATGTAGAATTAAAAGGTGGTTTGTGGAGAGTTGCATTAGATCCTAAGATCTAAGTGCAGCGCTCTCAGATCCAAGGCTCCTCACTGACGAAGGCTATAAGCCAGAAACTAGTGTGGGAATATTGGATGAGTAGGCACTATATAGGGATTTTATGCACAAGCCTTCTGGCATCCATTGATTATTCTGTCTTGCTTAGAGTTACACTACTGTATGGAGAGAGTTTTGCCTATTTTAACAACAATTATGAACAAGCATGGAAGATAGTGATCATGTGAATTATTACTTTTATTGTATGACTCTCAATATAAATACTTGTGTTACTACATTGGACAAAGGATTTTATTAATAATGATAAGGTTGTAAACTCACACCTCACTTGGGTCGTAATGAATCCCATTAATTGAATGATTCCTACAGTCTTAATTTTTAAGTATTTTAACTTCTACAATACTGCTTCCATCAGCGTTCATGGAATTGTTGAACAGTGTAATATTGTATGTGTTTTGAAAAGTTGCTTTCTATCTTAATAATCATATAAATTTTAAAAGCTATAATGTAGTTATTGTTGTCTTTTTGTTAACAATCAAAAATTTCATATAAAAATTTTGCTTAATGGGTTATTAAAGAATATTAAACTTTGTTTTTTTATTGGAAAATGAATAATAATAAATATGACTTTATCTGACCCATATAATTTACAAGTTGCTTCTAAGGACCATCTATAAGTTTGGTTAAAAAATGTTGTAGTTGGGACCACACCATGCTGAAATGTAATGCCTGCATGAGATAATGATTCATCCAATCATTTTATTCTTTAACATTTTTATTGATGATTGAATTTCCATGTGGCATCATTACTGAAATTTCAGATGTATCCCCATTGATAAATCTTTGTATGACAGAATTACATTAGGTTGATTCATCTGATTTCATATTTACATCTCACCATGTTGCATGTACTAAGATGGAAATGTGTATTATTTATTAAAGCAGCATTTAAAATGATTGTATTTAATATTATATATTAATACAGGCAAAACTCTCCATACAGTAGTGTTATTCAGTGCAAGCCAGAGTAATCAATGGGTTTCAGAAGGCTTGTGCATAAAATCCCTATCTAGTGCCTACTCATCCAATATCCCCAGACTAGTTTCTAGCTTGTGGCTTTCGCCAGTGAGGAGACTTGGATCTGAGAGCACTGCACCTAGAACTTAGGATCTAATGCAACCCTCCAGCAGCCATCTTTTATCTCTACTTAACTACTAAATTATGAGAATAAAATTGAAACACAAAAATATTTTCAATCCAAGCTCATTAGCTTATATAGTCATATAGGTCTGAACTCAGTTCAGTACCCATACATTTGGGTGTTTTTGGTTTTTTAATAACAGTTATGAGCAAGCATAAGAAATGCTGATCATGTGATGTAATATTATATATGTGTTAATAATTTTAGTAAGCCCATAAACAAAAACTATTAAATAAGTAATTCTAAGAATGTGTCATTTTATGATGAAACTAGCTACAAAATGCAAACCATAATAATAATTCACAAATCATATCCCAAAAAAGTACTTTCTTAAACTAATATTAATTTATTATTTAGATTTTTAAAAAGATCTACTTTTATTCAATTATCATGTTATCATATGATAAATAGTATCTAGCATTAATTTACTTTCTATATGACAATGTGGTAGCTAGATAAAATTGACCATTTTTGTCTAACTAATAAATTTGCATTGTCATAAGAAAATGAGTCTATTTATTTATTGTTTTTATTTCAACCAAAACTTCTGCTTATTTGGGCAAATCTTATTGACTATTTTTAACATACTTCAACTTAAAGGATTTTCTTTAAATTTTGCATACATGATCGGTTTCCATGACAATGTAATATAACAATGCAATATTTCCAGATTGTCCTGGTGGATTATATTTACATTCAAATTGATGTAGTAAGTTTTGAGACATATATAATAAATAGGTGATGTTTTTTAAGTAGACACTTTTATTTAATTTGAAAATCTGTGTGAAAAAATAAATATTTTTTAAAACAAAATATATATAATTTTTAGTAATTAATTCAATCATTATAGTTGGAATAATGAAACAAATTGTGGGAGTGTTTACAGTTCATTAAAAAAAAAAGAAATGAAGGATGAAATCTTAATTTTTCTTGCATTATTTATGTATGCGATGCGATGCAATGCAGTGTGACTTCTCCTTATTCAGAATCAGGAATCTCTCAGTCACTATGCCCAGAGAAACCTGTTTGCCATTTTACCTTTTCCATTTCCCACCCCAAGTTTTCCATATTCTTTTCTATCTTGCTTCATCCCATTTTCACAACATAATCTTTATCAACTCCATGGCCTTTATATCTAAATCCCTTTTATGTTTTCCCCAACCCAGCATAAAAAGTAAGAACTCACTTTCTGTATAATCAGTTTGTTCATATTTATTCTTCCACAACTTCCTTATTTGAATCCTTTCCACTTTCAGGCATTTGCATATGCCTGATATTTTCTATGCCTTCCTTACACAACTTGCTGACTGAATCACCTGCATTTTTACATTTGTATGTATATTCTCTTGTTGCTAAAGATCCTGATTGAGCATTAAACAGTAAATTCACTTCCCTTGCTATTATCACAAATTAACTTGCACCCAATATTCTGTTTACTTCTATAAATATTTAACTTCTTTTTACTCTGAACTTTCTTGTTAAAAGTGCTGCCTTAATAAGAACAGTAATATTGTGATTGATTTTTTACATGCTAAGTTTGAAGAAAAATAGAAATGATAAGTGGAAAAAATGTGTTAATCACTATTGAAGTGTTAAACAAGGTAAATACAAATAAGGTTATTATATTAGAAATCAGAAAATAAATTGCATTAGGCATAAACTTAAATGCAGGGGATTAATTGATGGATTACTAAATGTCTTTCTCATAGATTAGAAGGGGAAAGGATAAAAAAATTGGATAATCCTCTTAGGAATGGAAGTGGCTGTAAACATTTTATAGTAAAGCAACATATGGAAAAGGTTGTTATAAGCATTTTTAAAAATAACTGATGATTGAAGTGTTGGTTGTGTTGTATAAAATAAATTTAGAATTTATAAAATTGATTGCATATAAAATTTAACATTCATTACTCAAAATATAATAATTTGATATTGATAAATACTGAAAAAATAATAAAGATATGGAGAAGATTGTAAATTAAACCAATCAGTGATTACTAATTTAGCATGTCTTTTTCAGATATCTTTTTTTTCCATATGTCAAATGTGTTGACTGGGAAGTGAACCTTGGCTAGCTGCTTGGAAGGCAGCTATGCTAACCACTAGGCCATCAATGATTGACTTTCTCATATATATATAAAAATGTATAATGGAGTGGATGTTTTAAGAATATGCAATACATTTTAGGGTCCTGATTTAGTTTGCACTCATTCCCATTTTGAAATCTAAAAACCACCACTGACACATCCAACTGATAAATGACATAAATATTTAATAAAAGTACTTTAAATTCATATTTTAGAAATTATAAGCTAGTAAAAATAATATGCTTTATTTTATTAGGGATTTTTTTTTAAATTTACCTTCATATAATATTTGAAATGCATCAGAATATGTGGAGAAGGGGGAGGATGGTTTGGCTGATATGAAGTATTGTCCAAAAGATGCAGAAATCTGATCAAATCAAACATATAATTTGCAAATACTAAAAGATTATACTATATGCCCATAATAAATAAAGCATATTATTTTTACTAGCTTATAATTTCTAAAATATGAATTTTAAGTACTTTTATTCAATACTTATGTCATTTATCAGTTGAATGTGTCAGTGGTGGTTGTGGTTAGTCTTTCAATTTCAAAATGGCTAGGAACACAAACTAAATCGGCACCCATTTTATACTATACATGGAAAAAGAAAGATATTATTTTTATACATATACTGTATATTAAATATTAACTGAAGTTTAATATTTATATCTGGATTAAAGATAATTTCTAATTTAATAAATGATTAATAATAATTATTAATATATTCATCTGAAGTAGTTAAAATCAAAGTTGTAAGTGAAATAAATTTGATACTTGTAAATCAAACTGAAACAATAAAAAAAAGGGAAAAAATATTACCTTAAACTTTAGAAAATGGGTGTTACATATAAAAGTGACTGATTAAAAAAATATCCTTATAAATGACTACATGTCATAATAGATTATTTAAAACATTGTTTTTTAAACAGATTTCTCTTTAAATCAGATATTTTTTTATTAAAACAAAAAAGAATTATAAACGATAATTTATAAATAAATGCGAGTAGTAATAAAGATAAAAGAAAGAATGTGATAAAAAAAATATTTTTGTTTAAAAACTGTTTCTTTGAAATTAGGGATAGGACATTAATCTGTAAAACCTATGAAAATTGCTTTTTGGTAGATAAATGATTTTTATTAATTGTTGATGAATAGTAAATCTTTTAAATAAATTTATAGTAATGAAATTGTTTTCTATACTCACCATTGCTTCTGCTGTTTTTAATTGATCAATATCCAAAATTGGGCAATTTTTACAAAATTTCGTGGTAGGTTTCTCAATTATATCAAACTTAACATGAATGATAGCTGGAGACAACCAATTAAAATCATCACCATGCTAAAAATAACATTATTAATCATCAAATTTTTTAAAAATTATTTACAAAAATAATTAAGAGATAACATAATCACATTAGATATATAGATAAAAAAAATTATATATTAAAAATAATTCAATAAAAAATTATTTAATAAGACAACTTTTATAATAATATTATGTTTAATTAACCTCACCAACCCGGATTTCGCCCCTGTATTGGAGCCTTATCAAGATGTAAATACACAAAGTTATAATTCTTTCTATTTCACAGAAACTCCATCTACAGGCTTCATTTTACATTATAATATTAAAGATAAAATAAATATTCTATTTCTTATTCATTACATACATAAATAATTATACATAATATTTACTTATAAATTATAATCACATATTTATACTTTAATGTTATTTATAAATTTCCTATTTTTTTCTTTCTTACATATTATAACTATATTTAATAATTTAAACCCAATATAATTAGAATGATAATCATCTATATAAATATATACATATAATTTACCTATAATTATACTTAACTTAAATTAAATTTTCTAGCTATCTAATAACATCCATTTTCCAGCCAACTTTACAGGACCTTTAACTATATTCATACATTTTTCAAAATTCTCTTGTATATACAAAGATTCATAACATATCCTCTCACTATACTTCTTTACATATTTAATTACTTGAATGTTTTTTTCACAATTTATTCTATGCCCAGTATTTAAAAAATGTAGTTAAATCCCTGATCTCATATCTTTCCTTTTAATTGCTCTATCATGTTCTTTATCTCTTTCTAATGCAGTTTTCTCTGTCTGACCAATATATATCTTGTTACAAAATTCACAAATAATCTTATACACTAATCCAGCTTTATCATTCTCATTATTATTTTCTATATTACATATCCATTTCCCTAATGATCTATTGTTTTTCCATCCTATTTTAATATTATTAGGTAATTTTTTCTTTATCAATTCTTTATATACTTTATCAAAATATGGAATTGAAATCCATTTATTATTTATAGTTAATTTGTGATTATTATAATATCTACTATCTTCATTTTTTATTTTTAAAAAATTTACTTATATTTTTCTTTTTATATCCCATACTAATATAAGCATTTTCAACCTCCAACTTTTGTATTAATGCTACATCCTTATCTAAAGTTAACCTATCATTTTTCTCTTTAAACCCTTTCATTGCTGCCATTTTTGAGACCATGGTTGATATGAACTTGGGTCTATTATACCTCTTTTATCTTTATCTTTAATATAATGTCTTACAACAATCTTACCTGTCACATCCTTCCTCATAAAAATACCTAAATATTTTAACCCTTCCTCTCCATTTTCTATTGTAAATCTAATACCATATTCATTATTATTCATTTCATTAAATGCATTATTGATACTTCTACTATTACCTATTATAAGTATATCATCAACATATCTATGATATCATATAATTTCTTTCATTTTTATATTGTAACAAACGGGGTTCGAATACAAGCATATGTAATATATTACTAATTGTGTGTTAATGTTGAGCGACTATATACGAAAAGATATATATGTAAATAGTCATTCGAACCCTGTTACAAAGAGTGTGAATGTTAGGTGGGTATGCTTATATAAATATATTTGTATATGTGAGTATAAAATGTGTGTATGTATTAACGGTGATGGTTACAAGCAATTATATACGGAGCTGTATAAGTTGTAATTGATTATTCGTATATATTTTATTCGTTAAAATTTTTCTTTAAGTCTGGTTAATAATATTGTCGGTAACACGTGTTTTCTTTTGCTAATTAATCTTTTGAACATATGAAGATAGAAATAAATCAGTTGCTGTAGGCGGTTTAGTAATAACTGGCATCAAGAAGTCCAAAAACGGGTCAGGTGGGTATCTTTGGAAAACAATATAAGAACGGGACAGTGGTGTAGGGATATTGGAAGAAAATTTTACAAAGTTAAAGAGTGAAAACAAAAGAACTTTTTTGTGGGCTCGAAAAGAGAGAGAAGAAAAAAAACGCAGCTTGGACTACGGAGTGTGTGGACGTATAAAATTTTCTTAAGAAGTTTATTGATATTTCTCACCCAAAATGTCGGGGTAATTCAATAGCACTAGTTTCGTTAACCGATCCAGTGGACAGTTGTCGTGGAACCCATCTGAAGTGGACCTATGAACTTTGCTATACAAAAGAGTTCTTGTTCATCAAGTGTAATGGCGACGAAAGATCTATGAAATGGGACCCTTTCATAAAGTGAGTGAATCATCTACTCCACCTCCAGAATAAGCTATTCGATATACCATATTGGAAATACTTGCCATCCGTTATATCAACCAGACCAGTATTCGTGGAGAATTATAAATGCGGACTTGTCTTTGACCGTGTGAACGGTCGACGGTACTTAAGGTAATTGACGTTTACACTAAATATATGTTCAATGAATGCGTCTTGGTAAAGAAACTAGTGTTACCTCAATATTAATTGCTATAATAAATCTCTTTTAAATTAAATAAAATAACAACTTTAAATAAACAGCTCTGATGTATAATTGCACTATTTTGATGTGTATATGAATTATATATGTGTTTATCAGAGTAAATGGGCTGTGCGCTTGAATATTGATATATTTATATGCGTGGATAAATGAGATTTTATCGGTATTAAGTATGGTAATAAATAGAGTAAATTGTATGATAACATTCGGGTTGGGTTATTAGATTTATAACAGATAAATTATCGGACAGAATAGATAGACACATAAGACTTAGTTGGGTAGTGTTTAGCTTTGTTCTCTAGTTAGACTATAGTCCCCAAACCCTGAGATTGAGCTGGTACGGATGCGCTACCATAAATAGAGGTATATATATATATACCCGAACCCTTATTTACGTTTTCGATGAGATAATTCTTATCCATGTGTAAGATTGGTGCGTGAGATGGAATCAGACCATGCTCACAAATATCCTCACTCGAAGCTATGGGTAGAAGCGTACAATGGTGATATAAAATATAACGGGTAATACTATAATATATTTATCAATTACATTTCCCTCAATATAATCAATCATAATAGATAAAACACCACTAATGGAACATCCCACAACCCATCCTTTAGTTAACTTCCAAAATTCATTTTTATATTTAAAGTACAATGTTTCACTTATTAACAATAAAGCTTCATTAATAATATATATCCATTCCTTTGATATACCACCATAATCCTTTATACTTTCTATAACTATATCAAAGGAATAACAATTATGCCATAAATTTTTCATTTAAAATTAAGCAGTTTACAACAGTTTTTTCATATACACTTTAATGCAAACAAATTTTCTTAAAAACTTCTTTATTTTCCTTACAGTTTCGACTATCCAGCAGTCTTCATCATTTTCATTTAAAATTAAGCAGTTTACAACAGTTCTTTCATATACACTTTAATGCAAACAAATTTTCTTAAAAACTTCTTTATTTTCCTTACAGTTTCGACTATCCAGCAGTCTTCATCGGAGCTCTATGCTTCACTGTTTTGAAGCATAGAGCTCTGATGAAGACTGCTGGACAATCAAAACTGTAAGAAAAATAAAGAAGTTTTTAAGAAAATTTGTTTGCATTAAAGTGTATATGAATATATGAAGATATGCAAAGAACATGAAAGAGAAGAATAAGAGAATATATTTCTGATAAATTAAGCAGTTATTAAAAAAACACTTATAAATAATTTTATGGTACTAGTCTTATAGCTAAAGATGCCACTCTATGGTGCCGTTTTCATGCTAAAACACATAAAAATGCCGTTTTCGCGGCTGACAGGTTCGAACCCGCATTTTCTATAATACAACTTTTTTATTGTGCTACATATTTCAGGTTTCTATGTCACATTGCAGTACAGCATGTATGTTGCATCGCAGCAAATACATTTTCCAAATTTGCACAGTTTATAAAATGGTTACGGCTTGGTGAGAGGGTGTGTTTTTTTGAATTGGATGTAAATGTTGTTTTCATTGAATTTTTTTTTATTTTAAAGTATTGAAATGTTCAGATTTTGTAAAGTAATAATTATCAGACTTTTTACACTGTACTGTATTGAAGTTTTAATTGGGAAAATGTTGACAAGATATATGTGTAAAGTGAGTTGGAATTAGGTAACATGTCAAGTAACGTACTGAATGTAACATTCCATGAGACAAACAAGATTCTACCGTGTGTATATTTTTGAGGTAAAAAAGAGCGGTAACACAAAAATATCCAGTAAGAAAAGTACAATTATGCACGGTTTTTTTGTAAATTTCATAAAAAGCATATATTATAAACATGATTAATAAGTAAAGAAGACATTTTTGTTGTTGTTTAAAAAAGTTTTACTTTCTTTCTTTTCTCCAACTACGGTTATACTTTGTTGAATATAGTATGTTATCATTTATTTTATAGATGTTACTAAAAAAAAATATTTACAAAAATACAATTTTGATATTTTTTATTTTAGCATTACAAACAACAGAACACTAAAACTAACCCTAAAACAAACCCTAAATCTAACCCTAAAACTAACCCTAAAACTAATCCTAAACCTAACCCTAAAACTAACCCTAAATCTAACCCTAAACCTAACCATAACAACTTTTACTGTTTGTTGTCATTCTATATGAAGTAAAAATAGCGGTAAAGCTGTAACCACAGTAAAAAAATATACGATAGAAAATTGATTTTTGTAATAAAGCAAAATAAAAAACACGAATCAAATTGTAATTTGTTTATTTTATTTTACATTTATTATTATCATTTAATTTGTATACGTTAATAAAAAATAATATTTACAAAAAAAGATTTTGTTTTGTTTTTATTTTTGCATTACAAAAACACACATCAAAATGATTGAAATCAATGGCCCGTGAATGTTCATATTTTATAGTTTTAGCGTGAAAATGGCACCATCGAACGGCGTCTTTATCTATAAGACAAGCACTAATTTTATATATATACCCAATTTTACTGTTAATTGAATTATTTTAAAATTTTGCCTTAGTATTTTCTCTTTCTATCAATTTCCAAAATAATTGATTCAGATTTATGTACTAAACTGCTGTTTGATTTAAACAAGGATGTGTTATTTCTCATAATTTAATCTTTATTTTATAAAAGTATTTTAAAAAACTATTTTAATTAGAAATGTTATTATAATTATTTAGCAAATATTGAAACATTTAACAGCAAAACAGGTTTGGTTTATAGTAAATGAATTTAGTTTAAAGCTAAGTGCTTTCAGTACTTAATAGTATCATAATCATAGAATTATACAATAAAAGACAGTCGAGATCTCTTTCTAATGTTATTTTGTATATTATAAAATGAATTAGCATAAACTTGAACTTCTGGCAGAAAATTTACATTCCAATGACAGAAATTGCAGCTACAAAATGCCATTTTTTAGAAAGAGGAGTGCAAGTGTCCTTTTTGTTTTTGGCATGCATATCTCTAGCTATTGACCACACCTCCTTCACCTTTCTCTTTCTGTCATCTCTCTCAGAATCAAAATTTTGGCTTTTTACAGCCTCTCACATGTTACTTATGTCTCATGTAAATCAGGAAAGTTTTGATCGAGAATTTTATAACGTGAAAAATTGAATATTTTTGTTCCTATATTAATACAATAATTTTTGACAGTGTGCTATGAGGACCACTACTTTACAATCGTACTCTTACATTCAAGACACTTAAAAAAATTATCTTAAAGATTAAATATAAATCTATTAGTATAAAGATTAAACAAAGGCAAACTCTCCATACAGTAGTGCCACCCTGTCCAAACAGGAATTAATGGATGCCAGAAAGCTTGTGCATAAAATCCCTATCTAGTGCCTACTCATCCAATATCCCCAGACTAGTTTCTGGCTTGTGGCCATCATCAGTGAAGAGCCTTGGATCTGAGAGCACTGCACCTAGATCTTAGGATCTAGATAGGGATTTTACGCACAAGCCTTCTGGCATCCATTGATTACTCTGTTTGACATAGGGTGGCACTTTGCCTTTGTTTATAACAATTATGTGCTAGTATAGAGATGGTGATCATGCAATGTTATAAAGATTAAATAATATTTCCAAATCATTTATTTTGTTTTCCAACAATAAAATTACTTATGTTAAATATAAAGAAAATAAATAATGTTTACCTCTACATATATCAAATATGAGAATGCAGCATCGTTAATCTTAAATGCTTCGGTGATAACTAGTTCTGAGCCGTTCGGTGAAAAACTCAATCGCTTATTAATAGTCATTATTGCATCTAACGTTAAAGTGTAATTGACATCTGAAAGCAAAGTAAATTTTTATATTGCTTGTATTAGTAATACTTATATCATATTACAATAGTCTAAGAACACATTCATTCTTATGTCAGTGTTTAACATGCATATGATACTTTTAGACAAAAATGGTTATAAAGCAGATATTGATAATTATAAACCCTTTAGCTTCATTTCTTATGATAATAAAATACTCATAAAGATCACACAAAATAGGATCCTCAAATTTGTGGATAAGGATGTCTATTGATCAGGAAGATTTTAGAAAAGGCTTTCCTGTAGTGAATCATCTTCAAGTTCAATCAAATAATAGAAAATATCATAAATACAAGGTACAATGTACAGACTTTGTTGATTATACCAAAGCTTTTGATTCTGTTTGTTACACAAATTAATGAAAGCTTTAAGACGATATAAAATGCTTATAATATAGATTGGCAACTTATTAAACAAATTCATAACAGTAGTTCAACAAAACTAAAATTGACATGAAAACTTAAAATAGAAAGAAGAGTTAAATAGAAATCTAAGTTTGCCTAAATTGCTTGATGTGATTTTATAACACATGTTAAAAAGATATATTGAAATGCAAAATGAAGTAAGTAATGTCTAGAGAAAAAGATAAATGGTTTGATATGTTTAATGGTGAGTATTATTAGTGGAAAATGCAAATAATATATTGGAAATGTAGAAAAGCTGAAAAGAAGAAGTGGTAGAATTGATGATTTGCATATTAATTAAAAATGATTAAAAAAATCATGACAATCATATGAAACTCACTATACAACTACAAGTCCATATTGAAATAGTGCAATTATGAAACATATCTTGACCAGGTATCATC
The DNA here is from genome assembly GCA_028023455.1 of Epiperipatus broadwayi. Classification (NCBI taxonomy): domain Eukaryota; kingdom Metazoa; phylum Onychophora; class Udeonychophora; order Euonychophora; family Peripatidae; genus Epiperipatus; species Epiperipatus broadwayi. Next base: position 4,152,486 of record JAQFVV010000058.1, read on the forward strand.
ATTTGTCAATATTTTCCAGTTTTAAGATGGATAGACAGATGAATGTAGCCTTGACCAATAATGATTTGCCAAAACGATATAAAAAAGAAATTTTTGGATATTTAATCTTTTCATATCTCATAAACCTACAATCAAGATGAAATATTATGGAGAGAAGCATGCTAAATATAAGCAGAAGAACAATGATCAATAACAAAAGTATTAGAAGGGAAACAATATCTTTCTGGAAATAAGGACACTGATGTGAAAAATAACTAAGACAAGTAATAAAAGCACAAATTATATCTGGTCTTCATCCTTGAATGGTTACAACTTGGTGGGGGGAAAAAGTATGAGAACACTAAAAAGATGTCATGAATATTCATCAGAATTCATGTGTTTAAGATTAATAAAAAATATAAATTTATGGAAAGTATAAAAGTTACATTTTTAGGCTGCCATTTTAAACTCATCACAGCAAGAATAATTAATATTATTTTCATTACTGCATACATTTAACAAATATAATTAAAATAGTATAAGAACTTACCAAAATCATAATTTTCTTGACTTGAAAACTTTATATCTAGGTTTAGAACTTGATATGGAATAGTAGGATCAACTTCATATTTGTTTAGAAGCAAATTACATGTGACAGTCACTAGAGGGCATGATCTATAAACAGTAATTATAAAATTCAATTGAAAAATAATGATTGGAAACTACTTACCTAAATTAAAGTAAAGATTTATGGAAATTCTCTATCACAGATGTACTTATGAAATTAGTCAACTAACAACACTTCCCCTTCTTATCAACACATATTTTCAAAAAAAAATGAAGAATTGTGATTAATCAAGGCAAAGCTCTCCATACAGTAGTGCCACCCTGTGTCAACCAGAGTAATAACTATGTGCTAGTATAAGAGATAGTGATCATGTGATGTTTAATTGTGATTAATATTGAGATCTTGATTTGAATATAGTATTTAACTATGATAATATATTTACAGTTTTACAGCATAAAATAAATTGATTGTAAACATCTACTAATATAAGAAAATATGATTGCTACCCTCAGCACACTAAGATACATTCTACCTGAAACATATAAACATAATATGAGTAAGTAATGTGAATTTTTTGCATTGAATAGTATTTACTAATTTTAAATACATAACCTGCCAAAATATGATGATGTTTTCTCTGATAATTATATAAATCTCTGTTTATTATGATTGTTTATTACTAGTAATAATAACAAGTCAGATGTCACATGACTTATATATAGCTTGCACTTACAAATATGTAAAATTAAGAGCGTGCTAATAGCTCTAAACAAGCTTTTTATTTATTTATGATAAATGCTACTACAAGAGAAGACATTCAAATCATTTTTATCTTGGATTGTCCCCATCCCCAGACCGGTTTCGACCTATGGGTCTCTTCCCAACTCCTCACTGAAGAGACCCATAGGTTGAAACCGGTCTGGGGATGGGGACAATCCAAGATAAAAATGATTTGAATGTCTTCTCTTGTAGTAGCATTTATCATAAATAAAAAAAAAGCTTGTTTAAAGCTATTAGCATGCTCTTAATTTTACATGATTGTTTATTACATAATTAATCACACTTTTATAACATGTGTCAAAATAGGTAAAGTTGGGAATGAGATCGGAAAATCTTTCTTCTGACATAACAATTGCTCTCAGTATTGTGAGCTAGTTTAAACATAACTTTTGATTGCAATTGATTTTGTGTTTACAAATTTACACCATAAAATAAATAGGTCACAAATTAATTATTAAGATAAAAAGTTTTGATTGCTGTTTTAGCATAATTAATCAATATCTAAGTCTTCAATATACTTAAAGAAAATATGTTCACCAGAAACAAGTATAATGATAACAATTGTCTTGCCTTTTAGGCTGAATGTCAATTCTCAACATTTAGAATATTCATAGAAAAGAGTATTAAGTTGTGCACTCATGTATGTGTGTGTGTATTGTGGGGTGCACATATCATTTATTTTTCTACAGTTTCTAAGTAATTAAATAAAAAAAACAATTTACAGTCATATGTGTAATAAATTGTTATTGTTTTACATAAATGTAGAATAAATGAATCATTTATTTATTAAAATTAAAAAATTATTTTGTTAAATTATATCGGAAAATAACAATGCTTTACTAAAATTAGAAGAAATCACATTTTCAAAATTAGTGTTTAAAAATATAGACTGCATTGTTTGTGTTAATATAGAGTCAAATAGTTTTCAGAAGGAAGAACACAAACTTTTTTTTCTTTAAAAAGTTTTGATTCTAACTTGCAGTCAAGAAAATGTATTATGAGTAGAAAATATTGGAGGGGAAGGGACAGGAGTTCCTCCCATTTAATGTCAATGATTTAAATGGAATGATTAACAATAAAAACACTATGCTGACTGCCATAAATCTAAGACTACTAAATCTACTTGGATTGCAATATCATCAAAACAAAAATAATTGGATAACATTTAAGAATTAAAATGTCTATGGATCTCTACTGTAACCATATAGGTTTCATGGCATACAACAACATAGTAGTGTGTGAGTACAAACAAACAAAAGTTTTGTAGATATTTTCCACATTTCCCCAGAATAAAATCACAGTAAAGGGTTACATAATTTTAAATTTAAAATAAAATTTTATTATAAATTAAACATTTAAAAAAGTCTAATAAATATTTTTATTGAATTTTGATTTTGAAATTAAAAACAAAACAGTAGATATCCTGGTAATTATAGAAATTCCCTTATCTAATTTTTGAAATCTTTTAATTAATGCTTGTATATATTTCACTATCTATTTTGAAATATTTTTTTTAAAATTAAGTTTATATAACATTTTTGGTAAAATGTCTATCTATTTTGCAAATATTTTCTTTTCAGTAAACCTTGTAAATCATACTTGTGATAAATTTCCAAATGTAGCTTTTAATTAAAATGATTAAAGTGAATTGAATCTATTAACTTTTTCCAATCAAAAGATAAAACATTTTTAATTAATGATTTTTTTCACCTCTCCCTAACTTTAGAAGGGGTTGATAAAAAGTCCATAGAGGTTGGTTTCCCATAGAAGTTGGATGATTGGTTTCCAGAGTTATACAAATGGTTACAATGAAATTATAAATAAAGACCAGGGGAGTAAGTTTAGTAGCTGCTTCATAGTTCACTATGGTAGACTTTGAATTTACTTGGAAGAAAGAATTAACTTCCAGTATTACGAAGCTCTAGTGTGGATGAAAATGGTTGGCTTGCCTGAAGTCTTAGTGGAATTGATTAAATTTAAACAATTACCTGATTATATCTTTGTTGATGAGGACAATTCTGAACTGGCTCTCTCATCAAGAAAACCCATCAGCTGGCTAAAGAAATATTTAGATATATGCTGTTTTAGCTATATGCAGAAAAGCACAGATAAATGTAGATTTATGAAGCACAGCTGGTGAGTAGATAGCATTATATATAATGAGAACAAAATTTAATAATTTCTTTAGTTAAAATGACATTTTTTTAAAAAGTGAGATATATAATTGAAAATGATATTATTTAAAAATTTTTATTGAAGGAAAAATGAGATGTTTAAAATCTATATATTTGAAAAGAAAAACAAGTAAAAATTTGCTTAAATGAAATGATTGATTCATAGATGACTTTATTTTGAAAAGGAAAAACTCCAACATCTTTTTGGATTAGAAAAAGAAATATAGCTGCTGGAGATTTAACTTTTATCAATTGTCAAGGAAATAATATTATTTTTATTTTAAAAAAAGAATAAAGTGTTACAAGAGAATTTGATAACTGATTCATGTTACTTTTTATATACACACATATATGTGAGTTTTATGTATATTCAACATGGAATTAATTATAAAAAATGTTAATTTTTTTATTCTGATGAATTCAAATATGTTAATAAATTATTATTCTGTACATATATATATATAAGTAAACTTAGTATGAGGTATTTCGATCATTAAAAAGTGCTAACTTAAAATTTTTATTAAATGTCAATTGAAATATGTCCATTATATATATATGTGTGTGTGTGTGTGTATGTGTTGGGTGTAAACCCATTATGAGTTGTTGGTATCATTAAATATAATTATGTAAATTTTTTATTATCATTTAATGGCAATTCAAATATATTCAGAAATTATTAAGCCACATGTCTGTGTGCTGACTGTGCTTTAAGTAAATGTATTGGAACATATATGTAAACCACAATATAATAACTTGCATTTTGCATATTAATCAAGATTAGAAGTCATACATGTATATAGCCATATTCTAGTGACCTTATTGTCATTTTTTATTGTTATTAATAAACGTATATTCAGTTGTTAAAATTATTCCAGTGAACTTAATTCTAGACAGTTTAGAATATTATTGTTGCATCATTTCTTGATCACAGCAAGTTATAGAGCTTGTGTTCTCACAGATAGATGTGTACATAATGGTCTATTATATGAAAGGGATATATATTAGTGTATGGGCATCCAGTTGATAATGATTATCCAGTTGATGATCATCATCATGCAGTTGATAGTGATGATTATCCCTGGATTGGCACAAAGAGAATATTTTTTAAAGTCCATGCACTACATTTTATTTTAGTTTAGTCTCTATTAGACATTAAATCTATATTGGCCAGTATATCAATGGTACTAAATAGCCAGAGTATTGATGATGATCAGCATGTTTTAATATTCCAGCATTATTGTTTTTGAATATTAAATATTCTGATGGATAGGCACTTAAGTTGGTGCATCCAAATTATGTTTAAATAATTGCCCCAAGTTGGTAAAGGCTAAATAGTTGGCCTGGTGTACAGTAGACCCATTTCAAATCCAATCATTAGATTAACTGTTGATTTATTTTGATTGTTGATCATTCATGATGATGAATGACTTATACTTATTTATAATGCTGGTGAATTTATTTAATTATAATTACTCTAGTGAGTTAGTTGGGCTGATCTTAGAATGATCTATCAAGATCTCTCATTTTTTATATTGATTTACATTTAATCATTAGTTTATATTTTATATTAAATTTTATATTTAAATTTTATATTTTTCCATTGACTTGGTGATGACTGAATCATCCCCTGTTCACATCCTGATTCACCCATCCCATTATACTACATATGTGTGTGCTAGCACAAACATGCAAAAGGAAATATTGCAAGAGAGTTAAATTGGAGTTTTATATGTACTAATAGTAAAAGTTGCTCAGATTAAACAAATTAATTATCAACAACAGTTAAAAGTAAATGGTAATATTTATATATAAATTCTTTCTTCTAAATTAATAGCATTGATTACAGTGCAGTCAGTTTTGTCATTCAGTAACTTAAATAATAACAATAAACTAAAGTAAAAGATCAATTAAAACGTAAACAGTATTTGCATAAGTTAGTTTGAATTATAAATAACTTTATAAAAAAAAATTACTTGATTTTTATTTGTTTAAAAAATAATATAATTATTCTGTATATATTTATTTTCTTATTTGTGTGGATGACAATCTATAATGTAACCCTTTCTTGACTATATGCATTTATAATTTTAATTATAAATTAATATCACATCTAATTATACTATAGTAAAGGTGGATTATAAATGTACATCCTGTACATTATATGATAATAATTTCCATTATAAATTATTCTTTATTTTCATCACCACAAATAAATTAATATGTATCTTAATAAATTTATATTCTTGTTATTAACCTAGGTGTTTTGATTTACTACTGCATGAATAATTACAAAAACTATTTTATCCTATCCTGTAGCACATCCCCTGTTATATCTCATTATCAAGTAAAATGTTTAATAAATTTTATCTTTTTTGGCAAGCAAGAGTATTCATTGTGGACCCATTGGTGCTATTTTACAAATTTATAAGTCCATTGTACATGTAGATATAAACTAATATAAAGACATTTGTGATTAACTCATTTATTTATTAGTTATATTTTAAAATGCCTGAGTACAACATTTACTCAGTACATTTAGATTGTCCAAATATATAATACATATATGGAGAAAACCATTTGGTTTATAATTATTTTTATTACATGTAGATGCCCAAATATGTAAGGCAATTTCAGATCAACTATCCTTGCTCAGTTATAATATTTTCATTATATTTGTGATTAGCTAGTCTGAGGGCATTTACTGATTTGTTCATCAGTTCCATTTATGATATTAGTTATCAATTGTGATGAGTAGTCTATTATTTTATATTATCTGTTATAAATTTTTGGCTTGTCAAAAGGGACATATTTTACTCATGAGATAGTACCCAAATCTGTAAGCTATTCAGAACAGTTATGTTCATTTTCACTTTTATCTTTCATTTTATTTTATTCATTAATAGAATATTTTCCTTTACAATATATATAAAATATGTTATATGTATGTACTATAGATAATATGAAATAAAATATATTCTACCAAAGTATGTAAACAATTACCAGCTATTATGGTAATAAGTCTTTGGTACAAACCAATATTTGTTATTTGACTAAGTCAATCTTTCAATACTTGTCAAGATAGTCATGCTTTGACAAAAATACACTGTATCAATGCCTGGTTCAGCAAAATAACAAATATTGTTTTGTACCAAAGACTTATTACCATAATAGCTGATAATTGTCTATATATATATATATATATAAAATACATATTTTGCGGGTTCAATATAATCTCACAACGTTGCAATTTACCAGACCATATTATTGCTTTGATTAAACATTGTCTCTTAAATACATATTTTGTATACAATGGACAGCATTACAGACAAGTTTTTGGTACTCCTATGGGCTCACCTATCTCAGGAGCAATAGCTGATTTATTCATGGAATATATAGAAACTCGTGCTTTAGAATCATCATCTTTAAAACCTCTCATTTGGCTCAGATACATAGATGACACTTTTGTCATATGGCAACATGGAAAAAATACATTAGATGATTTTTTCTTACATTTAAATAATATGCATCCTCATATTAAATTTACAATGGAGACAGAGTCTGTTGGAAAACTCCCTTTTCTTGATGTTCTAGTCACCAGAACACCAAATAGTTTATCTTTTTCTATTTACAGAAAGGATACACACACAGACAGATATTTACATTTCCATTCTCATCATCACCCAACTCAGATAGTTTCTGTAGCCAAAACTCTTTTAAATAGAGCAATTAACCTTTCAGATGACACACATCTGAAAGAAGAAATAAATCATATTAATAGTGTTTTATTAGCAAATAGTTATAATTACAAATTTATAAAAAAAGCCTTATTTCAAGCCCAAAATAGACAAAATAGGAAACAAAAAGATGATAAGTCAGCTATTAGGATTTGTGTTCCATATGTAAAAGGAACTACAGACAGTATCGGACGTATATTAAAAGCGCTATAATATAGATACAGCATTTTCTGCTCATCAAAAATCAGCAATATAATAACCAAGCCTAAGGATTCAATCCCTCTTGAATCTCATGGTGTCTATCAAATCTCATGTAAAAATTGTAAAGCTTCTTACATAGGTATGAGTAATCGTCGCATCAGTGTTAGGAGAGATGAGCATGCTAATGCAGTTAAACAACACTCATCATCATCAGCACTCTCACTCCATACTATAGATTCAGGTCATAAAATAGATTTTTCTAGTACCAGGATCATATCCAGATGTGATAATCTCTACCAATGCAAAATCAGAGAAGCCATTGAGATACTTAAAAGGCCAGATTGTATCAATAAGCGAGATGATACGTGCAAACTTCCTCCTATTTGAAAAGATTTCTTTAAAAAACATTCTTAAATTTAACATTTTTGCTATTGGTGGGATTTTTAATGTTTTATTCAAACCAGTGATTGTAGCGCCTCTACAACCGTCTTTCTACCTTTTATAACTCTGTGGATGGCTTGTGTGACCAAGTCGAAACGTCAGTGTATTGGTATTAAAAGTTTTTAACACGGATGAACCCGCAAAATATGTATTTTATATATTTAACCCGTGCAAATCTTCGTTTTAACATATATATATATATATATCTGGGATAATGATATAATTAGTTTCCAACCAGTAACCACCTAAACATTCACAGTAAAATATAGCAACCAATATTTCTAACTGCTGTGAGGGTTGTCTTGACAGCAGTTAGAAATATTGGTTGCTATATTTACTGTGAATGTTTAGGTGGTTACTGGTTGGAAACTAATTATATCATTATCCCAGATTAGCTTTAGGCACTATTTCGCTTATTATTTCTAAATAATACATGGGCAATTTAAAAGTATTGCATTAAGTAATGTTTTAGATGACTATTTATTAGTCTGCATTATAGTGACATGTTTATTTCATGTTTAAAGAGGTTTATTTAAACTTCATTGTAACAATATTTCATACTCTGTAGTCAAGTTGCAATCTTTAAGAGTCCATATATATTCAATGGACCATTAGTAAGAATGGATTTCCATTCTTGCTATTAAAAGGTGTGAAGGTTGCCTTGACAGCAGTTCGAAATATTGGTTGCTATATTTACTATGAATGTTTAGGTGGTTACTGGTTGGAAACTAATTATATATATATATATATATATATATATATATATATATATATCTGATATATATATATATATATATATATATATATATATCAGACAATATTCCCATGTGCTATTAATATAAATATAAACATCCACTTTTTCTTTATCAGAAAACGTGAAAGAATAATATGGCCTATTTATTTTTATAATTCTAGTTATTATAAGGCTTCATTTTTTTAACCTATAAAAGAATTCAGAGTTTAAAATTCAAAATCAAACCAGATGAAAGCATGCCATTACTAATTTTAACATATAGTCAAATAATCATAGATAAGAACTATATTTATCTCATTTTAATATAAGTCAATTAAATATAAATTGGCAATATACTAATTGTATTATATAATACAAAGAGAAAAGTCCAACTTTTCCATGAGCTTTCACATAAATATAAACATCCATTGTTACTTTATCATATATAGATGGGGGGAAATGAGATGCAGTAATGGAGATGAACCAGGATTAACAATTTATGAATGGTACGGTTTTGATCTCTTTTTTTGTCGTAATTAAATATCAATTTTAACCATTATTTGTTATCTGAATTAGTTTTAGGTTAACTATCTGAAAAAAATTAAATGGTAATTGATATCTAAAACAATTTTTAATCATTTAAGCATTCTGGATTTAAACCAGAGTCATGGGAATAGTAGCTGGAGAACATCATATAAATACACATTAAGATTTTAAAAGAAATAGCTCACAAAAATAAATCCTAGATCAAAATATAAAAAATATCTAAAATTAATATAAAAAATAAAAGTAAAACACTTGTACCTTAGCACAATGGCATTACCAGAAAGATGAGAACCAATTGCTATATCTACATTAAATTATATGATGAAAAAATAGTTTATTAATGATAAAATATTAATAAAATTGTATTTCATTCAAAATATATATGTGTGTGTGTGTGTGTGTAATCATTAAAAACCAGTCATTACTTAGACAATCTCAATGTCAATAACAGTCAACAATTTCAAACTGTTATCAAGGCAACCTCCTTTTAACATATATATATATGAAAACAGTCAACACTTAAAGTATACCAATATCAATAACAATCAACAATCTCAATCTTTTTGTCTAGGCAAACTCCATTAAGCAATAACTACGTCACTGAAATGGAAGAAATTAAAGGCAGTACTACGTCATATACTGGAGAAAACGTATTTTTGGAGTTAAGCATTAAGCTTGTATTTAACATTTCAATACTTTTCCCCAAGTAGACCTTATTATTATTGCTTTTAATTTATTATATATTTATTGAGAGAGATAATAAACTTAATTGTGCATAAATAAATTACATGATAATAGCAAAGTTTTACAATACCATGAAACTTCAATTTTTTGTCAAGGCAACAAAGAAGAATTAAACTTTTATTCATGGAGGTTGCCTTGACAACAAATTGAAAAAAATCTTGAGCTATTATCCTGTGATTTATATCTATAATTAAAAAGAGACAAACGGTTTTTCTCGGGCTATGGAGAAATAGAACATTAAATGTTGAACAAAGGATCAAAAATAGAATGAATTCACATATTATTAGAGCTCTTAATGAATATAAGCTTACATTTATTAATATTAGTAAAAATTAAGAGCAAAAATTAATATATTATCCAGTCAGAATGTGGCATTTAATAATTATTAAATTAGTAATCAACTTTACAAGGTTGAAAATAATTTTGAGAATTCTGATTTTGTTTTCACTTAATTACATATATATTAAGCAATATTAATTTCATGTTTATATAAATTGAAGTAAATATTTCTATGAATTGTTTTATAATATAGATAAGAAATGAGATAATATCCATTCAAATAAAAATAACTTTTAACCTTTGATCTAACCAAAAAATTATTAATTACTACTAATGGACAATTTCTAAAGCCAAACCAGTTTACTCATTAACCTAAATTAGCTCTTTTGTTGGTGTTTTTTGTTAAAGCAAAAGCGTAGTGTTGGTCTCAGGAATTATTATTAATAGTAATTAATAATTTTTTGGTTGCATCAAAGATTAAAGGTTATCTCTATTTAAATGGATATTATTTCCTCATTTATTTTCTACATGATATCTATATTAAATGCAAAGTTTTGTAGCATCAAAATGATATGAAAAGCACATGAAAACTGATTCCCTTTGTAGCTTATGATCTTGTATAAGAAACAGTTTTAGACAATGAAAGCTCATGGTCTTTCATTCTTTGGAAATGTTAATAAAGTCTTGGTATAATTAACCCAAATTTATATTCACATGATGAAAATAACCTCACTATTAAAAAATATTAGAAATGTACACCATTAATAAAATATAATATTTTAACATGATGAACTCTTCAAGTCAGCCTGTATCAAATTTAAGGTTTTCTAATATCAAAGTTCAGCTGGAATAAAAGCAAAATATGTATCATTCTGTAATCTGTGCTTTTATGTGAAAAGCATACAAGACCATTGCAAAATGCTAAAAATCTTTGCATTTAATATAAATGATACTTGTAATATTTATCATTCTAAAATATTACATATTACCTAGTGTTGTGAATTATATGTATATTGTAATGGAGTGTAAAATGACTGTGATTTGTCCACAAGTTTAGAGGCATAACAGAAGTTAGTTAAGCCACCATGTTATATACCAAAACTAATGATTTGTAGTGATATTTAGTATATCACCAAATACTAATAATGATCAAACAAATACCATTTTATTTGCAATCATGGTGCACATAAATTCATTAACATATTAATCACATGGTCAAAATCATCTTCCATCTATAGTGAAAATCTATTATTATCATTTAATTGTTAACCTAGTAAAGATAGTCATATTTATAGGATTCAATCTATTTTAAACATATGCCATTGCCAAAATTGGAAAATCATTCTCACAGATATATTTTGAAATCCTTCTATTTTCCATTGAACTTTTCATCCTATTAGCATTATCAATTGCTAGTAGAGCATAAAGCACCAGCCTATAGATGGATAGTCACACATACATACTTATCTTCAACTATCAATATAAGCTTCAGTAAAAGTGCATACAGGTATACAAGTAGGTCTAAATGAAACTTGGCTTTTTAAACTCATGTTAACCTTTAATGGAGGCATTAATATCATAATGTTTTGGATATTAAATATGGGTTTACTAACAACCATATTTAAACAGACATATTGTTCAAACCCTTATTCATATTATAAAATTTGTTAATTATAAAGTTACTTTATTTCAAATACTATTGAATATATAATATTTGAAATAATCTCTGCTTTAGATTATGTTTTAGTATGTATTTTTTAAGATTCATTAATTCAATTTAAATTAATACGTTAATCTAGAAATATCAGCATATATGTCAAATACATTTCTATTCTATTCAGAGAAAATAATATCTTTTATGGATAAAATGAAAAATAAAACTTTTATTTTTATGCAAATACTTTCCCACCAACCTCTTTTTTTTTCTTCCTTTGTAATGAAACAAAAAAGAATTCATCAAAATTTATAAGACATTAAGCACTTTAAAAATATGCATCTTTAAGCATACATATTCATAAGATAACTTGAATAATACCATCTTCATGATCATTTTCAACCATCATTGATCCATTGCATGACAAATTTTAATCCAATTTTCCTGATCCATAACTTTCCTTTTCCACAACACACCAACAAATTTCTTTATTCTATTCATCCATTTTACATATATGATCTAGTCTAGATATTTTACAATCTTCTGGAATCCAGTTTAAGACTTCAGTCCATTTATTAATAACTTTTTTAGAAATATGCCAGTCCAGTATTATTTTAGTCTCTTAATTCTTTCAATGATGTCAATGATGTCTAATTTTATTCTCACCAAACTATTTCAGTTTCTTCTTTATTCAAGTTACTCCTATTACATATCTTTCCATACTTCCTTGAGTCATCTGAAGTATTTGTGTGTATCCAAGTCTCAGACCTATAATAAGGACTAATAAATATGTCTATTAAAAACTTTCCTTTTCAAATAAATAGATCTGTTTTTTTAATATTAAATTCTTTGTATCAATAGCACTCAATCCAATTTTAATTCTAAGATTAATTTCATCCATTGTGTTTCCATCTGTATTATAAATTTGATCAAGATATTTGTGGTTAATGATTTTCTATTTCATGATTATCAACCTATTTCTTTTCAAAAAAATCCACTGAACATTATTTTAGTTTTTTTAGTATTTATTTTGTCTTATTTTCTTACTTTCTTCTGATAATTTCTGTCATGTTCCTACAGCTTTGAGGCATTGTTTGCATACATAACCACACCATCTACAATATTTAGGTAATACAAGTAATTTACATTGACTTTTTACTTTCTTAGATTCCCAATTTAAACTACAAAATACTGATTGCAAATCCAGTGTAAAATGTTTTGGAGATATGAAATCAACCTTTTGTATACTCTTATCAATGGTAGATTTTTAATATCATTATGTAATGTAATAACTGCTGTTGCATTTCAATACATATTCTTCAGAATATGAAAATATTCTGGATCTATATCATGGTGTTTCAAATCTTTAATTATAGTGGAAATTGTTTATAGAATCAAATGCCTTTTTTGTAATGCTACAAACCAAAATATATTCATTAGTCTTTTCTATAACTTCTCTCAATACTTGAAAATATTCTACTGTGCCAAAACTACTCTTCAATTCAGTTTTATTTATTTATTTTTTTTTGGGGGGGGTGATTGATTTGGACCTAACATTCATTGTAAATCAGCTATAATTTCTGATATCTTTTTTATTGCCTTGTTTAATTTTCAATATTATTAATATTCTTTTGATCATCTTGGACATCTTTATCATTTAGACATATAGTTTCGCTAACACTGTTAATACATCTTCACCTGCTTTTTTTAACATATCAAGAATTATTCTATTTTCCTGAAATTTTTCCTTTTTTTTTTATAGATTTGATTGCATTTGTGATCTCATTATTCAAAGTACATGACCATTCAAATGTAGTAATTGTAGGAATATTTTTTCTTGTTTTTATTACTATATAGTTCTTTATAAAACTCTTTCATATATTTCAGGATGTTGTTTCACTTTTTAATAATCCATCTTTTCTTCTTATTGATATTTTTTTTAAATAAAAAACTTTTATTAACACAATAACTATTTACAATTTATACAAGTAATTAAACAAATGATAAATATTTTACAAATATTGTATACCAAAACCCAAAGAATTTAATATATTCCACTATTAAGATGAAAGGCTGCAGGCAATTAACTAGTTATCTTCAACTCAAGGAGATTGTATCACTGTAATAGAAGGAGACTCTAAGACATGCACCTCAAATGAGCAAAGCATGTAACAAAATTATTGATTAGCCCAAAGAATAAGCCACGCATAAGAATTAAACCTTTATTCAAGACAAATGTTCATCTGATAATCTCACATAGAGATATTCCAGGACCACCCCAGATTCATTTCATCATCTTCCTTGGCAGTATCTTGGACATTGATTGAAATAAGTTTCTGAATCACTATAGAGTTTTCTCAGCCAGTTGAATTTCTTGTTGTCAAATATCATAGTACATAGTATATACCATATTGTCTTAAGGGTATGCACAGTCACCATTGCATTGTGAGGGTTAAATTTCTCAATGTATTGACTAAGTAGAAGTTTTAAGTTTATGATTGGCTTGTGAAACACTTTAGCTCTTATCTGCCTAAATGCCAAAAAATTTTCAAATAGATGCTGAAAAGTCTCATCACCAGATATGCACAGCAAACAGACTGGGTGTAAATTCATATGTAGTCTTTCATTTAGAACCTTAGTTGTTGGGAACAAGCCATTCATTAGTTTGAAAACAAATTTCAAATAGGATTGGGGTGCATATATAGAGTGGAACTTTTTCAACACATTTTTCTTTGGTATATCCAATCATGCATTTTCATGACTTTTAAAATGATCATTAAGTTTTTATATTTAATACCTTCCAAACTGGACACATTCAGATCATCCTGGTGATCACTATAGGCAATAACAGGTCAGTTATAAAAGATGTTCCTTTACATCCTATTTCATTAAGGGCGCTGGCACGATCAACCGAAGGCCCAAGAAATTGACTTTTAATTTTAATAAATGTATTTGCCTTGATGTAAGGTATATATAGCTTTGGATCAATCATGCCAAGACCTTTTTCTTTTGGTATCTGCAAGGTTGATATTGAGATCCATCTTGAAGCTCTACCCCAGACATATTTCTTTGCAATCTGGTTTATTTTGAGTATTGCTTTGTTATGTAGGGTTCTTATTGATATTACAATTTCCTTTCAACACCAATATGCTATTTTATACATTTTAAACTTGTATTCTCTTTTCTAGATTTTGTTTAGAAGTCATGGTTATATTTTCTTACATCATTTTTAACTCTTTTAATACTATTTTATAGAACTTGATATTTAATATAATGTAATGGATCATTTTTCTTTCCTTCTTTAGACTTTCTTTTGACTCATTCATAATTTACTGGTGAAATTGTTGCCCTTTCTAGCAGTTATCTTTGTTGCTATTCTTAGTAGATTATCACTTATCTTCTTCTTGATTTCAATTAAGTTTGCACCAACTTTCAAATATGTTAGTTCAAACTCAATAAAGTACTTCTGAAGGTTAGAAATATTAACTATGATAACTGTTTTACTTAATAACTTTTGTTGGTCTAGTTTCACATTGATACATATATCTCACTAATCAATGATCACTTCCTGTGTTGAATCTATTAAGAACAGTATAATATTAAAATACATATTTTTGGTTAGTCAAAATATAATCTAATTTCTCCCTGTACCTTCATTTAAATATTTCAATGTTCCATTTTTCTTTAATATTTTTCTCAAAAAACAATTATAATCCATAATTTTTTTTCTGCAAATTCTATACCCCTGTGCACTGTATGGTTTGGCAGCAGTAGAGATTCTGATTTGGTATTGGGGAGGTCCAGGATCACTTCTAACACTTGTAGTTCTGGTGCAAAAAATTATTGTAAACTCTCAAACAATAACACCATTAGCATTTTTATGCCTCTGAAATCTCTCTCATTCCTGTTATCCATAGCCAAATTTACTCACAGCTTTGGCATTAAAGGTACCAGTAACATTTTTAGTATGCTGTTTAGACCAATCAAAAGCATTTTGTACTATACAAAAATCCTTTACTTTTTTCATCACAGTAAAAATTTGTTGGGGTAAAAATCTGAATTATTTGCATTTGGTATCTTCCATTAAAGAGAATGACTAATTTTGCCATTCTGTCTGGTACACCATCAATCTCTTCAATATCGATGTTCAACACTTCATTTATAATGAATCCCACTTCATTTCCACTTTCAATATTTTTATGTTTGTAATAAAGTAGACGTATATTTTACAAATTAATTTAGTCCTCACCATTTTTTTAACTTCTCAAAGTCTATCACTATCCCATTTAATATTAGACCGTTTTTTCAACTCACATAATTTTTCATACGTAACTAAAAGATTATCATGGAATATAACAATAAGCATACGTTTTTAATTTTAAAATTGTAGAGTTATAAGTAATATTATAATATGCTTTCAAAAACAGTGAGGCATTTGTTGCGTACTGTTAGCGCTATTATATCTACATATCTGGCACCTTTTACATTTTTCTAAGTAGATGACCCTGAAGAGTGGTAATAAGAACTGCCCTTGAAAGCACATTTTAAAAATAAGTTAAGAGAATAATAGGATGTTTTTATGGTAATAAGCTCTATGATGTAAACAATTTATTAATATGAGCACTCTTAATTGCTAATCTTACTTTTATAGCACTATAAGTACAATATTGCTTACTTAAAGTATTAACAACAAATTAACACATGATGCAGTGATTACTACATCCATCAATCATGCATAAAATCTGTCGTTAGAATTTGAATGAGGCATGGATATTTTATGTATCTGGAAATTTGCAAACACACTTAAAATTCTTTTCATATTGCAGTACTCTACTTAAGCAGAATAGTCTTAGACTTATAAGTCAATAAATTTGTATTTAGCTATATGTATCTATAGAATACTGCTAAAGAGCCTCATCAGCCATCAGTCAGCCAGACGAATAATGTATAATTTTTCTACTATTTCTACAATAATAAGAGTTGAAAAAGAAAATGACCTAGAGGGATCCCTTTGAGAGTGTTTTTCCCTTTTAATTTATACTGTTAATTAAAAAATATTTATGGAGCCTACTACAAAAACTTTTTAATAGTTCACACTGTTGTATTTTATTATTTATACTATTTATTACTATTTCTCAAAGAATTTTAGAGTTAATTTTACCTGGAAAAGTGTTGCTATCAACATCCACACCTTTTGATATAGAAATTCCAAATCCTTGAAACATTGACGATATATCACTTGCTAAAATTCTCTAAAATATAATATAAATCTTTTACTGTAAATATTCAAGCATTTAATAAAATCAAAAGGAAGTTAATCTTATAAAATTTATTAAACCAGTAACAATTATATAAATAAATATCTAAATAATAACGAGGTGACAATATGTCTGCCACACCGACAGTGTACAATTCACATTAACATGTTATAAGTTAAAATAGTTTAATATTTAGTTATAAAATTGACAGTGTAATACTATTAGATAGATGGATGGATGGATGGATGGATGGATGGATGGATGGATGGATGGATGGATAGATAGATAGATAGATAGATAGATAGATAGATAGATAGATAGATAGATAGATAGATAGATAGATAGATAGATAGATAGATAGATAGATAGATAGATAGATAGATAGATAGATAGATAGATAGATAGATAGATAGATAGATAGATAGATAGATAGATAGAAGGTTGGATAGGTTGATGGGTAAGTTGAGGTAGGTAGATAAGAAGATAAATGGGTAGAAAGGGAGGATGGAAAGATAGGTAAATAGGAGGGTAGAGAGGTGGGTAAATTGGTCAGTTGGTAGATATAGTTAGGTAGATATATGGGTAGGTAGCTGGGAAGGTGGGTGGGTAAGTAGAAGGTTAGGTAGATAGGTAGGTAGATAGATGGGTAGGTGTGTAGATAGGTGAGTAGGTAGGTAGGATGATAGGTAGTAGGGTAGGTAGATGGGTAAATAGGTGCCGATAGATAGATAGATGGGTGAGTGTAGATGGGAGCTTGGGTAAATGGTTGAATGGATAGATAGGTGAATAGGGGGGTAGATAAGTTTGTGGGTAGGTTGGTGGGTAGATGGGTGAATAGGTGAGTAATTAGGTAGGTAGGCAGGTTGGTAGGAAGGTAGGTAGATAGGTAGATAGACAAACAGATAGATATATAGACAAATAGGTACATGGATGGATATATGAAAAGATAAATAAACAATCAGACAGAGATACAAGTACATAGATTGATAAATGGATAGATAAATAGCTTAAATTTATTGATTTATTTTTGAAAAATTAAAAGTACCAATTGCTAATACTTTCTTAATAGCTTTTGTCTCTCTAGCTTTGTATCAACGGATAGTTAATATCTTACTATGAAACGATTTTCTTCAATGATGAATCTATTAAGAATATTAAGGTATTGGAATTTAGATGTTCTAGTAATCAACATAAATTTGTTGTACTTTCATTTGAAAGCTTGTGTGTTCATTTTTACTGAGCATTTTCATCAAGGTTCTGAAAATTCGGTAAGTTTATATTTTCTCTCATTTATGTTTGCATAACGAATCCTTATAACTTTCATTTTTCAAAACATTCTTTACATCTATATAAAAAAAAATCTATTTTTTCATCTCATCCAAAACTCATTGTGTAAACCTGAAGTGTTTTTACATGTGAATCTTACATTAAGTTGCAATAATTAATTTTGCTATTATATTCTAATATACCATCAATCTCTATCATGTTGCTTTGCCATTTTTTATTTATAAAAATTTCCATTTGTTTGTGTTTTCAATATTTTTGCATTTATAATAAAATACTTCTTCACTTTTCAAATCATTTGTTTGTATATCTTCTTTTCCAATTTTACAATATTTGCCATGGTCTCATTTAAATTTTCATTCCAGTCTAATACCTACTATTGAAATCTTGAATAATCAATGGATACCAGATAGTATAGGATTAAAAAAAATCCCCAACTTCAGACTAGTTTTTGTTATCATTAGTAAAAACCAGTAAGTAAATCTGAAATAATTCACATATAATTCTAGCATCTACTTCTTACTTCTTTAAACTATTTAAACTAATAACCTAAAATTAAAAAATATATATTAAAATTTTGATTAGTTAACTTGCATAGTTAAATAGATCTGGCACAGATTCTTTTCTACATATTAAGAAAGCTTATGAAAGAATCATATGATATTATCTTATTTAATATTAATTAATTCTTTTTTTCCCAATTCATGTATTCTTCCTACAGCTAGTTATAGATTTACAAGTGTCAAACTTAATCCACCCCCAAGTTTGACAACATCTATTCTAGATAAATACAGTTATGATTATAATTAATCATTTATTAAACTAGAGATTGTCTCTAGCCCAGATATAAACTTTAAACCTCAGTTAATCTGATTTTTTAATTAAACACACATATTAAACAACCAATAAAAGATAAATGATTGTCTTTTATTGTATTTTTACTCATATGATTTTAAAAGAACATGTAGTGATGTGGACGTTATTTATTACATTTATAATTAAATAAAATTTCATTATTAAGCAGCAGTCTGGGTCCATTATTTTATAATTATTCTTACTGTCTGCTCTCAGTCTCCAATTGCTACCTTGGCTGATATCTTTATGGTCTCACGGAAATCAAATTCAATATTTAACATGATTGTAAATATTATTATCAGCATTTATATATACAAGGAACCATCACTTAGTTTTCATGTAAACCTAACTAATATTTCAGTTACAAAACATCTGAAAAAAAGATATTTTCTTGGTCTTAAACTCAAGTATGAGATCCAGCAAATCACTAACTAATTTTATGATGGTAAGAGCACAACCATGTTTACTTATGATATGAATAACTCCAAGATAATACAATCAGCAATGATAAAAACATTAAACATAGTCATTAAAAATTTTAAACTACTGAAACATCACATGATGCCATTTATTATGCTTACAAAAGCTGTTCGCACTATTATGTGAAGAGAATTGCTACTGTTTAAGGCTTAAACAAGATCTTTAGCAACAGGGGAATATACACATAAATGGAAAATGTGGATTATTTATTCTGCAACTCGTGTAAGGAAGACATAAAAAAAATATTAGGCATCTGTTAATTGTATGTAATCTTGCAAGCAGATAGGGTACAAACAATGATGTTGTGGAAGAATAAACATAAACAAAGTGATTATACAAAAAATGGGTTCTTGGTTTTTATGCTGGGTTTGGAAAAAGATAATGGAGATTTAGATATAAAGGCCATGGAGTCAACAAAGATCATGTTGTGGAAATGGGATGAAGGATAAAGAAGAATATGAGAAAAACTTATAGAATGAGGAATGGAAAGAAAAGATAAAGTGGCTAACAGGTTTCTCTGATGTAACAGGCACACACCCCATTACATTATTTTTTTAAAAAATAAAAGTTTGCTGATAAAAACTTCTTTTTTAAGAATTAAAAATTGAAAGTCATCTAAACTTTATATATATAAAATCACACAGATGAAAAATTATTAAAAGAAAACCATTAAAAATTAGTATTTTAAAATCAAATTTTAAGTAAAAACTTAAAATGAGAATGTACAAATTTAATTAGTGCTATTGTGTAAACTGGAAATAATTATTTTAATTAGTTAAAGTAAACAAGTCCTTAAACATCTCAAAATGTATAATTAAAGGTCAGATAGGAGAGATAAAACAATGAGAACAGAATGACCAATAAAAGAAATCCCTTGGGAAATGGACCTCAACGAAAAGACCATCATCATCAAGACGTAATGTCCACTTGATCTAAAAGTTTAATATAAAAGGAAAAGTTTAGAAATAAATAAGGGATAGAGATGTGATAGAGAGAGGTGTGATATGTGTTAAGTCAGAGAGAGTTGAAGAAGAAGGGATTGAAAGACGCACTTTCAATTCCTTCAGTTTTTCTATATAAAAAAAAGAAATGACATCATTTTCCCATATTGTGAACCACAGGCTATCAGGGCCCGGAAATAAAATACCAGCTAAAGTAAAGGACCTCTGGATGAATCAATAAAATGGCCAACAGCATACCAGGACATCAGGCCAATTAACACTGGATCCCAAATGGCCAGCAACTGTTAAGGATGAACTTTTTTTTACCGTAAGAACTTTCTAATGAACATTTATTCTAAAACTTTCCAGTATTTGAAAACAGTAAGAATTCTAAATTCTAAGCTTTCAATATTTAAATAGAATTTCCTATCTGACTAAATTATTTATTATTTTTATTGAATGTATTTTTTTGTTAAATCATTTCCATTAATTTATTTTTTCCTTTCTTTTAAGTTTTTATTATGATTTTTTTTTTTTCTTAAACAACTTTTATGAGTAAATAAGCAATTATTTTATCTAGCACCATGTTTTATAATTATATTACATTCAAATATCAGCCTTTCAAGCTAATTGAACACGCGCCTTTTGAGAGTGTTAAATAAATGAATACTTTCCTCTTTTTATTCCTGCATAAATACTATATCTTGGATTGAAGAGGAAAGTATTCATTTATTTAACACTCTCAAAAGGTGCGTGTTCAATTAGCTTGAAAGGCTGATATTTGAATGTAATAAACAACTTTTAATAAATGTTAAATTTAAGTCAGACATAAATGGCTGCATAGATTTGTAAAGTTATATTAGTTTCATTAAGGGAGGGTTAATCTTAGGTTATTTGTTTCATAGTTAAATTGGGTTAATTGATCGGATATATTGATGTAAATAGTAAATGTAGCATGAAGATCCGCTACATGCAGGATCACATTATACACTGCACTTGGGCAAAATAAGTCACATTTCATACTGACCATTGAAAGCAGCTGTATTCCCTGCTCCTTGGATCACCCCTTTAGCCTATGGAATGGGATAGTAAGATGGAAAAAAAGGTCTGCAATCCCTTCCTATGGAGTTTTTTTTTTGTTATTCTTGCCAGACAGATGTAACATTCCTGTAATGGATGAGAAAAAACTTCTTCTCTATCACCATGCTGTTCAGATGTGCATTTCTGACAGTATGGTATTGTGCTGTTGTATTCATGCTGCATTCAATACATCGATATATCAGATAGATTTGCGTTGGTCTGACTGCGAACTTTTTGGCCTAAGGTTAAATAAGAGATAGAATATTTTCTTTTTCAAATGCAATCTATGTAGTCTATCCATACTCGAAACTCTAATAAAATATTAAATTCATCTGTGCAAACTTCTAAAATAAAAAGTTAAATTGTAAATTAAAATCTAAAGTAAAGTTATAATGTTTTATAACAAAAATTATAGTAAACATACTAAAATAATAATGCTAAATTTTATATATGTTTAATAAATGTTTGTGTGTGTTATTACTGGCAGTGGCTTCTTTTATTTTTAATATTGAAAATATATTTTAATAAGAATTTATAGTTCACAAATCTCTGCATCTCCATGAGCTAGTGGCATGGGCTGATGGTCGGAATAAAATATATAGGTAAAATTCTGATCTTAACAGTACATATCTGCCTACAATATAAATTTTCCAGGTTCCAATAGCCTGGTGGTGCCCTATATGGCAGATACAGTAAAACTATTCACCCCGACCATTATACTGAGCATAGTGGTTGAGAGATTCCTGACTCTGAAAAAACAGAAGTCACACCGCATCACATTGCATCACATTACTACTGTACATTAAAAAATTTCCCATATTCTTTTAAGACCTACAAGTCTTAATACATAGTTTTCTAACAATTTAAAACTTGCTTTAGAAGCAAGTTTTTTAATTTGAAAATGAAAAAATATAAAAATATCATTTGTGGCAATTTTGAATCAATTTTGTCAAAGAAATAATTAAAATTCATATTTCAACTTTTAGAGACTAATAAATGTTTATCAAAATTAATTACTAATGTAGTTATTTTTAAAAAAATACATATTAAATGAAAACAATGATTTTGTTTGACTTTTTAATTTTTCTCAATAATAAAATTTAGAAATTAAAATAATATGAGCAAATCAATAATAGTTTTATCCCAATTGGTTTAGTTTTATGTGTACCAGTTTTCTCTCATCACAATACATCCATCATCTCATATGTAAAGTGACAACAATGGTAAAAATAAAAATGAACCATGAATATATTATCTAAATGATGATAACATCACATGATCACCATTTCTCAGGCTAACACAATAGCAGCTTTTTCCATACTATATTGCCACCTAGTGCAGTCCATAGTAACCAATGGATGCTTTAATGCATCAAAATCCTATCTAGATCCTTGTCATTCTATATCCCGAGTCTGCTTTTTAACTTATGGCTTTTATAAATGAGAAGCCTTAGATCTGAGGACACAGCATTTAGATCTTTGGATCTAATGCAACTCTCTAGCAATTTCTTTTTAATTAACTATAAAGTTGTAATCTCAAACTGAAAACACAATAATGTTTTCAATCCAAGACAATTTGCTTGTATAATCATACAGATCTGAACCCAGTTCAGTATTTATATATTTTGGTGTCTTTGGTTTTTTAATAACTATAATCACAAACATCCCTTGATAACAGTTGATATTAAATCATTATTACATAACATGATCATTTATTATGCTTACACAATATATTAACACAGTAATAACTTTCTCCATATAATATTACAACCTAGAGCAAGTCATAGTAATCACTAGATAAGATTTTAATGCACTAACCTTCTACCGCCATTGATTACTAGGTGGTAATATTATATGAAGAAAGTTGCTATTGTAATAATAAATTGTGTAAGCATAAAAATATGATCATGTGATGTTATAATGCTTTAAAACCAGTCTTAGCCAAAGGATTGTAAGCTATAATTATTAAAAAACCAAAGAAACCAAAATTTATAGATGAAATGGCAGTATCAAATGTATTTAAATTAGTTCTGAGTATTTATCCTTTTCCAATATCTAGAAACTAGTTTAAACATATGGACTACAAACAGAGATTAGCAATTATGGATTAAACTATTGATTTAAAATATAGAACATATACATGCAATAGGAATATATGCTATAATTTATTTAGTAATATAGTTTTTGTAATAATAGATTTAGCTTTTGATATTTTTCTACTATAAGATCACCATTAAGACTGTAACAACCTGAAGATAATAAAAGCTATTAACCTATGATATAAAAGTTGAAAAGTAGTATAACATATTGAATGAAAAGCTATATGCTATATTAAGATTGTTGGAGTTACGATCCGAATAAAAATGAATGTTTGAGTTTGACTACAATTTCTATTTTCTGAAAACGTTTTGTTTTTACAAACTTTTTTTTTTCATATAGCTTACTAAATAGACTTGATTATAGGTAATACATTTTAATAAATCGATGTGTTCATAATGTACAATATATTGTAGAAAATATAATGTTAATTTTCCTAACAATTGCAAATACAAAATAGATAAAACTGAAATTTATAAATATAAGCTAGTAATAATTTATGTTAGAATTAAATAACTATATTATTAAAATTAATAAAATATTAGTTATTATCTGTTCCTATATTCTAATTAAAATTAAATTACACTTACCTGTACATAATGATTTCTTAGCCCAGTTTTATCTCCAAAATAAATATAAATAGCTCCTCTATTATCATCTTGATATGGTGCACCAATAGCTATATCTAAATATTTAAATCATATTAAAAACACACACATATATATATATATATATAACCTCAACAAAAGAAATATTATAGGTCAATGAAAAAAAACATTTAGCCTTGGGAGAATTGTCAATCAGTAATGATTGATCATTTCCTGGAACCATTAAATGGTAAAAGTTATCTCTGTTTACATGGATACAATCTCTTTATTTCTATTTTTTATTATAATAACTATCCATGAAAATATTTAATTCAACATATATATATATCATATTTAATCATCATAAATATATTATACAATTGTTATAACAATCAAATATTAACAGCAATTCCATATTCTAATTTTATCAACAAAATATCACATGACTCACTTAACACAATAATTTTTAAATAGCACATATTTTACTTCTCCTTAAGCTGTGCCACATAGTACAAACTTAAATAATCAATAAATTCTGGATAGTAATGTTTAATAAATTTGTACACAGTGCTATTATGTCAAATAATCTTCAATGA
Source organism: Epiperipatus broadwayi (assembly GCA_028023455.1). Lineage (NCBI taxonomy): Eukaryota > Metazoa > Onychophora > Udeonychophora > Euonychophora > Peripatidae > Epiperipatus > Epiperipatus broadwayi. The sequence goes on from JAQFVV010000058.1 coordinate 4,177,496, forward strand.
TAAAAGCCATAAGCTGAAAACAAATCTGGAGACAGGGATGTGCAAGTAAAAGATGGGAATCTACAATGTACTACTCTCTAGCATCTATTAATTGCTAAATCTTGCATTAGATGGCAGAACAAGAGTAAAAAATATTTCTCCTTATAATCTAATTTTACAAAAGTGTGATTAAATTAAAAAAAGCTGATAAAAAATGCTTTTATCTATAAAGCCATATTAACATTTTATATGTTTTTAGTTCTCCAAGTGTCTTCAATAATTGAGCATACATATAGCCTAAAACAAGACACTTCTTTTTATTAATATAAATAATTTCTTTCACATTTTCTAGCAATTTCTTAACAATATCTTCTTAATCACAATTATTTTTAAAAGTCAATCTTCTTTGTAACATTTACATTTTAGAATCTCTTATATAATCATCATTGTCATTGTCACAATTATTATTATCATTATTAATTTACAAATTAGGCCTTTCTCAGAAGTTTATAAGGTGATTTGAATCCTCAATTAGGGAACAAACAGGTGTGATTGAAATTTAACAAGTCTCTTATTCATATTTTTACATAAATATAATTATACTAAAAATTCTATAGCAATGCTTTTGGTAATAAAACCTTCTTTAACAGATAGTAACTAAAAAATATTTTACTATTTGCTTTTCATTTTTATCTTTTAAGTTAAATTATTTTCAAAGTATTATAATGTTTGAACATCCCAAATTGACTATTGATTTTTTTTTCTTCATGAAAATAGTTGTTACTATTCCGAAAAATAGATTATGTCTGTTGCAAGGAGTTGTTAATTTGAGAAATAAAAGATTTCATTAAAAAAATAGATATACTTGAATTAGGTCCACGCTTTTATAGGTTGTGATTAAATTTATTTTTGAGCAAATAATAAATTATTCTGGAAAATTAATATTTATATAATTACTAGGAATTGATGTGAACGCAGTAGCACTTAAAATAAAAATAAAAAAATATTAAAAATAGTGATTCAAGTGCAACTTATTCAATTCAATACAATATAGAGGCATATATAAAAAACCTAATTGCTAAACATATCAATAACTTCAATATACATTAATGCATAAATAGTAGCACATGTATATGCTTACATATGCATATAAACTGAACATTAGTTATATACATGGAGGAGATTGTGATCCGGACCAACTGTTGAGTACTGATTCAGCATGAAATATGTATATTGGAGCTCATTTATCTTTTTCACATGTATGTGGTCATGTGTATTGGTTTTATAAGATAGGGTGGGTAGCTGTAGGGAACTTGAAATTCTGAGTTCAAATTCCTTCTAATTACATTACGTTCAGTATAGACAATATACTTGTATTTAAATATTATATTTTCAACCTGTATTCTGCCCATCCCTCTGTTGTGTATTTATATGGACATATTAAAGTCCTATATATGTGGAGTCAGAGTGACTTAAAGTCAACATGGGTATGACAATAATATTTGCATAAAAAGAGGTTTTAAGCATTCCATCCCCAGATTTCAATGATATGGATAGCTGAAGAGTAGGAGAATGGTAAAAATTGAAGCCTGTCCATTAAAGTTTGAAGATTTGTCATCTTAATCTAAAGTGAGCACTGATTACATGCATGTTTGGAAAATTATGATCTGGACCAACTGATGAATGCTAGTACATTGTGAAATATGTATAATGAAGACCATTTATCTTTTTCCCATGTATGTGGTCATGTGTATTGGGTGTATAAAATAAAGTAAATAAATGTAGGTAGCTTGAAAGTCTGAATTGAAATTCTTTCTAATTATATATATATATATATATATATATATATATATATATATATATATATATATATATATATATATATATATATATATATATATATATATATATATATATAATGAATAGAAATAAGGAGATAATATTCATTAAATAGAGATAACCTTCAACTTTGGATGTTGGACCCCTTTTACTTCAAAGACTCCCTACAAAAAACCTATTGTAGATTTATGAGAAAAACTTGCTTTGCCCCAGAAATTATTAATTAGTAGTAATTGGTATTCTTAGGAATATCAAAAGTTCAAAACTTTCTTCATTTAATGGATATTATCTTCTCATTTCTATTTATTATTATAATAACAATTCGTATAACCATTTAATTCACTAAATATACATATATATCCCAACTTTGCTCTATAACAGCTTATAATTTTTTTTTGCTCTGCAACTGTTGATATTGATTCTCAAAGTTTCAAATAACATTGTCATAATTTAGAACAGACAGTTAGACAGACAGACAGATGACAGACAGACAGACAGACAGATAGATAGATAGATAGATAGATAGATAGATAGATAGATAGATAGATAGATAGATAGATAGATAGATAGATAGATAGATAGATAGATAGATAGATAGATAGATAGATAGATAGATAGATAGATAGATAGATAGATAGATAGATAGATAGATAGATAGATAGATAGATAGATAGATAGATAGATAGATAGATAGATAGATAGATAGGTAGGTAGGTAGGTAGGTAGGTAGGTAGGTAGGTAGGTAGGTAGGTAGGTAGGTAGGTAGGTAGGTAGGTAGGTAGGTAGGTAGGTAGGTAGGTAGGTAGGTAGACAGACAGACAGACAGACAGACAGACAGATAGACAGATAGACAGATAGATAGATAGATAGATAGATAGATAGATAGATAGATAGATAGATAGATAGATAGATAGATAGATAGATAGATAGATAGATAGATAGATAGATAGATAGACAGACAGACAGACAGACAGACAGACAGACAGACAGATAGATAGATAGAAAACCCAAATTTTTTTTAGTAATTGTTGTTATCTGAAACAAATTCAAAACCTGGATTTGAATATATTATCATTGACATGGCAGACAGATTCGCTAATTACTACATAATAAAGCTTTTCATCCTTGACTTTATGATTAGATAGTACATTATAGTACACAATAAGTTCAGAATTCCATCACTTATTCTAACTAGTTTTCTTTCAGGCAACTTACCTAAGATCTCATTTGAGTAATATTTAATACTATAATGTATTCTATGTCTAATACAAAAATAGTTTATGGAGAAGATAAATACCATTACTATATTATATTGCATCTAATATGGAAAAACTAAATAAAATAATATTATTTATTTGATATTGCATAAGAATACACTAGATTAAGTCGCTTATGATGATATAAATGAAACTTAATAAATAAATCACCCTAATTTGTTTGGATTCTAAGAAAGATAAACATCATGGTAATTACATCATTAAACATAAAATGCATCTCCTCATCAAAACAAAAATGTATCCAGCTGTTACAATGGATTTACAAAAGTTATTTCAGAAACAATATATAAATATGGAATTCACTTATGCACCTATTTCCATTATTTATCTTTTTTATTTATGCTATCTCCCATGATTTAACATTTCTGCTAATAAAATATTTATCTCCGAAGAAGTCTACAAGATAGGGGAAACTGTTGGTAATTATAAAATCGAAATATGTTCACAAGTGACATGATAATTTATATTGAATATAATATAACCAATACAAAAGTTAAAGGAAAGTTGAAGATGTGTATTATTTTTAGAAATATTTAAAAATAGAAAAATTTGCATACATAGCAACTATGTTAATTTCAATGAATGCAACAATTAGTTATGCTGATGAGTTAAGAAAATGTAGAACAATACAAAATAATAATGAGAGTTATACACATGCAAAACAAGAAAAATCACTAGTTGAAGAGATAAATTTGTGACTAAAACTAGTTACAATTGAACATCGACTTTAGTAAAATCTTTTTTCAAAAAATAGATGTATGTAGAATGTAAACGAACTTAATTAAGCAAAATTAAACAAATAACGTAATATCAAAACGAGGTTCAAAACGATCAATGAAAATGATGACATAGAGAATGAATTTGGTAAAAACATTTACTGTGTTTATAATTAGATGATTAATCTTTCCAGATTATGTTTTCTCATGGCTTGCACATTATATTTCAAATAAATTCAGTAGCTTTTTATGGCAATATATTTCCTCCGTTTTCTAGGCTTACATGTCACATAAGAGAATAAACAGGTATTACTGACCTCAACGAAAATTAAACGACTAAAGTGGAGTTGGGATGACATATTGTTAGAAGGGATGATAGTAGATGGACAATTAAAATCTTAAACTGGATTCCAACAGATTGTAAAAGACCCAGAAAGAGACCACATATGAGATGGATGGATGAAATAAGAGTGTAGGGGTGGTGTGGAGAAGAGAAGCTAAAAATCAGAGAAAATGAATTGAACTTGGAGAGACCTTTATCCTGCAGTGGATTGATAATGGTTGATGATGATGATGATGAATTCATTCAGAAGATAGGTATTTTTCTCACATATGTGAAGCTTCTGATTAGATTCTTCCAGCTATATATTAACTTCTTCCAAAATGTTAGAGACTCACAACCAGAGTAACTGCTTTGCTCTGCAATCCCTTCCGATTATATATCATTAGGGTCATACCTGGTGAAGAAAGTCTAATGAAAATTATTGCTTTTTCCATGAACAGGTTAACCTATAGTAATAACTTCATTACGGAATAACGAATAATAATAAATTTAATTAGTCATCAGGTCTTTTCTATCCTGACCTCTGTTTACATGATAACCAATGCATCAATCAACAACTTTTTAATCAAACTATTTTTTATTCTGATTTTAATCTAATGTCGTTTATTAGTAGATTTTTTTTAAATTAAAATTTTATAAAGTTACTCTTGTTTGTTTTTTTTTATTTATAAAAGTTGATTTTATAAAATATTTATTATTTTATTTTTTAATATATGAATTTTTTTCTACAATACAAGCTTTTTTATGCCTGCACTCCAATATGTAATATATAGGGGTTTGAACTCAAACTTTCACACGACTCTCAACTATCCACGCTATCTCATACTGCTGATATACTTGATCACACATACATGTCGAAAAGATAAACAATCGCCACTATGCGTATTTCGTGCTAAAACAACCCTCGTCAGTTGGTCCAGACTATCATCTCCACACATATATACAATCAATGCTCAGCTTATATTAAGATAGCCACTCTTCATACTTTAACGGACAGGCTTCAGTCCACTCCACCCCACAACTCTTCAGCTGTCCATTTCATTGAAAATCTGATGCTGGAATGCTCAAATCTCTTCCTACCCTACCCATGTTGAACCATAAGTCACTCTGACCTCTTATGTACAGGACATAATCCATTTACATACATATACAAGGATGGGGAGACCTTACAGCACTATATTTTAGTATATGAATTTTTTCTACAGTACAGGTTCTTTCATACCTGCACTCCAATAAGTAATATATAGGGGTTTGAATTCAGACTTTCACACGACCCTCAACTATCCACGCTATCTCATAACTTACATTTTGAATCATCTTTCTATATTAGACTAACCAAAATCATTGTGCTGCCGCTTTAAAAATTAATTATAACCATGATTTATTTATTCCAAAATTTCCCTTACATTCTTTAAATTATATCTTTGACAATTATACTATTAATGAACTAAATTATATACTAAAAAATGAAACTGTCCACCGATAAAGAATACAATTTTCTGCTTCTTTACTTGGCTTGTGAAATGGTTAATTCAGCACTTTTGCTAACCCTTATTACAACATTATGCAATAATGCAGTCTTAATAGCCCGAATATATTGTACCATTTGTTTATACGGTACAAATATATTGGCATCCGGTAAGATATTTAAAAGCTAAAAAAAAAAAAGTAAATTTAGCGATCTTTTAAAAGAAAAACATTTTTAGATTTTTTCTGATTAGTATAATTTATTTTTAAAAAAAAAAACGTACAATTAAAGTTAAAATGGTCGTTCGTATTTTTTTATGTAATTAAAAATAAAAGTTAAATTGGAAAGAATAAATGACATGCAGGTTACTGATTCAGATAAGTTAAAAGAATTTCAAAAATAAAAAGATTGCAAGTAGAAAAGTAAAAATTCCAAAAGTAAAAAGATTACAATTAGAAAATCTTTTTAATAATTAAAGATGGCAGAATTATGCTAAAAAAAAAAAATAATAACTTTGTAACTTAAATTTAAGAGAAAGTGTAGAAGATTATTATCTTATATGTTGATAAAAGAACGAACAAAAGATATGCGCAGAAGTTTCAAAACTGAATCGGGGTATAAAAGGAGGAGGACAACCTCGATCTAGGTCTTCTCTATACCTTCTAGTTACATGTCTGAAAGCTGGAGGTTTCCGCGAGCATAACCTGTGGCAGTAATAGACATCTGCACAGGTATGCCACTTGCAGTACCCAGTCGTCAAGCAAGCAATGGAGACGGGCCTTGTGAAGACCGCTTTTTGCAATAAAAGGGTCACGACAACCATGCCTTTTCTCCGCGAGCATAACCTGTGGCAAGAATATACGTCTGCACAGGTACGCCACTTGCAGTACCCAGTCATCAAGCAAGCAATGGAAACGGGCCCTGTGAAGACCGCTTTTTGCAATAAAAGGGTCACGACAGCCATGCCTTTTCTCCGGTTATAGAACGGAACAATAATGGAAGACGCCGGCAGGAGAGACCGATGGAAATTTTAGGAGTTCAGGATCCCAAAAACACACACCAACTTACCGGTAAGTTAAGAGTAACTTTTCCTAATTGTGACAAAGTTTGCAAACAATTTTAAAAAAAATTGATATCAAAATAATCCCGATCAAGACTTCAAATTTTATTCTTTAAGAGACTTGTGTACCCAAGAACTATAATCATTGAACTGTTTTTTTTATTATTAATTAATTCATATCTAGATTAGTGTGTGTGTCATCTTTCCAATTAATTAAATCATAATGTTTTTGTTTTTTATTATTTATATTTTAATTTGTTAAAATAAAAATCTATATTTCTAATACCTCTATTCATTGTACGTTACTAATGATTATTAATAAATTTATTAAAGTTAATTATGATTTGAAAATATAATTTACCTTGCCAACGCTGTATCGAAACTCAATCCTCCAGAGTTTCTAGATAATTTCGTCGTAGCTAAATAAATAAAAAAGGGATGTTTGCCAGTGAATTCTAATATAGAATTCTGGCACCTTTCAAATAAATTAAAAGCTGGCTTACTTTATCCCATTATTTTAGTAGCTACATTAGTTAAAAGAATGTTGTGTGACCAGGGAAAATAATTGCGTCCATTAAATCTTACTGAATTGTATGACGAAACAAACTTAATAGATAGGACGTAATTTGGTCACCGAGTACGAGTAGTTAACTCGTTTAAAACACCAAATAAGTAGTGGACGTTAAAATATTAAAATATATTTTCTACCCAATATCATAAATAATTATAATACTCATAACTCTGCCTTTGTTTATTTGACTTAAAAGTCAAATTGCTGTAAATTATAAATATTAATAGAAGTAAACATTCACAAGACTCTTTATCACTAGATGTTAACACAAATTAATAGAAGATGTGCTCTATTTTAATATTATCTTTCTTACTATATTTTAATTCAGTTAGCCTTCTGAATTTATACAGTAATTAATGGGTCTGATAACAGCTTCCGCCTTTTAGTAACAATCGTAATTTTATTTTGTACTATCTGTTTTGTTTTTTTGTTTTGAAATCTTCTTTTAATTAATATATTACGTTAACTGTTTGAAATACACTATATATGGCAGTTATATATATATTATTGTAAACGATCTAGAAAAAGACCACAGGTGAAATGGATGGATGAAATAAAAAAGTGTGTTGGGATCATGTGGAGAATAAAAACTAGAGATTGGAGAAGATGGATTGAACTTGGAGAAACTTTCATCCAGCAGTGGATCTATAATGATCGCAAATGCTACTGATGATGATGATAATTTTTAAACAAACTATATTTTAGTTTTAGCCTTTATATTTCGTCATATCACATTATCGTTTCTCGTATTTTACTATACTTTATTTTTAATTATATTTTTCAAGCTATTTTATTCCAAAATTTTGCTAGTCCATCAGATACTATTTATATAATAAAACACTGAATTAACACCACAATTCTCAATACACCAATTTATGCAAAAAGATTTGAGGAAAATAAAAATCAAAGAGATTTATTTTATAATTATGATGAATAATTTATTAAATAAAAATTATAAGTATGTAAACATACACAAATTATGTAAGGTTGTTCTTTGGCGTTGCGTTGTGTTCATAATATTTTGAATTTTTAAATTTTAACCGTTTAAACTACTCAGATATCAGATATATTGCAAGCTACATAACTTTTATTTATTTATATACTGATATATTTAAAATTGTGGAAATTAATTCCAAATTTTGTTTCACCATATTTCGTTCTGTCTGATATTATGATATAATATTATCAAAATGTATATAAATATATATGACAAATAAGTTGTATTTACCATTATCAATAGTATCGAATTGATAATATTTCATACATTACTAAATCTACAGTTATTTTAATATGCCGTTCTGGTTAGCAATGTTAGATTTAGCAATATACAGTTTGAGATTTGAGGTCACTGATATACATATAATACTTTCATTTCTTATATATGCTGAAGTATAAACATAATATATTTTATTACAATATATACGCGGGTGTGCGTGCGTGTATGTATGCGCGATTGTTTATGATTATTTGATATAGATAGTTTACAACTATCATAATTAGACATCCCAAATTACAGAAAAATATATTATTCTATTCTATTTTTCTGTTAACCCTTGTGTATTTGTCCAAAGCTTTTCTATCAAACACTATGTGGCTATTAAATAAAACAGTTTTATAGGTATAGCAAAGTTTTTTTTTTCCTATAAAACTGTTTAAGTGAGTGTCACTATATACTTTAATGGAAATGTTTCAGTCAGATTCACACGTTACAGCAGGTAATAGAACAGACCAATGTCTTTTTCAAGCATTTGGTAAATCTACTCAAGGTTATACACAAAGACTCTGACAAATAATCACAATCATTTTTATCAGTAAAAATATTTGAATTAATATTTTTATATACCTTCATATCCATCTTTGTTTAAATCTCCAATATGTGAAATAGCAGTTCCAAATCTTGCTCCTGGAATATTATCACCATTGATATTAAATGTTGGAGTCCATTTACCCTTAAATGGATAAGAATCACAATGACTTTTAACAAAAACCAATTATTGTTTTAAAAAAAAACTATATTTAGTCCAAATTTACTGAATCTTTTAGTATTTGAAAAACAATAAAAATCTAAAATATAGTTAAATAAAAATGAAAAAAAAAAAATACCAATAATATTAAAACTAAATAAATATAAAAGCGAATGACTTTATTGCTATTAAGTTCATAAAAAGTTTGAATGTCAGAAATATCAAAACAAGACTCTATTCAATCATCTGTCTGATATTTTACCATTGATTTAAGCCATGCAGGACAATACTGAATTCGTTAATTCACATACACCGTTGGTGACCTGGTGGTTAGCATAGCTGATTTCCAAGCAGTTGTACCGGGTTCGATTCCCGGATGACGCTTTGACACATAAAAAAAAAAACCAATATGAAAGTATTTACATTAAAAATATTTACTATTTAATTTTTTTTTTTTCATTTATTTTGACTTTAAACTTATAAAATGCCACAGTTGATCAGTCAAAATAATTTCAAAAAATAATACACAAGTTAACTTTAACATAATACTTTATATGTAACGTGGTCTGCAAACTATCAACATGGTAGAATGCAGATGATCAGAAACGAGCTAGCAAGATATATAAAGGCATGCAAAATAAAAATCAATTATTAAAGAGCACTTCATATTAATATAGCAAGGCCGTATAAAACAGACCAGAATAATTGCAGCAAATCTATGAACGTAACACAGGCCATCAATAAATAAATAAATAGAATGATTTTTAATTGGGACTTCAAAGAAATTCAAGTATTAGACATAAGCCTAATCCAGTTTTTCTGATCTCTAGCCTCACATTCCCATATCATACAATCCATTTTCTTATTTCATCTTCCATCTCATACATGATCTCTTTCTAGGTCTTTTGCCATTTCTTGGAATTCAATTTAAAACTTTAATTGTCCATCTATTATTATCTTGTCTAGTAACTTTATTTCACTGTTATTAGAAGTTAATTTTTTTTTTCAAGTAATTGAAATTATAACCAATATTCATTTTATTTTGTTCATGTTTTAAATCACAAACATTGTATATTAGAATGCAAAAAGTAGTTTAATGTACATAATAATAGACCATTTTACAAAAATCATACAATATGGCAAATATTTACTCAGAAAGATTGCTGTAGTCATTATTAGACTTTTGAGAAAAATATAAACTTTAGGCATTTGAAAACGGCTAACAATATCAATGAACATATTTGTTACTGAATGAAATAGAAAATTATATAACATTACAATACTAGTCAAAAACAAAATTTTACTAAAATTCTTCCCCAACCATGGTTTTATTTATTAATAAGTATATCTTGTCAAGTGAATTTTAATTAAACATTCAACATATATATATATATTGTAACGATATATAAATATGTCGTTACATTAATTTAAAATAAAAACTTAAAAGTTCGCAAATAAAAGTAAAAAACTAAACGCTAAAATTAAAATGTTTGTTAAACGTATATACATTCGCACAGATGCCAAACTTTAAAAATATTTTTTTTAAAAAAAAAAAACAAATAAATAAGTATTTGAACGTACTTTTTTTATAAAAAAAAAAAAAAGTACAAGATTTAAAAATAAAAACAGGTATTAATTAATTCTTGTAATCTGTAAATGGAAATGATTGTTTATAAATTGTTTGAAAAGCAAGCTAGCCTTGGGCTCTTGTATAATCAAAATGATCTGATGAAAGATAGATAAGAAAATAAAAAGAGATTAGCTTGACCAATGGAAGCACTAAGCCTTGGCTCGGACCCTAACGAAAGTGATGGATTAGTGACGTTTTGTTGATTGAATCCGTGTGGATAATATAAAAAGGGAAATACAGTTTTTTCTGACAGTTCCAGCATTTTGTGTTTGAGAGATGGGGTAGGACGCACATACCACACTCTCTATATAAAAAAAAAATGAAAAGACTGTGATACCTTGAACCAGCTATCGCCATCTCCAGAACATTATCTTCCAATGGAGGCGTTGCGGGAATTAAAAGCAGAAACCTGGACTCTTCTACCATAAGCTATATTGACATGAACTCTAAATTTAAAAATAATTAAGAACTTTCGTTCAAGCTTATGAACTTCTATCTGACTTTTTTAAGTTTAAAATCAAATTAATAATGTTTAATTTTATATGTTTTCCGATTGATAAAAATCATTTCCATTTTTTTTTCTTATTGTATAAATTATTTATTGTTTAAATATTAAATGATGACATTTAGGTTGGGTATAGACGTTGCATAGATTCGTTAGCAGTTGATTATGTTGAAGTTTTCACATTTGATTAGAATATATAGGTCAACGATGTTAATGCGGGACCGTGGAGTCTGTGCATTTGGATGTTTTTGACCATGGAGTCTGTGCAGCCGACTATACTCAACATTTTAAAAACAAATTTATAAAAATAATCTGTGCAAATGTATTTAAATGTTAAATTTAAGTCGGGCGTGAATGGCTATATAGTTTTGTAAAGTTCTATTAAGGGAGGGTAATCTTAGGTTATTCATTTCGTAGTTGAATTGGTTCAATGGATTGGATATATTTGTGTAATTGTATATGTAGTATGAGATCCGCTATGGGCAGGATTATATACATATGCCACACACCTTCTGTTTGCCTATGGATTGGGTTTGTAAGATGGCAAAGGACCGCAGTCCATTCCTATGGAGTTTTATGTTTATTGTTCTACTCGCCAACAGATGTGACATTCCTGTTGGTGGAGAGACAATGTCTTCTCTAATTCTACTTACTGATCAGATGTACATTCCTGATAGTATAGTATTTTGTGTTGTCATATTTTCATGCTACATTGAATACATAAATGTATCAGATGGATTGGCGCCGGTTTGATTGTGAAATTTTTTGCCTAAGGTTCAATCAGGGAAGAATATTTTCTTTTCAAATGCAGATCTATGTAGTCTATTCATACTCCACTATCTAAATAAAATATTAAACTCATGGTTGTAATTTACTTAAATCTAAAACCAAAGATTAATAGGAAAATCTAAAATGTTGAATTTATTCCTCAAAATTTAAATGTTATTTTATATGTGCGTAAATAAATATTTTTATGTGTTAATTTCTGGCAGTTGCTTTTATACTTTTATATTTAAGATATAAAATTTATATTTTATTATCTCTGCTACTCCACTGAGCTAGTGACTTGGGTTAACGATCTGAATATTTAAATAAAGTGGAATCTTAACAGCGCGTATCTGCCTACTCTATAAATTTTTCTAGGTTTAAATGCCTAGATGGCGCCTTGTAGAGCAGATATCGTAGTTTGCAGTTAGATTCGATCTTCACTTTCATTTCAATCGTTATAATATATATATATATATAAAACAAAATATCCTTTCACTTCAAAAACCAACTTCCTTTAAGGTCAAAAGATGTCTCGTGTGAGAGATTGATAGCCTCAGATTCAAAAAATTTTATCATCAAAGTATTTTTAACTCTTTGTTTTAATTCACTTTTTTATAAAAGATAAACTCTGCATTATCAAATAATATTTTATGATCTGTATTCTGTTTATGAATATTTAAAGCTGAGTTATGATATTTATTTTTAACTCTACTCTTATGAACTTTAATTCTTTCATTAAGACTTAATTTCCTCTGACCTCTGTAAATTTTCTGAGATCTGCAAGGAATTTTATAAACTATACCAGGGATAGATTTGCAATCAATTGACTGTTTTGAACTATGTAGTAATCAATTTAAATACAAGCCTTTCTACCAGAGTGTTTTTATACCACCCCAGAAAAACTATTCTTATAAATCAATTTACTAATTGATGACTTACATAGCAAATAAATAAACTCTTTATTCCCATTAACAATTAAAATTTTATTATTAACATATTTATAGTGATTATTATTAAATATAATATTTCTAATATATTCATGATTATATTCTAACTCAATATAGTCAAAATCAAATTGACTCCTCTGAATATAACTATTATTTTCAAAATTATTAAGCCTTTTATTCCTATAACAAAAATTAAATAAAGTCTCTTATGAATAAAAGGTTAATAAGTATGTGACCTTATTATAATTTTTTAAATTCTTTGCTTTCATGAAATGACTACAAAATAAAACATCAACTTTATTAACACATAAATCTAAAAATGTTAGCTTAACAAGTTCAAATGTACCTCCCTCAATAGTAAATTTAATATTAGAATTAAAAGCCTTCACTCTATCAAAAAAATCCTTCAATTTATCTTTTTGTATAACAAACAAACAATCATCAACATAACTAACAAACAATTTTAAAAAAATAAAAATATTATTAATAACACTACTCTCTAAAAAAAATTAGTATAGACAGAGCATATTAAAAAAGAAATAATATAACCAATAACCCAAACCTTTTTAATTTTATAAAACACATCATTGCACACAGCATATATAGAATCCTCTAATAACAATAGCAAATCATGAATAACTTTAATTTTATCTGCAAAAAATATTCAATTTTTTTTTAAAACATCAGGAAGCACATCAATGCTTTTTATCCTATCAATTGATTGATACATTTTTTCAATACCTAAACTATAAAAATTATTATCTTTTTCTAAAACAAATCCATTAATTTTATTATATGCTTCAAAAGAAGAAGATATACAGAATTTACCTAAATTTATATAATTCTTAAAAAACATTATAAGAAATTTTGAAATTTTATCGACATCCCCCCCCCCCCTGTAAAATTAAAAATCCACCTTAAAAGAAAATTATCTTCATGAGATTTCAAATTAAAGAAAATCTTAGGAGCCAAAAAATTACTAGGATAACAATTTAAATAAATACATCTACCTAAAACAATTTTATTTACCATAATTTTCATAATTTCAATTAACTTAGGTTTTATTTTTGTACCAGATTCACAATTTAAAACACAATACTTCCCATTATTTATTTTAACAAACTTTATTTTCAAAATCAGTATTATTTAACAATGCGAAATAGCCACCTTTATTTTTTTTAATAGAATAACATTATTGGTCTTTAATTTTATTTTTTGAGAGCCAAAACCATTTTTTCTCTCTCAAGCAACTGTCTATTCAAAATTTCCTGTAAAGACGTTTTGTTATTATTGAAATAATTGAATCTGAGGCCATAAATCTCATGAAGAGATCCTTTGATGTTAAAGGACATTTGTTTTTGAAATGAATGATGGGAAGAATATTTTGTTTTGTATATATATATCATGTATGTTAATTGAATTTCACTTTAAAAGGTCTATTTATTTATTTTTTATTAATATGAAACCATAGTTGTGGAAGAATTTTAGTGAAATTTTGTTGTTTTTGGCTAGTATTGTAATGTTATATGAATTTCTATTTTATTTATGTCCATATTTATTATTTGATAAATTTAGAGGTAATTTCTAACTTCAAGAAAGGCCAAATAAAAATATTTTGCAAATACTTCATTTTGTACACCACTTTGTTTTTCTCATGTCAGGCATGTAAAATAATGCTTTTGTTCCCCTCTTACTATTTTCATGGAGATTCCAGATACACAGAAAAGATCAGAGGGCTGGAAGGTTCCAACATTGTGAACTTCCGATAAGCTGCATTAACAAACAAACAATCAAATGACTTTATTGCTTGGGATTTTTTTTTTTAACACGTCAAAGTGTCGGCCAGGAAGTGAACCCCGGGACAACTACTTGTAAGGCGGCTGTGCTAACCATTCGGCCACCAATGCTTGACAGACTTTACCTATCAATCTGACATTCTACCACTGCACAAGCATAGGCTATTTTATTAAAACAATATGTAAATTTATAAAAGTTAATAGACTTACTACTAACCTTGTAAAAACCAAAAGGAGCTATGTTTAAGCATATCGTCAATGAATTAAAATTAGAGGTGTACAGCTAGTGGCTATTTTTTATGCAGTAATGAAATAGAATTGCAACAAATATCTCAGTTACATTTTGTCTGCACCAAATGGTTAAATAAAATTTTATTTTACTTCTACAAAATCTATATTCACATAAAAATCATTAATCTCAATAAAGTTTTTTTTTTAATTCAAAATATATGAATCAGATAATAACAAAGCAGGCTTAAACTCTGTCTCTTTATGACATATCTACATCACATGATCAATATTTCTTGCTCAAGCTGTTAAAACAGAAAAAAACTTCCATTGATTACTCTGGCTTGCACTGAGTAGCACTACTGTATGGAGAGTTTTGCCTGTTTCTCCTGTCCTTAAGAAATCAGTGAATTTAAAGTGCAAAAGAGTTTCACAGTAATATGTGTGGCTTTAAGTTACATTCATGGATAAGTCATACTTTTCTCTAACCATTTATGGGATCATGTGGTGACACTTATGATCACTAGGTACATGTTTAAACCCAAAAAGACACATGAATAAATCAGTTTCTATTCAAGAATGGCAACCTCTTTTTCAATAAAATATTTCCATGTAGTGATACTATTTGTGATAACAAGTAATTTAATTGAAATAATCTTGCTGAGAAGTATTGGGATATAAAATAATGATTGTTTTTATTAAACAAGGCAAAATTCTCCATAGAGTAGTGCCATCCTGTGCTAACCAGAGTAATCAATGGATTCCAGAAGGCTTGTGCATAAAATGCTTATCTAGTGCCTACTCATCTACTATCCCCAGACTAGTTTCTGGCTTGTGGCCTTCATCAGTGAAGAACGGGGATAGTGGATGAATAGGCACTAGATAGGGATTTTATGCATAAGCCTTCTGGAAACCATTGATTACTCTGGTTAGCACAGGGTGGCACTAATATATGGAGAGTTTTGCCTTGTTTAATACCAATTATGTGCTAGTATAAGAGATAGTGATCATGTGATTGTTTTTATGTTCACCTTTTTCCAAATTGCCTACATATAATTACTTTGTGAATATAAAACATTATTTAATGGTTTTATTGTTTGGATTCCTAAGAACTTCAAGCACCGGAAGTATATGGACTGGAATTGATTAGAGAATCTTACCCTCTGAAGACTGTTATTATACCAATACATTAAAGAACTCAGTGTTTCAAAGAAACAGTATCAGAATTTGGATATATTTACCATCATATGAGTTTTTGATTTTATATAAATTAAATCTACATATTTTTTCACCAAAATAATTAATGACAATATGCATTCAACATCTATAAGTAATTTGAAATATAAACTTTTTTTTTCTATAGTACAGGCTTTTTTATACCTGCACTTATATACGTAATTTAAAGGGGTTTGAACTCAAGACTTTCACACAACCCTCAACCATCCATGCTAACTCATACTGCCGATACATTTGATCACATACATGTTGAAAAGATAATCACCAATATACGTAGTTCATGCTAAACCAGCACTCGTCAGTTGGTCCAGATTATCATCTCCACACATATATACAATCAAAGCTCAGCTTATATTAAGATAGCCAATCTTCATATTTTTTCATGGACAGGCTTCAAACCATTCTACCTCATAAGAACAAAGGCTTCATAGTGAATAGTAGTACATTCAACTGCCATTCTTTTTTCCTAGATTCAAGTAAAAGACACAAATATTGAAAAAAATTAGAATCAAACAGGCTTAAGACTTTTCTTTCAAGGTGATGACCCCAAACAACCTAAATAATACTGATCATTAAATAGAACTCTAAAATCTTCCTTACATGATAATTATCTAGCCTGTTAATACCCTTTTTACTCCTGATTTTCTAAAAAAGCTGTTAAAAAAAGCTTAAAATGGACTGTTTAAAATTACTTGTCTTTTTGACCTGCTAAGAATATAAAGTCTATATTAACAATACTTTTATTGGATTGAATACTTCATAGAACTCTGAAATTGTAT
Source organism: Epiperipatus broadwayi (assembly GCA_028023455.1). Lineage (NCBI taxonomy): Eukaryota > Metazoa > Onychophora > Udeonychophora > Euonychophora > Peripatidae > Epiperipatus > Epiperipatus broadwayi. The sequence goes on from JAQFVV010000058.1 coordinate 4,194,602, forward strand.
ATACTTCAGAATTTCTAACCTCCAACATATATGATGAATATTTCTGACCAATGATATCACAAGGATACTGACAACTTTAGTGATTTAATGTTTTGTTGTTGTTTTTTTTATAAATAATTTTATTGAAAATCATATGTAATAATGATACAATTGTAAATCAAAAATAATAGTTATCCATGTTAGTCAGGCAACCAAATGTTCTGATGTGGTCACTGGTGTTGTTTAATCCAGCTTAATCAGGCTCCACGTGTTGTCAAATAAAAATCTGGATGAGATTATTCTGTCCTTATGGCGAAATTCCTTCAGCTTGGAAATGAATGTGTCTTCAGGCTTGGGATGAAAAAAGGTAAACTTGTTGTGACATCTGGCCAACAAGATGGCATAAGTGAGAAAGGTTGAGAGTCTTGTGGTAACATAATCCCTGGACAGGAAGCAGCTTTTGATATTTAAGATTTTGTTCAGGGAAATGTGGCAGTAGTGAGTAATGAAAGTTCTGATTTTGTCATATGCTGGGAAATCATTTATCATATGATCAAAGGTTTCACAGGTTCTATGGTAGTTGTGACACATAGGATCTATATTCTTGAGGAATCTCCTGTAGTGCAGGAACCAGTTCATCTGGAGTGAATTCAGGTTGATTTTCACTAGAAAGTCCAGGAACCTTGGCTCCAGATTGAGATGTCTGAAAAACCTGGTGACCACCTGATTGTTACCACCGAGGTAAGGAATGGTAGAGTTTTGTGTGGGAAATAGCAGGTTATGAGCATCCCAAATAGAGATTTTTTGTCTGAATACTAGGGTAGTGTGGCCATTTTGAGCGAGAAGGTAGTCAAGTATCTGATTTAGCCAGCTTATCTTTGAAGGTGGAGGTCTGTCTGATGGAATGACTGGTTGTTCCACTACAATCTGGGGAAATTTCTTTTGAAGGATGTGGATCAGAGAGTGGCACTTTTGGTGATGCATATAGGGTCGGTTGAATCAACTGCTTTCGCTTTGTTTTCATATCTGCATGAATCAAGCAATTTCAATGTTAGTCATAAAGATTTTGTATTCAAAATTTATTTTTCAATAGTTCACAGAAAAAAAATCTATCTACATATAAATTTTTATAAACTACATAACAAATATCTACATTTCGAATTGTTTATCAGCATTTCTTTTTCAAAATTAAAATGAGATTACAAAAAGAATGAAATCTAAACTAGTTCTGACATAAATATCAATATTAATGTCATCTTAAATCAGACGTCTGCATTATATCAACCAATAGCATCTAAAAATTTGTTTATCCATATCTCCAGCAGCGATTATTAATCTCAATGTTATATTCTCTTCATCATCTTTCCGCTTGACCTGTTATCCTTTATAAAGTAAAGCCTTTTTTCTTCTAAATTCTTTATAAATATTTAAAAGATTTAATGGAAAAGGTTATAACACGATGTGTTTACTCGATTTAAATTCTGTGTATTTGTTTCGTCTTTCTTGTGTATACTCGTATTTATAGTGGTCACAATATATTGTAATTACATTCTCTTTAAGTCTTGTGGAAATAAATGTATAGTTAAATTAATTCTAAAAGAAAAAAATGCAATATGTTATACCCAACTATAATATTAATCAGTTCATGATAATTTACTGCAGGATTTAAATAAATGTATATAGATTAAAAGGTAAAACAGATTTTAATAGCCTAGAAAGATTTCCGCATCCCTTCACAAACAATAATGAAGAATATATTATTGACCTTATCTTTTTATGTTTCATCTTCTACCTTAAAAATAGCTAGATATCCATTTATTGACCAAAAATTAGATGATTATTTGAATACGCTATAACACAGATATTTAAAAACGATTAAACTTCCTTATAAATATTCAGATATCTAAAAAAAGTTACAAGTTTCAACAATATTCAAACCGAAGTTATAGATATTGCAGAAATATATACTGAACATTACTTAGGAGGCTTTTCGTTAATATATATATGTAACTCATTATTATTAAAAATTGCGTATGTATTAAATAACATCATGTAGCAGTTATAGGGTAATAAAATTAGGAATTCAGGTGCTAAGAATATTTATATTAAACAACAACAACGAAGCTTAATTAATGTTCACAGTAACTCTTTTCCCTTATCATTTAAAGGTACAGCCTAAATAATATATATCTACATAAGCAAATTACCTTTGTTTTTTTGGTCAATATATTTGATTCAATTAATAAGACAGATCTATGGTATTGTTTGAAATTAATTGTTGTTTACCAAAATTTATTAATGTTATTACTAACGATGGTAAATCTGAAGCAGTTGAAATAAAAACTGTTGTTGTAGTGATGTGTATTTGCTCCAACACTGTTTTCAGTTTTTATGACAATGATCTTTGGAATTGTTTGTAGGCAGCTTAATGAAAAGACAGGTACAGGTTTGTGGTGGAATTTTTAAATTGAATCGATTAAAAATAAAAACTTGTTGGATTCTGGAATTACAGTATGATTGTCTTATTTTTGTCACTTCAAAAGACGTCTTCCAGAATGTCCTTAATGCTTTAAATGCAATTTACAAAGACTTTTATTAATTGATGTTCAAAAATTCAAATCGTATATCAACCATTTTAGCATAGATAGTTATCAACTTGAGAATGTATTCCAGTTTAAATACAATAGGTACTTTTATAAAAAGAAAAATGAGCTTAATATTGAAATACAACACACTCCAATGTGCTGTCACTACTTTTAACAGGTATTTCATCACAGGGAAATAATTATCAGCTATATATAAATCTTTTATTTTAGATTAATTTATTATATGGAAGTAAAACTTGGCTACCCTATTGGCTTAATATAAAGGCAGTAGAAAAGTTTCATTTAAGGTTTCTTGGTAAAATTTTAAAACTACAATGACAATATCATAAAACCACTCAATATGCTGAATGTGATACAATTGAGTCCATTACTATAAAATCTCACCTCAATTTGAAAGGCTAATTAATAAAGGTGTTTATAGTGAAATTAAGCATGTTTTTGTGGGAGAAGTAGACTGTCTATGATATAAGAATTATCTCAAAACCACTTTAGAGAACAGCAATGTCAATTATTTTCATTGAGAAGATATGGCAGAAAATAGAATACTTTAGAGAGTTACAATTAGACATGAAGTATTTGAGAAAGCAAAGTTTTGAGTTGAAGAAATTAGGAGACAGCATGGTAAAATATCAAGTAAACAGAAAAATGGGCCATCTTGTACTATATGAACCTATTTCATAGATTGATTTGTATACTCATCATAAAACACATTTCTAGAATGTTTTTTTTTCTTTTTTTTTTGTTAAATTGGAGTTGAAGTGACAATACTCATGTGCAAATGACTGTTTGTTTGTTTGTTTGTTTATTTTTATTATTATTATTATTATTATTATTATTATTATTATTATTATTATTATTTTATTATTTTATTATTATTATTATTTTTATTTATTTATTATTTTATATATTATTTTTTATTATTATTATTATTACTACTATTATTACTACTTTTATTATTGCTACTATTATTATTATTATTATTATTATTATTATTATTATTATTATTATTATTATTATTATTATTATTATTATTATTATTATTATTATTATTATTATTATTATTATTATTATTATTATTATTATTATTATTATTATATAAGCAAATAGAATACCATGGATAAGAAGCATCATTGTTCCTAGATAGTTTTGACATCATAGGCTACACTATTAACATAGCTTACTTATTATGTAATGTTTAGAGAAACCTCATAAATGTTAATGATTTCAAATCGTAGAGTTACATAATAAAACAGTAACTCTTCTTATATCATTAACACACATTATTAGATCAAATTACTTCTTACATTAATATAATATGCCACTTCTTAGCACTTAATAAAGCAATTTTAATTTATTTTCTGTTTTAGAATAACCAGCAACCTTCTTTGGAAAAAAAAATTAACCCTTTTGACTGAAATAGTTAAAGGCCCAGTGATATAGTGATCTAAGCATTTACTTTCCAGGCCCATGACCTGGGATTTAAATCTTGGAAAATATTTTCAGGTTCACAAGCAGGTGTAGGATATTATGTTCAAATAGCAACCACATTCAATCTATTAAAAAATTAAGTACTTACTACTGGACAAAAATCCTGGCTTAATATAGGTATTCTTGACTAATAGCAAATGCTATCCTTATGACCTGCTGATGCTACATTGAAAAAATAAAATTAAAAATCTTTTGTTGCTCAATTATATTCAATGATAAATAACTGAATAATTATTTGATCATCGGCAGTAATGCTTATTGAATAAAATTCCTGTTCTAATGCATGTTAAATTGAATGAATCTATTGAAATTATTTTATAGTATGGATCTTAATGCTAACATGTCACGTGATGAGGAAAGTTTTGATTGACCTTTTATAATATTATGCAAAGTATGATGGGTCATAATTCCAGATCTTTATAATTAAACTGTTTAAATAATCAATGGTATTACTATTGTTAATCCAAAGGAAAATGTGATTAGTTTGTGATGATAACAGCTAATGATTAGTAGAGGGGATTATTCCAAGCAAAAATTTCAAGATATTAAAAACTAGGATTATGTCCAGTTAATGTAAAAGAAGATGAAGCCACTAATAATAAATAAGAAATTATACTACAGTACTTCATATAAGGAATATCCAAACTGGAAATTTGGAATCATAATATAACTGAACTTTAAATATAAAACAAGGTACAAAGAAGATGAGATGAGTTTATTTTTTAAACAAGGATTATAGTCAGGCATGACCTACATTGTTCAGTGCAGTAACGAAGTAGCAGATTTTAGAGCTTAAAGTTCACAATAGATCACAATTGGACTCAATCATACCCAAAGTCTGAATTTCTTACAAACATCCAAACAACAAACCACTGAAATGATAATTTCAAAATCTTCAAATACCTATTTAAATAATTGTAAAAGAGCTACTACTTTGATGAAAATAATAAATTTCAGATGAGAAAATTTGATCAATAAAACTATCAACTACTTATATACTTTTTAATGAACTTGCCATGTCCGTGCATGTTTCTGTCCATATTTCCACATTTTGGAAATTTGCTCTGGCTAAAAATTGTTTTTTTAGTTTTAACAAAATATGTAAAAAAAAAAATTTAAATAAAGCTTTTGTGTAAACAGTACTAGTCAAATAAAAAGTAGAAAAAATAAAGTAATCTGACTAAAAAGTACAAAAAATTGAATCTTGGCTAATTTGTCATTCTTGAAAAATATGAGAGATCTTAAGAATCTAGATTTGTTATAAAACAATTGGAAAATGCATGAATATTGTCATTTCACAAAAGCATTTGAGGCCTTTTTGATTTTTATAATTTATTCAAATCTCTAATGCATTTTTAAAATGGCAATTCTATAATTAAGACTAGATTCTTAAGATCTCTGATATTTTCCACAAATGGCAAATTAACCAAAATTCGGGCTTTTTTTTACTTTTTAGTCAGATTACTTTATTTTTTTACTTTTTAGTCATCTAGTACTGTTTACATAAAAGCATTATTTGAAAAAAACATTTTATATATTATTTTGTCTTCTATTGATAATATAATAATTCTAAAAAAAGTCTACTATTTTGAAAAAAATAATAATTTTCAGTTGAGAAAATTTGATTAATAAATTAACAACTAATTTTCTATCAATAATATTATCATGAAAAAACATCATTATTGGTTCACAATAGAATGAGCTTCTCTCCAAATTTAATTCTACTTTTTTTCTTTTGATTTATAATTTTTTATGTTTAGCAAATTTCTTTATCTTATTCAATAATATTACATGTAGACTGTTTTTAGGTCTCTTGTAATTTTTTGAAAGTGAGATTAAAATATTAGTTGATCATCTACTGACTTACTTTTTAAAATCATTTATAGCACAGACATATGGTATCACTTTTTTATATAATTATGGTGAACTATTTTGATTATGATTGCAATGAATACTTTTATTTATTGTCACTGTAGACTAAAAAACCAAAAAATAATTTTTTCTTCAATTGTAACTAGGATTATTATATTTAACTTGAAATAAAAGTGATAATGTCCAAAAAACAATTAAGTCATCTCAAGTGGGATTTTTATATTTAATTGATTTAATTCATTTCAGAACTCTACCCGCACACACACTTTTATTTCAAGGTAAATATAAAAATCTCAATTGCAGTTGAAGAAATAATTAATTTCTGGTTTTTAGGCCACAATGATCTTAAATAAAAGCATTCGCTACAAATACTTTTTAAAACCATTATTTTTAGATTTATAGCATTTTGATCTTTTTTTTTCCAATTATTCCAAATTGTCAACTTAATGTTTTAAAGTAAAATCAAATGTATTAAATAAAATTCATTTACAATAAATTTTTATTTATTTGGAAAGCATTTTAAAAAAATAAACTTTTTCAATGAAAAGAAAAAATGGTATATACTTTTTTAAAATGTGAACTTTTAATATCAAAGATTTGTTTTATTTCAATTTTAAATAATTGTAAAATACTTTTAAATATAATTTTCTTTAAAATTATATACATATATTACTCTCTCACACACACACACACATTATTGAATTGATATCAACATGTTTGAACTTTTATATCAAAATATTTAAAATGTTATTTTCCAACTCCTTTAGGTTAAAGAAACTAGTAAACCTACCTAAGATATTTTAGTATCAAATTATCTACCAACTGCTTTAGATTAAAAAGAAATTAAGGAACTTACTTAAAATATTTTAGAGTCATAATGCTTTGTCAGTAATTTATAACAAATGTACAAAATTTGAACAAATTCTATTGGATATTAATATATTGAACCCTGATTTTAAAATTGTACCCAAATAAAACAACAAACATATAAACAAAGATTTTAACTTAAATAAAAGCATTTAAATAACAATATTCTCTATTACAGAATACTCTTTAAATTTATATTAAAATTATTTATTTAACAAATGATGACCAAAGATTTAATAATAATAATAATAATCATCATCATCATCAAATGCCTTTATTGCTAAGAGTTTATAAGAAGTTAAAGTACTGTAAATGACAGAAATTGATATCAATCCAAAAACAGTATTTTCCAAAATCTTCTATTCTATCAATGAACTAAACAAAAGAGGGCAGCATATACTTTATATCTAATCTCAGCCTGTTTTCTACTTTAACTTGTTTTTCCACTTTTTTCTGTGTTGGAAAAAAAAATATTTTTCATGATTCTCATGTTTATGTGAGATTGTATTTTTATTTCTTCTATTTTTCTCAAGTTTCACACTATTATTTATTATTAGTAAGTTATTTTCACTATTGTTATGTCTTTTTTTATATGAAGACAACAATGATAAAAGTCTTCTAATCTATTTTAATATTTATTTTTACATTATAATTCAATATTTATAACAGATAATGATATTTTAACTACAATTATACAATTATTAAATATTGAGACATCAATTACCAGATCATGGTTAATAAACACTGTGGCACGACCTTCCTCTCTGATGTTAGAGACAAACATTGGAGATCCAATAACCAGATCCCACAAACCATCAGCATTTAAATCAACTGCACACACAGCTGCTCCGAAAAATTCTCCAACCTTCAAATATATTTTAGAAAATGTAATAATAAATTAAGTTAAAAGTATAGAAGAATATATGATTTATTAATATAGGTGTGTTTCAATTGTTAGCAATATTTTTATAATCGAAATTGAAATGATTGTATAAATTATTTTTATGTATATAAACATTTATTATGCAATCTTTTAATAAGTAGTGAATGTTTATATTAGTTATTACAATTTGATTTTCAAATCTTAATGTTTTTCTTCTCACAACTTTGATCCCAAAGACTTCTGAAAAATACATTAAAGATTATTACTAATCATTTATTAAACTAATGATTATCACTAACATGTACCTAAACTTAAATGTCAGTTAAAGATTAATATATCTATTTTATTAATTAACTTAAGCACATGGAATAATTCAACTCTATGTTTATCATTCATGATTTTTATTTTACATTATAAGTATATACACAAATACAAAAGTATACAAATTATAGATAAATTAAATAATCTTTAAAATAGCCTTGGGGAAAGCAAGATCTTTTGAACAACCACTCTTAGAAGGACTGTAGAGGAGAAGGCAGTAGTTACTAAGCTTGTTGACTGTTGACTGGTAGAGATTGAGTAGCTTTTCATTTCTGTTTAAACATGATCAGTATCTGTTTATCAGTCTGATTTTGCAAAACTCTAGGTGGGTTACAAATGTAAAGCAAATAATAAAAACTAAAGTCACCCAAACCATGGATCTACTTTTTATTTAAAAGTTGTCTTGATAATGGATTGTAAATTCATGGTGTGGATAGACTGTGGCTATTATCATGTGATACATATAAATGTAAATCACATGACCTCAGCCAATGCTTAAAATAAAAAATAAAATATCATGTTGTCAAGACAACACTCTTACAATAAAGATGCACTTGTATTGTAATATATATATATATATATATTGTAACTGTTTGGGTTACATGGCACACAGCAACAGAGTTGTGTGTGCATATATATATATATAAAGTAATGGAAACATAAAAATAAACACAGACAAAATGTTTGTAGATATTTTCTGCATTTCACTTGGAATGAAAGTAATAAATAAAGGGTTAAATAACTCTGAATTAAACAGAATTTTATTATAAATTTAAACATTTAAAAAGATCTAAATATTATTTGTAACTCTGATTTTGAAATTTAAAAATAAGCATGTTTTCCAATAATTATAAAAATGTCTATTATCTATTTTTGAAAATCTTTTTAATTAATTGATAAATCTATATTTAAGTAAAAACATGTATATCACATCTTGGTAAAACTTCTAACTTGCTTTTCAAAGGATTAGTGATCTTTTTGAAAAGATAAAAACAAATTTTAATTTAGTGTTGTTGTCATCTCCCTAATGCAAGACCCCACTCTTATAAATAGGGCTGATAAAAATATCAGTTCAGTCTGGTTTTAGTTCTTAGCTGGCCCAAACAATCTCGATAGTAGTTTTTGAAGAGTTGGCAACATATGGCCAGCTACAAAGTTGTTTAAATTTTGTTGCAGTTTGTTGAAGTTTGAAGTAGTTGACTTTAGCTGTCCAGAAGAGATGGTTTCCAGAGCTATATAGATAGCTACCATGGAAGATGTAGCTAAAGTCAAGACAGGAGGAAGCAGCTGCTCAACAGTTCAAAGTTAGAGCTTGAATCCACATGGAGGAAAATGATCCATTTCTTTGAGTTGAATTTATAGCTATAGATGTGTGCTAAGAGGACAGTTGCTTACCTGAAATCTATCAAACCAAAGTAACTTGCTGGCCTGGAGCTTACCAAATCTTAATCTAAGTGGAACCAACTGCAGAACAACTCTTACCTGGACCAAAAACTAAGCTTACCAGGAAAACCCCATAAGTTTCTGAAGAAGTAATTATACATATGCTGACATATCTGTATGCAGAGAAGCACAGATAAATCTATAAATGGTTGGTGAGTTAGTTTAAAATTCTTAAAATGACTTTTGAATTTATAACTTAATAACTTAAATTAAAACAATTCAATAATTTTCTTAAGTTAGATAGATGTCTAAGAGAAAATAATTCACAGATGATTATACATATATTTTGTAAGAAAGTTATTTCAATAATCCTTAAAAAGACATTTTTTAAACCTCTATTTTTAAATTTAGTCATTATGATTAATGGCAACCTGCAATAGTGATATAACTTAAAATAAGTAACTAATTCTTGCTTAAATTTAAAAAAAAACTTGCAAGAGTATTTGTTATTTTTAAAATCTATATTTTTAAATTATTCAATCAACAATAATCTGTCAAGATTGACTTTTATTTTATTTTTTGACAAGAAAAAGAAAAAAATGAACTTATAAACTGATATTTTAAAAAAAAAAAAAAAACTGTAAACTATTATGATAGAATTTGATAACTGGTTTTTTTATTGATATACATGTATATGTGTGAAATTAATGTATTTTAACCAAGGAATTAATTATGAAAAGTATAGTTTGAATAACTTTTATTATTTTGTCAAATCAAAAAAATATCAAATGATGTTAACAGCAGTGTGTGCATAAATAGCTAAACACGCACAAATATAAGTAAAATGTAATCTTTTTTTATTATTAAATGTCAATTCAAATATGCCCATTTCTAAGTTGTACTGCACTCTGTATATATATATGTATATATATATATATAAGAAAACAAACCAAAATTAACGGTGAATATAATATTATAGTCTAAATTATTTTGTAGCACTTTCAATTACATGGTAATCCTCATCAGCTTTAACTGAATTTCAAATTTTAAACTTAATGCTACATATATTTTCATAAGCTGTGTATGGCAGTATTTGCAGTTTACCTATTAATAACATTGTTCTTATATTTATCAATTAATATTGCCTCTTTAATTTTCCTCTTTTTATGATTTCTTTCTTCCATTAATATTTTTATTTCATTACTATTAAATGTAAACTTATAATTACAAGTTTTTTCATGGTCAAAGAATACTGAAGCTGTATTAAATTGACTATTTACGTTATTTTTAATTCGATTATATAATAATTGATGCTCCTTCAATCTTTTTTTCACAGAACATCTCGATTCACCGATGTAAAATATACGTCACATTAAGTTTAAAATTTGAAATTCAGTTAAAGCTGACAAAAATTGAAAGTGCTACAAAATAATTTAGACTATAATATTATATTTACCGTTAATTTTTGTTTGTTTTCTTATATATATATTTTATAATGGGTATTGTATTATATATATATATATATATATATATATATATATATATATATATATATATATATATATCAATTGTATTGTAAATACTAATGTGTATCAGATAGATACTTATGTGTAAATTTTAATCATTTTTTGAAAATTCAAATGTATTCATTGTAAACTAATGTATCGCACATTGAGCAAATTATATATATGTGTGGCCCCATTAAGAAATAATGCAAATCATAATGTAATAACTTGAATTGTGTCTAGTAATTTTGTAAATCACAAATGTGATAGTTTTATTATTGTGTGTTAATCAAAATCAGAAAGCTTCTAATTGTAGAACCATATTCTAGAGACTGTAATATCATTTTTTATTGCTGTTAATAAACTTATGTGGAATTGTTAAAATTGTATTCCATCATTTCTTGGTCACAGAGCTTATGTTCTCTGTGAGCTAGATTCAAGTATAGTGATCTGATTATATGAATGGGGATGTATTTAGTGCTTTTGAGCATTCAGTGATGATCAATGATCATCATCCTGGTTGGTATATAAGATTATATTCTTTAAATCCCATGCACTACATTTCATTTTATTTTAGTCTTAGAAATTAAGTTTGTAGTTGGCCAGTACATTAATAGTACTAAGTGGCCAGAGCATTGATAATAATCAGCATGTTTTTGTCCAAGCATTATTGTTTTGATTTTTATGTATTCTGATGGATGAGCACTTAGTTGGTATATCCAAATTAGTGGTTCCAATATCTGCCATAATCTGGCAATGGCTAAATAGTGAGCCTGGTCTACAGAAGACCCATTTCCAATCCAGTCACCAGATTGACTGTTGATTTATATTGATTTTATTTGACGTTGATCATTTAAGATTATGAATGGTTATTTTGAGTATTACTTACTTTTACTTATTATAATACTGGTGGATTTATAATTATGCTTTTAGTTACTCTGAGGAGTGACTAACTGATCTCTTCTGATCTTCTGATCTAGCTGGCTGATCTCTCAGAGATCTCTTGATCTAATGCTTACTTTGAATATATAAAATTGCTTATATATTTTTTGGATGTTAAACATTACTTTAACATTTTTTTAATAATATCTGATTAAAATTACTTTAATATTTACTTATTATATTTTGAAATATTTTTGTCATCACCCCAAGGATGACCACCCCATCTTTCCATCCTGTTACAATATATATATATATATATATATATATATATATATATATATATATATATATATATATATATATCCAAAATACCTAATTATTCTGGCAGCATTCCTTGTGAGGCAAGTATAAAGTCTGAATATAGCAGGATAGATAAAAGGTCAACCATTTATCTATGCTTTTACCTTTTAACGATTTTTTTATTCATACTTTATCTTTGTTTAGTGTTTTGGTGAGGATATGAATGGTGAACCATGATATTTTTAAACAGGATTGAGTTATTACACTAACGCCATATAAACGTAAGCAAGGAAACAAAAGTGAGAATTTCTAATTTTGCAACCACAAATACCAAACATTTTTCAAAGATCTGGATTGTCAGTGTTTATATAGTATATACACAAATGTAAATAAAGTTTATTATTTAATCATGTAAATATATGCAGACAATGTATGAATAAAATATCTCATTATTATGGTACTTTAGCGAATCAATATATGCCATTCATACATTTAAATGTATTTTAAACATCGATTACGCTAATGAGAAATGATTATGTAAAAATGGATTCTTCTTATTAAAAAAAACTGCCAGGAATTATTTGTGTGTGCGGAAGGATAATAATTGTAATTTGTAAATATGGTTTGTGTACCGTAGATACGATGACTGCCGAAGATTAGAATCATCATGCCTAACATATATATATATATGTAATTCTGGTATATTCAAATTGATGTATGAAGAACTTTCTTCAATGCAAGGCAATGGATTATAATTATCTACTGCACATATATAGAAATTGACCACACAAGCTAAAACTTAATGATAGATTTTACAGTTTTCTAATAAATTTTCTGTTATTTATTCTTTTTATTTTGTTATTTTACATTAAATAAATTTGTTTTGTTACTTCAGATTATACTGAGTTTATTTAGATTTACCATGATAAAAATACTCAGGGATAAATAAAGATCTAATGTATTTTTTTTTCTTTTTATTAACTGCTAATTGACAAATAATATCTGGAATAGATTGACCGTTACTTTTTATTGTTAAGTCTAATGATGTCATTAAACCATGTAATACGAGTGTTCCATTAAGGATGCACTGGAATATTAACCATTCAGTATAGTCACCATAAATCTGGTATATAGTACCAAAAGCGATTGGTGAATTAGTATTTATTTTTTATTTTAAAACTTTTTACTGTGTATTATTTATATACATGTTGGATATTTACATTTGAAACAGAATTGTTGATTTATTTATAATGTCAATTGGTAAAATTTAATTTTCTTTAGATATTCAACATTAACACCCATCTTGATAAATATGTAAAATAATGTTTCTTTTTTTATTTTGTGATATTTTTCTGTAATAAATATTTGTATGTTAATTGATAAATGTTAATTACAAGAAGAGACAATATTTTATTGCTCATCCTAAATAAAAATAAAAATTTATTTGCTCTGATGACAAACCACACCCATATAACTACCGATACTGCTCAATGAGCAGCTCCAATGATGCTTATTGCACACGTTGATAAAAACAAATGAATCTCAGACAGAACTTGTTGAAATTCTCCAAATATGATGTTTCTCCCACTGCCATATTTAGCACCACCTTTGTATAGAATCTCAAGTATCAGCTTAAAATAATTCTTTTTAAAAACAATTTAATTAGTTGTATTTACATAATAATTATGGCCAATATTGAATGATGTTATATTATTGATATTTTCAAGCACAAATTAAGTAATTAATTTTTTTCTGGGGGTGCTGCAATATCACAGTGCCTGTGGACCAGCTGCCACTAGGCAATATAGTTATTTTAGGTTTAAATTTTAGTTAGTGATTGCAACTGATTCTATTTATACATATTGTAGTGGACAAAGCCTCTGTATGTATAATCAATATCCATCACCATAGGGTAACTATAGATTCACCATCTAGACTCTCTTTTCAAGATATCATTATATGATAGTTTTCTCATGAGGACCTTGAACTACATATTCATACAAAACCTTAAACCTTTACTAGCAGATTGTATTATGCCTCTGGATTGCGGAGATCAAAAGATTCCTTAAAATCACAGTTGGCAACAGCAGATATTACTAATATAATAAGAAATGAAAATTAACAGTTATAGTATACAAACAGAAAGCAGAAGTTTATAAATTATAACTTTATAAACTAAGTGTTGTTTGAACAATGTATGGTTAACTTTATGATCAGTTGACCTGAATTATTTTGTGTTTTGACCAATTCACTCCCTAGTGAATTTTTTCATAAGTATTATATGTTAAAATGCATGTAAAATGGTATATTTTATTATAATAAATTTTTTGCCAAAAATTTTGTGATAAAAAGCAGGAAATTCAAAATTCCCACTCTTACAATAGACATAAGCCCCACCCTAACATGTTCAGTCATTGTCTGTTGCCAAGGCTGTGAAAACATTTGGTGTTTTATGACATTGTAGTTTCCAATGATGCAAAAACTTGTTTATTTGCAAAGTTATTACACTTTTAGATATATTATTTTTAAATAATTTATACTATATTTATTAGATATCAAGAAATATAAATTATTAATAACTTATTTTGACTTGAAATACTTTATTTTTAAAAATATAACATTATATTAGCAGCTAATGTAAATATGGCCTGAAGCAAATTAGAAAACTAGTTTTGACGTAAACAATCTACTTTATATTTACAAGTAAGAAAATATCGCAATTCAAAAAATTTAAACTTTAAAAGCATAATTCATTACATATAAGAGAAATAAATAATAATTTGTTCAGATGTTTAAAAATAATCAGAATTTAAAAATATCTTTTTGATTTTATAAACTGAAAATAATCTTTCTAGAAATGATGACGTGTAAAGTATTTGTTTTGATTGTGATCTCATTTTTTTAATATTTACAGAAACAAAATGTGAACATTTAAAATTTATTTCAGTAGTAAACAAAAATATCTATCAAATGAAGTCAAATTTATTATTTTCTGAAAAGTAATAATCATTTTATCATATATTTTACATTCATGTGTGAGACAAAGAAAAACATCAGAAAGTGCTGAAATGTGAGAGGCATTATGCTGCATTTTGGAACAGTTAAATGTGGATATTATATATATATATGTATTATAATAGAATCCTTATTGAGATTTTATATTAGCTTTAAAAAAAAAATTGTGTTGTATCTATTTTTAATTCCTGCTTATGTTTGTTTTATTTTAAAACATTTACATTTCATTTACAAAAAACTAATAAAATAGCTTTTGAATTATTTACACTTAAATGTAAATGAATTAGTCAAATAAATAAATGGATCATGATTATAAGTTGAGATATTAATAATAATTATTTTAATTATAATATTCATTTTTATACACATATACGTACTTTATAAATATTTATATTTTGAATTGGGAGTTATTTTCCTGTAATAAAATTTATATAAAAAATAATTTAAGATATTTTTTAAAAAATCTAAAATCAACATTTATTTAAATGCTTGGTAGTTCTAAATTGTTGTCATACAGTGTGTAAGTCTCTAGATGAAGATAATAAGATAATACATCACATGAAAAGTGTTCTAAAAATATCATAGTAATGCTGACATAAGTGCAGTTATTTTAAGATGTTTACTATCTTTGAAAAAATATTTCTTACCACTTCAAAAATAACCTTTATAAGATTTGAATATCTTATTTTCCCTGTAATTTCAAAATCATCAAATTGTTGAAGTTTAAAAAAATGTCTTGATAGTGAAATCAATAAAGGAGAAAGGAGGGGCACTGCTTGACCCTTTCTTGAAATATTATCACTGTATCCCCTAAAATTTTGATTAATATTCAGCAAAAATAGGAATCATACCAATAATGCTTACACCATATAACTAAAAAAAGATTTTAACATTAAAATTTGCTCTACCTATGAAAGTAATATTTACTGAGGCTATAACCTCGATAATATGCGTGTAAAATGCGATAGTAGGGACCTCTACAGGTGTTTTAACCAAGCTTGTGGTTAAAACACCTGTAGAGGTCCCTACTATCGCATTTTACACGCATATTATCGAGGTTATAGCCTCAGTAAATATTACTTACGTAATCAATGTGCGTTTAATAAATTTATAATTTCTACCTATGAAAGTAATAGAAATCTACTGCTATTAAAAGAAATCTTTGGAGAATAATTGTTGACATCTACAAAAATTAACCAACTATAAATATTTCCAAAAACTGTTCAATCTCCATTTAACTGGATCAAGAACAATAGACCATTCAAATTTTTAAAAGTCAACTTAATGGAACTTATTTACACTTAAGATTGATCTTCCGAATTCTTATCAGTTCTGGAATGATCAGAATAAAAGAATTATTTATAAAGATTTTTAAATAAATGAATTTCGTTTAATAATTTTTTTTTTTAATATTTTACTTGTTACTGCCATGATATGCTTTCTTTTCTTATTTTTAGCACTCCCAAAAAAAAAAAATTATGCATACCAGATAAATTAATTTCTTTTTAAATTTAAACATATACATATATTTGCATATACACTACAATACATTGTGTGCATAAATGGATTGTGTATATATTATGTATCTTTATATTTTACGTACTTTTGAAAATAACTAGATATTTGATATATTTAAACAATGTTATTTTAACATTTTAAACATTTAATTACATTGTTTTCCGAAGTTGAATTTATTTGATATTACTATGTCAGTAAAGTTTGCATGAATTATTAACGAGGGTAGTATCATTATAAATTTAAGCTTGGTTAGCATGTATATTTAAAGATGGGTTCTTTATTTATTTTACTTAGTATTAGGATATGTAATTATATTTAATTATTGAGAGATGATGAATTTGTCCTCACCTAGTTCATATATTTTGTAATCTTATGTCATGAATCATAACTTATAAAGAAATAATTATAAGTTAGCTTGGATTCATCTTTTTATAGGAATTTTTAGATGTGTCTGTATGTGAATAATTTAACATGCATAACATAGATATTAGTATTTTAATAAACTATCCAAGAAACATGTATATAATGATAATTTCTTTAGCATAACATTTAATAAATATATATAGTTAATAATGATAACCACTAAACATCACATGATCACCATCTCTATACTAGCACATAATTGTTGTAAACAAAGGCAAAACTCTCCATACAGTAGTGCCACCCTGTGCCAAACAGAGTAACTAGTCTGGGGATATTGGATGAGTATGCACTAGATAGAGATTTTATGCACAAGTCTTCTGGCATCCATTGATTACTTTGTTTGGCATAGGGTGGCACTACTGTATGGAGAGTTTTGCCTTTGTTAATAATGATAACCCTGGTTAAGTTTTCTCTTTCCAGATGTACAACGGAAATTAATGAAACTGATTTGTCTTGGCATCTCATTTATTGTACTTTGTGTAAACTATAATAGTTAATTGTAAATAGCATATGAAATCTCAGAATTGATAAATTATCATCTGTTAATATGAATTTTAAGTTAAATGTAAATAAAGATGTATATGATTTTTTTTAAACCTGGTTTTTTTTTACTTATCACCATAGTGAATTCTGGTCACATGATATGCTTATAAGGTTAATGTAATATTTACCTTTAAGATTGAAGAACATTTGATTATTTTGACTATGTTTTGAAATTAATAAAATATCCCTTTGATTCCAGAATAGGTCTTGAGTCAACCTCGTACATTGACATGTATATGTCTGTAACTGAACAGGATATGTCTGTAACTGAACAGGAAGTAATTATAGTTCCCAATGAGTTTATCACATTTGCTATCCTATCACAACCATTCATCGGCCCAAAAGTCAGAGCAACCTCTCAGACAATAGATATATTATAAACATACACTTTTGTCAAGCAATTCATATAGCATATGTTACAATTCAACTTACTATTCACAATATTTCTAGAGAAACCTCAAACTTATTTTTTTTTATTAATTATAATTCTGTCCCACATTACTGAAATATATGATCAAAGACATGTGAAAAGAATGAATGAAGTTGCATTGTAACATGTGTATATGAATAGCTTGACAAAATGTATATTTCTAATGTATCTATAATTTGAGAGGTTAGTCTGACGTCTGGGCTGATAGATGGTTGTGATAGGATAGTAAACGTGATATAACTCATTGGAAGTTTCAGTTGCTGCCTGTTCAGTTACATATAATCTGAGTTATTTACTTATTTGCATATATATGTCTGTATATAAATAATCTAGAGAGATATAAATAATTTCTTAATTTAAATTTTGTTCATGCTCACTGTTTCATAAATTAGTACCGAATGTAGGAAGTATATTCAAGAGATATTTCCTGTCCTTACCTCCCATGTACCGTTTTAATATATGTATAATTCTAATGATTTTCATTGAGCACATAATAATTTTACAATTGAGGTTTATACAATTCTAATAATTTTTAATGAATATATAAATAATTTTAGATTGGACTTTATACATATAGTATACTTCAAATTAAGTCACATGCAACTATTATAACAATTTATTGAAATGTCCTCTAGCTATGGCAGAATATAATTTTTATGAGAAAAGAATGGTCTGTCTTCTCTTGGTTACTTTATCTTTTAATGGACAGATTACTCTTTTCTTATAAAAATTATCTTATTCTATGGCTAGAGAGCATTTGAATCAGCTATTATAACAATTATATGTGTTAATTAATACAAGTATTATATTTACAACTTTAAGTTGATTCAAAATATTTCTAAATTTAATAACTGAATATTGACTCACATGATCACGTATGGAGAGTTTTGCTCTGTTTATGAATATTGACTCGTTGTAAATCGAAAGATTTCGCGAAAGTTAATGTTTAACAGAAATAGTGGACTTAATCAGTGAAGAATTTATTAGCTTTATGCTCCCAAATCAAAATGCTTTAGATTTGCCTATATAATTAAGAAAAACAGGTTAAGAGATAAGAGGGTCCCTCTTATCTTTATAAAGTCGAATCTCCCGTTATGATTTGTAGAGGTCTCTCTTGCTAAAATTAAGCACTCAAGGCGCATGTACTAAGGTTTTACCTATATAAGTATTACAAGTATTATATGTAAATTATTAAAGTCAATCAACATTTGGACAATATCGATCAACAATCTCAACCTAATTTTAACAATTAAGTACTGAAAGTATTCTATATTACATATACATATGATGAAATGAATATTTTTTCAGGCAAAAGAGTTAAAATTCATGGAAGTTTTCAAGGTAGCAATCATGTAGACTTATATATATATATAAAATGTCCGTTAATTAAAACAAAATTATAATCATAAAAAATAATAATAATAAATTTAACGGTAATAAACTATTATAAAGTTTTTCAATCCGCAGAAGTAATTTAAAATCGGTAATACAGGTGATTTGAGTTGATGACGTTTGTTTCCACTTTGTTTGTTGTTGTTTTTTTAATTTAATGGCAGTTGAGGCATGTTTAAGAAATTAACCAAAAGTACTTCTGTGGATTAAAAAACTGTTTACAATAGTTTATTATCATTAAATTTATATATATATCAACAAATATTATTTGCCTTTGACTGGGTTAAGACAGTCATTGCAAAGAATAAAAATATATTTTAAATACATGTTAATATAGATATATGTCTTACCTGTTTTCCTTTAAAATGAAGAAAATAATTAAACCTTTCTACTCTATCTTTAGAATCATATAGGAAAACCTGAAATTAATATATATAAATATATACACGCACATTATGCATTTGCATTTTAAAATAACCATGAAGTATTTACAAATGAACTATTTATATCAAGACAACACTTCTAAATATTATATAACAATTGAGGTGATACTTTTCAAAGACCTACTAATATTTGTGTAGTGCCTTCTAGGATCCAAGATAAATGAAAAATTAATCCATCTTACATGGATAGTACATCTATTAGATAAATATCAAACCACTGGATTTGTCCTCCAGATTATTATGATGTTTCAAATGAGGTTATATAAATATTTCAACTGATATTGATTTTTTTTTAATAAATATCACTGTCCAATTCATTAACCATCTAAAATAGAATCAGCAAAATTGGTTTCATATCTAATCTGCAAAGTTGATTACTCTGATACTAAAGGGCATTACTTTACATAACTAGCACTTTAAAGTTTATGTTCCAATTATAAAATATTTCACTAATGTAATAAATAATCATCATTATTATTAATCATTTTCCAAAACTCTTTCACCTATTTATGCAAATGATTTTTCCCAATTCTTTTTCTCTTCGCTCTATAATTCAAATGTCTCTAGTTACTTCGTTTTCTAGATCATCTACCGTCTTTTTCATCTCTATCCCTTTTTATCTTGCCACCACAATGACCTCTAATATATCAAAATTGTTTCACTTCCAATAATCTAATTATTGTTTCTTGTTTTCATTTTTTCAATAAATAATTTATATGCACTTTTTTATCTTTTTTTTAATCATCTTCCAAATATATATTTTTAAAATCATCATTCTAATTCTTTCTTATTTTAAATCAAGAAAATTTTTGCAAGGTATACTTTCACATAAAGCTAAATTCTATCAATTATTATTACTAATAAGAATAGCAGGATAGTAGTAGTAATGGCGATATAGTAGTGAGAATAATAATATGTAAAAGCATGGTTTACTTTGTGTGCATAATTATATCAACTTTAATTTTTATAAACGAGAATAAACCTCCAATATAAGTTAGTTGTGAATTTAGCTTCATTTAAAAAAACATCCTCTCCCAAGTCTTTTATTCTCTTATCACAAATTTTAAACAAGAGTATAAATGCACACTGCTAATTCTAAAAATGGTCTTTCTTTTCTCTGCGCCCCGCCCCTCTCCCAATGAAAACAAAAATAAAGTTTAAGCTGTATCCATTGAGTTCCAAGCTTTATTATCAAAAACTCATATTTAATACAGGTAAAAGCATGTTGGCAAACTTTTTTTTTATCATTCCAAATCTGAACTTCCAACTTGAAGTTAATGCAATCTTTTCCCACTAGGGCAATGAGAAAAAATTTGAAATTAGTAAGCAAAAAGTTGCCATCAGATAATACCGTTCCACAAAGGACATATACTCTAGATTACACACAATATTCAAGTTCTTACTTTATCATCGTAACTGCTTATTATTCACAGTAGATGATCTCTTTAATCATCTTTCTATGCAGATCTACAAAATTCATAATCATTACTATTTTTCTAGAATGCCTTTTTTTAACAATAAATCTTTTTCCCACTCCTCTGAACAATTTGAGAGCTATCTCTATGGCACAAATCCTAATGAATCTCATTGAAACATAAGTAATAAATAAATAATATTATCCAACTATGCCCTTTTCCATCGCTTTTACAAATCCGATTTTCTAATTTTAAAAAAAAGATCTTAAAACTTCTGTGGCTGATACTCTTTAACATTATGGTACATCAGTCAAGACAATCAAATAAATAGATCCCATTATAGTGTGGTTAAATATTTCCATTGCTTTTGATCAATCCCAATAATCAAACACTTAAACTATTACAACAAAATAAGGCTAATCTCACTCTGCTTCGTATAATGAACAACTTGTTACTCAATAGAGTAATTCATATCACTTTAAATGGCAAAACATCACCAGGGTTTTTAGCTCACAATTCTATTTCTAAAGCACTTCCCACTCCCTTATCACTTTTTTTTCATTTCCCTATATTAATCCGCTCATCAAATAAAGTGCAGTATTCATATATTAATAATATTGCTCTTTCAAAAAAATGTTTTCCTTAAGTGTATCCAATCTTAAATAACTTTAGAAAACAATATTCTCTTAAAGCAATCATTATTCTTTTCTTCAATGCGTTGAGCAACAAATTCTTTGGTTTTCTCTCTATTCCTTTCAGTCAATATTAAGAGAAGTGCTATACAAAGTTCTATTTTAACCTTCATCAAGAAAATTATTTTTTTTTTTGTTTTTAACCTACATTTCAACTCGTCCAAAGTTTTCGCCCAATACACAGTTCTTTTTTAAAAATCATCAATCATTTGCCTGTGTTCGGTGCAATAGGTGGCGTGCTAAACTTGGATCAAGAGATTTCTGGATCGATTCTGGCATTCACAGATCTGGCGCTCAAACTTCTTATGAATTACTAAACAATAAAGTCATATGTCTTTTTTATCAATCATTTATTCATTATAAATTTCATTTTATCTTTAACAAAAAAAAAGCAACTCAGGATTAGTTTAGAGCAAAAAATGTCAGACGTTTCATTATATATCTCTATATTATTTACAGAAAGCAATGAACGAATTACATATACGTATAACTTTATTCTGTCATTTTCGCCAACACTTCTAGCTACTAATAATCAATTTACTAAATCTTATTTGGAAAAGTATCACCCTTCATAATTCATCTAATTTCCACTCTTTTCTTATCCAAGATTAGATATTGAGAGTCAGAAAAATAAAAATTAATCAATCGCGATCCATTTTCTGATTTAATAACAGGTACAGTCATCAACGCAGCCGCCTTGCAAGCAGCAGTTGGTTGCAGATGGTTGTTGCGGGTTTGCCTCCCTGCCGATGCCATGACATATGAAAAAAATTCAAGGATTTGTACATAAAATCTACATATTTGGATTTCCTCATTAAAATTAATATTAGAACTCATATGCTACAAATGATTTTCTCTTTATTAGAATGGCATTTGTTACTTACTCATTTTGTCATAACATCTCTTCTCTACAAAACATTTCTTCTTAGAATATCCTTTACAGACTCACCATACTCTAATTCTCACAATTTCTAGTTTACACGTGTTTCCTTTTAACTTTATTGAGAGTATATTTCAGGACATTTTGCAGTTATAAGAATCTCCCGCATTTTACTAATTTTTACTGTCAGGTATTAAAATAACACTTTGTATTAAATCCACTTCTCAAAGCTAAAATCTCTCTTTCTGTTTAAGTTGAAGCAAACTGAAACCAAGCACATGACCATATGATAAATTGGAACTTGGTCTTGCTTATAATACCATGACAGTTGTCAGATTTACCGTACATGAACATACATATATTTATAATAATGATGATAGCAAACAAGTGTATATCAAAGTTTGTTTGTTAATTTATCTGTATCTTTTATTTTATGTTCATCTTAATTTTTGTTTTTGAATGTAAAGTAATCAAAACATTTTTCCCCACAATAATTGATAATTTTTTTTTGTTTTTTTTCTTTACCAACATTACTTTGTATTTTTTATTTTCATATCATTGGGTAAATTTTATTTCTTTTAATATCTTTTTCACAGCCTGTTTTATATACATTCTGGATTTTGGTTTTTTATCAATGCTTCCTTATTTCAAGTTCATCATACAGTAACCATCCATCAACTAAGAAAGTTAGACCATTCTCTTTTTCTATGCATTCATTTCATGACAATCTTCAATTTTAAGATGAACTAGAATTACCAAATAATCTCCACATTCACATGCTCAGTTCAATATCTTTTATTACACCATTTTTGGCAGGAGTCTTTTTTTTTGATCTTGTAGATTAATGAACAATCATTGTAAGGTGTGTGTATATATATATATATTAGATTTTTTGCTATTTATCAGAGCATCACTCATTTTAACTTTGTCGCATCACATCAACAAATGTATATATATATAATATTTAATACAGTGATTTATATATCTATAATTGACATATCTCTGTCATTAATAATCATTTTAAAATTATAGGTGGCCTTTGGTTTTGACCAATGAAATTAAACATTATTGAAAAAGCATTTTAGCACCCCCACTATACTAGATTGCTCAGCCAAAACAAAATAACCATCGGTATTAACTGTCCTAGTATACAGGGTTAGAATATACACTAACTGCTTTAATCAAGTGAGAAACCATTACAATCTAAATGCTTCATTTATATGCAGCCCAATTCAACCTTTTCTGGAACAGCCCATTATTTATCCTTTTTAAAGCCAATGTAGTGAAGAATTTTTAAATCAAATGTTTAAATAGGGGATTTGAACAGAGACTTTCAAGCTCCTTTTGACTATCCACTTCATCTCATACAACCGATATACATGATCATCCCCATGTGAAAAAAATAAATCTCCAGTATATGTATTTCGTGCTGAACCAATAATCATCAGTTGGCCCAGAATATCATCTCAGCATAAAATACGTATATTGATCATTTATCTTTTTCACGTGTGTGGTCACGTGTAACAGTTCTATGAGATGGAGTGGATGGTTGAATTGAGCTTAATGGTCTGTGTTCAAATCCCCTATATTACATTTGACTCCAGTTATGTAAAACATATTTGGACTTAAAAATATTACAAAATCAAATATTTGTAATATAATGCACTATTAGATTAAATTTAAGAGAGCATGTGTGAAGATTAATTTCCTTCCACAAGATTACAATTATATATATGCTAAATTATTTATTTACTTAAGCTTGATGGTCTGTGTTCAAATCCCCTATATTACATTTGACTCCAGTTATGTAAAACATATTTGGACTTAAAAATATTACAAAATCAAATATTTGTAATATAATGCACTATTAGATTAAATTTAAGAGAGCATGTGTGAAGATTAATTTCCTTCCACAAGATTACAATTATATATATGCTAAATTATTTATTTACTTATATTCAAACTAATTTTTATTCAAACTAATTTGTATTTATATAGTATATGAACATGGTTGAGCTGCTTACCAACATGAATTAGCCAGCGTGGTGAATTTATTGGCTTTTTACTTCCGAGTTTAAAATCAAGAAATGCCATGGTCTTTCTTTTTATTTGCCTGATAGCTACTGAAATATCAGATGAGTTGTTTTGAAGACAGAATAAATGTGTGTGTGAATGAAAAAAATATTTTTAGTAGATATTTACAATCCTAACAAACAAAAATAAATAATGGTCTTTATTTCCAGAAGGCTGCAAAGTCACTAGCCAAGATTGCGGTTGGTAGTTGAAGGTGGAAGGCGCTAAGAATCCCTTGATTGTGAACCCAAGATGCCATTTGATCATGATCTTTTACTTAGGTACTTAAAATTGCAGATTACTTTTAAATGAAGAAAGATTTCAAGAATTGAAAGAAGAATTGTCTCTTATTAGATGAGATATTATTGAACTATGTGAAGTTAGAAGAAAAAGTGAAGAGACCATTGATTTAAAAAGTGGACATATATCCATACTGTAAAAGCACAGATATTGGAAGCACAAATGGAGTAGGATTAATTATAAATAATAAGTATCAACAAGTTCTCATTGTAATGGAGAAATAGGGGATTTTTATATGGATGTACAAAAGAGTTTTGGTCAGACCAAACAACATTTTAAAATTGTTATGGGAGACTTTAATGGTAGAATTGGTAAACAATTGATAGTGAAAGTCTGTAGGTAAATTTGGTTATGGTGATAAAGTGAAAGAGGTTATAGACTTATGGAGTTTGCAGCCAAACAAATCATATTATGAATTCTTTTCTTTTTTTAAAAAAAATGATAAACTGAAATGACCACTGAAAGCATTCAAATTAAGGTACAGCAGAATTGGATTATATTTGATTAACAGAAAATATGTATTTCAAGATTGTAATGTTCTTAATAAATTCAACACAAGAAGTGATCATCGATTAGAGAGATAAAAAATTATTAAGAAAAATAATATTCACAGTTGATATTTCTAATCTTCAGAAACATTCTAATGAATTTAAATTAGAACTTGCAAATCTTTTTCAAATATTTTCAGATTTTGAACATGATTCAGATTTGAATAAAATCAATAGAAAAATAACTGATATACTTTTAAAAACTGAAACACAGATAGCTGGTAGAAAAAAGCAGCAATTGATCAATAAAATTTCTACTGAGACTAGAGAATTTATAAAGAAAAGAAAGAATATGAAAATATATAAAAATTACGTTTTCAGAAGAATTGAATATCTTGAATTTTGTAAAATAGTACAAAAAAGAGTTGATAGTGATATAAGAAAATATAATTATGAACTAATAACGAAAGCTATAGAAAAGAATAAAAGTCACAACATTTTGGTATTGGTAGAAAAATTATTTCTGCAATAAAAAAAAAAGATCGAACTATTACTAAAAAGGGAGATCACTTCGTGAAATATGTAGAAGAGTTCTATCAAGAATTATATAGTAATAAAAACCAAGTATCTCCTACAGCTATTATATCTTTTGAATTTCCCAGGATTTTAAAGGAAGAAGTGAAATATACAATTAAATTTATGAAGAAGAGAAAAACTCCAAGTAATGATGAAATTATGATCGATATCTTAAAAGAAGCAGGTGAAGAAACAGAAAAAAATTGGCCATCGATATCTTAAAAGAAGCAGGTGAAGAAACAGAAAAAAATTGGCCAAGTTAAATACAAATGTCTAAATGATAAAGATGTACCAGATGATTGAAAGAGTGCAATATTAATATTAACATTTTATAAAGGTGATAAAACAGATATTAAAAAGTACAGATCTACCAGTCTTTTATTAGTTTTATACAACATTATTACCAAGATAATTACAACTCGTCTATAGATAACTTTAGATTTCAACCAATCAAAACAACAAACTGGATTTAAAAATGGTTTTGGTACAATGGATTTTACACAAGTAATGGGAAAAGTCATAAAAAGGGCCAAAGAATATGAACTGCCAATATGCTTTGGACTTGTAGATTATGAAAAGGTATTTGACTCTATAAGCATTTCTTCATGATTAAAGCATTGAATCATCAAGGTATAGACCCAGGATATTGTCATATTCCAAAGAATACTTATAAAAATGTAACAGCAACAATTAGATTGCATAATGATACTAGAAAGGTTAACATTAAACAGTGTGTAAAACAGGGTGACTCCATATCTCCAAAACTTTTTACAACAGTACTTCAAAGAGTATTTTGGGGATTAAAATGGGAAGCTAAAGGAATAAAAATAAATGGAAATTATTTAAGTCATGATGTAGTTGTTTTTTGCAAATAATGATTTAGAGCTTCAGAGAATGTTGCAAGAGTTATCAGATGAAAGTAAAAGAGTAGAACTAATGGTAAATGTTAAAAAGACTAAAATAATGTTCAATGGATTTTGTCAAAAGATGAAAATAACGATTTATAATTATGAGTTAGAAGTTAACAACTACAAATACAATGGTTACGATTTGGCCAATTAACAAAAGAGTAATGCACAAACTTCAGACCAATCAAAGCAGTATGGAGAGATGCATGTTAAGAATAACAAGAAGAGAATGAAAATACAATGCATGGGTAAGAGGACAAACAGGTGTTAATGAAATCATTGAAAAAATTAAGAGACTGTAGAGGAGTTGAGCTAGACATATTGCTAGAAGACATGATAGTAGATTTGACAGTTGAAATATCAAACTGGATTCCAGAAGATTGTAAAAGATCCAGAAACAGACCACATGTGAGATGGATGGATGAAATAAGAAAATGTGTGGAAATATTGTAGAGAAGTGAGGCTAGAGATCAGAGAAGAAGGATTGAACTTGGATAAACCTTTATTCTGCAGTGGATTGATAATGGTTGGCAATGATGATGATTCAAACTAATATAATTCAAAATTGCAGGCATTTTAAAATGAGAAACTTTCTCTTCTCTGTGATATAAAAATTAAATTTTCACAAATAATTTGTCAAATAAAACATTAGGCTTATAATAAGTTCAAGCTTGATTGAATCATGGTCAATAAGGATTGGTTTATATAAAAATAAGCTCTAAACACAAGTGTTACATTTATGCTTTTAAAACACTTATTGATGGTCCAATCTAGTAGCACATGTGTGAAGATTATTTTCCTTTCACAAGATTATAACAATTATATGTAATTTTGAATCTTGACCAATGAACCAAATGCTGATAAGCTCATACAAATGGTGGTAATTTTGTCTTGGATGAGCGATCTAGTAAAATGGGTTTATGGAACAGTGTTTGGTTTCATTGGTTAAGACCAAGATTATATATAACTGTTACAATAATGTTGTATTTTTCTATTATGTATATAAAGTTAAGTTACTTCCACATTCGTGTGTTTTTGTTTCATGAAGTAATTACAAAATGCATATCTAGTGAGAAATGGTGATCTGAGTTTCGGAACTGGCATAGGTTTGCAGTATTCTAGAATTCAAATGAGAGATTGACTGATACTTAAAAAAATGTAAATCTTAATGTAAATCAAATCATATTATTATGTTATTTGTTTTTAGTCAACAAACTTTAAATCTATTACTAATAATAGTAACAACAGCAGTAGTAGTAGTAATAGTAGCAGTAGCTATAATACTAATAATAGATTCTATGAAATTATGATTGTTTTATAAATTACTGACTGTAGTAAAATGGTTGCTTCTTCTTGTTCATCTATTAATCGATTAAATAAAAAATTAATGTGTTATTTATAAACTATTGCTACGTCTATAATGAATGCATTTTTTTCTGGATGAGACAATTTTAGAAAGAGAAAATATTAAGATAATTGTTATGTTAAAAAGAGTATTGTAATCCCTAAAGCAACTATGTTTAAACAATATACATTCTATAACAAATGCAGGTTTTTTCTGGATGAAGTAATTTTAGAATAAGAACATATAAAGGCAATTATCATGTCGAAAAGAATATATATAATCACTATCATAATCGAGTGATTTGTCTCAGATAAAATGTCATCCATCAAAAAAAAACCTTAAAACTCACTTGTCTGTGGTTGCTTTGAGTGGACAGTATGCGCACCTATGTTAAAAAAAGAGATCACATGAGTATATTAATTAAAATAGAATTATTCACCTTTCCAATATTGTCTGATCTTGGAGCTCCGACTGCGTAGTATACTTTTGGATTTCTAAAGAACTTGCCAGAAGTAATAGCATATCCTATTTATATATAAATATAAGCCATTTATAATTTCTTATAAAAATTCAGTAAAATAAAATATACAAATTATAAATAAACAGACATTAACAGACAGTTTTAAAAAATCAATCAATGCCCTGCAGTTTAGCTCAGGGATTGAACGATAAACTCAGGAAGTAAACATTCCTGAATCGAGAATCGATTTATTACTTCTAGTTATCACACAATTATTTATTTATTGTAAGTCAATGGCATTTTAAATTGTTCTTTATTACATTGTATAAACAATTATTTCAATCCTTTTTAAAATCTTTTTTTTTTACGAAACTAAAACTTGTAAATAACTTTTAAACTTTATTTAAACTTTTCCAAATACAAACAACTATTAGTAATAATACACAAGTTAGTATACAACAGGTTAATAGACAACACATGTTAATAGATTATATAATTTTTCAAGTGGCATTATTCTCACTCTTCCTCAGGTGTTGCTGGCCTGACCAGTGGCAATGCTAGCATAGGATTCAAACTTACACCTTTAGACTCTTGACTATCGAATTTTAAGGCAACCTTCTAATCAAATGAGTTTCAAAATAGCTCAGTTGGTTAAAGTGTTTCTTAAAAGTATGCCACATTGTTATTGTTCAGACCAGCATCACCTGAAGAAAAGCAGAGAAAAATACCTCTCAAAACGTTGTGTAATCTATTAACCTGTGTTGGCTACTAATCTATGCTATCTACTTACTTGTGTGTTGTTATTAATAATTGTTTGTATGTGGAAAAGTTTAAATAAAGTCTGAAATTTTTTAGACATTAAGCATTTAATGATAGATGGTGGAAATAGTCCAACATATTATCACATATATTATACCATCATCACAAACCCTCAAGAAATCATTGTAAATAACTTATTTAATATAAACAAAACAGTTTACATATTTTATCAACATATATGGATAATGTTTCAATTATTTATTGCAATCTTTTTCAGATTTACTAATACAAAAATATGTCTGAATATATATTGTAACCGGACCCCCATACAACCCTTTTATTATGTCAGTTGTAACAATTTTCTGATGAGCATGCTGTAGGAAGGAACTATCAATTGACATTCCTAATGCAGATGTTAATGCCTCCTACAACAATATTTCCTGCTCATCAGAGGATGTAGTACCATAGAGACTGGAAACATCTAAATATTTCTATGTTTGGTTTCCCAAAAAGCGCCATTAGAGTTCCGTCTCACTACAACCTGACTGGCCTAGGTCTAGTTATGTCAGACGTAGCTCAGAAAGCATGAGATTCTCATGAACCAGTGCTATAACTGATGAGTGATGCAATAAAACAAAACAGAATTGGACAACTGGATAACCAATTTAATTTTTAGTAACAAAAAAAAATTTATTAAATAACAATTAATTTGCAATTTCTAACGAAATTCATTTCTATCCACATGATAACACATTTTCATTTTACTTATGAAAGAGCTAGAAGCAGTTCTTTTTTTTTTATCAATAGTTCATTTACAAGTTCATTTATGAGAAGACGTTTGGAAACAGTCTAATTCAACAATAGTTCATTTTTGAATTCCTTTATGAGAAGAAGCTTGGAAATATTCTAATTCAACAATAGTTCATTTTGAATTCATTTATGAGAAGAAGCTTGGAAACATTCTAATTCAACAATAGTTCATTTTTGAATTCCTTTATGAGAAGAAGCTTGGAAATATTCTAATTCAACAATAGTTCATTTTGAATTCATTTATGAGAAGAAGCTTGGAAATATTCTAATTCAACAATAGTTCATTTTTGAATTCCTTTATGAGAAGAAGCTTGGAAATATTCTAATTCAACAATAGTTCATTTTGAATTCATTTATGAGAAGAAGCTTGGAAATATTCTAATTCAACAATAGTTCATTTTGAATTCATTTATGAGAAGAAGCTTGGAAATATTCTAATTCAACAATAGTTCATTTTGAATTCATTTATGAGAAGAACTCTAGAAGCAGTCAAGCATTTATGGTTTATACAATAATTCATTTTGAATTCATTTAAGGGAAGAACCTTAGAAGCAGTCAAGCATTTATGGTTTATACAATAATTCATTTTGAATTCATTTAAGTGAAGAAGCTTGGGAGCAGTCAAGCATTTATGATTTATACAGCATTTCATTATTTTATGAATTATTATTGATTGGTAAACATTTAAACTCAGCAATTCTTGGTTTGTGGAGTATTTATCATTTGGTAATTGAAGCATTTATAATTTAGTCAAATATAAAAGTATATTCATACACATAAACTCTGTTTGGCTTGTGGAGCATTTATCATTTAGTAATTGAAGCATTTATAATTTAGTCAAATATAAAAGTATATTCATACACATAAACTCTGTTTGGCTTGTGGAGCATTTATCATTTAGTAATTGAAGCATTTATAATTTAGTCAAATATAAAAGTATATTCATACACATAAACTCTGTTTGGCTTGTGGAGCATTTATCATTTAGTAATTGAAGCATTTATAATTTAGTCAAATATAAAAGTATATTCATACACATAAACTCTGTTTGGCTTGTGGAGCATTTATCATTTAGTAATTGAAGCATTTATAATTTAGTCAAATATAAAAGTATATTCATACACATAAACTCTGTTTGGCTTGTGGAGCATTTATCATTTAGTAATTGAAGCATTTATAATTTAGTCAAATATAAAAGTATATTCATACACATAAACTCTGTTACATTACTCAGATGGAAGTAATATGCAATTAAGGCATTTCTAATCCATATAGTAAATACGTTCAAATATTTTTATAAATAAATTTGCGTACAATTATTTCATAACTTCACTTTATAACGTATGATAAAGATGTTTTAATATTTTACAAAACAAATTCTATGTAATTATTTCATAACTTCACTTTATAACGTATGATAAAGATGTTTTAATATTTTATAAAACAAATTCTATGTAATTATTTCATAACTTCACTTTATAACGTATGATAAAGATGTTTTAATATTTTATAAAACAAATTCTATGTAATTATTTCATAATGTCAATTTATAATTTATGATAAAGATGTCTAAACATTCTTATAACATAATTACCTTCCAGTTTTGCAGTCCAGTTTACTCAAAAAGAAGGCGGGTTATTTCATTTATGGAAAGTCATGGCACAGCGTGGAGAGAGTGAAGCCGCTAATTTACCCCATTGTCATTATAATTCCTCTAGCAAAGCTTTCTTTTTCCATTTTCACGTTTTGTTAAAGCTATATTTTAATATGTCAAAAGAATTAAGTAATACACTTTTTTTTTTAAAAAAAAATTTAATATGTTCTGCCTCTCTGTGTAAGACGAGAGAAAAAAAAAGTTCTTTTCTTCCGACGACGTGCCTAATTTGAATACTGCCTCAGTTTAACCCAAGTATCTTTTTTTTTTTCTTTTTAATGATTGGATAATTAATTTCTTTTTTTTTTTTATTGAGACAGATAAAAAAAAAAAAATAAGATGACATAACATTTTATTCAAATCCATCAATCACAAAATTAAAAATATGATTTTTTTTTTTTTAACAAATCACAGCTTTATTGCATTCCCAATTAGACTGAATCACGCTAGACATTTTTGAATGGGGGGGGGATCTTTTGAATATTTATATGAGGAACAGCATATCTGTTTCATTACCCCTCACCAAATTTTGGGATGAAATCGCCTGGAAGTACGATTTCATTCCATATACTATACACATTATTTCTCAGTACTGCCTGGTTTTAGATATGCTGATGAATGGGTAAGATGAGCTGGAAAAGTGAATACATGAACCATAGCCTCCAATGCCAGGACAAATAGATGGCCAAGCACAAACTACCAGTACACACCGCCCCATGATGTCACGAGAAAATATCTCATTTTTAAGCACTACCTCTCTTGTACCTAGAAGCATCATCCAACCAAGAATAGGAGCCAGAGAAAAAAAAAAAATTTGGCACTCAGCCAACCCTGCTCAGCTTCGGTGAGTCTTAGGGGCTATCATTTGGCCTATCCATGAGACCAAGGCCTATACATGAGACCTATATATACGCACTGCTGGACTACTCTTGGAGCACAACATCCAGGTCTGGATAGTGCCGAGCATATACTTCGGAGCATCATAACACAATGCATCCAAGCAGCTCCGCTCAATCATCCACCATCTCAACATGAAAAACACAAGTTCATGCATCACTACACCACACTCACAAACCCTTTCCCATCAGCTATCTCTATTTTATTCTGAATTATAACTGCAACCTGGTTTGGGGAGACTGAGGATCATGATCAGTTCTCCTATAGTCCTCTTTTATATTATGAGGTGACATACTTCTGGATCATCTCTTTGTTGAAAATTTATCATGTTTAACATTACTGTGGTGTCTTGCTTCTTCACTTCTGTATTTTCTTTGGAGATCCTTGTTACTGTTTGATCTTCTAATTATACGCGTCCGATATGGACCATGAACACCATCTGTGAATTTTTTCCTGTTCCTCTTCCATGGTGGTACTTCATTTTTACATAAAAGTTTCCTTTTAAATGGTTCTTCTGCCATAGTAATTATTTTTTTGGTATTTGTAAAGGTTTCTTGTTGTTTAATTTCTTTCACACTGATAAATCCCGAGTTTTCAGATTCCTTTTTGGTGTCTTTTCCTGCGTAAGCAACTATATTTTTAATAACTGTCTTTATATATTTTTTTTTGTACTCAATTTTTGATTTGAGTTTATTAAGCTTTTGTTTATAATTTTTATATATGACTGAGGGCTAACACACTTTTCTTTCCATTTTATGGTTTCTTTCTCTATCTCCTTTACTATTTCATAGCATATATCAGACAATTTTTCTGAAACATTTTCTTCTATATTGGACAGTCCCTTTGTTATATTTTGATTATGTTCATTTTCACGTTTTTCATCTTCTTGAAGATCAGAAGATTTTAATTTTGCTTTATTAGATTCATTTTCATCCATTTGAAACTCTTTTACTGTATTTGATACAATTTCATTCTCAGCTTCTGTATATACTGTTTCTTTATTTTCAATTTTAGAGGTATATTCCACAATCAGAAGTTTTCCTGAAGGTAGACTGACAATTTCAAGATCACTCTTTGTAATTTCAATTTCTTCCTTTTTAACAATCTCAAATTTTGCTTCATCAGTAATAGGATATTCAATTTGTGATTCCTTTAAAATATCTTTGGTTGGGAATTCCAAAGTTTCCTCCTCATCCAATTTTTTAGACTGAATTATTTCCTTTATCAACTGGTTTAACTTTTCATTTTGATTTTCCACTGCTTCCATAATTTGTTTTTCTATTCTTTGGTTTGCTTCTATTGCTTGCTTGTTATCTTCTTCTCTTTGCTTATCTCTTTTTTGGTTATCTTCTTCTCTCTGTTTGATATCTTCTTCTCTTTGCTTATCTCTTTTTTGGTTATCTTCTTCTCTCTGTTTGATATCCTCTTCTCTTTGTTTGATATCTTCTTCTCTTTGTTTATCTTCTTTTTCTATTCATTCTTTCACCATATCTAATAGCTGCCTTAACATGGCTATCTTTTCTGTTTCCTGAGTTTCTATGTTCACCATTTTTCCTTTGTTTTCTGACTTAGTGGGCTTCTCTCTCCATCCACACCATGACTTTACTCCATCTTCTTTGAAATGCCTGTTTCATTCTTTATGCCATTCATTTTTGTGTTGTTTTTCTTTTAAACTTTTATTTTTCCATCCTTCCTGAACAAATTACATCACTACATCATATGCACTGTTCATATCACAGAATCGTGATCTGCTTATGCCTATGAGTAGGCTAGCTAGATCAGACCTCACAGTAGGGTGGCAAATTAACCGGCCTATGAGTAGGCTAGCCAGATAAGGCCCCACGTTGGGCGCCAAATGTAACCGGACCCCCATACAACCCTTTTATTACATTAGTTGTAACAATTTTCTGATGAGCATGCTGTAGGAAGGAACTATCAATTGACATTCCTAATGCAGATGTTAATGCCTCCTACAACAATATTTCCTGCTCATCAGAGGATGTAGTACCATAGAGACTGGAAACATCTAAACATTTCTATATTTGGTTTTCCAAAAAGTGCCATTAGAGTTCTGTCTCACTACAACCTTTCTGAGCTATGTCTGACATAACTAGACCTAGCCAAGTCAGGTTGTAGTGAGACGGAACTCTAATGGCGCTTTTTGGGAAACCAAATATAGAAATGTTTAGATGTTTCCAGTCTCTATGGTACTACATCCTCTGATGAGCAGGAAATATTGTTGTAGGAGGCATTAACATCTGCATTAGGAATGTCAATTGATCGTTCCTTCCTACAGCATGCTCATCAGAAAATTGTTACAACTGACATAATAAAAGGGTTGTATGGGGGTCCGGTTACAATATATATATTCCAGTGCATATCGCTAGCTGAAAATTAAATAGAAAATATCCAAATTATCCTCCCAAATGTACTATTTCAGGAATGCCATCTGTGAATAAATATAAGTCTGAACTCTAAACAGTCAACTCAAAATGATACTCTTAAAAACATATAGTATATATACACAAATATCTGTATAAAATTTTAAATTGAAATAAAATGTAAAATATTTTTTTTATATTTAAAAAAAAAATTAAAATAATATATTCATAAAAACTTCACGTATATATGCTACAAGTTTGCGATATATTTTATATGTTTATATATTTCAGACACTTTCTTTTTATCAGTTTTTAGTTTCTATGACAATCTTCTAATGTCCAAATGCCATTCTTCTCTGTCCACCCATAAATCTTCCAAAGGAATTCTACATCTAATTTCTCTATCTATTCATTTTTCCCAATTTTTTTTTAATGGTCCCTTTTTTACATTAGTATAACTTTTCATTATTTATTTTGATAATCTCTTCTGAGACAAGCACTGTATATGTACATACTGTTTTAATCATCTTATTCTATATACTGTGTTGACTAGTCATTATTGTTCCAATTTTTTTATTGTTCACACATTCTCACCCTTGACCTTCTTGCATATCTTTATCAGTAATTCATTTCTCTAACCATCAAGTCCCTTCCTATTCTTTCCTTCAATCGCTGAACATCATTTCCATATGTAATGATTGTTTTTACTTATGCATAATATATTCATTATTTATTAATTTTTGATATATTTTCATCCTACAATATCCTATTTATCACCACTACAGCTTTTCTATTTAGTATTTTTTTTTCTTAATGTTTCATCTATTGTTTTCCTTTAACTATCTTTATATCTAAATATTTATATTCCTCTAATGTTCCAACCCATTGTCTATTTTCCAAAATTATGTATCATTTAGTTCCTCCAATACACATATTTTTGATATTTTTATTTCTAGGTTCCATTTCCCATATTTTTTCCTTCTAACTATACAACTTGAATTCATCATGATCCTGAATCAAAAGTATTTGATTATCAATATACCACAGTATATTGTTTTTAAATATTACCAAAATCACACCTTTTTTTTTTTATTTTGCTGTAATATCCTATAAATACAATTTATCCAAACCACTTCGAACACTTTTCAGCAAAACTCTTTATTTGTACATATATACATACACCTTACATTTTGACTATGCTGCAGTCTTCTTCAGAACCAGCTCACTTTAATCTCTTAAACAATGTTTTTTAAGAGATTAGGGTGAACTGGCTCTGAAACGTAAGGTGCATGTATATATGTACAAATAAAAAGTTTTGCTAAAAAATGTTCAAAGTGGTTTGGATAAATTGTATTTATAATATATTGTTTTATTATTATGTAGAATAATTTCCATTTTCAGACATATTTTCGTAGTATCAATCTTGAAAATGGTTATAGTAAATCGTCAAAAAAATAGATTATCTGACTACAAAGTATCACATATGTTGATCATATTGAATAAATTTATTTACAAGTTTTAGATGAATAAACACAAGTTTAAAAAGAATCAAAAAGAATATTTTATTTTTATGTTTTTAAGTTTAGAATAAATGGAAAAAACAATACTTGAAATTAAAAAAGATACAAATCCAATTTTACAATGAAAAGCATTCAAATCTAGCTGACTTTTCAAGTGGTGGTCTATATCTAGCACTCCAATTAAGGTTGATAAATGGGTATTTCACTATAATTGACTTGTAAATAAAAATTCCAGATAATCTGGGTTGATTATATAACTATCAACATACTTTCTGTAGCAACAAACCCTATTACTGGTTCTCTGTTTATATTTTATTATTATTTTTATAAGATTTCATAATTCATCCTAATTTCTATAAAACATGTAAAGTCATAGACTTCCATTTAAAACAGATTATTTCCATCTTGACTTTTTTAGCATTAATTAATTTATCAATTTTAATTAAGTTCATATATATGTTTATATATATTCTTTAATGTTCATTGCATATATGAATGTATATCACATACCGGAGACTCTCATATTTAATAAACCAAGGATAATCTTGTGTATAGTCATGTTAACTTGATAACAGGTTGCTGCTGGTTTATTTAATCACAAAGATGGTGTTATACAATATAATAATGTTATCAATTGGTTTTATGGTTTAAGTGAATGTATGACTAGGTTGAAATGATGAGAGCAATTTATTTTTTATACTTTTTCAAATATATATTTTTAAATGAGCTGCTGCTTGATCTAGTGCTAAGTAAGAACTATATATGTAAAATAGTCTAATTAGTAATAGAATTTCATAGCTGAAAAAAAATCTTGAACGACTAAAAAAGAAAGCAGCAATACTATTAATGAACAGAATCTCAATAGATAGTACTGGGAAAACTGACAATCACAGAAGTCTATGCATAAATAAATCATCTTTCAATGTGTATAAGATAACAACAGAATTAGATCTCAGTAGATTATCATATTAACATTTTGTAGATTGTTTTAAATCAAAGTGATGCACATAATTTATGTCATTAGAATATTTTGTTTCTGAATCTTAATTAGAATATATAAATTTTTAATATATTTAACCAAAGCCATTTTATGGCATAGTGATTAATATATCTACCTGCAATCTCACAACTTGGAGTTCAAATCTGAACCAGGTTATACTGGAAAAAATTCAGATTTAACACAGGCTTAACATTTCATTTGTAAGTAGCTAGTTTATAGACAATTCATCTAGAAAAATAGTGGCAAACTCTCCATACAGTAGTGCCACCCAGTGCAAGCCATAATAACCAATGGATGCAAGAAAGTTTGTGCATAAAATCCCTATATAATGCCTGCTCATTCAATGTTGCCAGTCTAGTTTCTAGCTTGTGGCTTTCATCAGTGGAGCTTTGATGCTGAGAGCACTGCATTTAGATCTTAGGATCTAATGCAAACCATCCAGATGCCATTTTTTTCTTTTTTAAATCATAAGATCTAGATGCAGTGCTTTCAGATCCAAAGCCACTAGCTAAAAATTAGTTTGGGAGTATTGGTTGAGTAGGCACTAGATAGAGACTTTGACTTCCACTAGGTGGCACTACTGTATGGAGATATTGTTTTAGAAAAATACAAAGAGGAGTAGGAAGACATGTACTAGATGCAGATGTGTGAACGGCAAAGGAGGAAATTCAAGAAGAAATGGAATGGTCAAGTTTTTATATGAGAAATGCAAAAGTAAAATTAAAATGTTTAATAGATTGTAATTTGTGGATAATAAGAAGATAGCCAAAATAGTATTTAATTGGGTCATGAGTAAAGGACAGGCAACAGGATGGGTAAGAAAGGTAGTATGGTATGCAGAAGATTTGGATAAAGAATTTATGTCAGTATACTTATACAAAAAATGAGATGATTATGTTATAGTGGCAAGGAATGGGATAGAAGAATAGATGCATTAATAAAAAATAGGGAGATGGAGTACTAGTATAGAGAGTAAAAAGAGTTCAAATATATGTAGAAGTAAACAGAATATTGGAGGCAAGTTAATTTATGATAATAGCAAGAAAAGTAGTTTACTTTTTAAGGCTCGATCAGGAACTTTAGCAAAAAGCAATATGCACGTAAATAGAAAAATATGAGTGATTTATTCTGCAAGTTGTGTAAACAAGGCATAGAAAATATTGGGCATCTATTAATTGAATGTAAATGTTTATAAACAGAAAGAGAACAAATAATGAAGTTGTGGAAGAATAAATACAGAAAGTGGGTTCTTGTTTTTTTATGCTGTTTGGGAAAAGATAAGGGGGGTTTAGAAATAAAGGCCATAAAGTTGACAAAGATTATGTGGTGGAAATGAGATGGAGCAGGATAGAGAAGAATATGGGAAAAACTTAGAGTGAGGAATAGAAAGGAAAAGTGTCTAACAGGTTTCTCAGGTTTCTCTGGGCATAGTGCTGAGAGAGAAAAGCCACAGTGCATTGCATTGCATCAATGTTTTAACTGTTTGGGTAAGGATAGGGAAAGATGATCATGTGATATTTAGTGTTTTAATACAATTTAGCTAGTTATCCAGTTATTGTTCAGTAAATGGTTGCATAGAAAAAGGTAAAACAACTAAAATCTGCATCAACTTAGCATTTTTTTATTGATAAATTGGAAATAATTGAAAGTTTGCTAGTCTTTCACATGCACAATTGTCTCTCAGACAGTCAATCAGATTTTAAACAGTTGTCTTAAGAATGATCAGGCTTCAATACATGACAGAGATTTTGATAAGAAAATGATGATACCAATCTTTTCTCAACCTAACTTTTAATATATATAAGCCAGTCTTAAGCATCTAGGCCTGAAAGCTTGAATATATAAACATATACACTTATCATTCATTGTGTTATTAATTTAATATATTCAAGCTTTCAGGCCAAGATGCTTAAGACTGGCTTATATATATAAAAAGTTAAGTTGAGAAAAGGTTGGTATAATCCTTTTCTTATCAAAATCTCTGTCATGTATCAAAGCCTGATCATTCTTAAGACAGCTGTTTAAAATCTGATTGGCTGTCTGAGAGACAATTGCACATGTGAAAGACTAGCAAATTTTCAATTATTTCCAATTTATTAACAACATGCGATTTAGACAAATATTATTATTGATAAGTAATGGTCTTTTCCTTTATTACTTTCTTTTCTAATGCTATTGATAAGGCTTTCACCTGTAAAGACTGTTTCCCTTTTATTTTATTATATATTGAATGTGTTTTAAAAAATAATAGTTTTCATTTACTATTTGGGATAGCTTTTTCAACTTTTAGTTAAAACAAGTGAACTTTTAAAATATTTGCTATGTAATCAATTATCAGAAGATTTTTTTTTTTCATTTCTACCAAGAGTTAAATGGGTTATTAGATGCGTATACTTATTAATTCCAGCTTTGAATGCGAAGTTCTCACTAATAAATAAAAATCAAAAAATTGATCTGGAAAGATAGATTTAAGAGAATTCGCTAGATAAAACCCAGGTATCAACATTTTATCAGATAACTCTTACAACCTCCATAAAGATCGTATTTGTAAAAGAAAAAAATATTATGTTGGTAATTATTTCCATGACTGTGTTACAAATAGAATAAAATTCCAATATGATTCTTGGTATTTTATCCATCCTCTGGATAAATATGCAGGCATATATATTAAAAGTATATAAGGGATGAGGATTTTAATATTATGTTTACATATAAATGCTTGTAATAAATTGTACTCACATTAAATGTACTTACCTAAATAATCGTAATGTGCACCATATACATGAAGGAAAGCTATATATATATATATATATATATATATATATATATATATATATATATATATATATATATATATGTAATATTCAAATCAGTATATATATTAAAAATACATATATATATGTATATATTAAAATACAGTAAAATTCACATAAATTATAGTTATTTTATTAGAAGTACTTTCGACTATGCATCTTGAATATTACATATATTTTGGAAAGAATACAGACATTAAACTTAATTTATTATTTATATATATAACATTTTTAACAGTGAAGTATATAAACTTTAATATTATATTTATATAGAAGTATTAACAACTGCATAAGGGGTCAAAACCATATAACTTTCCCATAACTTTGTATTTCAATATTAACATAGTCTATTTTTTTGTAGAATTTTTAAAAATAAATTTATAAGAATTACTATTTTAATTTATTCTCTTTCAATTTTTTTTTTTTTTGTTGGTTTTTTTGAACTTTCATAATCGCAAAATTTTTGTAATTTTAAATTTAACTTTGATTCACATCACATAAAAAATATTGCAAAAAAAAAAAAAAGAAAGACACTACAGAAAGAGAAAATTTTAAAGAATCAAATTTTTATAAATTAATTTAAGGATTCTGTGATGAATAGGTAATCTGTTGATATTGATATAGACAATTCCTGAAAAATTTATGTTCTATCTATTTTTCATTACTACAAGTTCAATTGATAATTATAACCTAAATAATAAAAAATATGTCTGTACAAGTTATATGTTACTACTCTTTATTTGTATCCTGTTATTATAATTTAAAAGTATTACACAAAAGTTCATCTCACCTGGAATCTCTTAAATTTCCTTAGTTTGCAAGGAGGGAGGGGAGTCAGAGAAAGAAACTGAGTGATAGACCAAAGGTAAGTGAAATATCTCACTTTTCTAAGTGATCAGTGGTGAAGATATGGAAGATTCTGCAATTTGCAAGGAAAATTTAAAAAGTTTTTTTCATCAAACATGGCCACTAACAATAGCGATGCTTTAGCACAGGAGAAAATAAGAAATTTTTTCAAATCTTTCAAATGTCTCTTTCAATGATGAAAATGTTGAGATTTCATTTCATAACGATGATAGTATTGTTTTAAAAACTGTTGCCAACAAAAATTCGATTAAAATCAGTCAAAATCTTCATTCTGGAAAGTTTACAAGTTTTTCCAAACCGCTAGAGGCTGACAAAATCCTTTCTAGTGATATTATTTTAGAAAATAAAAAAATTGTTGTCTATTCTCAAACTAGGGATAATTCAAATGTTTTACCCATGTAAAATAATTTTAGTAATGAATGCAATATACAGAAGAGGTCCAATGAACAGTTTGAGTTTTTTGATAATTCTCAAAGACGTTTTCACTAGCGACAGATAGTTTTGCTACAATGGCAAAACTTTTAACTAAGAAGAAAAACATTGATATTTGTAAAACAAAAGATAATTGTACTGACAATTATAATATAAAAGACAATTCTAGTGATTCTGGGCAACAGAAGTTTCTATAACTCTCTTCCACCTTTAACACAAGGCTATTCATCAATTCATCAACTCCAATGTTTTCACTTATGCTAAGATTGTTAATAATATTAGACAAAAAAGAAATCATCTACAAGAAGAAGATATCCAAGACTTCTTGATCAATCTTATGAACAGTTGTGTGTCTGAATTGAATGATTTTGGACATGAGGCCCACAACAATTTATCTATGAGTGTTGACAGTTTCTCTAAAGAATAATTCCCTAAACTTACCAATAACTTTAATAAATCTAGTTCTGATCTTCTCTATATAAATTATTTTTACATTATTCAAATGAGAGAACACTCATCTTTGCCATTACTAACAATAGATGTTCATTATTCAAATTTCAACAGACCAGTTTTACAGCTTGGTTAGGGAAAAAACTTGACAGAAGGAGTACACAAGATCTTGGTGCTTCCAAATGACTGCCATGTAGCAGTTGAATTTAATTCATGGGAAGACTAGAGTAATTTCAAAAACAATATCAGGACTATTGGTAATAAATTCCTATGTTGCATTAATGCCAATTGGCCAGTTGTCTTGGTGGGAAGAATTAAAAACTGTTTAATTAACTTTCAAGAGAAAGATCTGCAAGAAGTTTTGGGGAAATACAGAATAGACTCAAACTTCCCCTACTTAGTAGAAAGAAAGGTTAGGGGTCAGTTCTCTCAAATATTGCTGTATTTAGTATAACCAGAAACGATGGTGTCAGTGCAACTGATATTGTGACCATCGTTTTATTACATGGTGCACCAATGGTTTTGTCCTTTGTTGGCATCCAACAACAGTGCTTTTATTGTTTAGCAAGAATTTGTTTGATCAAGGACTGTAAAGCTACGATTTGTGGTTTATGTAGCATTAAGAGAAAGGATTCATAAATGTGGTCAGAGCATCTGGGTGTGCAAATATGTTGGATTTAGTTATGGTATCTTATAATAAAACTAAGCT
Source organism: Epiperipatus broadwayi (assembly GCA_028023455.1). Classification (NCBI taxonomy): domain Eukaryota; kingdom Metazoa; phylum Onychophora; class Udeonychophora; order Euonychophora; family Peripatidae; genus Epiperipatus; species Epiperipatus broadwayi. Next base: position 4,237,881 of record JAQFVV010000058.1, read on the forward strand.
CTAGATCTATGGAGATTGAAATGTGTATTAAAAGAGTTTATTGAAGATAAAAGTTCAAAGAAGACCTTCCAAGAGACCAGAATCAAGTAGCACATATACAACCAGTTGGTATGAAATGGTCAATCATGAGAAAGGCAATGTTTCTGATGAAGAAAATCAAGATTCAGGTGTACAAAGAGAGTGGATCGAGAATCCAGAGTTGTCTTCTGTGTCAGCTAATTATACTTTAAATTAGAAACAGAGTGTAGTGACTTGCTTGTCTTCAAATAATGGTATCAAAATAAAATTTAAGAAGAAGTAGAAAAAGAAGAGGAATTGGAAGATTGATAAAGGAAGCAATATGGAGATGGATACTCAAGATGAGATGACCAACTGAATCCCACAATAGGTCAAGTAGGCTCAGAAGAAAAGGAAAAACCTGAAAATGCTCTGGAGACAATAAGTTGCCAAAGCAGAAGAACAATTATAATAATGGGGTGCCTCTGAGGTTGCAAACCAAATAGGGAAGAAAGGTCAGATTTTTGATAAAAATAGACCGAGAACTAATGCTGATTCTTCCACTGACACATTGCAGGAAGAGGGAGCAGATGGCATGATGGACAAAGAAGTGGATCAAGAAGACACATTTTATCTGGAGCCACATCAGGTTTCTTCAAATGAGACAGGTCTCAGTGTTGACATTTTCACTAGTGATTCAGATGAGCTAATGTCTGAACATTCTGGCATGCTGGGGCTTGGTATTTTGGGGTCTTCTTTAGCTTGCAGGTAAGTACTGTGACAACAGATTCAACATCAGGCCATGAGGATTTGGTTAATGCTTCTGGTTCTCCTAGGGTCCTTGGCCACAGTAATCAGTAAATTTAGTCAGTCTAACTTGTTTTCTTGTTTTTTTGAGTTCATTCTTTCCTTTATTAACAATGTTAATTTCAATCACTGGGATCAATGTCAGGGGTTTAAATTCCCTAGCAAGACTACACACCATTAAAAATTTAGTTTAATCTTAATCTACCACAGGTCATCTGCAAAATTAGTCAAAGGTAAAATTACAGAATTGAGTAATTTTTTTCCCCTTGGTTGCTTTAAATATTCAAACTCTCTCATTGCAGCTTTTTGTTGATTCTAATTGTATTATCATTGAGATGCATTATGGCAAACTTTATTTTGATCTGTTTTATCTATAATTACAAAGCAATGATCTATTAATCCAGAAAATTGTGGTTTCAAACTCCTTTCCCCTGTTGATTTTAAGGGTTTTAACATGATTATGAGCATTTTAATCAATGCATTTCCTCATTAAGGGGGTCATGTGTGGTAGGGGTTTATTTCCTCCAAATGCATTTTGCTATTATACCTGTAGATGGAGGACTCATATAGATCTCCTTTACTACATGCCAGACTTACACTTTCAGCTGAATGCAGTACTGAGGTTGTTTAATTTTTCTGACCACTTGGTGCTGCATGTTGACATTGAGGTAGATGATGGACCTCCGATTGTGTATGATTTGAGGAGTACTAAGAGGCTGGTGAATAAGCATACCATTTCTGCAGATTTCATTTCAGAAATGTATATATATTTGTTTAAAATCAACATTTTAAATTTAGGCCTCTTTCAGACCTGGACAGCCTTCCTTGAAGTGGTGCAGGCTATTATTAAAAATTTCATTTGGAATTCTCCTGGCCCAACAAAATTATTACTTGAGCTAAATGACATTGCAAATAAACTGGACTTATTCTCTGGCAGTAGTCATAGTGTTAATGAAATTCTATGTCTAAAGTAACATTACCAGAACAGTCAAAGGGCCTTTGCAGAACAACACATCACCATGAAGCATGCCTGTAGGTTCCTTGGAAACTGGTACTGTTGGACCAGAAGTTATTTGAAGTGGGCACTGTGAGGAAGAAGAAAACAGATTACCCATCATCAATTGTCCTTGGTTGGCAGTCATATATTGGGGATTCTACAATCCTGGTGATCCATAATTACTTCATCTCAAAATTACAGAGTCAAGGAAGGACTGATAGTACATATGAGTGCTGGGTGGATGTTTCATTAGATCATGGAATCAATAGTCAAGATATCCTTGAAAAGCTCAAATAATTTCTGGAGGGGGCCCTCCCTGGTCCACATATGATTCCCAAGTTCCTCCTGCTACACCTGAGTTGTTTCATTGTGCCAATCATCTTGGCAGTCATTAATGAGCTGGCCACAGCATGTAGGTCAGTTGAGACACTGTACCAAGTCTTGCTAAGTACCCTTTCTAAAAAAACATGGTTCACGTTCTGAACTCTCTAATCTTCAGCTGATTTCCATGACACCTCTAGTCATCAAGACTGTTGAGTCTCTTCATAAGGACACTTTCAAAATACAATTTCAAAATTCAATTTAACAAAAATTTATCAGATGCAGTTTGCTAGAAAAGGATTGTTTACAATCAATGCTGTTTGTTTGTTTAAGATTGTGCTTGAGCATGTGAGGTGTCACAGAGGGGTCAGGCCAATCACTGTCCAACTAAATATCAGGGCAGAATTTGACTCGGTGAAGATTGATCTGCTCATTGGGGTTCCTAGGTGTTATATGGTCTCTGAGGTTCATCTTTCCATAATTGAAAATCTTTTTAGTAACAGAGATTCTGGTCACTTTGGATGGAAAACTGGCACTTCTCTCTATCCTGCAGGGTTCCTCACTCAGTACTCTTTTATTCATAGCATTTCATTAACCAACTACTCATTAGACTTGAGAGGGACCTGCCAGATATTCATATTCCAAACCTGGGAAGAGTGATCAAGTATTTTGCTGATGTCAATGACATTGTGGTGTTTCTTCCATCAAAGAAATATATTCCTGGACTCAAGTAGATCATGGACTGGTATTCTGAGAACTATGGCCTCAGCTTTAATTGGGAGAATTCTGTGGCATGAGGGTTATTGTATGGAAAGATCTCTTAGTTTTTTGGCCATGCTGCAGAATTTTTTTGTTTTTCCCCTTATGCTTTCTGCAAGAGATATGAGAATTCAGGTTCAAAGAAAATTACTTGAGGTGGTCAAGAGCACAACTGATTTGATTTCAGGGATTTGCCTGTGATTAGTGGGAAAGGTGGCATTACTTAATATGCTAGCCTTCCTGAAGATAAATTATTTTATGCCAGTAATAATGCCAACTAAAGGTTTTCAGGCAAAGGTTAATTCTCTTTGCTCTCGACAGCTCTGGAAGAAAAAAGTTGTCACCATAAACCACAAAAGGATGTGCAACTCAGAAAGTCTGATGGTCTTGTCCTTCACTATATTCAAACCTTTCTGTATCAGAGGGTCCATAATCTGTTGTTTGGGCTGAAAGAGTGTTTTACATCAGCTGTTTTTAATTCTTTACATTTTATTCAAGAAATAGAAATTATTTAAATGTCATATAGTTACAGATTTATTCACACTATTGTTGTTCATTTACTTGCAAATTAATTTCTTATAATGCTTGCTTAATAATAATACTCTCGAACTAATATCAGTTATTCTGCATGGGCATCTGTTTTCAGACATTTCTTTGAAATATCATTTACCTATAAACTTGGGCAAATGACTAAATCAATACTAATTGTAACAATCTTACATGCATTTTCAATCCAGTGGCAGCTTATTCATAAGTGTTGTGATTGCAGCACCCCCATAAAAAATTGATCATTCAATATTTTGCATAATTAATATATAAATACAATTAAAAATAATTAATTTAATTAATGCTTGAGATTATATTCAAAGAAGCTGCTAATTATAGCAGGTCAGAATGTCATTTGTTGGGGATTTTTTTTTTTTTTTTTATTTAAAAAAAGGGGGGGGGGAAAGGGTCATTATATCTATTGAGATTTCAGCTGAGATTTGTTTGTTTTTATCAATGGCGAAACTAGTCCCATTGGAGGCATTCTCTGGAAGCATCAATAGTTATTTTGAGAATGATGTGTTTATTCTGGTTTCTCTTCAGAGCAAATATTACTTTTGTTTTCATTTAGAATGGGAAAATTGAAATAAAAAGTAACTGTCAACATATTTCATATATTATTTGTCAAATAGCAATTAATAAAAATAAAAAATACTTTAGATGTTTTAACAATGATTATTGTGCAAAAATAAAATGATTGTGTGGGTCGCAAAATTAGAATTGCTCTGTTTTGTTGAATCCCAAAAAGATTTGGAAGTTATGTTTTTTAGCAATGGATCCTTTCTTTCTCATTTGGAAATGATTATTGGTAAGGCTTTAAAAATTATAGGTGCCATTCTAAGATGTCGTTATTATTTCAGTGATGATACAAATTTCAAATTATTTTTGTCATTGGTTTTTCCCATCTAATCATTTGGAATTCTAGCTCTAAACAGGGATGTAATTTATTACAATCAGTGTTTAATAAGTTTTCCAAATATGTTTCTCTGCAGAATAAAATTGTTGTTCCATCTTTCTTCTAGAAGAAAATATAGAGATCTTAAATACCTTTATAAAATTGTTAATAAAGAGTTCTTCTATCTGACACAATTTCTATTTTTATGGGCATGATAGATACTCAGTCTGCTTCTGTTTGTTACCATTAAAGTTTTTCATTCCATTGTTCTTAATTTTGCATTTTTATTTAGGCTACCATCTTTATGTAATCAGATTTGTAGTAGTACTAATCACTTCAATTTAGATTATAATCAATTTTGTAATATTATTAAATTTAAATGCCATTGTTGATTGTTTTAAATTGATTTTATGTATTTATATATATTTGTTAAAGTGGTTGTTACTTTTTATTATTATGTTATGAACATTATTGTTATCCCTTTTATTTTATTTTTTTTTGTTTTAATGTGTTAACTGTAATTGGGTACATGCTGGTGTTTGAGATTTAAATGAATAAATTAATGAATGAATGAATGAATGAATGAATGAATGAATGAATGAATGAATGAATTATTACCTATAATCATGATTTTACTAATGAAAATACTTTTACTTTACTTTTTATTATTATGTTATGAACATTATTGTTATCCCTTTTATTTTATTTTTTTTTTTTGTTTTAATGTGTTAACTGTAATTGGTTACATGCTGGTGTTTGAGATTTAAATGAATAAATTAATGAATGAATGAATGAATGAATGAATGAATGAATTATTACCTATAATCATGATTTTACTAATGAAAATACTTTTACTTTAGATTTTAAAAAATTTGTTACTTATCTTGTAAAGAAATATGGAATATAATCATATTAATAATTTGCCATTTATACTCATTTATGTATATTACTGTATATTTGTGTCAAGCATTGATGGTCTAGTGGTTAACATAGCTGTTTTCCAAGCAGCTGGCCTGGATTTACTTCCCACAATGCTACAGTGCAATTCTGTAATTAGCTTAATGCTGTAGTTTTATATGGTAAATAAATAAATTGAAATTGAAATAATAATAATAATAATTATTATTATTATTATTATTATTATTATTATTATTATTATTATTATTATTATTATTATTATTATTATTATTATTAAGTTTCAACAATAATAGACTATTAATTCTTCTAGTTACATAGTATTACAATGCCAATCAATTGTACCGAGATCCATGTTTAATTCTGTTACTCATATTCTATGACAGTTCAATTTCTAGAGTTACCATACTTAATTTTTTAACACTACATATCTATATAGGTATTTGTAAATGATTCTATCCACTTTGGAAGTCATTGTCGATTCAGCATATTATTATCAAATAGGTGCTCAATCTTGATCACTCTTTCTTTCATTCTTAGCAAATAGGAGATTCATTTTAATCATGGTTCTTTAATTTTTAGATCTCTTGATATATCAGGGAAAAGTCAATATAAGGGTAAATGAATATTCTTTATCATGCTGCGATCAGATTTGTTTTATCCAATGTCTAACTTTGAAATTTTTATTGACTGAATTAAGTCCTCTCACATTTATCACAACAATTGTAAATCTCATTAATAATCTTGTTTGAGTTTAAGCACTCATGTCTTGTTTCTTGTTTCCCTCCATTTCCACAGCATCCTGAAACACTACCACACTCTCTTCATCCACTGTTACAGCCCAGCCATATATTGCCAACTCACTATGAGTGCTCCCTTGTTCAATTCTCAGCTTTTTTAATCTATTTTTTTTTGCTAGTCAGCCTGATTTGTGACTATGCTCAATGTGTGTTTCTATTTGGGTAGGCAAATCCGAAGTGATAGCTTCCATCACTTCAGTTAATTTTGTTCATAATTGCTGGCCATGGTAAAACTTTGGTTGCTATTCTCAATCTTTGTTGTACATCAATCATGTCTGCAATTTCAGTCTCAAGTGCCACTATTTTGTACAATCATGATTTGCTCTCTCTGATTTTCTTGATCAATTTTTAGCTGTTTTGCCTTTGCTCCAATTTTTTATTCTCTCTTTTTTATTGTTTAATTTCTCTTGCACATATAGCTGATCTGGAACTTCCTGGTCTGCAATTTTTAGCTTACTTCAGCTATTATTTTTTTTGTATGTCATCTTGTTCATCATTTTCAGCTTTTAAGCCATCCACATCTCAGTCACCCTCTATGTTATTGATGTGTTTTAGCTTCTTATCTGTCCTTGCTTTATTCTTCCTTTCTTCAATTATATCTTCTTTATCTGGTTGTTTTTTTTTCTCCACATTTTTTTTGCATATCTGTTTTTGGTCTTCAGTGTTCATCAAGTGTATCTTCAATTGCAGTCTCAGATTCCAGTTTTTGATTGTTATCTTGGTTTCTTTTTTCTAACTGATTTTGTTGATCAAGTTTTATCTGTTTTGCTCTTGCTTTAATTTTTTTACCTTCTTTTTCATTGGTTAGTTTCTCTTTCTCAAACAGCTGAGATAGTACTGAGTGATCTGCAACTTTCAATATACTTTGCTTCCTATTTCTTTGTATATCATCTAGTTCTTTATTATTTTTTTGAAAATCATCTATCTCTTGGTCACCCTCTTGATGTTTGGTGTGTTTTCTCTTCTTATCTGCCCTTGGTTGATTTTCAGTTCCTTCTGTTATATTTTTTTATCTGAAAGCTCTATTCTGCCCATATTTTTATTTTTTTGCATGTTATTTATTTCTCGGCTGGTCTCTGGGTAGTTAGTATTTTCTACTTTCTTGTCTGGGCTTGCTTGACCTTTCACTTGTTCTGTTGGGTATTCTTTAATTAATATTTTCTGTATTTTTGCTGCTGACTGCTCATTTCTGTTGTGCTTTCTTCTGCAGTTTATTGCCAGGTGTTCTCTACTGCCATACACAAAACATTGCAGTCTAATCCCTTTAATTTGTATGGTCAGTATTGCTTCTTGATCCATTATTACACTTGGAATGTCTTCAGGTCTTATGCACTCACTGATCTTGATCTTAAAATAAAAACTGTTTGAAAAAAACCAATGCAGGCATGTCTGAGCAATATTTTGGCTTCATATATATTGGCCATCCAAATGGTCTCATTAGTTTTGTGAAATCGTGGATATTATACCCTAAATAGGTATTTTTAATAATACCAGTGTGATACTTTTGCATCTCTTTATCTACAACCACAAGGGCATAATTTTCCAAAGTTTTAATTTTCTCTTGAAAATCTGCGCATTGCTTGTTACTAAAGAATTTTACCACCAGATACCTTGAATTGGTATGTTTTCCTATGGTTGATACTGAGCTCCACATTCTGTTTCTTGATAACTCTTTGTATAATATTTCCCTAGGAAATTTGTAGAGAGACAGATTTCTGTCTGTCACTGCCACTATGACTGACTTATTTGAAAAAAAATCACCTGAACAAAGTAAACAACTTTTTCAGTATGGTCTCGTTAAATCTGTGATTTATTTCTTCCACTTCCTCTTTGTCCAAAAATTCTGCAAAGGCTCATCAGCATCATATTCATTTATATTTGTATCATTCATTTCATTCAGGTCATCCTGATTGGCCCTTCTAAATCTTGGAAGTTGTTTTTTATGAATTTAATGTTGCTAAATTTGCATATGTTGTCTGTGCTCTAATATTGTTATATGTTTGTTATATGTTCATGATGTCTGATCTGTACCAAACTTTGTCTTGCAATCTGATGTGGACGCTATTTTGAGAATATCTTCTATCAGTGTAGCACTTAAGAAAAATCAAGAATAAACAATAAATCACCTACCTTTTGACAAAAAGTCCATTTTCATTGATAGGTGTGAGCAATTAACCATCTTCAGGTGATGTTTTAAACCCAGTTTTTTTTCCAACTTCGTATTTTTTCCACTTTTTGCTAGAAACCTTTATCTAATGCATCTAACTAATAGCTCAGCAGGACCACACTGTATTATTATTATTACTATTACTATTATTATTATTATTTTTTTTTTTTTTTTTTTTTTTTTTTTTTTTTTTTTTTTTTTTTTTTTTTTTTTTTTTTTTTTTTTTTTTTTTTTTTTTTTTTTTTTTTTTTTTTATTATTTTTTATAATAATAATAATTTTTCCAAAAATATTTAAAATGTTATAAACATGAATGTCATAGCAATCAGGCGAAAAACCTATAAAATAAAAAATGGATATGATGCTTGTTACTTTATTGTTATTGCCATTCTTAAAAGAAAAAGAGAATACAGATCAAAATAAAGATTTACCACTTAGGGTCATTGTGCAATACTTGATTTTGTTAATTAAATTATTTTTATCCTGAGAATATTTAAACGTTAATGATCACTTGCACAAGCATTAATAAGCTATTATATTATGGAACATGAATGATTTAAAGATATTAAATAAATTATTTATATTTAGTTATTTATTACTATAGATTAGATTCAATAAAATATTTCATTTGTTTCAATTTTGTATTTTGGCCAATAATCAAGTCTCGTTAGTGGTTTTTAATGCTATACCTGAGAGCAAGCTATTGAAGTATTGAGAGAGATAATAATGTTGAATATGTTCTTTTTGTTTATGTTATAAGTTTGATATAGTCAGTTATAAGATATCATTTCAAAAGCTAGCCTATTATCATATCAACTATCAATAAAGTTGGACACATAGCTGAGAAAGCTTCTTGTTCTCTATTTGTTTATTATATAATTAAACTGCCATTTTTCTATAATGACGATCTAGTTGTATAGAATTTAAAGAGCATTTGAAGTAGAAACTTATATATAGGATTTAAAGAACTAATTTACTCATTCTCTCTCATTCCTAGTTATATACTATTTTGGTTTGAAGTATTGGTTTTCTCATTTTCATATTATAATTTGGGCATTAACAAATCTGAACCTTTCAATTTTGTTGTATCATTACAATTTGATGACCAAATCTTTGGGATACAATAAAGATTGTATCATTATCATCCTATGGTCCATTTCAATTTAAGTTTCATTTGTGATGTGTATTTGTTAATAAAGCTCTTTGTCTTTTATTTTACCATTTCAATTTAGTGCTATTCATTTGGATTATTAAATAAGTCAAACCTTGCCCACCCTGTACCATTGCAATATATAACTCAGATTATGTTTAACGTAATAGAAAATAACTGAAACTTCCAGTGAGTTATGCAATTTAAATAAACTGTCACTTGTCTTTTTGAGAATTTACCTACATTATATAACTCATAGGAAGTTATCACACTCCCTGATATATATATATATATATATATTGTAACGGGATGGGGGTAGGTGAGAAGTTCGTGGAAAGTAGGATTGAACTGGGGTGATGGCAAATCATCATCACTCACAGTCCATTTGAGATTTAAAATATAAATAGTATAATAAAGGTAAAATATATTTAAGGGAACATGAGATTATAAAATCTTTGTAAACATTGTGAGATCTCTGAGAACATTGAGAGATCAGCTAGCTACTACAAAAGAGCAACTAAAGCATAATTATTATCAACCAGCATTATAAAGTAAATATCAGTATAAGTAAATACTTGTGAGAAATAATCATCCATCATCATCATTGATGGGAATAAACAAATCAGTACAATATATCAACACAGTAAATTAACAGTCAATCTGGTGACTGGATTGGAAATGGGTCTTCTGTAGACCAGGCTAACCATTGAGCCTTTGCCAGCTTGGGCAATTATATAAACATAACTTGGATGCACCAGCTTAGTGCCCATCCATTAAAAATACACATTAATCAGAAATCATGCTGGGACATTAAAATATGCCGATCATCATCAATGCTCTGGCCACTTAGTACCATTAATGTACTGGCCAACTAAAACTTAAATTTTTAACAAGACTGAACTAAAATAAAATATAGTGCATGGGCTTTAAAGAGTATCCTCTTTTGCACCAACCAGGATGATGATTGATCATCTCTGGATGCCCAAAGCACTAAACACATCCCCATTTATCCGTGTCTGAATTTAGCTCAGGAACACAAGCTCTATTACTGTATGTGACCAAGAGATGATGGAATACAATTTTTAACAATTAAATATAAGTTTATTAATAACAACAAAAATAAATAAAGTCTTATAAGGGTTCTGATTTTGAATGATACACAATAATAAAGTCATCATTCTATAATTTACAAGATTACTACAAAATTCAAGTTATTACATTAATTGACAATATTTACCATTCAAAATTCAAATTGCTACATTAATTTACAAGATTACAATTCATATTATTATTATGGTTTACATATATATGCGCACAGATGCACGATTTATAATATACAATTAATATTCAATAACACCATAATTATCATTTGCATATATATCTTATTTGACAAGCATTGATATATATGCGCACACAGATTATTTGACAAGCATTGATATATATGTGCACACAGATTATTTATAAATTTAATTTTGTCAAACAATAAATAACATTACTTTTATAATTAATAATTCCATTTTGAATATACATAAAATTTACATACTTGTTATAATGATAAAAGTTATTTTCACAATTATTCTTTTTGTTGAATATAGCATTTTTTTTCCCTTAAAATAAATCCGATCAAATTTTTGACAGATGATTGTTGATTGATTTAAAATGTCCCTTTTTTTTTTTTTAATAAACGAAATATATAATCGTTTTATAGAATTAAGAAAATATAAATTGCAAAATGTCTTTCTGCTTGATTAGTTAATGCTGATGAAATAGGCAAGGTGAGAGAGGAAAATGAATACGTGAAGTGCAGCTCTTCATGCCATGATAAGTAGATAGTCAAGCATGGACTAAGTACACAATGCCCCATGATGTCATGAGAAAATACCTCCTTTTTAAGCACTGCCCCTCTAAGTACCTAGACAGATCATCTACAAGAAATAGTATCCAGAAAAAAAATATCAGGCACTGAGCCAGTCCTGCTCATCTCTTGTGAGTCCTAAGGGCTTTAGAAAAGGTCTATTCATGAGACCAAGGCCTATTCATGAGGCCTACATATACACTGCTGGACTACCCTGGGAGCTTAATATCTAGGTCTAGACAGTGCCGAGCATATACTTTGGAGCACCATAAACACATTGCATCCACATAGCCCTGCTCAACCATACACCCACCATAAACATAAAAAGTACAAATTCATGCATCTCTTTCAAAATGTAATTTTACTAAAGAAATTATTTAAAAGTTTGTCATCATATATAACTTTACTCACCACAGCTGTATATATTTTTATCTGTTCTTCTCTGCCTTTAGATAGTCAGCATCTATATAATTATTTGTTTAGCAAGCTGGTTCTTTTGGTCCATTAGAAAAATATAATCCATGTTTGTTGTCACTATCAGGTAAAGGTACATAATCCATGTAAAATCTTGGTCTGTAGTTGGTCTCTTTCTGTCTAGGATTTTTCCAGGCAAGCAGCTGTCTTGGTTTGATGGATTTCTGGCAATCAATCATCCTCTGCACATTTAAGGCTATGAATTTCAGCCCAAAGAAGTGGGTCATCTTCTCCATGTGAATTTCAAACTCCTGTGAAGGAAATATTGGCAGCTCCCCAATCTAATGTTCTGCCAACTATATAGTCAACTAAAACCAACTGCTGCCCTTCATCAAGTTGCAACAAAATATTGTAACCAACTCTGCAGCTGACCTGTTCTCTTCAAAAATCACTAACCAGACTGGCCAATATTTTTTATCAGCTCTTTTTATAAAATCACCTAAGGTGATAAGATCTTGATTAAAAACAGAGCTTTTATTTTTAGCTCTCTAATCCCTTTGAAAACATATATGTTTTAATTAATTAAAAAAATTTCAAAAACAAGTATTGTGTTTTTACATTTCACAATCAGAATAATAATAATAACAATACAATATTTATATTTTTAAGACCTTTTTTAAAACATTAATTTCATAATGAAATTTTATTTTAAATCCAGAGTTATTTAACCCTTTACTTGTTATTATTTTATTTTAGAAAATATAGAAAAATATCTACAAAAATTTATTCAATGTTTATTTCTACTTTTCCTTTATTTTACATATATATATATATGCACATACACTATATTAGTGTATGCTATGTAAGCCAACTGGTTACAATATATATATATATATAAAATAATCCCAGTGCATAACCATTTTGACCTGGTTATTTTGAAATATGAACTCTAATGTATTTATATATTGGTTCACAGAGGGCAGTACTGGATTTCTTAATCATGTGGGATGATTTAATTGCTTAATATATATATATACTCTAAGCTTAAATAATTCATTTAAGCTTTTAAAACCCTTACTGATGAGTGAGTGCATGAAGATTTATAATAGTTATAAACAGTGCATGATCAGAAGTTATGTTCTTTTTACATAATTAGATTTTCAGTGCTTAATAAATAGAACAGATACATATATACATAAATTTAAATGTTTATAAATTAAGATGATTACCTACCTCTATAATTATCACTGGCAACTGACTGATAATGGACTGTTTCACCTGAATATACAATTACATATTTATTAAAAAGCATTCAAAATGTATATAATTTAGAGCTGATTTTGGAAAAACAAAATGTTTTTAAAAAGTCATTAATTTTTATTAATTATAAATAATATTCTAACAACTTACTATTATTTTTAATATATCATGTTTTACAATGATTACATCAACTAATCTATGGATCATACATAAAGCTTTATTTTTTATGTATTAGTTCTTTGATCTATTTGACATCATATGACAGCAGCTGCTGACATCTTCAGAAAAATTTTCTTATCCAATTGCAACTCTCTATTACATACCACCTCTCATACACATTCTCCAAATAAATGCTTTCAATATTGCATTTCTTGAGAGCATCTTTAATATATCATAAAACATCAACAATAATACTTCTTATATTATTATGTTGCAATTGTATGATATGAACAAATTAATATGGTCGACCAAATGTTCTCAAGCAATGTCATAAAACTTTTTGTCTAAACAAAATTAAATGATCAAATTGATAAAGGTGATATGTAAAACCCATCATTGTGTTTGTCTGACAATCTATGAAGATGCCATTTTAATAATTATTATATGTTGAATTTGAATTTTACTAAGAACATTTAACATTTAATATTATATGATGGAAATAATCCAACATATAAAAACTACATCTTTCTTTGTAAAGATGAGAGGAATTGTATTGACAATGTGTTTTTCTTTTTTAGGGGGATGTGTATAACATTGTAAGAAAATCAAGATTAATTATAGGGAAACAGGGATGAATACAAATATAACAGTGGCAGGAATGAAAAAACTTTTTTTCTTAAGGCCTTCATTATAATGATAGAAAGTAGTAGAGGGTATTGAAACTAACAAAGAAGCTTATATTAAAATAATATTTAAGGAACTGTAAGATTGCTGAGAGAATAGTTTATTGGAAAAAAGAAATAGAAGGGGAAAACTAGATATGTTTGCAATAGTATAAAAAATATCAGAAGTAAAAATGTGTAAAATAGTTCTAGAATCTCTGGACTTCATCTGAAAATTTGTCTTATTATATCATATTATGTCAACTAGTTTCTCCAAAATTGACTTTCTTTTTATATAGAGGATGTCACATAGTTGCAATCTTTTGATAGAAAAATTCAGAATGCTTGCAATTATCACTAAATTTCCTATACTTTACATTTATTGCCATAGTGTCAAACTATGATAGCTGTACAATCTCAGATTCTTGGGTTTAAAATCTTAAGATGGTTGAATTTTTAAATTTTCATCTGTAAATAAAAGGTAACCACCAAAGATGGCAAATGGTACAAACATCAATAAAAGAGATAATCAGCTAAAAACTAATGATACAATTTTAGTGGCAGTTCCATATATTGTGAACTGATTTGCTCATGCTTATATGTTTTGGCTACAATTTGAATGATTAATTAAATATAAGCTGTCATGAGGGGCTTGAGAATTTACTTACCTTTCCAATGAATGCTTCCCACTGCTCCTAATGCTAATTCATTATTCTAAAATAAAACAATATATATATATTATGATATACACATGTTGTCATCTATAGTTTCCTTGTAGTATATAAATAACTAAAAACAATTCAAGATCATATATTTAATAAAAACAAATATATATTGTTTTGAATGAATCTGGAATAAATGAACCATTTATTTACTAAATTTTAAAATGAAATATTTTTGTTTAAATTATTATAGTGTGAGTTATAACAATGCCTTATTAGAAGCAGAGTAGAGTCACATGATCTCAAGCCAGTGTTTAAAAAAAAGAAAAAGTCTATATTTTGTGTTGTCATAGCTACAGATATAATTATAGCAAAAAGACAGAGACTTCTTTTGATTAAAAAATTTGTGTTTATTTTTACCTTACTTTTATAAATATATTTGGAACATATAGCAAAGAAATGTGCACTGTGGACAAAATAACTTAAAGAGAGGGGCATGAGCTCCCTCCTCTTTCATTTGGTATCTTTCTGATTAAAAGGAAATGGAGATCATAAATGCCATGCTGACTACCATAGAGCTAAGATAATTGAATTTACCTTGGATTGTAATATCTATATGAATAATAATTGGACTTCAATTAATGATTGCAATTGCTTATGGTTTCTTATGTTTGTGTTTTTGCTAGCAAAAAAAGATACCAAAGGAAACATTATTGAATAATTGAATATCAGCTGAGCTCATATACATGGAAAATTGTAGTAACATACACTAATAAAAATCTTATAACATTGTCAAATAAGTTTCATTTTAATAGAAGAAAAAAGAAATGGTTAAAAAAAACTAGAATGATAATTTTACTGGTAAATATTTACTAAAGTTTTTGTTTTTTATTAATAATTTCCATCAGTATAACTTACTTGGCATTTATTATCACTTAAAGAATATGAGAAATATATTTTTAAAAAAGTAACAATATTAAAAATTTTATTATTTTCTTTAAAGAGCTTATATTTAACTCCTTTATGACCATATGCTTTATAATTTAAATGTATATCACAGCTATCAAATGCAATCACAAAAAGAAAAGAGAAGAGGTAAATTATAAAATATATAGTATATTAGATTGCAATTGGTAACTTAGAATTATAATCTTTATTTTATCCACTTAATGAGTTAATACTTATTTTATTACACAATTTATTTTGCAAATAAGATAATTCATAGTACATCCCATACTATACTCTCTCATCAAGAAAGTCATTATATATTGAATAGTATCTTCTCTGCTGAATAAGATACTCATTCTCTGGACCTTTGGCATCTTAAAATTATGAGCCCATTGTAAGTATAAATTTGTACTGATATAAAGCCATTTGTGAATCAACATATTCATTTATCTATTTTAGTTATATATTTTAGTTTACTATGTATAACATTTATGTAATAAATTTTAGAATGCTCAAATATTTAGAGAATATGTGAAAAAACCATTTAGTTTGTGATTTTATTTATTATATGTGGTTGCCCAAATCTATGAGGCACTTACAGGCCAGCTAGATCTATTCAGTTATATTTTCTATTACATTCATGGTTAGTCAAATATGTAATGTATTCAATGAACAGCACTTATTTTAGTTTTACACTTTAGCAGACTATATTTTTCACATTTTGACTCATTCAAGAATAAAATATTAACATTCGTGAAACAATGTTGTTAATCAGCATTCTTCATAGAACTTAGAGAATAGATTCCTTAACATTTTGGCCCCCAATATGGGGCTCAAGTATTTAGCCATGATCTATGAGAGATTTAAAGTTATATCATAATAGATAAATAGGATTAAAATATTTGGCTAATGATCACAATTGATATGACCCAATAGATAATAATTTTTTAATTTTTAGTTGTGGTTTGTTAAGGGCTAAATGTGGAATTATATTTTGAAAAATAGAGGTATAAAAATACATGAGTTGAGAGCAATGTTATAAAATGCTTTATAAATAAAATGTTTTATAGATATGCAAAAAATGGGCATGTGAATGCAAAGGGTCAGATGATAATGTTTGGACTTGTCATATAATAATAATAATGAGTTTATGTTTGTGACTTCAAAGCACTAGATATGTGATATATGATAGTAAAATGAAAAACTAATGTGAACTCATTACTAATAAATATTATTAAGTTCTCCTCATGAAGCAATTGTAAAACAAATAAAGAAAAGTATTTGAACTAGCTTATTTTAGTGACGATATAGTATCTTATTTATTTTGGAAAATAGATGAAAAATATTGGTGTTCACTATTTAAATGTGTTGTCAAGTGCATGATATGAAGTCTTTTGAGCATAGTCATAAAATGTATGCTATGTTGTACACAATATAAGTTGAATTTAAATAAATAAAAACATTTATACATATTAGTTTGGGATGATAATATTGCGGATAGCTAAATCAATCTCTATTGTGAGGTGGTGTTATTGTGGTATTTTATGTTAAAAGAGTATATTACATGAGTTGAAATGTGTGAGAATAGAACTTTAATTGATTTGTAGAGTTCAGCATATAAAGCATAATAGAAAAACAAGTTGCTCATTTTGTTTGGTCTGTGATTTTAATTTGGGAGGAGGATCATGTTCTTTCTTTTCTAAAATAAAGTCACAAATACAAATCTGATATTCATTATGGAAAAAAATGGTTATAACAGGGAAGAGAAGCCACTAAAGTCTCTGTCATATCAAAAATTGATTAAAATGAATCTCTAATGGCAATGTTACAGAGTTTGATGGTAGTAATGAAACAAATCCGAGAAAATTTATCAAGAGATTTAATGAATATATTTAATGAAAGTGAGGAAAAGTTATTGAAGGATATAATGAGTATGATTGATAAAAATTAAGAAAAGTGTTACAAGAATTAAAAAATACTTAAACAAGAATTGAAACAAGAAAAGGAAATGTTAATCATGAAGATAGAAGAGGTCATAAGAGATAGAGAATAGGTTGAAACAAGAGATCAAGCATGTGAATAATGAAATCAAATAGAACAAAAGCAAAAAATGATTTGAGAGTTTAGTTTTATGAACTAGAGAATAAAATGGAAAGGATTAAAATCAAATGCAAATAAAAATCAATGTTATAAGAGAGTATAGAAAGGTAGCAAAATTGGGCTCAAGCAATAGAAACTAAGACAGAAAAGTATAGATCGGAATGCCAGAATAAAGGTAGAGTCCGCAAAACTAAATTAAACAAATATCAACAAATTAATGATAAAGAGTTTGAGAAGATATAGGATAAGCAGGAACAAGAGGTCCAAAGTTTGGAAACTCAAATAGAGTGAGGTCATTTGTATTATGATATTATTTTAGACGTGATGCAATCCAAAGTAAATGACCAGGGGTTTTTTTCAAATGAAGTTCCATCATAAGTTTAAATAGTGGTAATTGATATAAGATTTTGTCATTAGAGGCAAAACCATTAAAGTCTAAATCAGAGGTGGACAACTTTTTTCATCAGTGGGCCGAATAAGATGCAAAACAAATCACATCCCTAAAAAAAGTTATATTACTTGAATTACCAAATTATCAATGCATTTTTAAAAAGAAGTAAATACAATATTTAATGACTTAAATAGGAATCTATTATAGGTAATTTATATTTTATGAAATGTTCTGTTTAAAAATACCTTTTTAGATTTTATTCTTTAAAAATAGAAATAGTTTCATTACAAATCAAACAAACAGCTTTATCATCTATATTTGCAAGTAAATATCTGAATGTCCAATTATCATTGAAATTGCGGCATTTGGCATCCATTTTTCTTTTTTTTTAATTGGTTCATTTCATAGACTATAAATTATATTAAATTAAAAATTGTAATAATTAGAAAAGCCATAAACTTATTTACAAAATATCATGCACCAATATTATTTTTCAATAAGAAGTTAAACCCAAAGGAACTTCATTTGATTGATACTACAATAATAATTAGGAAATTATACTCTGACACTGTGTAGAAGTATTCTTTAAAACTCAAAATTAACATTATTTGCAACATGATTCCTCCCATATTTTTATATTTAGTAATATAAAATTGATATTTTAAATATTATAATTAAATTTACACAAGTTATAACAAATTTTTATAATTACAATTTTTTATTTCTTGTGGCATTAGGATAAAGTTAATGTTATAATAACATGTGAGTAATAGGCCTAAAGATTGCAGTTTACAATAAGTGTAGTCAGGTATGGATTTTCTATATTTAGGCATTTACATGATGGGCCAGATTCAACATCTATGTGGGCCAGATGTGATCTGCAGGTAGGCAGTTGCCCACCCTTGGTCTAAATGATTTTATCATCATGAAGTGTGCAGTCACAAATGTATGTATATTGATTGGGGACATAAGAATTTATTTTGATTACTGTGTAAGGCCAGTAATATATGTTGGATTTGTGAGATTGACAATTTGAGAAATGTAGTTTATGGCAAGGCTTCAATCAAATATATGAATCATTATGTATATAGTAGCAAAGATTTAGTTTATAGTAATGACTATATTCGTGAGTTTGTAAAGAGTCCATATTTATTAGAAATTAAGTTCCTTTTATTAATTAAATGTCATATAACTTATGTGATGTCTTAGATTTATTTTACAAATATGCAGGTAAGATGAAATGTGAAAATGTGAATGAGCATAATTGTTTCAGGATATTTGTATTGTTGATTTTAGTAAGTATAGATAATTTTTTAACAAGACCCATAATTGTACATAATCACTGATGTCATTGTTGTGGTGGCTTAGTTTTAATTAACCATGAGTTATTTGTAGAATGTGCAGTTGGTCATAATGATTGTATGTTAATAATTTTGGATTGCTTTCTTTAGTTTTTATTAAGGATGGGAAATTGTGATGTACACATGTTGCCACTTGTAGTTTCCTGGTAGTATATAAATAACTAAATAAAGAAAACAATTAAAGGTCATCTATTTAATAAAAAAAATATTTTTTTTGAATGAATCTGGAATAAATGAAACATTTATTTATTAAACTTTAAAATTTAATGTTTTGGTTTAAATTATTATTGTGTGAGTAATAACAATGCCTTATTAAAATTAGAAAAAAAAGAGTCACATAATCTCAAGCCTTTGTTTAAAAAAAAGAAAAAGATTGCATTTTATGTTATCATAGCTACAGAAATTATTTTAGCAAGAAGACACAAACTTTCTTTTGATTAAAAAATTTGTGTTTATTTTTACCTTACTTTTATAAATATATTTGGAACATATAGCAAAGAAATATACACTGTGGGTAAAATAACTTAGGGAGAGAACATGAGCTTCCCCCCTTCATTTGGTATCTTTATGATTAAAATGAAATTGATATCACAAACATGGTGCTGACCACCTATGCTAATTGAATTCACCTTAGATTATAATATCAATAGGAATAATAATTGGATATCAACTAATGATTTTAATTGCTTATGGATCTTTGTGTTTATGTTTTTGCTTGTAAAAAAGATACAAAAGGAAACACATCATTGAATAATATAATATAAGCTGAGCTTATATACATGAAAAACTGTGGTAACAGATGTTAAAAAATCCTTTTAAATTTTCACTGTCAGATAAGGTTCATTTTAATAAAAGACAAAAGAAATGGTTAAAAAAAAGTATAATGATAATTTTAGTGGTAAACATTTATTAAACAGTTTTGTTTTTATTAATAATTTCCATTAGTATAACTTACTTGGCATTTGTTATCATTTAAATATGAGAATATATATATATATATATTAAAAAGAAAACATGCTAAACTTTACAAAACAAAAATTTTCAAACTTATACATCCTGGATTCAAATCAAAGCAGAAAAATGTTCTACCAAACCCTTGATTTAATGTATACAAAATTTTGTTAAAAAATACAAATAAAAGAATGATAATTAACAATAATAAATATAAAATATTTTTATATATAAATATATTTTATGAAACTTACCAAACTAAAATGAGAATCAAATCCTGCTTGTCCCATAAATTCTACAACATAGATAGATAGATAGATAGATAGATAGATAGATAGATAGATAGATAGATAGATAGATAGATAGATAGATAGATAGATAGATAGATAGATAGATAGATAGATAGATAGATAGATAGATAGATAGATAGATAGATAGATAGATAGATAGATAGATAGATAGATAGATAGATAGATAGATAGATAGATAGATAGATAGATAGATAGATAGATAGATAGATAGATAGATAGATAGATAGATAGATAGATAGATAGATAGATAGATAGATAGATAGATAGATAGATAGATAGATAGATAGATAGATAGATAGATAGATAGATAGATAGATAGATAGATAGATAGATAGATAGATAGATAGATAGATAGATAGATAGATAGATAGATAGATAGATGTGGTGGGTGGGTAGGTAGGTAGGTAGGTAGGTAGATAGATAGATAGATAGATAGATAGATAGATAGATAGATAGATAGATAGATAGAGAGAGACAGGTAGATAGATAGATAGATAGATAGATAGATAGATAGATAGATAGATAGATAGATAGATAGATAGATAGATAGATAGATAGATAGATAGATAGATAGATAGATAGATAGATAGATAGATAGATAGATAGATAGATAGATAGATAGATAGATGGATGGATGGATGGATGGATGGATGGATGGATAGACGGATAGACAGATAGACAGATAGATAGATAGATAGATAGATAGATAGATAGATAGATAGATAGATAGATAGATAGATAGATAGATAGATAGATAGATAGATAGATAGATAGATAGATAGATAGATAGATAGATAGATAGATTATGAACACATGAACTGATAAATAAACAAATATATATAAACATGAAAAATAGACAAATAGGATTTTAGAAACAGATCAAATGATAAATAATCAGATGATCAAAAAGATGTTGATAGAGAGAGAAAGAAATAATATTACATTACACATATATGTATATATTAATATTACTGCAAATCAATGTCTGTATTTCTTACAAATAATATATGTAAACTTATAAATAAATATTAGAAAATATAGTAATTAAAATTTGTTAAAAAGAACAAAAATATAAACGTCACTTAGGAGTGCTTTAAACTATTCTTGTGGTCTTTGTCAACTAATACTTTAAAAGATCAACTTTCCCATAATTCCATGATCTTAATGTTTGCTGCCTGCCTATTGATTAAGTCTTACTTGTATTTATATATTAACATAGCTTCATTGATTTTTCTTTTATTATTATTTCTTTCAGTTTACAATATTTTCACATTATTATAATTGAAATCAAAACCATATATATATATATATGATTTATTATGGTCATAAAAAACAGAAGCTGATAAATTATCATTTTCTTTAGAATTTTGTTTTGTACTTTGAACTCTTTTTAATAACAACAAGTGCTCTTTTGTTCTTGACTCACCTACATATCCACTATCTCATCTACACATCCATTTATAAATGATAAAATTTTTATTTGTAAATAAGGTTTTATCTTTGCAGTTATTTATTAATTTATTTAATGTAGGTGGTGCATAAAATGCAATGTCACATATACCTTTATAAATTTTCCTTATGAAACTTGCCTGTTGATTTGAAATATATGGTACTGATATCGAAATTTTATTATCTAAAGAATTAACATCATTATTAATCTTATTTTTATTTTTGTATTTATATTTTGAATTAAAATTTTTAATAGCTTAATAAATATGATCATAATTATATCCAACATTTAACAATTCATTAGAATACATTTCAATATTTTTGCCTTTATCATTTCAAACAATAAGGACATTAAATCTGCCATTTTTTGTGACATTGGGACTCTTGATTTATATGGAATGTAGCCTCTTTTTGCTAGTGGTTTAATAGTCATATAGTAATCCAGTTTATCTCTGTTTCTAGTTATTTTAAGATCTAGAAATTGGACACACATTACATTTTTATCTGTTTTAATCCATTTTAAGCTTTTTATATTATTTAATTCATCAAAGAACAAAAGAGCACTTTTTGTTATTAAAAAGAATTCAAAATAGAAAACAAAATTCTAAAGATAATGATAATTTATCAGCTTCTGTTTTTTATGACCATAATAAATCATGTATATAAGGTTTTGATTTTAATTATAATAATGTAAAAATATTGCAAACTGAAAGAAATAATAATAAAAGAAAAATCAAGAAAGCTATGTAAATATATAAATACAAGCAAAACTTAATCAATAGGCAGGCAGCAAACATTAATATCATGGAATTATGGGAAAATTGACTTTTCAAGGTATTAGTTGACAAAGACTACAAGGGTAGTTGAAAGCACTCCTCAGTGACGTTTATATTTTTTTTTTTAACAAATTTTAATTACTGTATTTTCTAATATTTATTTATAAGTTTACATATATATATATATGTATCACTTCAAGTGATCTAAGTATATTTTTTCTTTGCAATCATCTGTCAATTTTTTCTTTTTTCAGTTTTCCCTATCATTTTCACATTCAAGAATTAATTTCTTTTATCCACTTTTTTTTAATACTTTAGTATTTTTAATATTTTTTCGCCCCTACTGAATATAAATCTCAAAATTATTTTTTACTTCAAAATAATTCATATTTTTGATTGCATAGTGTATAAGCATCTTTCTTAAGATCCAATTCAATAATGAACAAGGTAATCCTATTTAATCTTTGCACTTTTTAGTCTAATCTTTTTTTCAAACATTTAACTTTATTTAAGTGAATTTCTTTTATATTTCATTAATAGTAAACCTCTTTGTTGTTGTTTGAATAGTAGTCATTTCAAAAAAGATTGCAGCCATACTGACGTCAGAAGGATTTAAACAAAAGAAAATAATGGATTAAAAGTTAAAACTAAATTTTATAATGGTTATACAAACTAATCAATAAACCTTAAATACTTCATCTTGAGTTTTTAATTTATATATTGATATCTTATCATGCTCTCTTTTAATACTTTCGAAAATAAGAATTCTTTTTTGAAAGATGTTAACACCTTGCTTAAAAGCAACTCTCCTTTCTATTTTATCCTTAGTTATATTTTCATTATAAAAGATATCAATATTTTACAAGAAGGGTCTTTACGATAATCTTAATATTGTTAGTGGAGTCGCGCCTTTCATGAATAAATTTGCTATAAACTTAAATGTCCAATCCATGCAAGTATACAGCATTGCATTCAGCAAACTAAACAAATACATAATCTTCTTACCCTATCATTATATTTTTAAAATTTAAAAAACATTCTTACATAGAAATTTCTAATGAATTAATATTATAGTGATGACGTGTCCACGTGTCACTTCCATACAATAAATTAGAAAAAAAAAATAAAAGCAATACCTTGGATTCTGTGTTGCATTAAAATATCCAAAACTTCATTTAGACTTAAAAGGCTACCGATATATTTAAATTAATGTACTTTTTTTTCATATGTCAAAGCGTTGACCAAGAAGCAAACCCTGGGCAGCTGCTTGGAACGCAGCTATGCTAACCACATGGCCACTAACGCTTGACAATATTTTTAAGTTGATAAGAGTCTAAATTAAGTGTTGCTGAAGGTTTTTTTTTTTTAATTATTTGATAAATGGTTTGTGTTTCTATTTTAACTTTAATTACTTTGTAGAATGCATTCAAAAATCAAAACCCTTCTGTAGATTATCTTTTGATTTTTTATGCATAAATACAATAATCAACATGCTGAATTCAAATCTAGGAGTCAAAAAGATGAAGTTCTTGTTTTCGTTTCAAATTAAGAAAATACGTCAAACATCTATCACATTTCCATGCTGTTTTGCAAAATCTTTTATAAATTGTTCCAAAAATAATGGTATATATATTAAAAAACTAAGTCGAAGCAGTACACAGTTTCTGTTTTACCACTATTTCTCATTTTCAATGTCTTGAATTTTTTACAAACAATAATAACATTTTTATAATAGATGTAGCCCTATTATATGAATAAACTTTAATGGACAACCAGATCATTTCAAATATTAGTTCCAATATAGAATAGCCCAGAAATGTTGATAACATAGCTATTTTGTGAACATATTAATAGCATAATATACTTATTTACCTGCTAGATACCATATCTCCTGGACAAACTTCCTGTATGGGTATCCTTCTTTGTAGTATATCCAGTAAGTTGAAAATTATATTGATTGATTTTATGCTTTTGCTATTATATTTTTAAAATTTTAGCAGCCTCCTTCCATGGAATACATTATATACATCAAAGATGAAATACATTATCTTTTACATTATTAAAAGCACTCTGTAGTCTATGCTGCACTTCACCATCTAAGCTTCCCTGTCTACTTTGAAAGGTACCAAGATATTTATGTTTTTGTCATATTAAAAATCATTAAGTTATAATTTTACATTAAACAAGTTCCTTTGGATAGACATGTTAAAAAAAAATTATTTTTTTTACAATTATTACATTTTTGTTTGTATATAAATCTTGTTTTTAAACTGTAAATAAGAATTTACTGAATCCTATTGAAAATCGGATTGTATTACATAGCAACATTTAATATTTAATGAAAATAAATATTTTATTTACTTAGACTTAAATCAATTATTTTATATAGCGCGATGTTTTATAAACTGTAATAGTTAAACAGCATTAACCTGTTGCACATGCGCTTTGCAGATTTTAACTATAAATGACTGAATACAAAAAAAACCTTACCTGTAGCTCTTGAAAATTTCAAAGGATTAAGCTCTTTGATAATTGAAAGAGTATTGTCTAAGACATAGCAAACGCCAGTTAAGAAATGGTATAAACGAGATGTATCCTGTCGGAGATGAGAGCAAACCTATTTATTACATATACATATATCATATATCCATCTATATATAATTTATATATAGATAAATAAAAATATTAGCAACATCTAAGATTGTATATAATAGACACACATTCTCATACATGCGTATATATTTATAAATGAAGAGCTCTCTGAAATAATCATAACACTTTCATCTACTATGCTCGTGACCTGGGTTCAAATCAGAGCTACGAAAATTTCAAACTTTATTTTAGATACCAGTTAAACTTGGGCATTCTTATATAAATAACGCCTCATAACTAACTCATATAAACATCCAATAATGATCATTTAATGTTTGTTTTTAACTAAAAGGCAATGCATGTGTAAAAAACTGCTCAAATGATCACTCTTTAGCAATTGAAAAGTCTGGCGAATAATGATTTATTCTTGACTATTCCTCTATAACGAGTTGTTGAACGTGACACTTTCACTCTCTAGTGATTCATGATAGAATTTTTGCCATTAATCGATAAATAAGAATCTCTCAGAATAGTGCATTCAAGTGGCTGATTGAAAAATTAAAGATCCCTGGATTGAAGCTCAACTTTTTTAGTTCTAGTGATCAAATTTACATGATCTCCAAACAACAGATCATTTGATTTTTTTATCTTATAATATTGTTATCACTGCATTAGCCTGCTTTGTTTTTGATCTAGGATTTATCTTTATCAAACGGCTATATTTTATTTCATAAGCTTTTTTTTAATTCCTGTAGACAGCTTACTAAAATATATAATATTAAAAAATGTTTCCAGATTTAATTTGCTTAGAGACTGTGCAGTATTTCAGAGAACTATGACCGCATTGTTCTCTGGTGTGTTACCCTTTGCCTAATTTAAAAGATAATGTTAATGTTGCTACTGATTGAAAATAAAATATTTTCTATAGCTCTTGCCATTGTTAATGCCTTTCTAACAAAATATTTTTTATGAGGGCCAGATTTTCCATCTCACACCAATGCGAGCCTATGATGTAATCACAATAGGCATTCAATATCAGATACTAAGATTTAGATTTTTTTACTTTTTCATTTCATCACTTATTAAAACTTCATATTGCTCACCTGTAGGAGATACTGTTGCTGTAATAATTACCAAAACTGGGGTTAAATTGAGATTGTTGGTAAGAATACATGATCATCATTTCATAAGATTACATATTCTGTTAATATAAGTATCAAACTCTCATTACAGTAGTGCCACCAAGTGCAAGATTTCATAATCAATGGATACACAAACCTTCCTGCATCCATTAATCATGAAATCTTGCATTTGGTGGTACTACTGTGTAGAAACTAGTAGGTTCCAGTTTATGGGTAATAAAAGAATAGCCAAAATAGTATTTAATTGGGTTACAAGTAAAGGGCAGGCAACAAGATGAGTGAGAAAGATAATGCTGTATGCAAAAGATTTGGATAAAGAATTTATATCAGTATACTTGTACAAAAGGTGGGATGATTGTGTTAGGAGGATTGTTGAGGGTCATAGTGGTAAGGAATGGGATAAATGAATATATGCATTAATAAAGAATAGGGAGTTGGAGATATGGAGAACTAGTATGAAGAGTAAAAAGAGTTTAAATATATAGCGAAGTAAATGAAACATTGGGTACGAGTTAATTTATGATAATAGCAAAAAAACTAGTTTATTGTTTAAGGCTCAAGCCGGATCTTTAGCAACTAGAGAATATACATGTAAATGAAAAAATATGGATGATTTAATCTGCAAATTGTTTAAGGAAGGCATAGAAAATATCTGTTGATTGAATGTAAATGCTTGAAAAAAGAAAGGGTACAAATAATGAAGGTATGGAAAAATAAATATGAACAAAGTGATTATACAAAAAGTGGGTTATTGGTTTTTGTGTTGGGAAAATAAGGGGGATTTAGATATAAAGACCATAGAGTTGACAAAGATTATGTTGTGGAAATGGGATAGAGCAGATTATGGAAAAGCTTAGGGTGGGGAATGAAAGGGGAAGGTAAAGTGGTTAATAAGTTTCTTTGGGCATAGTTGCTGAGAGATATTCCTGACTCCGTTTAAGGAGAAGTCACAGTACCACAACACATACTCCTACATTTAAATATGTTAAATTTTTAAGATTCAGTGGCAGCTTGGGAAATGTGTGCTTAACCACCAAAATTAAGCAAGGAAAACAAAACAGAGAATTTCGAATTTCACAATCACACAACCAATCATTCCTAAAAGGTGTAATGTATTTTTTGTTTTTACTAACTGCTGCTTGAGAAATAATAATTCTAGAGTAGATCAACTATTACTTTTTATTTTAATTTTTTCATATAATGTCAATTGGAGAAATATAATTTATATATATATATATATTCAACACTAACACCCATCATGATAAATATTTAAAATAATGTTTCTTTTATTACTTTGTTATATTTCTCGGTAGTAAATATTTAGATGTTAGTTAATAAATGTTAATTACAAGAAAAAAGCAGAATATTTTATTGCTCATCATAAAAACAATAAAAATTTATTTGCTCTGAAGGGGAACTAGAAGAAATAAGCATACCACACTCATATAATTATTGATGCTTCCACATTAAGCAAGTCCAATTATGCATGTTGATAAAAGCACATAAATCTCGGTGTGGTGGAACATGCTGAAATTCACCCAATATAACATGTCTGGCATTGATATAATTAGCAGCGTCTTAGAATAGAATCTCAACCATCTTAAAATAATTATTTTTAAAAACAGTTTAATTAGTTGTATTTACATAATAATTATGCAAAATATTGAATGATTGTTATATTATTGATATTTTCAACCATAAATTTAATTATTTTTTTCTGTAGGTAATGAAATGCTTATGGAACAGTCACTATTGGTAAGGTCTATAATTATAAATGCATATTACCTTGTGTGTGTATACACATGACTACAGTTTTTTGATGGGAAGCAAATAGAATAAGTAGGCTGTAAAATATAATAATCAAATGATAACACTTATATGTCAATGAATGTTATTTATCCATGATTCAATGCAATGACAAAGTAGTCAGTTCAAGAAATCAAAATGCATGGATCATGGCTCAGTCTATCACTTCTTATGATCAAATTCATTATGAACTCCTCAATAATAGAACCATTCAGTTATCCATCATCATCAATGGGAGTAGTATTCCAGTTCACGATAGCATGAGTTATTCTAAAATCTTGACATTAATCTATATCATGGACTTTAATGAGACCTTACATCACCAATGGATATAAGATAATACAGTTTGAGATACTATACATAACAGTCAGGAATGCTAACTAATACAAAAGCATTCTTGGTGCCATTTTTGTGTTATTGTTTGTAATACTTATAATACACTTTAAACGTATGTAGGTGAAGTTAATATAATTTTCACAAATAACATTTAGCTTAGCACTTTCGGAGTATATTTACTCCTTATTCTTAGCCATTATTATTTGTTTGTATAAACAATGGAATATTATTGTGGATCTGACTGAGTATGAATAAAGTTGTATTCTTTTAATAGCAATGATACTGTATCCGGATCCTGTCGTATTAGGTCCCGTCCCTTGTCGTAATTTTAGTTTTAGACAACTGTATAATTTTAAACAAAAATGACTAGCAAAAAATGTATAATTTCATCGATGAAAAATTATAAAATTATTAACTGAATAAATAGTTACTTGGGAGGTCATATGATGTTTGAGCACATTGCTGTATTAAATTTTATATTTTACTTTTTTCGATGAGAATCTATCCAAAAAAATTTAACTTTTAAATCTGTCATTCAATCATTCTTTTACCTTCTTTTTATTCAATATGTACATATAAGTAGCTCTGATCCTATTCCCTGTATGGTTTAGTGCAGAAGAAAAGTGTAAAATTCTGAACCCTAAGATCTTCAACAATTTCAATTTTAACACTCAAATACTTGAGCTTAGTATGAACTCCTGAACAATTAGTCTTAGTTTCTGCTTCTGTAAGAATAATGATAGAAAAATTCTGATATTAAGAAAAAAAAAATTTTTTTTTAAGATGTCATTGTTGTTTAAAATATCAGCAAAAATGTATCCATTACAAAGAAAAACATTCTATATAGAAATTTTAAATAGATCTAAATTTACTTACACATGATGGTGTTAAATTAACGATGCCACGTGATTGTGGTTTAATAAAAATAAATATATCAATATTTATTTAAGTTTAAAAATTATATCTGGGCTAAAAATAATAACATAATCTCTAGTTCATTAATTAAAATCATTAACGTATTTAATTAAAGTAGATGTTGTTAAATGTGTAAAATAAATTTAACACTTGTCAATTAAATTGCAATAACTAGATAAATTAATAATTCTTTTTTGAAAGCTCTGCCTTTTGATATTTTTTTCATCTGTTGCTTCAAAAAAGAGTAATAATAATGTTTTAAAGGTATTGTTTTATATTCCTTAAATATCAAGAGCATGTCTCTTCATTCTATTCTAGAGTCATCTGCTAGATGTCATATAATATAGCAATATAATGTCCCTGCTCCTAGGCTAATTTCTGTATTTGCCTTCATCAATGACTAGAAATCAAAACTGAAACATGCATCTAGAAGCCACCTTTACTTACTCTACCATTTAAGCTAATAATTTGAAATTTTAATAAAATAACTTATGATTTAGAACTCAAGCTAACTCAATTACAGTAAATGTCTATACAATAAAGAGAATAGCTCTTGAAAGGATATGAAAAAAGATATTGATATTGTTGTTGTATTACTCTTACTAAACAATATGTTAAAGATCCTACAGTCACTATAAAACTAAGGTCTCTCAAGTATATAGACATTAACCTGGTTTTAGATCTCCTATAACAATGCAAGGAAATGGATTTGGTTCAAATCATTATGTTTTTAAGTTTCTGGTATTAACTTGAATAACATGAAAATGTAAAAAGTGGTTTCTAGATGTGTAAGAAATTAGTTTCAGTTTTAAACTACAATTCACATTGACAGATTCAAAGATTTAAACCAGTTTTGCGGATGGAGACAAAGCAGCATTATAGCACCTGGTGTCCCTTGATTAGTCAAAATTACAAGAGCTGGATCTGCTCTTGGGAGCATGCAATAAAAATTTGAAAAATGTTGTGTGATATTGTTGGTATTAATTCTTAGATAGACCTGTATGTTTTGGTCCACATCATACTATTTTCAACCTTATTATACACTTAATAATACTATTTTTACACCTAAAACTGTATTCTTACAGTTTTGACTGTCCTGTAGCCATCATCAGTGATCTTTATAATCCTATTTCCAAAAACCAACTGTAAGAGTAAAGTTTTTGGTGTAAAAATATAGTATTGTTAAGTATGTAAGGAGGTTGATAATGGTATGATATGTAAGTATAGAAATTAATACCTAAGGGGAAAATTCCATATTTTGGTGCAGTGATAAAGTGGTAGATTCTGGAGTCCAGAGTCCATGAATCATAGCCGTGCTTTATCATTTCTATTGCTTCTAATAAATTCTTGGCCACTATCCCACTTGATTATTTTTTATTATTCTTAAGTACAATAATGTTTAGTAAGCTCATGTTATAACAAAATGAAAATAAAAATTACCACTACATATGTAGCTGCAGATATATCTGTGTCCAAACTGACTCCAAGCCATCCATTATCCAAATCCATCTGATCTAAATTAATATGAAACACAAATTAACATGTTATTAAATTAACATTTTTAAAGCATGGAAGAATAAAAAGGAATCTTAAAACCTTATTTAAATAAACATTTACTAGATATTATTTCATTTTCCTTTTCTTCTTCCTTTTCCTGTGTATTGATTTAAATATATGATACCATTTACCACTTTCTTAAACACTTTATCAATACTCTTTATTTATAGCACTCCAATATGTAATGTATATGTATCTGGACCAACTGACGAGTGCTGGTTTAGCGCGAAATACTATACTGTATTAGTGATTATTTATCGTTTCAATATGTGTTTGATAAAGGGTATTAGCAGTATGAGATGGCGTTGTTAGTTGAGGGTCATTTGAAAGTCTGAGTTCAAACCCCTATATATTACAACTTATTATCATGAAAAGACATTTTCATCATTAACGTTTATAAAAATAAAATATCGATATCGCTTGAATTCTGACGCTGCATTTCATCTTTCTGAAATAAGGCTTGCAGCCACGAATCGGAAAAATTATGTGAAAGACAGCAGCAAATTTCACATTGAAAATTAAATATCAATTAATGAATAATTATTATTTTTGTGAATCTATTTCTTAATTATTTGTTAATATTCTATACATTCGTTGTTTGTAATCTTTTGATAATTTATTTGTAATCAATACAAAATAAAAATCAGACATGATCACTTTTAAGTGATATTTTATTTCATGTTAATGTGTTATTTGTTTTACGAATTATTTGTTACTTTTTTATATATTTATTTTATTTGATTTTTTTTTTATTTGTTTGTAATCGATGCAATAAAAAATAAAACTTTTGCGATACACCTTTTTTTGTAAACTAGCTGGTCTGCAAAACTTTTCGAGATCATTGGTCTGCCAAAAAAAAGGTGGGGAAACACTGTCATACTGTACATATACTCTGAACAAAAAAATAAAAAAAATTTCTTTATAAATTTTTGAATTTTTTAGTTATTATTTTATTTATTACTTTTATTTCATCTATTGTTTGCTTGTCTGCCTATTTTATGAAAAATTGTAACTCAATTTTCACTTATTTCCCAATTTCTAATCCAAGTGAAACTTTGCATATTATATAATACATTTGCTGATTATAATACTTTTTTTTTTAGAATTTATAATCAATTTTAGAACGTAAAAAAAAACAAAAAAATTAAACCTTTATAATTCTGCCATCTAGCAGTATTAAATTGTATCCAAACTTTTATCATTCCTAATTTCTGTAACTATATAAAATTAAAAATATATAGGGTATATGAGCACAGACTTTCAGACGACCCATCACTCTCCACTCTAGCTAATAACGCTGATACACTCAAGCACATATATGCTGAAAAGATAAATAATCACCAATATAAGTATTTCGTGCTAAACCAGCAATCATCAGTTGGTCCAGATTATCATCTCCCACACATATATACTAATTAAGATAGGCAATCTTCATACTTTAATGGACAGGCTCCAATCTACTTCACACTCCAACTCTTACAACCATTCATCCAATTGAAAATCTGATGATGGAATGCTCGAAGGCCACCCTGAGGCCGAGATTCTTGTCACACCAATGTTGACCTAATATCAATCTGAACCCCACATGTACAGGACATAATCCATTTAATACATATGCAAGGATGGGCAGACATCTCTACAATGTAATAACTGAAACACAGGACCAACTGATGATTGCTGGTTTAGCATGAAATACGTATATTGGTGATTATTTATCTTTTCAGCATATATGTGCTTGAGTGTATCAGTGTTATTAGCTAGAATGGAGAGTGATGGGTCATCTGAAAGTCTGTGCTCATATACCCTATATATTACATATATAGACACAGGTATATATTAAGCCTGCGTTTCAGTTAAAATTAAAAAGCAAAAAGTAAAAACTAGTCAAGCGTTGGTGGCCGAGTGGTCAGCACAGCTGCCTTATAAGCAGTTGTCCCGGGTTCGTTTCCTGGCCGATGCTTTGACACATGGGAAAAACAAAGTAAAAACTATTTTTTTACGTTGTCAAGCGTTGGTGGCCTAGTAGTTAGCATAGCTGCCTTCCCAGTCAACGCATTTGATATATGAAAAAACTAAAGTAAAAACTATTTTTAAAAAATGCACTTATTTGCATAAATGCATTAAAAAGTTAAAAAAAAAAAAAGGGCACAATTTTTTTTTCCCGTTTTTGCAGAATTCATGACGGTAAAATAATAGCATGTCGCATTTCACAAATAAAGTGAAAGGTGGAAATAAGAATTTATTTCTTAGAACATTGTTTGCATTTATATGAATAGAAGCATAACTTGACATTTTTTTAAATATATATTTTTTAATTCAGTTGCTGATAGCTGAAACTGTGAATATGGAATTTGCAAATATAAAGCATCCTTATTTTAATTATTTATTTTAAGCTGTATTTTCTGATTAGTGTATGAATTTTTTTTTCTTTGGGTATATTAGTTGGACCTTTGAATGTATAACTAGAACATGATTTACCCCTTTTTATATAATAACATTGTGGTTACTACATTGATAAATATTATGCTGATAAATAATATCTGGCAAGATCTTACAGCCATAGTTATCAGAACTTCTTCCTACAATGTTCCTAAACAGGATTCAAAGCCAGGTCAATTTGTAGATTTTTTACTAGTTCCAAACAATCTTAATTTTTTTTTTCAAATATCTATTAGCATCAGCCATTTGTAAATCAATATGACTATTCTAACTTCAAACAGCAAGATAAATAGAGTAGCAAAAATTACAAAATTAGAAAAAGGGGTTTGAATCACAATAGTTCAGTACATTATTAAATAAATATACAATGCATGCATAGTCAATGCATAGAGATGATTGATGCCAAGTAATTGTTATGATGTGTGGTTCTGATACTAATTCAAATGTCTGAAGAGAGTAAGATAAAAAGAATGGAGAGAAAATGAGAATAAGATAATGATTGATTTAATTATATTTTCAGATAGCTAACCCATAGTAAACTTATCTAACCATGAGTATTATTTTATTGAGCAATTTTTTGGTAAATTATAAGACAAAACATCATTTGATTTTCTCAATTTACTCTAACATATGTTTCCAAGAAGAATGTGATGTGATGTGGCTTCTCCTTTATTATTGTCAGGAATCTCTCAACCACTATGCCCAGAGAAACCCTTTCCATTTCCCACCTTAAGTTTTTCCTATATTCTTCTCTATTCTGCTCCATCCCATTTCCACCATGTCATCTTTGTTGACTCTATGGCCTTTATATCTAGAGCCTCCTTATCTTTTTCCAAATCCAGCATAAAAACCAAGAACCAACCTTCTATATAATCATTTTGTCTATATTTATTCTCCTACAACTTCATTATTTGTACCCTTTATGCTTTCAAGCATTTACATTCAATTAGAAGATACCTAATATTTTCCATGCCTTCCTTACATAACTTGCAGAGTCAATCACCCACATTTTTTCCATTTACATGTAAATTTCCTTATTTGCTAATGATCCTGTTCAAGTCTTAAACAGTTTCCTTGCAATTCTCTCCATACTATTTCAGAGCCATTTAATGCAAGCTTGAATAATTATAATAATGCTAGAATATTGATATTTCCTTTTTCCCCAATGTTTTCAGTTTTTGTCTTCATAAGTGAGATTTGGAAGCCATTTTTAATTTTAGATTATTCAAAATAATGTTCTGAAATTCAGCAAAACTTAAGGTCTTAATAAAATAAATATTAAATATTTATAAATATGTTTATAAAAATAAAGCTGTAAATAATGTTGTATAATATATAATATGTGTACTGATAATACATCACATGACTTGTATCATATATTACTGGCTTTGTGCCAATTCTAGTCAAAGATTAAAGATGACAAAGGCTATAAAAACACTCAGGTCACCAAAATATATAGAAACTAAAATTTGGCTGATAATTTGATAGTATAACAAAAAATAAAAAATAGTTGCTAAAGGAAAGGTGCATTAGATCCAAAAGATTCACATATATTGTTCAAAAAATCCAAAAGTTCCCTACTGCTAAAACTCATAGGATATAAATAATTCTGGGGATATTAGATAGGACAACATTGAATAAAGACTTAATAAATACTACCATTCAGAATCTATTGATTACTTAAAGAAGGAATAGGGTGAATAAAATAATTTTTACACTATGTCTTATTTTATTTTTAGAAGAGACAACAAAATAGTATTTTTGATCCTCTTTTCACATTTGAAAAATTGAATTGGTATAAATTTGCATATTCTTCTCATTCAGTATGCCTGAAGGTATATTTGGGGATCAGTAACAGAGATTTATTCTGATTACCAAAGCCTATAAGTATTTTGATTTATTAATCAAATTAAATCTCAACATGCAACCAACCTTATTTTTCCTAAAGTACAGACAATTCTTTTCACAGATAAATCTGACCTGGTTTATATACCACAGGGAAGATAAAACAATAGAAATTTTAGAAATTTCACAAGCATCATTCATTCAGGCATAGTAAAAGTAATTTAAAGTGATCGATTAACATCTTCACACTCTCATTTCCAAATGCTTAAGATTTGACCATACATAAATGTTTGGGTTGAAAAGATAGATGGATTCATTCTATCTTTTCACAAAGACTTTATCTTGTGTTTGGAAAGTGAGAGTATTCATTTATATAGTTAAATCTAGCAAGCGCATGTGCATTAGCTTACTGGCTTATTAATATTACAGTTTATAAAAACATAGTGCTATATAAAATAAATATCTTAATAGACAGTATAGTAAGTCAATGTCTTGTCTTACAGATATCTCAGGACATAATATATAATGCTCTCTCATTGGACTATGAGTCAATTTCACTATCACTTGCTAACTTTTCTCAGAGTTTGTTAACTGTAATTTGTCATACAGACAATCCTTTTTACAGACAAATCTGATGTTTTATCTACCACAATGAAGATAAAACAATAGACAGTATATTAAGTCAGTGTCTGGTCTTATAGATAAATAACTCAGGACAAATATATCATGCCCTCTCATTGGACTATGAGTCAATTTGACTATCACTTGCTAACTTTTCTCAGAGTTTGTTACCTGTAATTTGTCTTACCACCTTCATATTGTTTGTCCTCTGATACACTATAATAGTGATGGTGGACCTAGGTAATGCATGCCAGAAATAGCACTTTTACTGGCACGTGAACTTCTTATATATCTTTTTTTTTTTCAATAATTTTTTTTTGTTGCTAAAATCTGTACTAATAAAAATTTACTGTAAATTAAAGGTAAAATAAATAAATATAATATTACATTAGAATTCAATTTACAATTGAACTCTAATTAGAAGCAATAAGTTATGATATTTTAAATCAAATAAAGCATACTGGTATACTGTGGTATAAGCTCACGAAAACTATGAGTACTAAATGTACCATAAAAGCCCTACAGGAAGTGTTTGCCACTCATGGATATTGTAAGATCCAATAATAGAACAGGATTTACTTCTGCAGATTTTGAAAACTCCTTAACAGATAAAGGTATTTGTCATGTTCCTACTATAGTCTATCACCCTGCCTCTAACAGACTAATGGGAAAAAAACAGTCTAAAATTTAAAATCTGACTTGAGAAAAGTAAAAGTTACAAATATGGAAGAAACACTGATAGAAATCATGTTCTACCAGTATTTTATCCCTCATGCAACAAACCACAAAACTCCTGCAGAATTGCTGCTGGTAGAAAATCTCATACTCATTTATGTAAACTTACTAGTAAAAAAGAAATCAGAAAAATGTACTTGTAGCAAAGATATATAAAATGCAAACTAATTTAGTGGTGAAACTGTATGGGTTCAAGATATATTACAAAGGAAATGGATACCTGGCACCATAGTTGACAAAGTTTCTGAAGTCATACTAAACTCGAAAGTGGATTGAGTTTCAGAAGACATATAAATCATTTACATCAGTGATTCTCTAACACGATCATGATTAATAAAATACCTGTAGCAGCCAATCCTCAATCAGTATTTGTGATAAATATGATCTTGAATATTTGCCCTGTATTGATCACAATGATGTATTGCCTATTGAGCGAAATACGGGCAATAAAGTTAAAGCAGATCAGAATGTTGTTGACTGGAGTAAGCAAAGTTCTAAAAAATCAACTGATGTAAACACCAATAAAATCAGAGAAATTGAAGAAGGCCAGACATTTATAGAGATTATTTTCTAGAGTGGGGAGAGGTGTACTACTGATTGTGCAAATATTTTAAATAGTGTGTAAATAAAGTTTTAATTATATCATGTACACTGCACCGATAATACTGTTACCCCCCCCCCCAGGATGATTATTCTGAACTAAACGTATTATAAAAATAACTTTTAAAAATAAATTATGTAAATTAGCTTAGGTAATAAAAGAATCCGAGATTCTTAGCATGCAGCATTCGAAAGCAATCCAGTCGCAGTCAAGAAGAGAAAACTCTGGCAAAAATAAATTGGTTACTATTTGCTACATGTGTGTGTATGTGCATGTATAGAAAAAAATATGTTTAACCAATAATAAAAATAAATGTAAAACTAACGGATCGCTAATTGTGTTTTGTAAATAATTAAATGATATTAGCGCTAAACTATAAAGTAATTTATCAAGAAGGATTGGATAATATAAACAAAGCTATTGCTTAGAATAGACAATGTTAAAGGCGTGACATTATCTAATCAGGGATCCTATAAGAACTAAAGAGATGACCACCACATGAACACGATGGCCAATGAAGGGAGGCTACTCCAAAATAAAGACGGACGAGTAATGGATCTAATATTGAACTGAGAGAGGACACTTCTAAGTGAAGCCTTGAAAGGTAGATGTGCATTTCTGGTGCTCCAGTCAGCTCCTTTCTTCACCTAGCTTGGAGAGGTTTACCTCCGGACTCCAAATAAACCTAGGGAACTATAACAGGTTACGACTCTTTATTATTTTACTCCTTCCCCTTATTTATATATAATAATATTAGCGTATATATTATTCGTACTTTGTATATATTGATAGTGATTAACATATATATAACCTTTAAATAAATCTTCGTTATTTAAACCTACTTGCGCCTCATTAATTATTTTATATTTTTATTGATAGTTGCAATCACGAGCAATAAGTGTGCTGGCACTGAATTGCGAGTTAAGTTGATTACGAACCTAAGGTAATTCTAGTAATAACAATCAACACATCGACAGCCGAATGTTGGCGCTAATTATTTGATTTCGGAGGAGATAAAACTACTAAGAAAAATATTTTTATATTTCGTTAAATTGACTAAGTTATCGTAAAATTTTTATATTTTTGTTAAATTGATTAAATACAGTAATGAGCAGCAATATTCGAATTTGAGTCAGAGAGCAAGTGAGTGGCCCTGTACGTCCAACAAATTGAAAAACTGTTAATTATTAACAGAGTAAAAGACGATAAAAGCAAAACAGCGACCTTATTGTGTTTCGCTGGAAAAGGAGTAATCCAGATCGCAAATAGGCTCTGTGAACCTAAAACCCCGGAAGAATTAACATTTGAACAGGTCAAAGATTGTTTGACCGACTATTTTAATCCTCGTGAGTCTAGACACATTGCCAGACTCCACTTTAGAAATTGCCGCCAAGGCAAGAACGAGCGGACACAAGATTATGATACTGCCCTGCGAGAACTGCAAAAAACTGCCTACGATTCATACCTGGAGGAAGCCCTCCTGAACAATTTTATAATGAGCAGTATAGTCTGAGACAGCAGTTATTGGCAGATATGGATATTAACTATAAAGTAGCTATCAAACGTGGTATAGCTCACGAACTCGTGTTGCAGCAATCAAAGGAATTTGCGGCCATGAAAATAGCGGACAATGATCCTTATGAAGTCCACAAAGTAGACAAACCAGATAGAAGAGTGCCTGATCAAAGTGGAACAACAGACATTAAGAAAAGTCGAATTAAGTGTTTTTGCTGCGGAAAACTAGGTCACATGGCATGTGACTGTTTTTATAAAGACCAACGCTGTAAACACTGCAATAAATTCGGCCACTGGGAAAAAATGTGCAGAAATAAAAAATACAATAATTATACAAAGAATAACAGCCAAGAGAGCATCACGAGAAAATATAAACAAGAGGAATTTTCGGCAATTAATAATGTGTCTTCGGACCAATCACAGAAATTCGAAATAACTGTCAAAATTTACGGAAAACCCCTATCGATGGAAATTGACAGCGGTAGTGGGGTGTCGTTACTGTCCATTAAAGATTGGAAAACCATTGTGGCAGATAGAGACAGCCACCTAGACTGATGCGTATGAATCTGAAGGCTCGAGACGTCAATGGTAACGCTATAAAAATTAAAGGAGTAATTGAGGCTCCAATTACTTCAAACAATGCGAAAAAAATAGTTACATTGCTGTTATATATAGTACACGCCCCTATAAATCCTCTAATTGGCCGTGATTGGTTTCAGCAACTGGAATAAAAATTGCTTGGATCAAAAATATTGACATTGAAAAAAACATCAGACAGTTTTTCCTAAACTTTTCAATGGAGAACCAGGAAGGATAAAAACAAAACCAGTTTCATTAGAATTATCACCCGAAGCAGTGCCTATAATTTGTAGACCTCGAAAGATTCCGTACGCTCAGAAAGAAAAAATAGCGGAGGAAATAAAGCAATTGGTTAAAGATGGCATGCTTGAAGCAACAGAAGAAGCCGAGTGGGCTACCCCACTGGTTGTAATAACCAAGCCAAATGGACAAATACGTTTGTGCGGCGATTACACGTGTATCAGTCAATAAAGCACTAAACAAACACGCATACCCCGTTCCTAACTCAAGAGAAATCATAGTCGCTCCAAAAGTCTAAATATTTTTCAAAATTAGACCTCAACTCGCCTTCCACCAAATCCCGGTGACCAACAAAGCTCGAACATCTAACACTCACTACACACATAGGTTTATTTAGATGCAAACGTCTACCATTCGGAATAGTTTCAGCACCAAGTATTTCCAAACAAAAGTGGAGACTCTTCTAAACGGACTCAAGGCGTCATCCCCTACTTTGACGATATATTGGTCACTGCTAATTCAGAAAATGAATTGAGCACTCGTATCTCAAAAGTTTGCCAAAGACTGAGGAATTTGGAGCAAAATTAAATGCGAAAAAATGTATTTGGAAGGCTACTGAAATAAAATTCCTGGGTCACATAGTGTCAAACTCAGGAATAAGCCCCTCCCCTGAAAAAGTCAAAGCAGTATCTGACGCCAGAAGACCGAATAACGTAAAACAACTACAGACCTTTTTGGGCCTGGTGAACTATTTTGAAAACTTCCTGAATGGCAAAGCACACATAGCGATGCCACTGTACAAATTATTAAAAAAAAAACAGAAATGGAATTGGGAAGCAGCACAAGAGCAAGCATTTCTCCACACCAAAGCCCTTCTCACATCAAATAAACTACTGGTCCATTATGACAGCAAGCGTGAGGTAACCGTGACAACTGATGCATCAGAAAATGGCGTGGGGGCAGTGATATGCCATCCATCCCACTCTGGAGAACGTCCTATAGCATATGCGTCACGCACCTTGTCCAAGGCGGAAAAGAACTACAGCCAGCTAGACAAGGAAGCCCTCGCCATAGTGTTCGGAATTCGTAAATTCCACCAATATCTATATGGACGTCCTTTCCAATTAATAACCGACCATAAGCCACTCTTGGGAATTCTAGGCATGAAACAGATGCCTGAACATTTAAGCCCTCGTATGTTGAGATGGCTTAACATACTAGCAGGTTACAATTATAATCTCGAATACAAAAAAGGCATGAAAATCGGTCATGCCGACGCGTTATCGCGAATGCCAGATCAGCTCGAGAAAGAAGTAAACGAAGTAGAAATTAATTATATCGACGCACTAAACAGCCAGACACTTAACAGTGCAAAGGTAGCCGCTTGGACCAGAGAAGACGCTGGCTACAGATGGATCATGGAAAAAATCAGCAAAGGTTGGCCAAAACAAAGACCATCTTTCTTGCATATAGAGCTATGGAAAGCTCGAGAACAACTGTCCATTTGCAAAGACTGTATGCTCAGAGGCGACCAAATACTAATCCCTGTAAGCGGCAGGTCACAAATACTTAATTTATTGCACGAAGGTCATCCGGGCATTGTAAGGGCGAAAGCGTTAGCTCGTAGTTATGTCTGGTGGCCGAAAATTAACAGTGACATAGAACAGTGCATAAAAAACTGCACAAACTGCCAGTCGTGTGCAAATGCACCCTCAGCCAAATTCGAGTCTTGGCAAGAAGCAGACAAGCCATGGCAGAGAATTCATATAGATCACTGCGGTCCTATTCAAGGACAATTATTTCTAGTAGCAGTGGATGCCTATTCAGGATGGGCCGAATATAAAGTAGTTAAAAACACAGGTTCAGATGAAGCCATCGACAAACTGTTGGAAATGTTCGCACACCACGGTCTCCCAGAAACCCTAGTATCCGACAACGGCACAGGTTTTACATCAGAAAAGTTCACTTACTCGATGCACGAATGGGGAATTAATCACATATTTACTCCACCTTACCACCCCCAATCAAATGGACTGGCTGAAAAAACTGTACAGAATTTAAAATCTGCCATCAATAAAATGGGAAAACAAAGTCTGCACGAAGCCGTCTTTAACGCGCTTCTTTACCAACACTCTACGCCTACAGCTAAGTCGGGTAAATCACCCGCAGAGAAATATCTAGGTCATAGACTGCGAACAAAGCTTGACAAAATTATACCAACGAAGAACACCGAAGTACCTTCAGGCAGAAATTATAAATTCTCACCACAAGACTGCGTATGGGTTAGAAATAATCAGGATAGATTCTGGATTAAAGCGGAAATTGTGCGACATTTAAGTAAGCAAGTGGTTGCTGTACGAATGGAGAACGGAAGAGAGTTACGCAAACACATAAATCAATTGCGTAAAGACGAAAGTATACAACAAATGCTGCAGCCATTTCCGAGAAAAGATGACGCTCCAGACGCGGAATTGGACATCCCCCAACATTCTAAGAGGGAAAGTAAAATTCCCTCCCACCTCAGTGATTATGTGCTAAGTTCAGAAAAAAAAAATCAACAAACTAAAACGCTATCTCTGAACTTGGGGAGGTATGCTACATGTGTGTGTATGTGCATGTATAGAAAAAATACGTTTAACCAATAATAAAAATAAATGTAAAACTAACGGATCGCTAATTGTGTTTTGTAAATAATTAAATGATATTAGCGCTAAACTATAAAGTAATTTATCAAGAAGGATTGGATAATATAAACAAAGCTATTGCTTAGAATAGACAATGTTAAAGGCGTGACATTATCTAATCAGGGATCCTATAAGAACTAAAGAGATGACCACCACGTGGACAGCGGATGGCCAATGAAGGGAGGCTACTCCAAAATAAAGGCGTGACGAGTAATGGATCTAATATTGAACTGAGAGAGGACACTTGCTAAGTGAAGTGCTTGAAAGGTAGATGTGCCATTTCCTCGGGTGCTCCAGTCAGCTCCTTTGCTTCACCTAGCCTTGCGGAGAGGTTTACCTCCGGACGTGCCAAAGTAAACCTAGGGAACTATAACAGGTCGTACCGATCTCTTTATTCTTTTACTCTGCCTTCGGGCCCCTTATTTATATATAATAATATTAGCGTGTATATATTATTCGTACTTTGTATATATTGATAGTGATTAACATATATATAAACCTTTAAATAAATCTTCGTTATTTAAACCTACTTGCCGGTCTGCCTCATTAATTATTTTATATTGTGTTATTGATAGTTGCAATCCAGCGAGCAATAGAGTGCCGCTGGATACTGAACTATTAAAGTTCAAATAGAAAGAAGTTCGCATAAACTTTAATTAAACGAGTAAACAAACTATTTGGAGATTAATGAACTATATAATTATTGGCTGTGTGTGAAATAAGATATCTTCCTACTTAATATTTTCTATAACAATCCCCAAAAGTAAACGAGATAAATTATTGTCTGTAATATAATTTTATTGTAATTGTTATGTTATTAAATTAATGCCTCAGCAAACAGAAGTAAACGTGTTGATATATCTATTCAAGTTGTGTGCGTATTATTCATTTTCTCCCACATGGCTGAGATTGTCTCCCCGTGGACATGGCAATAATAATGCTTTTTATTTTTTTAGATATAGTATTTTTGAAATTATTAACGAAAACATTTAATTGTTAATGAGTAACCTAATTTATATATATATTTATTGTGACAGCATAATATGTGCATAATGACGTCAAATAGGAGAGTAAATACATTTATCAAACATTCAAAGAAAAATGCGACTATATTTTAGGGTGAGATCCAAAATGAATTTTATTTTCTCTCAGCGGGCAGTCTCTATACGAAAATAAATTTGTTTCACAAAGATATCTTTGAGAATTATTAAAATAAATATTAAAATAATTTAAATATTGGTAATAAATACAAACTTTCCATCAATTTGGCACTTTTTATTTTCCCTATTTAATAATATAATATAATACAGACGCTGCTTATCAAAGATTTAAATAAGAGGGGCAAAAGCCAAGTTTGAACCCGAACCAATATGATCAAGCTGCCATTCAAATAAGTTAATGTTATAACATTGAGGCTTAAATAGAAAAGAAATCAACAACAAAAAAAGCTCAGTAACCACACGCACACACAAAAAAATGTATTTACAACAATTAAAAAAGATTAAATATACTTGATTCGCAATTAATTAATTTCGAAAAGTAAGAGAAATGAAACTTTGAATGCTGATAAAAAAGATATATCTCAAAGACAAATTATAGAATAATGTTTATTTAATTGTACAAAACAATTGCAGTTATAATTTGAACATTTGATGACAAAGATATTAAAAGTTACATGCATGTATGTAGCTGAAATACTATTTCAACAAGTAAATAAATAACATCCCAGAATACAAACCCAGAAGTGAAAATGATATCATCTGTTGCAAATTTGTTTAAAGTAGTTAATACTTATCTAAGATAGCATTTTTACGCACCGTTAATGACAATTAGGATTTTAAAATAATTTTCAATGCTCTTTTACTTACGTTGTTGTTGTTGTTTATTTGGGATGGGGGGTGGTCTATAAAAGAAGGACAATGTATTATCCACTTAAATTTGCTAAAGGAATAAAAAAAATGGCTTAAAAAATATTTAATAATTTGAATTTGATTAATTATTA
This sequence comes from Epiperipatus broadwayi, assembly GCA_028023455.1. Lineage (NCBI taxonomy): Eukaryota > Metazoa > Onychophora > Udeonychophora > Euonychophora > Peripatidae > Epiperipatus > Epiperipatus broadwayi. The sequence goes on from JAQFVV010000058.1 coordinate 4,282,142, forward strand.
AATATTTTATATTCTACATATGCGTTTCAAAATTGCCATAGAGATAGGAATTTGAGTTTTCAAATTGATTTGCTAGAGATAAAAATTTTAATGATTTGTTTTACAACAATTGATATAATAAGTAAAAAAAAAAATTTTTTACAACAATTGATATAATAAGTAAAAAAAAAAAATTGTTTAATTTTAATTTCAATTTAATATTTTATTTATCAATTTAAAATAGATAAATAAATAGGTAGGCAGGTAGATGGGAAGATAGACAGAAAAATAGGAAAATAGATAGATAGATAGTTGGGTGGATGGATGATGGATGAAAGAATAGATGGCTGGATGGAAAAATAGATAGATAGATAGATAGATAGATAGATAGATAGATAGATAGATAGATAGATAGATAGATAGATAGATAGATAGATAGATAGATAGATAGATAGATAGATAGATTGGTGGGTGAGTGAGTAGATGAATAGATGAATAGATAGACAGATAGATAGTCTGATAAGTTGATGGATGGTGGAAAGGCAAATAAGTGAATACACCTGGGTCTTGTTTTACGCGGATTTATTTAACATGATTTGGAAGTTACGCGATTCATGTTTCTTCGGAAGTCGAACTCCGATAATGCGCTATTACTTTAAATAATAAATTTCATGCACTTGCATCATATTGAAAGTAATAGCACATTATTGGAATTCAACTTTCATCTTAATAATTTCAATATTTTCAGTGCTTTATAATAGTAATATTTTATGCAATAATGAAATTAAAATCATGATTTCCACATTTTATGTACACACATTAAATTTTACAAGATTATAATGTAAATTTGTTCAAACATTGTGCGGGTTAATTTTGCATTTTAAATCACATTCTGCTTTTGCTTTTTAAAAAAGAACATAATCAATTATTAATCATTTAGTGTCCACAAGTTTATTTTTAAAAGGTGAGTAATAGCAGTGGGCACAATTAAATTTGACAATTAAAAATTAAAATCTGATTTTTAATTGTATTTAACAATTTAAAAATTACTTAGGGTGACCTGAAATTAATGTGATGTGAAATGAAATTTGATTTTTAAATGGAATTGAAAATTAAAAAATTAAAGACAAAAATAAGAATTTAATTTTTAGTTGTTAGTTTTAATTAAATTTTTCCCAGCAGTGTTGAAAAAGATAATGAAACAAAAGTGGAACCTATTCCTTTCACTGCAAAAATGATTCAAGAAGGTCTTCAACTTTCTAATCAGTTGGTAAATTATTTTCTTATTAATGACATTAATCATGAACATGCTCTTAAATTCCAATGAGAGCTAAATGGTTGTATGTCTGGATATCGCGAGCTTCATAAACAATTAATAAAATCATCGTCTCAAAGAGTAATTACTAATTACGTTGTCACCAAAACCATTAACACAACATGAGAGTGACATTGGCGCTAGTTGTATTTCCTCTTGAGAAAAATCTGATTTTTTACCACTTTGCAAACGAACCTGTTTATCGGCAAATAGCGATAATAATTAAAACATATATTTAAAAATGTAAATTACTGTACTGTAAATTATGCATAAAAATATATTGTTTTGAATGAAATTAAATATTATAGTTAAAAAAAGTTTGTCTTGTATCAATTTTTTTCAAATTTGAAATTTTTTATTAGTCATATTTTATTTCCTTATATTTTTTGTGCGAATTTTAAAGTAATTTTACGTTGGTGCTTTGCTTTTATGTGATTTTTGAACAATCACAGTCCATATCCCTCCCTTTTTCAAGGTAAATTATGTCTATTTTTGTGTGATTTCTTTTGCGTGTGTTTTCTGAGGAACCTATCTATCGCATAAAATGAGACCCAGGTGTACATAGATGATTATATAGATTAGATATATAAATGAATTAATGGAGTAGATGAATATAGGAATGAATAGATAAATAAAAATAGTACTCTCAATGTTTGAAATTAAATTACTAATGGAGCTGGCATGATTTAGGTAGAATTAAGAAGTGGTCTCTTTCAGCTGTAGCCCCTAAATCACCATAAAAATCAAATCCTTAAAGCTACCAACAACAAAGGATTATTACTATATAGAAATAATAGTGATCTGTAAATAACAATAATAATAATTAAATGGTTTATTACTTGAACCAGAAGTGACAGAAAAGGACCATGGTCTATTCTGCATAGCTTAGTAATGTATATTCTGTATCATCAAAACAATTAACATAGTATAAAATGGCATAACAGATTTTTTTATAATGATGTGTGAAGAAAAAATTAAAAAAAAAAAAAAACTTTTGATAATGTTAGGACATAAAAAGTGTAAACTAATTAAAATGCCAATTTACATATGTAAATATATATGTGTGTATGTATGAGTGTATCAACATCTCTATGTATGTATTATACCTTCATTTGTGAGTAGAGGTACTTCTTGGCAATCATTGGTAATCAGATTACAAGTTTGTAGCATCCCAGAGTTGCTTTCATAATATTGAGAAAATCCAGCTGGTTCAGTCACCAATAAGCTGAAAAATTATATATATATAATATTACAAATCGATGTCTGTATTTCTTCAAAATAATATACGTAACTCTATAAATAAATATTTGAAAATACAGTAATTAAAAGTCAATAAAAATGTATAACTGTAACTTAGAAGTGCTTTCACTACGTTGTAGCTTTGTCAACTATCACATTTTCATTACTTGCTCTTAGCTTGCATTTTATGATCACTAGATGTAGCTTTACCAATAGCTCCTAACAAGCTTTTGTTTTCATAAACGCTGAGAGAGATAAAATTCAATATCTCTTTCATTGTCTCAAACCTTCAGACCATGGTTTCAAGCTAGTTGGCTCACCTCAGGTTGGAGACAATGAAAGAGATAAAACCATGGTCTGAAGGTTGGAGACAACAAAAGAGATATTGAATTCTATCTCTCTCAGTGTTTATGTAAACAAAAGCTTGTTAGGAGCTATTGGTAAAGCTGCATCTAGTGATCATATATATTATAGTTTAGTATTACTTACTCACATGCACCTTTTTATACTATCTAAGATAAAGTGCTGAGATTCAAATAAACTTTCCTAATTGTGGATGTGTGTTTTTAATACTCATCATTCACAGAAGCCACCAATCAAACTAGACCTGAATTTGATTAATACTGTAACCTAACGTGTGTTCACTAATCAGATCTATAATAATAAATCGCTCTACTGTATGATAAGAGAATAGAATATTGCCCCTAATGAGATGTGAAAATAATATGAGAAATTAACGTGGTGTTTTGTTTTAAAACAATTGTGATATAAGAGAAATGCAAACCTGAAGAATCAAATCAAAAGTCAATTAGCTTTTAATTATAGAAAGAAATAGTCAGGAGAAAAAAATCTTCTGAATTCTTGGTTTGTCATCAATTTAAATATTTTCTAACAATTATAGACAATTTAAATCTATTAGAACTAATGAATTGTAATTAGATGCGAGTATTTGATTATTTAACAGATTTAGGAACGGATCAATAGTCTTTTCTAGATATTTTTATTCTTATGGTTGATTAGAAGTTTTAAGTATATCTAAAGATTTGCTATATAAATAATAAGCTCTTAAATCAAAATGAAAGTGGGAAGATAATATATTTCGAAACATTGAAAATAAAAAATATATAATTATGGGTACGCATTCCTATTTTGTAGCATGGTATCAGAAGCTAAAAGCTTGCTATCCCAAATGTGTTACATGATTATTAAATCAATCAGCAGTACAATTATCGCAATATATGCTTTATAATCTTGTTACTTATTAAAAAGAGTGATATAAGGTGTAAATTGAAACTTTAGATCCCTTGAAGTTTTTAGTGATATTGATATCCAAGTAACAGTTCAAGTAGGAAATGTAATTTTGTTGATTTCTGGGTTCCTTATGACTGTGTTCTTCATCTCATTTCTACTGTATTGCAGCTATCCACCAGGTATAGCAACTTAGACCATCCTCTCGCTATGCATGAATTTTGGTAACAACCTTTGCTGTTCTTGGAAATTAGAAATATCAAATACCTTAATCATCATACCCATGCTGATATTTTCTTACCTTCCACTATATCCTCTCTTGTAAAAAAAAAAAAGCTCTGCTGAAGAGAATCTGATGCTATGCATTGGTAGTTATTTGTTTTATAGCTGAGATGAGATGAGGAATGCATTCATAAAACAAAAAAATCTATTAATATGGGTAGAGTCTTAGACTTACTTATACGTGTTGTGAATATACAATTAATATTAAAATTCGTTATAACAGTATAAAATATAAACTAAATATTATAAAGTTGCCTAATTTACTAAACTATAACTGTTTTCCTCTTATCTCCATAATTTTTTTAATGATTTTAGTTTAACGATAATCACTTCAAAAGTTATGTAATATTAATGCGCCAGAAGTAAGAGTTTGAACGTTAATCTGGCAATGCATTGAAGTCTCATATTTTTTGTATACTTTATTAATTCTCATTAGCCAGCTAAATGGAAAAAAATACATTTTCGTTTTTAATAGAATTCCAAAAAAAAATGAACTTATTATTATTGGTAACAAACAGAAAACTTAAAAATTCAAAAGAAACTGATTTTACACATAAAGCTAAAATTATAAGATTTCAAATGTTCTTATAAGTAAAAAATCATTGGTTCAAATGGGGCACATGGTCTGCAGTTTGAGGACACCTGATTTTAAGAAGGAGAAAAAACGTATTCTCTGTATTTTAAAAATCCATATAATTGATTTATAAAAATTGTTCACACTCTAACATAGTTTTCGTAAACTAGAGATCATCATATAATTATATGCAAGTAAGGGGGGGGGGGTCAAAATGAAAGAAATAACACAAATGCTTCGAGAGCTACGTTGAGATCCTGAAGTTGTCGAAGATGCCTAGGCTTTAAATGTTGCTTTAATTAATAGGATGTTCATATTTAATAATTTATGGCAGTTTGTATTTTAATGATGATAATATTGTACTTATAATAATTTATTTTACGATATTTTAATGTGTAATATTTATATAATTATAGATTACTGGATTTATAGACATGGCTGTCATTTATTTATTTATTGAAAAAGGTATAATTCATTTCTTTTTTTATTTAATGCATAATATTTTTATTATCATATACATTCTTATAAATAATCAATTCATACATCAAGTAATAGAGCCAGTAGTAGTGGTGGTGATGGTAAATGTGATAGTGATACCAGCAGCAGTGCCAGTAGTATTCAACAGCAAATTCCTTTCCTCTCATGACATTTTTGCCATCTAGTGTTAGCTTTAATAATTAATATATTCCAGATAATAGTACTTAATAAATCCTTAACCAGTGTTATGACTTTTATCAGTGAGAAGCTTACAAGAAGTGGCAAAAGTGTGAAGAAAAAAAAGAATTTTCTCATGAACAGTATGATGTAATCAGGGAACATGTGATATCGTATTCGTTTTATACCACTCCTGTTCAAAAGAAAAAGGTGGCTATAGTTAATAAAAAAAACTTAAGGATTTCAAAATATATAGATACTGAACTGGTTTCAGCTCTTTATAACTATGAAAGTAAATTGGCTTAAATTGAAAATATTAACATGATTTTCACTTTGGGCTAATAATTTGATTGTAAAACAAAGAAGTCAAAGATGACTGCTAAAAGAAATATGCATTAGATTTAAAAGATTCCTGTTGTACAGCTACCAGATCCAAGAACTTCTTGATGAATGCCATAAGCTAGAAATTAGTGTGACATTGAAAATTTATTCATCACCATCACCTGGCATCTATTGGTTTCTAAAACTTTCACTAAAAGGCAAAAAGGTAGCAAGAGAAAAGAATTTTCTGCTAAAGAGCATATTCTGATAAATATTTTTTTTATGTTAACCCTTAGGTTTTTTTTATTCTAAGCGCCATATTCTTGGTTATTCATTATAGCAGAATATTAATGTGTTTTTCATGGAAATTCAGATAGTGATATAATACAGAAGAAAAGTGCACAAATGTTTACATCCCTCTAATCTCGGAATAACTTTCTGTATAAAACACATTATTTATGAACATAAAAAAAATAAAATAAAGTCAACATTATTGTAATCAGTATAAATCTTACCATATTTAAAGGAATAGACTGTCTACTTATTAGCTATAGAGATACGTTTATTATACAATTTGTGTTTTAATAAGGTTAGGATGTATACAGAAGTAATTATTTCCATTATATAATTGGTTCTCATCTTGAGGAATAAGTTAACCAGCATAACATACACTACTCCTACTACATTAAATATAAATTATATTTTCTATCAAAAATCCCCATAACATTCTATTAATTATAAATCATTATAAAAATACTAGAAACGTTACTTACTGCCCCTCCACCTTTTCCTGGAAGAAATTATTATTAATACTATAACTGAGTTGGCCATCTTCATAATTAAAAAATACTTAAATATTCAAACCATTATAGAATATAATTCTCTATCAATTTTAGAGCAATTGATTTAATCAGATTTGTCCAAAACCATCAGTAGTAGTAGTAATAGTAGTAGGGTGCTGGTGGTGATGGTAGTGGTAGTTATAGTTATAGTAGTAGTAGTAGTTATGGTGGTGATTGTAGTAGTGGTGGTGGTGATGCGAGTAATGGTAGTGATAGTGGTAGTAGTAGCAGTAGCACACAGCAACAGCCACAGTTGTAGTAGTAGTAGTTATCATAGTTGTAAAAAGAGTCATAGTAGTAGTAGTCATAGTCATGATAGTCATAGTAGTAGTAGTAGTAGTAGTAGTAGTAGTAGTAGTAGTAGTAGTAGTAGTAGTAGTAATAGTAGTAGTAGCCATAATAATAATAATAATAATTATTATTATTATTATTATTGTAACAAAAAAAAGTTTAAATGTTTTATAAAATCTTTATAATTTTACATTTTATAGATACATAAATTAAGTTTTTAGGTTTATCCATGAATCATTAGTACTACCATAGTAGTAGTAATAATAATAATAAGTACACATCTGAATAAACATGAGAACTTTTGCCAGTGAAAATCTTTGTTTTAATATGTATATATGCAATTAATTAGTCAATTAAATATCACATAAATAAGTAATAATGCTAATGTTATTTACCTACATCCTCTATTTAAAAAATCCAGAATACAGTATTGCATTTTTAAGGCTGTACAATGGCCAGATCGTAACACCAATCAACATGTTCTTAAGTTTTCTGGATGTGGTATTATTGAATCCACCATTGCAAAATTGCATTTCCAATGGACTGGATAAATTAAATGAATGATGAACAATGGAAGACTTCCTAGAAATGTATTTTATGGTGAACTTGAGTAGAATTCTTGGGAGATGTACACTCTGTCTACAATATAAGAATTATCTCGAAAACATTCTAAAATGCATTATGTCAATTACTTCCATTAAGAAGATATGACCAAAAATACAATACATTGGCGGCTACAATGATAAATGAAGTATTTCAGAAAAAAAAGTTTTTTTGTTGAAGAAATTAAAAGATAGTATGAAATATCAAGTAAACAGAAAAATGGACCAGAATGTTTTATATGTGGACATATTTGTGGTTCACAGTTTGGTTTGTATAGTCATTGCAGAACTCATTTCTAGAGTAGTTTGTTTTTCCCCTTTTTTTCTTTCTTTTTTTTTTGGAGATGGAATAGCCAAACTCATTTGTGAGTGGCTATTTATTATTATTCATATTGAATATTTATATTGTGCCCATTTTAATTTAGACAGTGGCTAAATTTGTAGTCATGTGCATGAAAGGAAATAGGGAACCAAAAATCATCATCACATTTTTATATAGGAAAGGAAGCTGTAGGACACCCAAGTTTAAACCTTACAGGATCAAGTTCCTAAAGCCTAAGACAGAAGGAGAGTGGGAGAAACAGTTATGGTATTTATTTGTTTGTGTGTTAACAAAACTCAAAAAATAGTACATACTTTTTAATTATTCAATAGTTCTTTTTAAAAGTAAGGTTATAACACATATAGGCAGTTTTGTCTGTGGACAAGCTATGTTAGTTTGTCATTTTCATATTTCAAATATTAACTTTCTTCAAAATTAAACTACACTTGCTAAATTTTGCTATTTTATTCTCTATTTCTATTTTGTTTGCTATGATTATAATTTGGGTTTAAAAGTTTTAAGGATTTAATTTTAAATATTAGAAGTATAGTTTCTAAGAAGCATTCAGATTATTTTAATAGGCCAGTTTTTATAAATGATTTGAATGATAGAGTGTGTGTGTGTATATATTGCATAAATAAATCTACATTTACACATATTAAAAAAAGAAAAAGAGAGACAATTCTGTTAAACTTTTACTCAAAGGTTTTGGCTTCTTATTTGTATCTGTATTTTTTAAAGCTCAGGAGTCCAGCTTAAAATCTTCACATCAGGTCAGAGAGAAGAAATGGAGTTTCATAGTGGTGCGAAATTTGTCATGATAATGAAAAAAAGAAGAAATCATGTTATTGTTAATTTATTATTTTTTTTACCAGCAGTTAAAGAAGAATCACATAGTCAGTCTAATTAAATGAGTTGATTAAAAATAAAATAAAAATAAAGAAATGTATAAAAAAGCCTGGAAAGTCAATTAGAAAAAGTTTTTAAATATTGAAACTGGGGAAAAGACAAGCTTTAAATTCTGCAAGATATCAATTTGAAATCATTTTTTATATAAAATTTTTTTTGAAAATTAATATGAACGAAATGGCAGGTTAAAAATCTATATATGTTTCATCTTGGGCTTGCTGACCCTCCATACAGCCAACACATCATATACAAAAGAAGTCTGAATCAAAAATATGCTATACCTTATGATTGATCAGGAGAACACTGACTGCTCATCCATATTTTAAATAGAAGAAAACATTCACCTGCAATTAAAAGCTGAATGAAAATAAATAATCTGCTGATAAGTATTAAACCATGCAAGTTCCGATTCCAGTGACTGAGTTTAAACCCCAGCTAAATTATAAATATGAGAACAACAGATATCCTCCATCTACTAGAAGAATTGTGCTGAACAGGAAAAGAAAAAACAGTTCCAGTGCCAAATGGTTCCTACTGAAGCAAACCACTTCATCATCACCATAAAAGAATTATAAACCTCAAGTCAAACAAAGAAAGTCTGTTCCAGTGAACCGCAGAAATTGATCATATACCTGTGGTACAGATTGGTATGTGTGCAGCAAAATGTAGAGACATTTAACAAGCTGAGTTTGGACTCTTGGAAGCCTCAACAAAAATAAAAGGGACTGGTAATATGAATTTTCATTATATATTTTCTTTTATGATATCAGGGACTATTAGTAAAAAAAATTTAGCAATAAAATTTTGTCTCTTCTTATGTCTGAACTTTGAGAACTAAAATCGAGTTAAACCAAAAATTTCTTCAATAATAATAGCTATAAGCTTGATTAATGATTTTATGTATGCTAAAATTATTATACCCGCTTATTGATGAATTTTGGTTTTCTAAAGGGTATTATGGTATATTAATCTAAAATTATGAAATGTTTGTTAATATGTAAAAGATTTTTTTTTTGTATTATTATTTGTTTTTAAATAATATTTTAATTCTACTGGAGATCAACATACACATGCACGGTAATATAACAATACTTGCCACATGTATATAATTGCGTGTGAATGTGAGAATAATAGATGTATAGCATTTAAAAATATTAGATTATGCTTTTTTTTTTAGTTAATGAGAAGCAAACTCGATAGATTAGAGAAGGAGAAAAGTAATTCAAAACTTGTTTCTGGAAATCTTTTTCTATTCGATTTAACTAACACTTTTTCTAATTCATCATTCTACTTTATATGTTAGGTTTAGATGTATAAAGATCTAAAAGTATGTGTGCACAAAGTGTGTTTATTTTTTTTTTATGAAATATTTTTCATGTAGATAGGAAATTTAGAAATTTGTTATCCAAGTTAATACACATTATACTATGATAAACAAATGTTAGATATCATCATGAACGGGAAAGGGGAAAGAATTTAATATTAATCTTATGATTTCAATATAATTACTTATAATTGCTAGTCATATAAATTTTTAGTTCTATCTTTAAATTGTATGTATATGTTAGTAATGCAGTAATAAGTGTTATATTGTTTTATTAAATGAGGTGTATATTTTCATTAAGAGTATTATTTATTAGTTGTGATTGTTCATCATCACTGGCGAATATTAACTGTTTAATTTCTAATTTAGACATGCTAAAATTAGCCAAATAGTTATGAATTTCTAAAAAACTAAATTTTATGTTAGGCTTAATTCTGAAGCTGTGGATGGAAGTACCAGCATCGTCATCATCATCATCATTACATTTTTTTAATTAATGAGCTAGATAAATGTTTAAAGGCCATACATAGATAATGATTTCATGATATTATAATAACCACCATTCCATCATCTACATCAGTCAAGGATGAATGAATTGCCACCCTAAATTAATAGTGTAATATGAGCTAGTAAAACTTATGAAGGTATTAAAATGCGTTTATCATATTAGAATCTAGGAGATAATTTCTGTCTGATGAATTTTATATACACCACTATAGCTTAAGGATGTTTTGTGTTTATCTTAATATTATTGCATAGGGTGATATGGGTTTAAAAGCAAAAATCCTACATTTTGTTAGAAATAAGGTACCAAAGAGGTTCAAACCTGGTACATTTAAAAAGGGTATAGAACATAACTTTGTATAGGTTCAGATAACCTAGTGGCACCCTGATAGACCATATTTACCACATATTCACTTGTTATTCACTTAGATGTTCACTTAATATAAAACCAAGAGATAAAAGTGGGTAAAATTTACTGTTGGATTTATTGAGAAAATATTTTTATTGGGTCACCAATGTACTCTCCCACTTGATGTTATTTTAGGAGTTATAATGTCTTAATAGTTTATTTAAGTTACAATGTGTTTCTACTTATTATTGAGGATACAATGGCTGCCTAACTAGAGTTTGAAATAGGCCATGTACCAGATAACTGAAATGACTAGTTTCTAATCATTATTATTGTAATATTGTTTTGCTATCTTGGAATTGATTTATATCTATCTCATCATCATTTTTCTCCCTCAAGACACAGACATTATATATATTGTGAGAATATTAAGTGGATATGATATTTTAGCTACAATGTATTAAAAATCTTAAGTAGAAATTAATTTAAGTTGCAGGGCCTTCCACCACTATCAACATACAAAATGAATTTCAAGCCATCTCAGGATTAACCCTCAGTAGAATTGATGAAAACAATGAACAAGAAATAAAATATCTAGACTTGTTAATAAAAAGAGAGAATACATACCTAGATTATAAAATGATGATTAAATCACTGCACATAAGAGGTTACACAAGTCCAAAGTCTAACACCCCCAAGATATACAAATGGGCAGGTATGAATGCTTTCCTATTCAGAAATCACCATTTATGTAAATACATAGTGGATAGGAAAAACAACATCGACAAATATATAAAGGAAATAACTAACATAGGCTTTAAAGCCAATATGATCAATCAGAGAATAAAATTTTTTTATAGAAAACTCAGAAATAAACAGCCTAAAGTCAATATGAAATACCTATCAATTACTTTTATACCTAATGTAACTTCAAATATTGCAAACAAAATTGCTTAACAATTTCAAATTTAGCTTCAGAACACCTCCCAGTATTAACCGACTAATAAGTAAGTCCAAAGATGCAATAGAAAAAGATCAAGCCCCTCATGTGGTCTATAAAATGGCATGCCCTAAATTAGGCTGCCAGGCATCTTACTACAGTGAGACTTGGGCTTACCTTAATACAAGAATTTACCAACACAGGTATGCATAGAACAGGGTTAAAAATAAAAATAAAGGAACATCAGTATTCTGGGGCCACCAAGCAGCTACAGGCCATGTATTTGAACCTAGTTCTGCCCAAATAGTTTGTACAGAGAAGAGTGATGCCAAAAGAAAAGTTAAAGAGGCTTTGTACATTGCAAATGATCCCAGTGCCATTAATAGAAGAGAGGCATGCTTTGCTCTCTTTAAACAATGGACTAATTAAATATTCAAACTCATTTTCATATGTGTACAATAAATAACAACAGTATTCATTCACAAAGCTATGAGTATGAGACTCCAACATTAAATCTCGAAAGTGCTAAGCAGACCGATTACACATTATTTTAAGTATAATTATAGCTTCAGTAATGAATGTGAAAAAAGTCGCATATTTATAATGCCTTTTGATTGATAATTAATTATTTTAGTTACACTGATTTTAAGGATAACTTGTTCAATTAATATTTGTGTTACAATGTTTAAATTAAACATTAGTCACATAAATAATTTAGTTACTATATATATATATATATTGAACCTGATTGAAATCCGATTCAATGGTGTCATTACAAAAAAAGAAATTTATTAAGCTTTTAATTTTCATTAAACATGGAGTTTAAATTTGCAGTATTATTTAAAACGAATGGTACACATGTGTTTATATGTAAAACGAATTTTTTTAAAAAAATGTTTATCGATTTATCTTAAAATAGTTTTCATATACCGCCTGTTTTAAATCCATTTGATTTAAAAACAAGCTGGCTAGCTAATTGCATTCCTGTGGCTTTTATTTTAATTATTGTAACCAATTTTTATAGTGAAGATTTGATTTTTATGTTGTTGTTTTCATTTCAATAAACCCTGGGTAGAATTCTTAGATAGATTGAGTGGGAGATTAATATTTGCCCTGCCTAAGGCATAGAAATTGGACAACAAGTAAAGTGTTTCGCGGGAAATGGAGCAACGTATAAATAGCCCCGAAAATTTGGAGTGTCAGTTAATTCATTGTTCGTTGATAGACAAGCTGTTTATCAAGTGAGAATTTATATCAGCGCGGACATTTAATTTCTTAAAGGACATCAGCTGTGATTAAATACTTTTGCCTGCAACAAAATGAAAACTTCTATACTTGTTACCACCACCTGAATAGCTTGCTAACTCTGCAAAAGATGGATCCCTGACTTCCAAGTTTGCTCCAGTAATGCCTTGAACACCTAAAAGAAGCCGGAACCTCTCTACATCTACCTTGCTTCCTAAAGAACCTGAAAATGAACTTAAGTAAAAGTGCACACTCTACGTGAACTTTGTTTTACCGAAAGGTAACTATTTTCGTTTTTATTCTTCCCAGGGTAAATTAATTCTTATTAAATCTCTGCTCAATCTAATCATAAATATGTCTTCTTAAATCAATATAGCCTCATATCTAATATTTGCTGTGTTTTCCAATATTTTATAGTGTGTCTTGGAATCTTAGTTTTAAGCTTCCAATTTGCTTTCAGTTTTGTTTATTGGAGAGTGATGAATGAGTTTTATAGTTTATGCCTCACTTTTATAAATGCTTTAGCAGTCTTGTATATATATATATATATTTTATGCTTACCTGTAAGTATTTAGTATTCCATAATTAATTTGTAATTTTATGCTCTGGGTTGACCCTAGTGCTTAGCCTCCAAAAATCTTTTGGCTGACGACTTATTGTCTAATTTTCGCAGGTGGAGATTTCATTTCTAATATCTCTAAAGGCGGAAATTAGAATTGTGTTTTTCTTTGTAATTTTAGAAGTCGTCAGCAGGAAGATAAAATTTATCCTTTCTTAAATTACAGGTGGGCAATACTTTCGTTCTGCTAGAGTATTTAAACTTTTGATATTTCGTACTCATGTGCACTCTCCGATAGATTTCTTTTTGTAGTTATTATGTGTGCTTTAAATTTATCAGAGCGTGTACTCAGAATTTGTTTGTAAGTTTATTTTCTTTTCTTTATTTGCTGGGGCAGACGTAACTGTTTTTCTAATCATTTACTTGTCTCTTATTGGGACCATTAGTTATTAATTTTAAAGTAATTTTTGCCAATCGTTTGGCTGAGATTCACCAGGTTTAATTGTTTCTTCATTTCAATGATATTTTTCGATTGTTCTTGAGGTGGATCAATCACCGTTATTTTAAATGTAGTAATTGGTGCAGTTCATACCGATAGAAAGACATTCGAGATCTGACCATGCTTAGATCTCGGAAAGCTCATCGGCACTGGGTTCTTTGATCTATTTCAGGGGCATATGGTTTAAATATCATAAAGTGAAAACCACTGTTTAAGTGAATCCTCTGCTGAACGAAATTTGCTTCCTCCCTTTTAAATTTGTTTATTAGAAGATCAGTCAGTCTGTCATAGCTTTGCCTTTAGTATGTCTGGTACATGCCTGAGTTAACCCCCATCTATTGTGGCATAAACTTATATTTAATAATTTATTGTCTCGTAATAAAATTTATGAAATATGTTTAAACTTAATTTGGCTGACATTTGTCTTTGTGCTTTTGTCTCAATTGTCTAAACAATTTAAGATCTCTTGTTTCTCCCTGAGTCTAGTCGGCACAAACCATCATCATCATCTATTCTGATCACAGTAAACAAATTTTCCAGACACGTAGTGGTCTGGTGGCACCCTCCTGTATCAGAATAGATTGAGTATCCGGTATATAGGATAATAATTTTTAGCGCTACCAACATGAGGCTTCAAGTTTTCAAACTGATGTGAGATTTTGTTTGGACAATTGAGAAAGATTTCAGGTGTAAGAGGCAAGATCTAGTAGGTGGAGGTTCGGTTTTGATAATTATTGCATGTATTTTGGAGCAGTTTGGTAAAATGGGATTTGTCTTTCTTTTTAGTGAAATAATTTATCAACTGTAAAAGCGTATTTTCGAAAAGTCTATCGGAGTAATTTTATTTGAAGAGTTAAATATAGTTCGTCTTTGTTTTGAAATAATTTATAGAAAACAGTAAATAGCATTTTATTTGCTTTTAGATTTTTAAGTTTGTTGTTTAAGAAGTTAGTATAGTGAATTTAGTCTTGCGCGAAAATGGGAGTAGTTAAAAAAGATGAGTCAGAGACGCATATCATGATGAAGAAATTGATGAAGATGATGATAGAGATGAAGGAAGAACTTAGTGAAATCAAGCGAGACCAGCAAGAAATGATTAAAGGTTTGAGAGAGATGAGGGGAGAAATAATGAAAAAAGTAGTAGAAACTCAGTAAGTAGAAAAGGTTGAGGTCATAGAAGATATAGAAATTAAGGTAGCACAGGATTGTACTAGGCCAGAAAAGGTGGAAATAAAGTTAGAAATAAGCACAGATGGGTTACAAATAGAAAGTGTGGTGGAAAATCTAGTAAATGTAGATAAAGAAATAGAAGAAAGTTATAAGATAAAAACAGAAAAGCAGGTAGAAGAGTCTCCGCATTAAACTAAAAATAAATTGGTTTCAATAACTGTTTGTGTTGAATATAAATGTGAAAAAGAAGAAAAGAGTTAAAAAAAGATTAAGAAATATGATTTTAAAGCTGAAATAGAATGCATCTATAGAACAATCTTATTTAAAACGTTCAAAAAATGGGTAGAAGATAAAAAATTTCCCTTTACTAAGGTTGATATACTCAAAAATAAAGTAGGAAAGGTTGAGGAATTGGGAAGTTTTGTTAAGAAAAAGATTCCATTATATAAGCTAGAAAATAGAGCAGAATGAGAAAGAGACAAGAGAAAATTGTATAAGCTAAGAAAATATAAGAGTGGGAAAGGAACTTATTTTAGTAAGTTAGTAAAAGGAGTAAAAGATCCACCGGACAAAAGTTAAGGGTTCAGCATTTAGCAATCGGACGGATTGTTTTTAATAAAAATTAAAAAAAAAATTTTGTTAATGAATTACGAGAATGGAGAAAGGTTTTGATTCAAATAAAATATTGTTTTGTTTTTCTGAGTGCGAGGCAAACATTCGGCCGAATTTCTAAGGATATTTTAAAGTGTTTATAGTTTAAAAAAAAAAAGTTACAGGAATGTTTTTTTTTTTTTTGATCACGTTTTGAAATCCGATTCAATGGTGTCATTACAAAAAAAAAGAAATTTATTAAGCTTTTAATTTTCATTAAATGTGGAATTTAAATTTGCAGTATTATTTAAAAAGAATGCGTGTATCGAAGTACACACGCGTTTATATGTAAAACGGATTTTTTAAAAAATGTTTATCGATTTATTTTAAAATAGTTTTCATATACCGCCTGTTTTTAAATCCATTTGATTTAAAAACAAGCTGTCTAGCTAATTGCATTCCTGTGGCTTTTATTTTAATTATTGTAACCAATTTTTATAGCGGAGATTTGATTTTTATGTTGTTGTTTTCATTTCAATAAACCCTGGGTAGAATTCTTAGATAGATTGAGCGGGAGATTAATATTTGCCCTGCCTAAGGCATAGAAATTGGACAACAAGTAAAGTGTTTTGCAGGAAATGGAGCAACATATAAATAGCCCTGAAAATTTGGAGTGTCAGTTAATTCATTGTTCATTGATAGACAAGATGTTTATCAAGTGAGAATTTATATCAGCGCGGACATTTAATTTCTTAAAGGACATCAGCTGTGATTAAATACTTTTGCCTGCAACAAAATGAAAAATTCTATTCTTGTTACCACCACCTGAATGGCTTGCTAACTCACAAAAGACAGATCCCTGACTTCCAAGTTTGCTCCAGTAATGCCTTGAACACCTAAAAGAAGCCGGAACCTCTCTACATCTACCTTGCTGCCTAAAGAACCTGAAAATGAACTTAAGTAAAAGTGCACTCTACGTGAACTTTGTTTTACCGAAAGGTAACTATTTTCATTTTTATTCTTTCCAGGGTAAATTAATTCTCATTAAATCTCCGCTCAATCTAATTATAAATATGTCTTCTTAAATCAATATAGCCTCATATCTAATATTTGCTGTGTTTTCCAATATTTTATAGTGTGTCTTGGAATCTTAGTTTTAAGCTTCCAATTTGCTTTCAGTTTTGTTTATTGGAGAGTGACGAATGAGTTTTATAGTTTATGCCTCGCTTTCATAAATGCTTTAGCAGTCTTGTATATATATATATATTTTTTTTTTATGATTACCTGTAAGTATTTAGTATTCCATAATTAATTTGTAATTTTATGCTCTGGGTTGGCCCTAGTGCTTAGCCTCCAAAAATCTTTTGGCTGATGGCTTATTGTCTAATTTTCGCAGGTGGAGATTTCGTTTCTAATATCTCTAAAGGTGGAAATTAGAATTGTGTTTTTCTTTGTAATTTTAGAAGTCGTCAGCAGGAAGATAAAATTTATCTCTTCTTAAATTACAGGTTAGCAATACTTTCGTTCTGCTAGAGTATTTAAACTTTTGATATTTCATACTCATGTGCACTCTCTGATAGATTTCTTTTTGTAGTTATTATGTGTGCTTTAAATTTATCAGAGCGTGTACTCAGAATTTGTTTGTAAGTTTATTTTCTTTTCTTTATTTGCTGGGGCAGACGTAACTGTTTTTCTAATCATTTACTTGTCTCTTATTGGGACCATTAATTATTAATTTTAAAGTAATTTTCACCAATCGTTTGGCTAAGATTCACCAGGTTTAATTGTTTCTTCGTTTCAATGATATTTTTCGATTGTTCTTGAGGTGGATCAATCACCATTATTTTAAATGTAGTAATTAATGCAGTTCATACCGATATAAGGACATTCGAGATCTGACCATGCTTAGATCTCGGAAAGCTCATCGGCACTGGGTTCTTTGATCTTTTTTCAGGGGCATATGGTTTAAATATCATAAAGTGAAAACCATTGTTTAAGTGAATCCTCTGCTGAACGAAATTTGCTTCCTCCCTTTTAAATTTGTTTATTAGAAGATCAGTCAGTCTGTCATAGCTTTGTCTTTAGTATGTCTGGTACACGCCTGAGTTAACCCCCATCTATTGTGGCATAAACTTATATTTAATAATTTATTGTCTCATAATAAAATTTATGAAATATGTTTAAACTTAATTTGGCTGATGTTTGTCTTTGTGCTTTTGTCTCAATTGTCTAAACAATTTAAGATCTCTTGTTTCTCCCTGAGTCTAGTCGGCGCAAACCATCATCATCATCTATTCTGATCACAGTAAACAAATTTTCCAGACACGTAGTGGTCTGGTGGCGCCCTCCTGTATCAGAATAGATTGAGTATCCGGTATAATATATATATATATATAAATGTGCAAATGGAAATGTTCATTGTTTTAAAATAAATGCTTGCAATTAAAAAAATATTAAACATTGGTATACATTAAAACTTTGCCTCAAGTAAATCATGAAACAACAACAATAAAAAATTAATTTAATCAACTTAGTTAATATTATAAATGTGAAATCTCACTATAAATGCTTGAATACACTTACTGATCAAATCAAAATCAAAAAGAGACTGTATTAGAATGTTGAATTTTAGGAGAGTGGTTGTTCAAATTTTCCGTGGCATATTTTGTAAAGCATTTTACTGGTCAGTGAATTTTTTTCCTCCCCCAAGATTATAAGACACGCAAAGGCAAAACTCCTCATAGAGTAGCACCATTCAGCGCAAGTCAGAGCAATCAGTGGATGCAGGAATGTTTGTGCATAAAATCCCTATCTAATGCCTAATCATTCAGTAACCCCAGACTAGTTTCTAACTTGAGGCTTTCATCAGTGAGAAGTCTTGGATCTGAGTGCACTACACCCAGATCTTAGAATCTAATGCAACCCTCTAACAGCCACCTTTTATCTTATTAGCTAACTATAAACCTTTGAATACAAAATGAAAACACAATAATGGCTTGCACTGAACGGTACTACTGTATGAAGAGCTTTTTCTCAGTGTAAACATAAAGAATGGTGATCATGTGATGTTCATGGTTTAATACTAATATAGGAATATGGTGACTGTGGTTATTAAAGAACTAAAGTTATCAAAAAGTATGAATTCTGAACTTAGTTCCTATTTATACAACTACACAAGTTAATGAGCTTGAATTGTAAACAAAATTGTGTTTTCATTTTGGATTCAAAGCTTTATAGTTAGCTAATAAGGTAAAAAGTGGCTGCTGAAGAATTGCATTAGATCCTAAAATCTAGGTGCAGTGCTTTCAGATCCAAGGCTCCTAACTGATGAAAGCCATGAGCTAGAAACTAGTCTGGGGATATTGGATGAGTAGGCACTAGATAGAAATTTTATGCACAAATATTTCTGCATTCATTGATTGCTCTGACTTGCACTGAGTAGTGCTACTGTATGAAGAGTTATGTCTCCATGTAAACAGCTTGTGTAATCATAAAGAATGGTGATCATGTGATGTTTAGTAGTTTAAGATTATAAAAGGTTGTGATAATATAATATATTTCTCTACCTGTTTTTAAGCTAGAATAATATTATTATTCAAATGTTTGATTGATGAGTAGATATTTTTAGATGGTTTTAACCATCTGCCAAATCAACTATAAGACAGGCCAAAAATTAATTATTTTAGACAGAAGATTTAATGTGATATCAATATAAACATATCCAACAATAATAATCAGTATTAGTATATAAGTGTATTTTATATGAGAGGTCTGGTGATGAAATATAGTAGGACATATAACATTAAATTTCCATAACTTGTATTTGAATCTTTGCTGGGTAAAATTTTAATTTTTTTAAGCTACAATCAGGTTTAAGATTAACTGTCTCGTAGCTGCTAACACCAATGAGCATTCATATTGGTTGGTAAATAGATATATTATTTTAAAAATGATTCAAATCTTCACTATTAAATAAATTATATATCTGGTAATTCTTTCTTGTTTAGTGTCTTTTGTGAAGGAGTAGTTGAAAAACTATTTATCTTATATGTATTCTATTTAAAGTTATTTTATTAAATACGCTTTACATATGCAGTTTTTTATTAACTTGATAACAAAAGAAAATATACTCATTAAATATGGATAAATAAGTAATAACCATAGAGTTTTATTCTAATGTTAAAACTATTAGAATTACATAGCAGGATATTGCTTGCTTTTTATAAAGTTTACCCTTCAGCAAAGTTGATCAAGGAAGATTTTATTTATTCCCAACACTCATTGTAAAAATCTTTTCTATATTCATTAAATATTGCCACCCACACAGATTTTCTAAGTGTATTATGTGATAGTTTTGTTTTTGTTTTTTTCCATATGTCATAGCATCGGCCGGGAGGCGAACTGACAACCGTCTGTAATCAACTACTTGCTTGCAAGGCTGCTGCAATGACCTCCTGGCAAACAATACTTGCTGCAAACTATACACTATTAGAGCCTTAAGTTTATAACATCAATAAAATAAGTATAACTTATTAGCTAGAGAATCTGCACTATCATACCATTCAACATCCAATTGATTTTACAGTTTTAGAGTTATAATCAGGAGCAGTTAAAAATATGATAGTAAAACATAGATAGTCTATGTCTGAAATTAGCTTGAAACAAATTGATAATGTCTTACAATCTTAAAATTATATCATGACCATTTCTCATTTGCCCATCCATCTTCTTTTACAATCAGTTTTTACTGGCATTTTACATATTTGTAATAAAATAGCTAATAGAAAGATAAGGATAAGGCATTACTTTCCAGGTATGCCAATTTTCAGATGGTGATAATTTTAGTCAGATTATTTCCTTTTTTCACTTTCTAAGGATATCAAAATGCCCAGTTACCAACCAAGAATTGCATGGCTAGTTAAGTTAACTGAGGTTTGGCTATGTGAATGGTCTGCCTACTTACAAGTGTGACTCATTCCTAATTAGAAATGACATGCAGTATAAAAAGTAAATAATTAATAAATCTAGAATTTATAAACAGTTTGGGGACCAGAAGTTTTCCAGCGATGCATAATCCATTGATCTTGAGTTTCAGAATATGCCCTCTATTAATGTGCCAAATCAAACAGTCTAGTTTAAAAGTTATAAAAAAAAGTTTACATATTAAAAAAAAAAAAAATTATAATAATTTAATAAATTTAACAATAGATAATGGAACATATGAATGATCAACAAAAGTTTGTTATTTAGTTTCAACATATTTAAAAATATCAGCAGGATCAGTTGTTCATGAGGTCAAATGATGTTGAAATTTCAAGCATAAGACAAAAATAAGTTTTATTCACTTGACCAAAATATGTTTTCTTTAATTTTCCTCACCTAGTACTCGATCCATTACCTTTCATTCTTACCCCCATTTACCACTGCGTCAATATAGAATCGCAAGACCAAATTGAGAAGGTGAGCAGAGAATAATACGAAAATCCAAATGTTATGAACTTAACATAGTAAAGCAATCTATTGCTTACATACTTCAACCTGCCTTTGAGTAGAAAGTTTAATATAATTATCGAAATAATTTACTATTATTACAATTTTTATTATAATCATTTTAGTTATAAAAATTAATATTGGCAGTAAATCTTTTATAATCATTATTATTTCAAAATTACTTCCCGCATTCGTTTTAATTATTTTTCTCTAGTTGATGGCATTTATCTCAAACTGTTTTCTAAATTGCTTTTATCCAGTTATCTAAATATTTCTAAATGTCAAAGAGAGAGAGAGAGAGAAATAAATAAACTTACTGGTACGAAAACTTATCCGAGTCGGTCCTTTGATAAAACAGTGCCGTATCGTATCCAAAGTGAGAATTGTTCCCAGTGCCGTTAAATACTTGCGCATATTTAATATCAAGATTAAAGGCAAGAGAATGGGAAAATAATATGAAAATAACAGTTTGCCTCATTTTTCAGCTTGAACTACATAGTATTTAAAAAGTATCACGTTGTTGGCATAAGGCAACATACAGAACTGTTTAAAGGAAATAACTAAAAACAAAAAAATCTTATCGCAATTTGACATTTCCTTGGATATCTAAGTTAAAATGCAACCTAAATTAATAAACGCGCTCAATTCAAAGTCTTGAAATTAATTACACACAGTTTTTACGCAATTAAATTTTTTTCTCAAATATTATTTATAAATATATACAATATTTTACACTTACAAATATCAGTATAATTTTATTCTGTTATATAAAGAATTAAAGGAATTACGATCTGGATTAAACCGCACACACACAACCAGTTTATGCGATATGCATTATTAGATAGTTTGAATGTATATTTAGAGAATTCAGTTTTTGTCTATAATAAAGACCTAATATGGTAATAGATATCCTCATGTCCAAGATCATAACTTTGTTTCATTCCCTTTGTTCATATAATTAGATATGCATCACAAAGATTTTCTACATAATACATATTATAATCGGAGGATTGTCTTTTTTAAGATTTAAGTGATAATAAGGCTGAAAATAAGACAACGTTATAAATAACGAACTCTTTTTTTTTCAATGTTCGCACTTTTCATGATTCCAGTCTCACTAGAAGTAAAAAAATAGCCTTATTAAAAATATATTAATATTTCCCTCATGTCATCAGACCCTATGTATTGCTTTGTCAATTCCTTAATTCATTCACAGGTAGAATACTTATCATGTTATCTAATGGATAGGTACTAAAGATAACAAATACTGTTACCTTCAAAAAAATTTCAAGGAATATTTACTTGGAGAAATCTTACACTCTCAGATATTGTTTTAACAAAAAAGGTATTGGATATGAGAATTAAATTGTCTTTTTTTTTTCCTTTTAACTTGTCCAATAAATATTTTGCATTTAGAGCATAATTATACTTCTGTAGTGTAATTTTTACTACACCATTTTCACACAAGATAGGAACTGATTTCTATTAGCTTGGTGTAGTGATAATTTCATTATAGAAATACGATTCATTAAGTGGATAATCTTTAATCTCATAAATGACTAATAACAATTATTAATATGCTTCCATCAAGTGGTTTGTGTCAAAGTTGTAAGGACAGTAAGTTTGACACTTATCAATTAAACTATAATAATTGGCAATCTATATACACTGAGCAATGATAAAGATATGTGTAAGAGATTGTGATCTGGACCAATTGATGAGTGCTGATTCAGCATGAAATGTGCATCTTGGGTATCATACATCTTTTTTATGTCTTTGGTTACATGTTGATGATTATACCCCTCCACAAGATATTAAAATTGGATAGAAACCAGTCCCTACCTTAGGTGAGAATGATTTAGTGAAAATCACACTACAGAAATATTATACATTAGGTGGATAATCTCCAGTCTAATGAATGAGTAATAAAAATTATTAACATAATTACACTTCATTTTAGCATAATGCAATTCATGCTTCCAACATGTATATCCATTTTTATTGCAGCTTACTGCATTGCATGTAATTTTCTTCTTTAATAATTGCAAATTGTAGTTTTAACTTTAGTCAATAGATGGAAGCTTAACTACAAAAAAAAAGTTGATGAATTATTGAAAAAAAAGATTCTGCCAGAATTTTAGACTACATGAAGTACTTCCCAAATAAATGTTATATATATATTGATACTGCTGCTATTTGATATGGCAAGTAAGTACCTTTTTTAACTTTCTATGCCTTTATTATTAAATCAGTATCTTTTAATTACATATTATAAATTATATATTGTTTTAGTGATATAGATCTCTCCTCAGGCAACGTCTGCTTAAAATCCTCTAATTTCAATCCAGTCCTATTTATCAATTATACTAGATTTGTTCCTAAATAGGATTGGGATTTTGTGAGTACCATAATTAATTAATTTTGCTAATATGGAATTTAATTTTAAAACAACATATAATCTCTTCCAATATTTGAATTAAAATATATATAAGAAGTTAAAGTACTAATTTAATATATAGATAAAAACAATTTACTATCTTCCAAAATCTTTTCACTTTATGCAACTCTAAAGTCATCTTGAAAACAGGAGAAAATCATGTAATATTATTGGTAATGCTAATCTTCCTAATAGAAGAATAGATAACAACAACTGGCATAAATCTCAGGTCTCTTCTGACTTGGTCTCAAATCTATATAATTATGCAAACAAGTTATTTTGAATTCATAATTTTAGCTTGTTTTTTTAATTTTAGCCAAACGCTGCCATCTACATGCACATTTGTTCATGATTTGAATTTTAGTCTTACTCATGAAGGCACAAATTAGCAACTGGTCTGGTGATATTATAGTCTATCACATTATGTCCAATAATTACTCAAGTTTGTAAAAATAGTTTTAGAGTTGGGTGAAGAAAGCTAATGTGGAAAATATATGAGAAAGTCGTGTTGATGGTATTAATTCAATTTTTTATTTCCTTTTAATGACTTTACTATTTTTTCTTCATTTAATAATTTATGGCTCCACAGCCAGAAGAAAGTTAAGTAAATTATATTAGAACAAAAATATTATTTATAATCTAATGGTTGAAATTGTCTTTTAAATTTATTATCTGCATTCTAGATGAAATTTTTTAAAAGAAAAATCGTGGAAATTGAAAAAAAACGTATAAACCAATACTTCAACGTTTAGGGTAAATGATATTCATAAAAATACATATTTGATTCAACATAACTCTTTTATTAATATTTGAGGTTTTTTGGAATCAAACAGGTCAAATATATAATGTCTATTTTATATACTCTTATCATTACAGTTGTTATTAATATGTGGTTATTTATATGGTAAAGAAACATGGGTCAGCAACATACCCCAGCTGGTGTTGTCATCTTTTCACCTCTGAGTTTTGATATTCTATAGTTTTCTCTGAATTTTCATGTGTCATAGCATCAGCTGGGAAGCAAACCTGCAAATCCAGGACAACTGCTTGTAAGGTGACTGTGCTGACCACTCGACTACCAATGCTTGACAAGTTTTAAGTTTTCTCTGAATTTCCTAATGGTTCTAAACAAAAATATAAGCTGCATTTCTAAAAGCAGAATGAATGGAAATGTGAAGGATCTTTTATAAAAATAAATATTTACCATATGACACAAAAATAATCACCTTTATTAACAAAATCCTATAAGATTGGCAACCAAAAGCAGAAAGCGTTAAAAATTTTCTAATTGTGGACCCTGACTGACATTCAACCCAACTGCAAATCAATTTCAAAAAAAGATGAAGAGACAATTGGTTTGGAAAGTGGTCACGTACAAGTGGGTAGAATTCATTATAAATAAAAAGAGAAAGAATAATATTATGAAAATCTATAATATACTATAAAAAGGTGTAAGATTATTTAATCAATAGCAGATACTAAATGCAGATAATTCTATTCTATATCCTAACTAATTCGCATTGTCATAAAAAAGTAGAGGATATTTATATAGATGTACAAAATGCTTTTGGTCATATCAAACAACATTTTTAAATTGTCATAAGAGACTTTAATGCTGCATTGGGTAAATGATTGAAAGATAAAACATCTCTTAATAAGTTTGACTATGGTAAAGAGATTAAAAAGTACACAGATTTGTGGAATTCACAGAAAGAAAAAAATTGTATATTACGATGTTTTTTAAAGAAAAACGATAAATTGAAATAGACATGGATAGATTAAACTGATCATACAGAGGAATTGGATTATATTTTGACTAAAAAAATATGTATTTTGAGATTGCAAAACTCTTAATAGATTCAGCACAGGAAGTGGTTATCAACAAGTGACATTTAAGATATTCTTCTCTCTTCTCCAGATGTTGTTTGTCTGATTAATGACAGTGGTAGCATGGGAATTCAACTTAGACTTTTGGATTTTTGATAATTGAATTTTATGGTAATGCTCTAACTAATTGAACCATTCTAATTAATTGTGACTGCAGTGATAGAGTTACCACTTCTGTAATGTTGGATCCTAGGATCAATTACACTGCTGTCTTGTGTAGAATATTTTTGATTGAGTGTCCAGTTCTGAAGTGTGGGATTCGAGGATCGATTCCACTGTTGTATTGAATATGTAAGATATGTATTAATGCAAAACTAGAGACAAATGGTTGTTATTCCTAATCTTCAGAATCATTCCAATGAACTTCAGTTAGAACTTTCAAACTGTTTTGAAATGTAAATAAAATTTGAAGATCTTTTAAAATTGACTGTGATCACTAAAAAGATAAGTGATACTCTATTAAGAACTACAAAAAAAATAGATGCTTATAAACAAAGCAAAGCAAAACTCCATATAGTAGTGCCACCTGTGCTAAACAGAGTAATCAATGGATGCCAGAAAGCTTGTGATCATGTGATGCTCGCTGTTTTAAAAATAGATGCTACAAAAACATAGCAATTAACTCAGACAAGACAATGTATGAAGAAAAGAAGAAATATAAAAATATTTAAAAATGATTCATAAAAAAAAATGAATTTCTGCATTTTTTTAAAATTATACAAAAAAGAGTTAATAATGTTATAAGAAATATAACTGTGAAACTATAAAAGAAAAGAAAACTCAAAAGTATAACATAATATCTTATTATTGAAATAAACGTTATTTCAACAATGAAAAGAAAAGATAGGATTATTACTAAGAAGAGAGATGACTATGAAATATATGAAAAAATTCTACAAACAATTTATATAATAATAAAGAATAGGAAAATAAAGTAACCTCAACAATTAATAACATTTTTTGCATTGCCATTCTAACTGAGGTGAGATGAGCAATTAAATATATAAAGGAAATACTCCAAGAAATGAATTATTATTGATATTTATAAAGAAATAGATAATGAAATAAAAAATTCTTGGCAAAACTACATACCAAATGTTTAAATTATAAAGATGTACCAGATTATAATAAGAAATGTAGTAATGATGTTAATATTTAAAAAACAAGGCAAAACTGTCCATAGAGTAGTGCCACCCTGTGCCAACCAGAGTAATCAATGGATGCCAGAAGGCTTGTGCATAAAATCCCTATCTAGTGCCTACTCATCCAATATCCCCAAACTAGTTTCTGGCTTGTGGCCTTCGGCAGTGGTGAGCCTTGGATCTGAGAGCACTGCACCTAGATCTTAGGATCTAATGCAATCCTCCACAAGCCAGAAACTAGTCTGGGGACATTGGATGAGTAGGCACTAGATAGGGATTTTATGCACAAGCCTTTTGGCATCCATTGATTACTCTGGTTGGCACAGAGTGATACTACTGTATGGCGAGTTTTGCCTTGTTTTTTTAGTGTTCTCAGATCTAAGGCTCCTCACTGACGAAGGTCACAAGCCAGAAACTAGTTTGGGGATATTGGATGAAAAGGCACTAGATAGGGATTTTATGCACAAGCCTTCTGGCATCCATTGATTACTCTGGTTGGCACAGGGTGGCACTACTGTATGGAGAGTTTTGCCTTGTTTAATAACAATTATGTGCTACTATAAGAAATGATGATTATGTGATGTTTAGTGGTTTAATATTAAAAAAAGATGGTAAAGAAGACATTAAAAACTACAGATCTATCAGTCTTTCATCAGTTTTATACATGATTTTTATCAAGATATATACAACTTATCTAGTGCATTTACAACAGCAGTAGATTCAGATTTATAATATTGCACCCTGGAATTTTTTTCTGAAATATATATTTTGTTATTCAAAATTAAAAATATAATTTAGATCCTCTACAACAATGAATAATTTGTATAAATATACTACTACACACAATAGACAATATAAATAAAATATCATATACAAACAACTTAAATGAACACTTTTTAATGCAATTTAATATAATTGAATTTATTCCTTCTTGCTTACAGTTTCAGCTGTCCAGCAGACATCATCAGAACTACAATATTCAAATATATATAAATACAATTAATATATATTTATGCATACATACGTATATACAATATAAACACTATAAACAATATCCTGTGTTACGAATTTTAAAATAATATAATTTTTCAATGATTCCTACAATGACATATCCTTATTCATTTTTAATTAATATTACTTTTTATCTTATTCTTAATCTTAATTGATTTCCTTTTTTATAATTTGTTTTATATACTTTTCTACATTTATCTTACTTTTAAACTTTTTAATAATTTAATTTATTTTTATTATTTTAATAATAATTACACAATATTTTTTATATAATTCTATTTTTTTAATTTATAATATCAATTAAAAATGAAGGAGGATATATCTTTATAGAGATCATTGAAAATTTATATTATTTTAAAATCCATAACATAGGATATTGTTTGTAGTGTTTATATTGTTTATAAGTATGTATGCATAGATATATATTGTAACTGGACCCGAACAACCCCTTTATTACCTTGGTTGTAACAATTTCCTGATGAGCATGTTGCAGGAAGGAAATATCGATTGGCATTCTCCAATGCAGATGTTATCGCCCCCCACAACAATATTTCCTGCTCATCAGAGGATGTAGCAGCATAGAGACTGGAAGCATCTAGACATTTATGTGTTTGCTTTTCCAAATGGTGCCACTAGAGTTCCATCTCACTACAACCTGACTTACCTTGGTCTAGTTATGCCAGACGTAGCTCAGAAGGCATGAAATTCTCATGATCAAATGCAATGAAAGATAAGTGATGAAAAAAAAAAGTAATTTCATGAACAACTGCAATGAATGATAAGTGATGCAAAAAAAAATAGAACTGAACAACTGGATAACTAAAATTAATTTTAAGTAACAACAATTCATTTGCAAGTCCTTCTAATAAAGTTCTTTCATATCCATGTGATGATTCACTTTAAGTTTGTTTATAAAAAGGTTAGAAGCACTTTATTGATCAATAGTTCATTTGCAAGTCCTTCTAATAAAGTTCATTCTTCATTTCAAATGAAGGCTCATTTTAATTTATCTTGGGTAAAGAATTCAAAGGGTCTTTTATCAAGTAGATGTCTACCAATACTGCATGAATATTTTTAACTATTCGTTCCGTATCTGTATATCCTTTTTAGGTAGGTAAATAGGTAAGATAAGCAATTCCAGATTTGTGAAGCTTCTATAATTCAGTCAAGTATAAATGTACATTTGTGTGCATAAGTTTCATTATTTTATTCATATACAATCAATATGCATGTAAGCATTTGTAATTCATATAGTACTTCATTATTTTTAAATTTATCATGGGTAGGTAAACCGGTAATGTAAGCAATTCCATGTTTGGGACTATTCATAATCCAGTCAAGTATAAAAGTGCATTTATGTGCATAAGTTTCATTATTTTATTTATATACAAACAATATGCATATGAGCATTTGTAATTCATTATTTAGTTATTCTAATATATAGCATAAACATTGTTGTTTGGTCTGCCGCAGATGTATGTTTCTACATATAAGTTGATCAGTAGTTTCATTTATAATTTAGCCAGTTATAGTTATATGTAATATTCATATACAATAATATGCATGTAAGCATTTGTAATTTTTATTTAGTTATTCTAATATATAGCATAAATATTGTTGTTTGGTCTGCCACAGACGTATGTTTCTACATATAAGTTGCAGTTTCATTTATAATTTAGCCAGTTATAGTTATATACAATAATATGCATGTAAGTATTTGTAATTTTTATTTAGTTACTCTAATATATAGCATAAATATTGTTGTTTGGTCTGCCACAGATGTATGTTTCTACATATAAGTTGATAAGCAGTTTCATTTATAATTTAGCCAGTTATAGTTATATGTAATATTCATATACAATCAATATGCATGTAAGCATTTGTTCATAATTTTCTTTAAGAAAGACGTTTTGTTTTGTATTTTATAAACACATATAAGTATTAAATAAAATGCCTTTTGATTATAGATATTTTTAGTATTTATAATTTATCACTAATAAAACGTATTTTCACATAGCTATATTTATTCATAATTTTTTTTCTTTTCTAAGAAAGACGTTTTGGTTTGTCTTTTATAAACACATATAAGTATTAAATAAAATGCCTTTTGATTATAGATATTTTTAGTATTTATAATTTATCACTAATAAAACGTATTTTCACATAGCTATATTTATTCATAATTTTTTTTCTTTTCTAAGAAAGACGTTTTGGTTTGTCTTTTATAAACACATATAAGTATTAAATAAAATGCCTTTTGATTATAGATATTTTTAGTAATTATAATTTATCACTAATAAAACGTATTTTCACATAGCTATATTTATTCATAATTTTTTTCTTTTCTAAGAAAGATGTTTTGTTTTGTCTTTTATAAACACATTGAATATTTTATGAAATTGTTACCTTCATTTTATCCAGTTTGTTCCTTCACTTCAGGATGCTACTGCAATCAAAAAGGGGTTGTATTTAAGCTGAATGGCATTAATATTACCAAAATCACACTTTTCTTTATGTTTGCCGTAATATCATATAAATACAATTTATCCAAACTTCAAACACTTTTTAGGAAAACTTTATTTGTACATACACCTATGTTTCGACTGACCTGCAGTCTTCTTCAGAGCTATGATATAGTGAACAAAATAAAAAAACATAACTATATAATAACACCATAAAAATTTTAAACAATAAAAAACTAAAAACAACATAAAATATATGTATTAAAAAACTGAAATAAATAATCAAACCCAAATAAAACAATTAATATAAAATAAAATGTACTACATAAATTAAAAAAAAAAATTGGAGTATAAATTTGGGTATATTTATAGATACTAAATAATCAAAAAATAATAAATAAATAAATTAATAAACTTAG
The DNA here is from genome assembly GCA_028023455.1 of Epiperipatus broadwayi. Lineage (NCBI taxonomy): Eukaryota > Metazoa > Onychophora > Udeonychophora > Euonychophora > Peripatidae > Epiperipatus > Epiperipatus broadwayi. The sequence continues at coordinate 4,312,749 of JAQFVV010000058.1, forward strand.
CATAATATTTGCATATAAAATAGATTAATAAAAATTTGTAAGAATTATATAAAAATAATGATAAAAGTTAAAGTATATAAAATAAAAAAATATATATGTAAATAAAGTTGTAGAGAATATATATATATATATAAACATATAAAGAAGTATAATATAAATTTATGAGTATTATATAATAATAATAAAAGTTAAAGTGTAAAAATAAAATATATATATATATAAATAAAGAGTTGTAGGGGATATATATTTAGTTTAAATAATATGTAATAGAGGGAGCTAGGATATAAGATAATTTTTTGAAAAAAAAATGATTTTTTCATTTTTTTATTTAGAAGATCAAAATAACCTTGGTAAGTGTAAAGATTATAAAGTTTATAGGTTTTAAATATTCAGCAATAATAATAAATATGAAATATTAATTTTAAAAGAAGAATGAGTAAGAAAATAATAAATATTATGATTTAAAATTAAAAGAATTTTAGTTACTAATCATAAAATTTAAGTTTATGAAGAATACAGATAATTAGTAGATGGTTAATAATAATAAAATAGATAATATTTAGATTAATAGTTGTCCTTGAATGTATATACGTATAAAGTTAAGAATACACATATATAATTTATATTTTTTATTTACATTTTATTTTATATTGTTTTATTTGGGTTTGATTATTTATTTCAGTTTTTTAATACATATATTTTATGTTATTTTTAATTTTTTATTGTTTAAAATTTTTATGGTGTTATTATATAGTTATGTTTTTTTATTTTGTTTATTATATCATAGCTCTGAAAAAGACTGCAAGTCAGTCGAAACGTGGGTGTATGTACAAATAAAGTTTTGCTAAAAAGTGTTTGAAGTTTGGATAAATTGTATTCTGAATGGCATTATTTACTTTCCATGATGTTCACCCAGGCAAATCTTGGAGAACCATGGCTTTGGACAAAGAGAGGAAGCTGTTAGCAATTAGCCTTCCATTGTTATGATTTCATATTAAGATTTTCTTTTTTTATCATCAACAGTGGCTGTAAATGTTATATTACAAGGTGATGAAAATCAGCTGTCAACTAAACAGTTAAGTAACACTTAGATAAAAAATTTAACTTTTTAACTCTTCACTTTTCTTGCTTCTTTAACTCCTTTTAAAATCTAAAATAAAATCTTTAAATCTCCACCTCTGAACTTCAAACTCAACTATTTATACTCTGATGTCTGGATTGATTAAGCAGCACTGCCCACTGTATCTGATTTGTTACACAGCTTTCATTTAACCTTTTAACCGCTAATTTTATTATTGGTTGTATCAGATAAAAATCAAATCTTTTAATTGGCCAACTCACAAACTGAAGACAAAGCCTATTGTTAAAACATATTTGCCTATAATATTAAATTCAACTCAGATACGTTTATAAAAAGTATATTATTAATTTTTCAGGTTATGAAGAGAACGAAAGTTCTTTCAAAAATAAATTGCTATTTATTTATTCTAAAATATTCAATATCGGCAACATAAAAGCTATAATATAAACAAAAAGATCGACTTTTACATTATAGAAAAGTAAATATTTCTTTTTACTACATCTTCAATATTTTTACTTAAATCTTCAATATTTTTTGAAAATAATTTTGTTTTTTTATTATTCAGTCTGAAAATAATTTTAATTTCTCAAAATATTCTTTTATAATGATTTAAATCGTATTCGAAATGAAAATCTCAGCATTTTTCTTTATTTTCTTTGATCAGGCAGTTTCTTTGTTCTTTCCAGCCAATCAGAATGTCTTTTTCGGCTGAGAGCATGCTAAGAACCAATCACAAATAATGTTCCTTCTTTGTTTAGGTTTAAATGCGTTTTTTTTCTATTTTTTACTTGTAAAATAAATCGGAAGATGGCACCATCTTACAGAACTTTTAAAAACGAATTCAATACGTGTTTAACGAATATTTTCGTATAAAAACTGGCTGAGTTAGAGTGATGTCAGATGTCGACGAGGAGCCTCGTAAGAGGCGGGCAAAGAGTTAAGCCTGACTGCTTTTCTCTTTTTAAGGATTGGACACTACTTTTAATGGGACAGATAAGGAATCATAAGGATTAAGCCATATTTTTCAATTTGATAAGACTGCCTCAAGCGGTTATCACACTTTGTATGACATCATTTCAAAAATTAAAAATGTAATATTTTAAAAAATGCCAGCTTTAAATAAATACAAGTGATGTATTTATATCATAATCTAAAATTATAAATTCAAAAATTAAAAATGTAATTTTTTAAAAAATGCCAGCTTTAAATAAATACAAGTGACATATTTATATCATAATCTAAAATTATAAAATCAATAATGAAGATTTATTTTTTTTTTCTCAAGTATAGAAAATAATGATTTTCTTTCTTGGATTGATGAATTTTAATAAAGAAAGATTTATACTTTTTTTTAATTGCAAATTTAAATGTATTTGTCTTCTTTTTTTTCTTTTTTTAACAACTCATGCTAGTCTTTTTAATTGGGGGGGGGGCGATCTTTTGAATATATACATGGAATAGTATATCTGTTTCATTACCCCCCACCAAATCTTGGGATGAAATTGCCTGGAAGTACAATTTTATTCCCTATACTATATACATCATTTCTCATTACTGCCTCTCTACTGGTTTTAGATTTGCTGATGAAATGGGTAAAATGAGCCAGAAAAGTGAATACATGAACTGTAGCCTCCAATGCTAGAATAAGCAGATGGCCAAGCACAAACTACCAGTACACACTGCCCCATGATGTCATGAATAAATATCTCCTTTTTAAGCACTACCTCTCTTGTACCTACAGGGATCATCCAACTAAGAGTAGGAGCCAGAAATATTTGGCACTGAGCCAACCCTGCTCAGCTTCTGTGAGTCTTAGGGGCTTATTCATTTGGTCTATTCCTGAGACCAAGGCCTATTTATGAAGCCTATATATACACAGTGCTGGAATACTCTAGGAGCTCAACATCCAGGTCTGGATAGTGCCAAGCATATACTTTGGAGCATCATAAACACAATGCATCCAAGCAGCTCTGCTCAACCATCCACCTACCCCAACATGAAAAACCCAAGTTTGTGCACCACTACATCCCACTCACAAACTTCTTCCATCAGCTATCTCTATTTTATTGTTCTGTATGGTAACTACAACCTGGCTTGGGAGACCGATGATCATGATCAGTTCTCCTATGGCATCTTTTTTTGTTTTGAGATGATGGACAAAATAGTTCTATTTTTGGGCATTTTTCAGGCCATACATCATCATGGTGGCTTGCATTTTTAGCCACACTTTTCTGTAACTTATCCTCAGTATTTGATCTTTTTATAACCTGGGTTTGGTATGGGCTATGCATATTGCCTGAGGAATATCTTCTTTGCTTTTTCCATGGTGGTATCTCATTTCTTCGGTGATGATATCATGGTGGTGGGTCATAGTTGCTATATTTTCGAGGCATTTTCCTTTTGTATCTGATGGCTCCTATTCTGGGCCCATCATCTCTTCTATAGGAGGTTTGTTTTGTTTGCTGTTAATAGTTCAGCAACCTGCTCAATGATCAGTCCCAATTAGCATTCTTTCTACATAATTTGGGAAGCTGTGCCGTATCAATCTAAAAATCTGGAGTTCAGATAGGGGCAGATGTCAAGGCTCTTAACTTGGCCACCTGTCATCTAAAGAAGGGTGTATAAGGCTCTCCAGGTGAACATTTCTCCTGGGACACCTTGTATTTAATCCCCTCCTGATAATCATTCCAGAAACACCTTATTAGTGCTCCTTTAAAATCATCAAAATTTGTAGGTTGGGTGAATAGTGAATCCCACCGTGCTTGCGCTGCACCTTGGAGATGACTATGTGCTATTGCCAGTTTTGCCTCTTCTGTTAAGGCATTAATGCTGAAGTACCTTTCCAAACTTTTTACATTTTTTATAGGTGCGTCATTACAGCTCCCTGAAAAACTTCTAATTTTTAGGAACTGATTTACAATTCGAGACATCTGATTAGTTATAGGGACTTCATGACTAACTTGATAAATTTTCTATTTTCTTTTGGGACTGTTTCTGTCTTTTCTTGTTTAGGCAATCCATTGCTATTTTTTATTTCTATCTCTTTCATCTGGGAGGTCAATTTATCCACCTTCTCCTGCAAGGATTATTATTTTTGTATCCATGGCTTCACATACCTGAGTCATTTTGACTTCTTGCTCTATTAGTGAGCCTTTTACTTCATCCATCACTTCCTCCTTGATTTTTAATATTTTGTCAGTCATTTCTTTTATTAATTGGTTGAACTTTTCATTTTGGCTTTAGGTTTTTTCTCTGATTTGTTCTTTAAATTCTTTTTGTCTTTCTCTCTTTTCTTGTTGTCTTCTCTCTGTTCTCTATGTTCTTTTTTGTCTTCCTCTCTTTTCTTGTTGTCTTCTCTCTTTTCCTCTCTTTTCTTGTTGTCTTCTTCTCTCGGTTCCTCTCTTTTCTTGTTGTCTTCTCTCTGTTCCTATCTTTTCTTGTTGTCTTCTCTCTATTCCTCTCTTTTCGTGTTGTCTTCTTCGCTCAGTTCTCTATGTTCTTTTTTGTCTTCTTCTCTCTGTTCCTCTCTTTTTTTATTTTCTTTTATCCATTTCCATTAACTGGGATAACATGGACATCTCCCCTGTTTTCTGGACTGCTTTTGATCATCTGCTTTGACTTCTTGTTTATCTTCTTCCTCAGGAATATTTTCTATACTTTCTGTATTCATCATCTTTTTTGTTTTTGATATGGTTATCATCAATACTTTTTTAATTTTATTTGTATTTTTTATTTTGATTTAGATAAGCTTCTCTCTCCATCCACACTTTGATTTAACTCCAAGTTTTTGTTATACCTATTCATCATTTATGCCATTCATTTTTATTTACTCTTTTAAAATTTTATTTTTCCACCCTTTTTGAATAAATCACATCACAGAATCATGATTTGCTTATGCATTTTCCATTTCTATCTGTTTTATGCCTATGGATAGCCTAGCTAGATCAGGCCTCACAGTAGGGTGACAAATGTAACCGGACCTGAACAACCTCTTTATTACCTCGGTTGTAACAATTTCCTGATGAGCATGTTGTAGGAAGAAACTGTCGATTGGCATTCTCCAATGCAGATGTTATGCCCCCTACAACAATATTTCCTGCTCATCAGAGGATGTAGCACCATAGAGACTGGGACCACCTAGACATTTCTGTTTGGTTTTCCAAATGGCACCACTAGAGTTCCATCTCACTACAACCTGACTTATCTAGGTCTAGTTATGCCAGACGTAGCTCAGGAGGCATGAAATTCTCATGAACAACTGCAATGAATGATAAGTGATGCAAAAAAATAGAACTGAACAATTGGATAACTAAAACTAATTTTAAGTAACAACAATTTTATTTAATAACAATTAATTTGCAAGTCCTTCTAATAAAGTTCCTTCATATCCATGTGACAATTCACTTCAGTTTGTTTATGAAAAGGTTAGAAGCACTTTATTGATCAATAATTCATTTGCAAGTCCTTCTAATAAAGTTCATCCTTCATTTCAAATGAAGGCTCATTTTGATTTACCTTGGGTAAAGAATTCAAAGGGTCTTTTATCAAGTAGACATCTACCAATACTGCATGAATATTTTTAACTATTTGTTCCATATCTGTATATCCTTTTTAGGTAGGTAAATAGGTAAGTTGAGCAATTCCAGTTGTTCAGTTCTATTTTTTTTTTTGCATCACTTATCATTCATTGCATTTGTTCACAAGAATTTCATGCCTCCTGAGCTACGTCTGACATAACTAGACCTAGGTAAGTCAGGTTGTAGTGAGATGGAACTCTAGTGGTGCCGTTTGGAAAACCAAACACAGTAATGTCTAGATGCTTCCAGTCTCTATGATGCTACATCCTCTGATGAGCAGGAAATATTGTTGTAGAGGGGGAATAACATCTGCATTGGAGAATGCCAATCGATAGTTCCTTCCTGCAACATGCTCATCAGGAAATTGTTACAACTGAAGTAATAAAGGGATTGTTCGGGTCCGGTTACAATATATATATATCTATACCCTGTTAACTAAATTCAACCTGTGAAATGTTCCTTTTATCTTATATACATATCATGGTTGTTTGAATTCATTTATTAACAACATTCTCACAGCGTCTCGCAATTATTAACACCATCATTCTATTGTAATTATAATCACACGCAAGACGTTATAAAATAAATGCTTATTCGAATATATATATATATATATTAATTCTATGGTTATATATATTTGAATATTGTAGCTCTGATGATGACTACTGAACAGTCGAAACTATAATCAAGGAGAAATAACATCTATTATATTCAATTGCATTGAAAAGTTTTGATTTGGAGTGTATATAATATTTATATATACAGATTAATGTAGAATAGAATAAAAAAATGGAAGCAAATTATATTTTCAATAGACCATATAACCAGAACAACTCCCTTTTATTAACTAAAGCATACAGTGCAGCTTGTGACATTAAAAGAATGTTTACCAACAAAAAAAAAACATTTTCTAGCATATCCACATAACTGGATTAGAGTATGTATTTTCTGGGCACTAGGATATCCTTCCACAATGTGGCTACCATTTGTTATAAATATTGATGGTACCATTAAAACAGGAAATAATTTTTAATTGAAATATCAACCATGCACTTCAATTGAAAATTACAAGCAACAAATAGCAGTATTTCAATGTGATCCTGATTTTCTAAAAGAACCAGAAAATAAAGTATTTTTCTATCCATATGGTTTTGCCATAAAATAAGCAATTAATGGACTCCTGTCACCCAGGACAACATGACATATTTAGATTTGTTTTTGCTCACTTGAATCAATTCACAAATCAATATCTTGCAAACCTTGTAAAAAAATTGTGACAAAAAAAAGTTTATAGCATACAAGGATTATATCCAATATTCTTCAATAAAAAAAAACATGCCAACATCCTCTCTAATAAACATACATCCTATATCTATGGGTTTTCTAGGTATGAAATTATTAGTGTCAGTAATAAAAAATAAAATGTAACCTTATCTCTTACTACTTATTTCATCCAAACAATATGCCAAATAAGGCTCATCTACTGGATAAGCAGCCATTTTATATAAATCAATGCTAGAAATGGTTTGAAATAAAAAATATGGCCCTGTTCCGATGCAATTAGATATAAAAGCAGCCTTTGATTCTGTGAAAACTGATATTCAAACTCTTATAGAAACTGAAATATATTGATAATACACTATACTTACATACTAATCTTCTCCTAAGCTGAAAATTACATATAACACTAAATAGTAAAACAACACCATCATTTATTCCACATCAATCAGTTCCCCAGGGCTTACTTCTCAGCCCGTTACTGTTCTCTACATACATTAACCCTCTCACAAAAAAAACAGAACAAAATATACCTGGGATATTATACTGGCAATAAAAACAAATGTCTCATGCATAAAATATATGCATGGTATTACAGTATTTTTAACATCAAATAAACAAGCAAAACTCTCCCTACAGTTGTGCCACTCAGTGCGAGACAGAGTAATCAATGGATGCCAGAAGGCTTGTGCATAAAATCCCTATCTAGTGCCCATGCAAGGTTCCTCACTGATGAAGGCCACAAGCCAGAAACTAATCTTGGGATATTGGATGAGTAGGCACTAGATAGGGATTTTATGCACAAGTACTTTGGCATCCATTGATTACTTTGGCTTGCACTGAGAGGCACTATTGTATGGAGAGTTTTTCCTGTTTTAATAACAGTTATGAGCAAGCATAAGAAATTGTGATCATGTGATGTTTAGTGGTTTAACATTAAAGAAATAAATTCCCACATTACTTAACACTTTACAAGAATACAGACACAAATATAAACTTAAATTTAACATATGGGATAATTTATACAGGTCAGTTTCTTACTCAGTTTTTTTAAGGCAAATATCTTCAACTTTTCTTGGTTTCCATTTCTGTTTAAGCTTTACTAGTATGAGATGAAAACACAAGTGAAGCTTAAAAAGAAATAGAAAAACTTGTGAATTTTCTTTCTAAACCTTATCTATCACTATATTCAACAGTGTCACTCTTTAATCAATTAATAGTAATAAAAATTTCATACTATTTACCTATCATATAACAAAATCATTTATAAGATAATACTATAGGGACCAATACAGAAGCTATTTCTATAAAATGTCTACATTTACCTCCAGCTCTAAGTGCCTTCGGACTTATAAAGTCTTTAATATTCAAAACACAATAAACCTAATATACATGGTTAAACAATTTTCAATACTGGAACATACACTTAAGATAACACCTACAGATAGACAACCTTTAATGACTAATTTTTTAATATTATTATTCAATTCTTTGCCAAATAACAAATATTAAATTGACTACAACAAAAACATACACATTGGAAAACTTTTGAATTACTTCATCTAATCCTCCAAATTATCCTAATTCTTTTATATTAAAAATAAATAATAAACAACTTTTACACAAATTTATAAATTGGTCCCCTAAACCAAAGTATTTTTATTTGCTTTTGAAAAGTAATTTAATGGCTCTTCCAACTCTATTTTCTTAAATACGAGAGATTTTATTCTACTATGGATTCCACATCAATTGTCTCATAGGGAGGATGAAACACAATTTCATTTTCTCTACAATTGCTCTGGTCATGTGACAGTAAGAACATTAATCTTAAAAATATATAGAAACAATTTTAGTTCATTAAAACTATAATGAATTCATTTGCTAGAGATTGTTTCCAAATATATATGCTGCCTTAATTAACCAATATGCATTGTGGTGCACAAGATGCATATTTATATTTGGAAATAACGCTGAGAGATAAAAAAAAATTGTTTCACCAGACATATTTGTAGCACATGGTCCTTAATAAAAGAACAGTCAAACTTCTATCTCTTATCTTATAATAGTTTAAAAGTAATAATACCAAAAATGATATACTCTGATAATGTAATATACTTTTCAAATGAGATTGCAAATAGATTATTAAAAAGATGGGGTTTTTTCCCAAAATTTCACAGTGCACATTACTAAATGATCATTATCATCATCATCGTCAATAATTATCATTCCACTGTAGAATGGAGGCCTCTCCAAGTTCAATCCATCTTCTCTGATATCTAGCCTCTCTTGCCCACATCACCCCTGAACACTTTCTTATTTCATCCATCTCACATGTTGTTTATTATGGCTCTTTTAAATCTTTTGGATTCCAGTTTAAGATTTCAATTGTCCATCTATTATCATCTCTTCTAGCAATAGTCCAGCCCAACTCCACTTCAGTCTTTTAATTCTTTCAATGAGGTCAGTAACACCTGTTTGTTTTCTTACTCATATATTGCATTTTCAACCTCTTCTTGTTACTCCTAGCATGCATCTCTTCATACTTTTTTGAGTGGTCTGAAGTATCTGTATTGTTCTTCTATTAAGTGTCCAAGTCTCAGACCTATAAGTAAGAATTGGTAAAATACATTTATTAAAAACTTTCCTTTTCAAACACATGGGGATATTTCCTTATAGTATTAAGTTATTTCTACCAAAAGCATTCCAACCTAGTTTACCTCTATGATTAATTTTATCCATTATGTTCCCATTTGTCATAATAATCTGACCAAGGTATTTATAGTTCTTAACTTATTCTAACTCATCATAATCATTCTTTATTTTCATCTTTTGAGAAAATTCATTGAACATTACTTTAGTCCAGAGGTCGCCAAAGTGGTCTATATAGACCCCCAGGGATCTATTTAACAAAAGTAGGGGTCGATCTGAGCCAGGGGGTCGATTGGGGGTCGAATGAAGAACAATTCTTAATATAAAAATCGCACATATTTTTCATAAAACTATTATTACACAATGTAAAATTACTTTAATAAATGTTTAAAATCATAAAATAAATGTACAAACACAGTACCTAATAGATAGTTTTATTTTAATTAACTGAAAATTACTTTTTTGAAGGTCGATGGAGATTTCGAAAAATTATATAGGGGTCTATGATCAAAAAAGTTTGGCGACCCCTGCTTTAGTCTTTTTAACATTTACCTTTAGTCCTACTTTCTTACTTTCATCTACTAACTCCTGCAACATTTCCTGAAGTTCTAAAGCATTATTTGCAAAAACAACTAAATTATATTAAACTGTAAATAATTCTAAGAGCTTTGTTTAAATTATAGTTAATGAAATCAATAATTATAGTTTATTAAAATAGTTTCAATTGATAGCAGTCATTTTGACGAGACATTTAGTGAATCTTCATTAATCATTCTTGTGTTGCAGCTGTTATTACTATGTCCTTTATTCGTATAGTATATGAATATGGATGGACTGCTCACCAACACGCATTAGCCAGAGTGGTCAGTTTATTGGTTTTTTATCTGAGTTTAAATCAAGAAACACCATTGTCTTCTCAGTTGCCACAAGGCAGAATAAATGTTTTTCTTTTTTTTTTAAGATTTTATATTTTATTTAGTTTTACTTTACATTTTTTTAATAGAATCTATTTAACAAGGTAAATTTTTACATTAAGAATATGCCATTAATGTATATTCTGACCTTGCTCTCGTGCATCTTCACTTCCAGATAATATATGGTATAAAATAAAATAGGTTCTAGCTCAGTTAATAGTTAATAAATAAAATATTCAGCATTAAAATTAAAATGTTTCACTAGCTCAAATTTACAATACGAATAAGGTTCAGTTTATAAAAATAAATTAAATAAATATTTAATATTTTCATGAGACTTGAAGTGAAAATACAGTTGACAAGATAGATTACATTGAGCCAATATCCCACAGGATACTACCTCAATGGCATAAGAACACTATCGCCCCTTTATTACTATTTCAAATAACAAACTCATAGTATTCTTATGACTTTAATAACTTCTACTCACTAAGATTAAACTAATAATTAAATCTTAATCTTCTATTTAATAATAATCTAGCTCAAATAAAATAATCTCAGGTTCATAAAGTTTATTCTAAGTTAATTTAAAAATACGGTAGTAAAATATGAGAAGGGATTTTATGCCATAATCTACTACACTGAAACTAATAATAATAAATAAAAGTAATAATATTCTTCATTGTTTAACTAATTCTGTATATCTTTTCTTTTTACTATAATTTTATTACCATAATAAAATAATAAAATAATTTTATATAATCTTTACCTTCATGTAATGATATAATAAATACGTGGTAGCATTTTAATAATCTGACAAACAAAATATGTGTGGCAACTGATAGCATATAATCTAATATAATATTGTGATAACTGATTTATGACCAATAAAATAATGCAAGATTATGATTATTTAATTATAATGAATACCAATAAAATATTTAAATTCTTAAATAATTCTCTATTTATCTTTTTTGTGCAAAATTATATATTTGTTTCGATTATTATGCATATATCGTGATTTCATGCAGCAAAATGGAGAAATAAATAACTCGGACACAAAATTTTTGAAATAACAAAATTTAACAAAGTTTATTACTAACAACAAATAAATAAACAATTTATTTACACTATTTACAGTGGATATCCTTAACCTTTTTACTTTACAGTTTGATCTACCGGGTTATAAAAAAAATAATTTATATTTCAATTACATCTTTATTTAAATTTAGGACAAAATTTTAAAAAAAATATTACTATTTGGTTTCTCATTATGGTTAACTTATTACAAATATATTTATCTACTTTATTAGCAACAGCATTTTATCCTTAATATTATTAAACTATCTTATTTTAAAAATTCATACTTAGAAAAACATTCTATAGAAAACAAAATTTTATAATGAGTATGGACTTCTCAAATATTAAAAAAAAATTTCATCTTGCAAAGTCAAAGATGTTACACAAAATATTATCCAAAAATTCAGTACTAGATTTTAGTATTTATCACACAATGTTTACTAATCATAATATATTCTTCTTTAAACCTTACTTTAGTATAATATAAGTGTAATCATTAATATATTTCTGTTAATCAATAAACAAAAAAATATACTATGCATATTGCTCACATAATTTACTTTGTACTATTGTATTTTAAAATATATGCAATACTTATTTTTCTCTTAAAAAAAATAATAATAAAGCATTTAAAATTATTATCACTTTAAAGAAAATATCTTTGTTTAGATACTTTATTTTAAAAAAGTTTATATTTCATTTCCGAAATAAAATTCAAAATATACTCGATGATTCTTTTCTTTCCTTAGGATACTTTGGATCTTTAATTTTAAGTTATAATATTCTGCTCCTTATAAGCAAATAAACTAATCTTATACAAAAATGATAGCATAACTTTAGTTCTAAATTATTTATCATTTCTTTTAAAATATCTTACTAAACGATGCAGTTACATGAAATAAAGATAGCGAAAACAGATGCATAGGATTAAGGAAGAAAGCTAGAGTATTACTCTTAACATATCTCAAAATCATGGCACAATGCGAAGAGGTATGGCTTTTACCTGCCTAATATCCTCTAATACAGGGACAATGTTAAAGCTATTTCTTCAGCTTTATTAGAACATTAAATATTTAAAGAAATATAAACACTGTCCAATAAAATGTGTATCAGTCATAGGGCTATGTTAACTATGCTGATAACCACATAAAAACTAAATATTATTTCCATTCCTTATAACATCCTATTTCTTAAAAACATCATCTTGGTTTCCTGTTCACTAAGTACTTCCAAGCCACTATCTCAACATTATTTCTCAAGATTTTCCACATCTTACATCGATAAATAACTATCTGCATTTACAAAACAATAAATAAAATTCATTAATAGTTAAACAATCTAGCTGTTCCACAAGAAAAGTCTGCTTGCTTCATTATTCTATATGTCTAATCATATACAATCTACTTAGACAAGATTTGAATATCCCATAACATAAAAATTTTAAAAGAATCACATAATTATTTGTTATGTTGGATTATATTACTAATAAAAAAAAAATTCAAAAAAAATTGTCATATGCATATTTTCAAATCAATCCTATCTCATAATGTTTTTTAAAATGTTGTATAAAATGCGTTACATATAATTAAAAAAACTTTTACACTTCATTCTTCCAATTTATGGATGATCTAAAGAAAACAAAAAATATACATTATAAATTATCAATAGTTATTATTATTACCAATAACCTTTATCTAGTCATCGTGTTCAGTAGGCTTTTCTTTATCCACTTGAGCATTGCAGATATAAAAAAAAAAAATCACACCCATACACTTTATATTAAAATATTTTTAGCTAAATTATTAGATTGTTATATTATAAAATTTTAATATTAATAAATTAATGTTTTTATGTTTTTCCTAATCTTATATAAAAAAATTTAGATTTAAACTAGGTTAACAAAATAAAAGGAATCAAAACTATATTTACATATTTTCTTGACAAAAGTTCCTGATAAGTCCAAAATGCTTATTATTTTCTCTAGAGTTTTTAAAAAATGTTCTTCTCCAAGCGCGTTAAAGTTTAAAATAAAAATAATTATTAATCCATTTAGTAAAATTTATAGAAAATAATCCTTGGTTTTAGTATTTAAGATGATAATTATTAAATCATAATATTAATTAATCCCGTGAAGCCTCTTAGTCTTCTCTACCAATATTCTCTGCGTATCTGATGCATCAATCCATCTAATTTAACTTTAAAATATTCGATAAACTTTTAAGTACTATTTGTATTTCCATGGATCCATCTTTTTATTCATCTATGTGTTCACTTTTTATCTATGTTTCCTTCTTGATACATTTAAACTTTCGTTTGGTATTTTTTATAAATCTCTTTTAAAATAAAAACTTCAAGTACCTTTGAACAAATCTTTTCCAAATACATTTTAAATAATTCGAAGAACGGATATTTTAATACCAAAATGCTTCTGTAACATATTTTCCTGGGTTCTTTATTTAATTCTTGAAAAATATTTTTAAAAAATGTTACCTTCAAAAAGTATATAACATTTTACTCCTTTGAATATAATACTCTATAAAATAATTCATGAAATATAATTGTCTTATTACTATTTAAAAATAAATCTTGGATCAGCTTATAAATAACACATTTCAATACATTTTTTAGACTCCGTATGATGTCCGAGCTGTGGTTTTTTTTTTTTATGTACCAAAAAAGTTCTCCAGTTATGCATAAATAAATCTGTATCAATAAATATTTCAAATATTTTTTCAGTATTACAATTTATATCCATTTTATTTCATAGTATATCCATTTTTTATTGCGTAGTTTAGGTTAAACTTTTAGATAAAATACGACTGGTAAGTACTTTAAAAAATTAGAAAATCATCTCCACGAAATTTCTAAATATATAATTTTTTTCTAAAACTTTCTTTTGCAAAAACACTTTAAAATTATCAATTAGTTTTTGCAAAATAAACGATAAGAAAGTACTAAAAAAAAATTGACTTTCTCCGGTTTCAATACATTATTAATCTCCCCCTATACCCCCGTGCAAATCATATTTATAGTCTGTAAGAATACCTATTCCTATTGGTTAATTCTTACTTTAGCTTGAGAAGAAATTTACATATTTTTAGTTTATAGTAGAATTGAATTTCAAAATTAGAAATTATGACGTAATGAACTTAAAATATTATTTAAAATAAATTATTATTTTATTAAAACTATTTAAACATTTAAAATAACTTTTAAAATAACATTTAATAACTTATTCCATTTCTTAATATTTAATTTATCTATTTTTATTTGAATAAAATATTTAATTTTTATATTATGAATGTATTCGTCTTTATTACATTATTTAAAACATTATATATGATAGTTAATTTAATGTTTAATACTATTCACTTTTATGATAGGCAATAATTCTATCCAATTCTATAATATAACTTTTAAAATATTTCAAACTTTGTTATTATTTCAAACAAGCGTGTGTGAGAGTATACATTAAAAGTCACATGATTAATAACTTTGACAGACGATTTTTAATCTATTTCTCTGCCCAGATTTATAAAATTGATACACTTATTATATTATATAAAATAATTATAAAAAATTTGGAAGAATAATTTTAAAAATATAGAATTAGATATAATTTTCACCATCATAAAGTTTATTTTTAAAATATACTATATTAATTTTGACTATTAAATATGACTATAAATTTAAACATAGCATTTACTAAATTATCAGTTTTAAACTATTAAAATCGAATTTATTAAATATACTTTTAATATTTATAGCTGTGTTATTTAATATGGCCAGCTTTTACAACCATATGCAACAATATTTAAAGCTTTACATAACTATTTTTAAATAATTCGCTATAATTTTAAATACTACGTACTTGCTTTAGCTTTAAATTGTACTTTAAAAATATAATTGACTTAATATCATTAATATATTAAAAGAACATATTCTAAAATTTAAAATTTTTAGTAATTGACTGTTATAAATTATTACTGACCTATAGAAAAGGGCACAATATATAATAAGTAACTTGGGTGTGTGCATACATTTTTTAAGTATATATATATATACATGAAAACATAGTTAAATAAGATAGTACATCCATCCAGATATGCAATAGCTAGCATATCTGAGTGATTTGTACTGTATATGTATTTATTTATAGATATGTGATGTAATATTGTCATATTTTAAAAAATATTTATACAAATGCAACAGCAACAATTAGATTACATAATGATACTGGTAAAGCCAACATTGAGAAGGGTGTAAGACAAGGTGACTCCATATCTCCAAAACTTTTTACAGCAGTGCTGCAAGAAGTATTTTGTGAGTTAAAATGGGAAGCTAAAGGAGTGAAAGTAAATGGAGATTATTTAAGTCATTTAGATTTTGCAGATGATGTAGTTGTTTTTGCAAATAATGCTTTAGAGCTGCAGGAAATGTTTCATGAGTTATCAGATGAAAGTAGGACTAAAGATAAATGTTAAAAAGACTAAAGTAATGTTTAATGGATTTTCTCAAAATATGAAAATAAAGATCGATTATGATGAGTTAGAAGAAGTTAACAGTTACAAATACCTTGACCAGATTATTAATACAGATGGAAACATAATGGATGAAATTAATCATAGAATTAAACTTGGTTGGAGTGCTTTTGGTAGAAATAACTTGATACTATAAGGAAATATGCCTATGTGTTTGAAAAGGAAGTTTTTAATAAATGTGTTTTACCAGTTCTTGCTTAAAGATCTGAGACTTGGACACTTAATAGAAGAGCAATAAAGACTTCAGACCACTCAAAGAAGTATGGAGAGACACATGTTGGGGATAACAAGAAGATATCGAAAATGCAATATATGGGTAACAGAACAAACAGGTGTTAATGACATCATTGAAAAAATTAAAAGACTGAAGTGGAGTTGGGATGGACATATTGATAGAAGAGATGATAATAAATGGACAATTGAAATCATAAACTGGATTCCAAGATATTGTAAAAGACCCAGAAAGAGACTACATGTGAGATGGATGGATGAAATAAGAAAATATGCAGGGGTGATGTGAAGACAAGCTAAAGATCAGAGATGGATTGAACTTGGAGAGACCTTCATCCTGCAGTAGATTGATAATAATGATGATATATTTTTTTGTTTCAAATGTCCTTACCATTTATCTACTTTGCTATTAATAAAGTGTTATAATAAAAGTTGACAGTATTTATATCTTTCCAATCCAATCTCAGTTGAAGTGTATGACAAACATTATATTTATATAACTGCGGGTCATCTGATATATAAAAATTTCAAAGGGATCCAAATTGTATGAAATTGCTAATAATATAAGCAAATCAATACGTCTATGAAAAATGACACCAGAAGGTTGAGAAGCATTGAAATCCTAAAAGCAAAATTGATTTGTACTAGCCATATATATATATATATATATATAATAAAAATTAATTGGAAACCTATTTAGAAGATACATTGCATGATTGATTTAAATTCTAATCAAAGTAAATTAGGCAAGCCTATTTAATAAATGTGGCATGAGGAGTAATAGCTGCTTTATCCTTGTTAATTATTGCCTTGTGCTAGATTTAAAGTATTTTAAAATATTTATTGCATAGTGTTAGAAGTCTTAATATTACACTTATATTAAGGGAGTGGAAATATTCTATTATGTATTTTTATTTGTTGTAATCGTTGCTGACAATATTTAAATTGAGGAAACTCTCAGACTTGTCAACTATTGTAAGAAATCAATTTGAAACATGTTTAGATGCATTGCATGACTGATTTAAATATTCATTTTTTTTTAACCATAAATGTTTTAAGCAAGCCACTATATTAATAAATGAGGCATGAGAATAAATGACTTCTTGTTAATTAGTGCCTTATGCTGGATCAGAGTATTTTTAAAATATATATTGTACAGTGTTAAGAGTCTTAACCTCAAATGATATATACATATATTTTACAATCAGTCCTGCAAATTAAATTATGTCAAAAGGTGATGAT
Organism: Epiperipatus broadwayi; assembly: GCA_028023455.1. Taxonomy (NCBI): domain Eukaryota; kingdom Metazoa; phylum Onychophora; class Udeonychophora; order Euonychophora; family Peripatidae; genus Epiperipatus; species Epiperipatus broadwayi. The sequence continues at coordinate 4,330,342 of JAQFVV010000058.1, forward strand.
GGGTATTCTAGTTATTATTCAGATATTGAACAAACTTTTGTGGCAAACAAAGACTTAGATGGTGCTGAAGATTAGACAATAGTATATGGTCATTATCACTAGTTTGCTTCTAATTACCACTCAATATTTTGTCTAGCTTCTCAACATTTAAAGATACAGCAGATATAATGACCTTTTAAAAACACATTAATATATATATATATATTAAAACAGAAATTTAATGTATCCTTATTTCCTTGTTGTTAAAACTACTCTACTGGGAAACAATGATCATTTAAGGATAATACAGGTATTACTGTAATGTGCTAGAATGACTACTTATGACTGGTGTGCGCAGTTGTAATTTCTGTATAATGCTAATGTTAACACAAATCTCAAATGTTTATATAAAGACAGTCTGCTCATGATGGTTTACTGTATTAACTGATGAATTAAACTATCATATTAACTTTTCTTTAAAATAGTCAATTTATAAAGTACTTGATACACCCTAACACTTTCTATCATTAAATTATATTTTTTCTAATTATTAAATATATATATATAATTGCACAGTAGAACTGTAAACTATGATATATCTAATCACATAACTTCAATTTCATGCTATTCAAAGACAAGTGTAAACAAACAAAAAAATTTAAAATTTGCAAATTTTATGATATTAGGCCGGCAATTTTCTTTCTTTGAGTGCCATATGTAATTATATAAATAAAACTTCTTTGGTTTATATCGAAAGCATATATATTTTATTCTTCTTTTATTACCTTTTTTTTATCATATGTCATAGCATCGGCCGGGAGGCGAACCCACAACTGTCTGCAACCAACTATTTGCTTGCAAGGCGGCTGCGAAACTGATCTTTAATTTTGCTTAATAAAATATATACTAAGCATAATGCTAAAAGTTTTACAAGATTTTAGAACATACTAAAAGTTGAAACTTTTAAAAACATCAAAAAATTAAGAAGAATATTGCCTAAAATGTATTTAATAGCTAGGAAAGTCGTGACATTTAGCTATACATTTTTAAAATAAAAGTATGGTAGATTTTCTTTCTTACTGCTTCAATAAATGTACAGGTGTGTCCCTTCATTTTATTATTAATAACTATATTATCATAGACAGTTCAATAATCAATATTTTATTCTAATCACTGTTTATCAACAAAACATAAGCTATTATACACTAAATACATTAAATGAGAGGGGGACTTGAAATACTTCATGGCTCCACTGTATAAGGATTAAAAATGTGAAATATAAAATACATCTATATTGAAGGTCTGTTTTCTAGTTGTAATAAAAAAGATCAATTTTACTAGTTAAAAATGATACACATCTTTCAATATTTCGTTATATATTAAAAAATATATATTAATATATAAAATTTGTTCTTCTTTTGTAATGTTCTTCAGATGCTGGATAAAGAATATTAAGAGTATAGATTTTGAAGTTGTTTGTTATAATTTTTAAATGGTCAAATTGCTAAAATTATGAAAAAAGAGATTACTCCCATCATCTGAATCATTTAGGTGTAACCAAATGATTTTGTGCTTCTTTACTTAATTCTTTTTAATACATTGTACAGGCTTAACACCTGCACTCATATATGTGGGATTCAAACTCAGACTTTCACATGACCCACAACTCTCAGTGTCATCTTATATTGCTGACCCACCTGATCACACACATGTTGAAAAGATAATCACCAATGTGTATTTTGTGCTAAACCAGCACTCATCAGTTGATCCAGATTACCATCTCCACACAAGTATGAAGATTAGCTATCTTAATATAAAGCTGAGTACTGATTGTATGTATGTGTGGATATGGTAATCTGGACCAACCGGTGAGTGCTGGTTTAGCCCGAAATACGTATATTGGTGATTATTTATCTTTTCAACATGTGAGAGATCAGGTGAGTCAGCAATCTAAGATGGCACTGAGAGTTGTGGGTCGTGTGAAAGTGTTTTAATTCTCTTTATTAAATCAAAAAAATCATCTTTGTGAATCCCATCTCAATTGAAAAATCAGTCTGAATGTCATTAAAGCTCTTAGTTTTAATTTATTAGATAAAATATTGCCAAAATTGTAAAGCATAATTTGAGGCATTATTGTATTACCTACATAAATAATAATTCAATTTTAATATTTTCAAGGTAAATTTAAATTAATTTTAATAAATAAATACACTTTGGCTAAATCATAATTAATAAACATAGACATTTGCTGATATATTTATTTATATTTCTAAGGAACTATAAATGTAATTCGATGTTTCTGAAATATTAATTTTCTTGTGCATTTTACTAAAGATCAGAATAGATTTACATATACCAAAAAGTAGATATTACTCTAAGAATAAAATATATCTCAACATTTTGTCCTACATTATTACTTTAATCTGATTACTCTTGCAACATTTTCTGAAGCTTCAAAGCATTATTTTCAAAAACAATCAAATCATCTGCAAATTCTAGGTGACTTAAAATGATCTTACATTTATTCCCATTAGAAGATATATTTAGTTTTGATTGCCTTAATTTTTTCATTAATCCAAAAGCAAATACTTAAAGCTTATAGGAATAATCTTGTCATTTCATATAGGATAGAAATTCTGAATTTTATTATAGGTTAGAGAATGGAAAAAATCAGTTGGATGAGTAAAATAACAAATAAAGTTTGAAGAGAGTAAATGAGGAAAGAAGATTGATTGAGAATATGAGAAAGAGAAACTGGATTGGACATATATTAAGAAGAAATTATAGCTTAATGAAAGATGTTTTGGAGGGAATGGTGAGTGGAAATAAAAAGAAAGGTTGGAAGAGATTGACATTATTGGATGATATAAGAGATTGAAAGACTTATGTGGAATTGAAGAAATGGGTAAGGAAGAGAATGGAGTGAACGAATGGATAAATTGATGTTGTGACTACTCTCTGGACCTTTCTATTGGACAGAATACTATTGATTGATTAATATATAAGCCCGAAGAGCCAAATATCATATTTATATAATAGTAAATATTAGCACATTTAATTAAATTAGGAAAGATAAATTATTTTTCTTACAAATTCTTCATAAAACAAATATATAATATAGTAGAGACAAATTGTGTTGAATGCGTAAATCAATGACAGCCCATTAAATTTTTAAGCAGGGGTGCTTTATTATAGTATTGCTGCCAAAAATTAAGTAAGGAACACAAAACAGAGCATTCTAATTTCGCAACCACCCAATAATTTTATTTTTCCACACTAATCATTGTTAAAACATCTAATGTTATGAGAAGAAAAAAAACATGTATTTTTTGTTTTTATTAATTGCTATTTGACAAATAATATCGGAAATATATTGACCTGTTATTTTTTATTTCAATTTTTTCATATAATGTCAATTGGGAAAATGTAATTTTTTATATATTCAACTCTAACACTCATTATGATATTTAAAATAATATTTTTTATTTTTCTGTAATAAAAGTTAACTTATAAATATTAATTACAACAACTAAAAAAGAATATTCATTCTATTGCCCATTCTAAATGAAAATAAAAGTAATATTTGCTCTGAAGAGAAACCAGAATAAACACATCACTCTGAAAATAACTATTGATGCTTCCAGAGAATGGCTCCAATGGGACTAGTTTCGCCATTGATAAAAGCAAACAAACCTCAGCTGAAATCTCAATAGATATAATGAACACCTTTCACACTTCCCCATTCTTTTCAAATTCATATAAATAAAGATATAATAAAAGACAATTGACCCCCAAGATGCACTTCGTGCTGAACCAGCAAATGACATTTTGACTTGTTATAATTAGCAGCTTCTTTGAATAGAATCTCAAGCATTAATTAAAATATATCTTTTTTAAAATGTTTCAATTGTATTTATATAATAATTATGCAAAATATTGAATGATTGTTATATTATTATTTTCAAGCATAAATTTAATAATCAATTTTATGGGGGCGCTGCAATCACAGCACATATGGATAAGCTGCCACTGATTGAAAATGCATGTAAGATTGTTACAATTAGTATTGATTTAGTCATTTGCCCAAATTTATAGGTAAATGATATTTCAAAGAAAATGTCCAATGTCTGAAAACAGATGCCCATGCAGAATGACTGTTTTGAAAAGTGTTATTGTTAAGCAAGTATTATAAGAAATTGTCTTACAAATAAATGAACAAGAAGTGTGAATAAATCCGTAACTTCATGACATTTAAATAATTTGTATTTTTTAATAAAATGTATTTATTAATATATGGGGATTTTAAAACCTTAACAATTAACAAAATATCAAAGAAATCTCTAGATTCCAACCAATTTTTATTATTGTAGCCATAATTTGTCTGCCATTAACTTTATGGTTCATAGTTTATATTTATATAGAGAAGTGAATGTTAATTTCCATTTATGAAACAGATACGCACAATGGTTAAGAGTGCCTTGAATCTGTTACAACTCCATTATGTCTAAAAATATCAAATTCAACTATCTTTATTAATGGTTTTAAAACATTTGTTTAGGACTTCATATAAAATACATTTTTTTAATACCTAATTGCTCAATAATAGATTTTTGGTTAAGCAACCAAAAAAGGGCATGATTTGAGTATTGAATGGTGAAAGTATATTTTAAATTAGCAAGTCTGATTTAATAGCAGCTTTTTATACATTTTTTGTGAGGCAACATTTCATTTTGGTATGTGGTCTTGGAGTATGTGAAAAACAATGTCACTGCAAAGAAGCAGGCTTGAAAATTAATTAATGTTTCTCATGACATTTCAATATCTAAAAGTCCAGTGAGAGACCCATAATATTTGTCAGCAGAATATGCTAGTGCTTGGAACGCTATCCATAAAGTAATTACCTCATACTGCCAAGTAGTACCAGTCAAACATTCTAAGGAAGTTATTTAAAAATTAATTTAGATCTCATATATGTTGGGCTATGAGCCAATGTTATTTACAAATAGCATAGGATAGCGTTTCAGAGTATTATTGCAAAAAATACTCGGAATTCATGTTTCACCGTTAAAATTTAGATGAAAAATTGAATATAAAAGCTTCAATAGGAATAAGATTCCAGTCTTGGAATATCCTTATTGTCGAAGTAATATTATCAACAAAAGATAGCCATTTCCCATTATTTCTGGCAAGTTCTCTTATGAATATATTAAACAAAGTAGATGATGAGAATTGAACACTGTGGCATATTCTGGAAAATTTAGTATGTTAGAGTCACTTGAATTTTCCTATTGTAAATCACTTTATTAAGTAGATTAATAGTTTTCCTACATTTAAGAATTATAGTTTTTAGAAAGGCTATTTGTCCAAACAGAATAAATTGAGGTTAGATTACTTTTAAGTAGCTCTAGTTTTTAATTTATTTTGAGTACCTTTTTCAATGTGATTAAAAGTGAAATTTGTTGCTATTTCATGGATTAAAGGTAAAATTTGTCCATAGAGGTTATTTCAAGACCTAAACCCAACCTGGTTATTAGAAAAATTGTTAATGATTCTTTCAAAAAACTTACAGAAAACACATAACACAGTTTTGCCAGATATGCTTTGGCTTTAAGCCATACATGCTTCAGAGACATTTCTGGTTTATAACAATCCATGGCATGTTCACATTCCCATCATCATGCAATTCTGCTCTAATGATCTTGAGTTTAGAAAACTGACAAAATATTTACAACCTCGTCAACAATGATAATAGTAATTGCTTTAGAGGTGTTTTCACATCCATCAAATTTACATTAGGCCCTACAACCAGATCTTATAAAATTTTGCTTCTTCAGTCATTATCTACCTTTTTTTTGCTGGCATCATCCAGAACACTATTCAGTTTATTCCAATCTGAAATAAATTGATTTCAGAATCCATGAGGGATAGACTCTTCAGCAATTGTTATGAATTTGTTAAACCTATTATAACAAGGAATTGGTTTAGATTCTATTAATAATAGTTCAAGATATCCAGTGTATCAGTTCGAGTTAACTTTCCTTAAATTCTATCTTAGGTTAACTTTCAACTACAGAAATGTGAAATATAAAAATGTCTACACCTGATTTATGTGGTTAATGGGAAAATGATCCAATGTTATTAGTTCAGCAGATAATAATGAATCATTTTGCCTAAACAAAAAATCAGGAATTAGGTTTCCCATTTGGTTAAATGAAATGTTTCTTCTTGCTTGACATCATAAACTAAATACATGTTGTTTAAATGCATCCATTCTAAAAGTTGACAAAGCAGATGAACAATTTCTAAAACCTTAAAGTCAAATATATAAGATTGTCAATCTTATTACTAGTCCTTTTAGAGATATTTTTACAACTATTTAAATAAAAGTGATATTAGATCGTCTAGTTGTTTCTCTATGATCTCTCTACTTTTTTTTTCTGGTATCATTCAGTGATTTTATAAATTTGTCAGCAATTTCCAGATCTTCTGTAGACAAAAATTGGCTATGGAGAGTACTATTGGTTTTTCTTCCAACCTGGAATGGATTGTTTTTGATATGATCAAGGAATGGACTTTTGGGAGGTGTTACAAATTTGTTAAAAGGAGAATAAGAAAAATCTATTAATATTGTTCAAAATATCCAGTATATTAATTCCAATTAGCTTTCTTTAAATTGTATCTATGAATAAGATAATTTTCAACGAAAGTAATATGCATGCTAAGTGACTAGATTTGTTATATTAGTTATGAAGAAAATTATAGTTCAGCAATTATATATAGAGCTCACAAAACAAACTCTTAACAACCTTTGTAGAATACCCCCAACCTCAGACCGGTTTCTGCTACTGGCGTCATCATAATTATGAATCATTTTTGTTGAAACAATATAAATCAGCAGTTATGTTATTTTCCTAAATGGAATGCTCCTTCTTGATTGACATCTTAAAGTGCATATTATTTAAATCCATCCATTCTAAAAGTTAACAAAGCAGTTCATCATCTTCTAAACCCAAGAAAGTTGATATATAAGATTGGCAATCTCAATAATGGTAACTGTAATTCTTTTAGAAGTACTTTTATAACCAATAAGTAAATGAAAAGCCTTTATGATTAGATCTTGTAAAGTTTTGCTTCTCCATAATCTCTTTTTTTTGTGTGTGGTATTGTTCAGTAATTTTATAAATTTGTTAGTAAATTCTGGATCTTGGTAAACAAAAATTGGTTATAAGGAACACAAGTTTTGATCCAACCTTGAATGAATTTCTTTCAATATCCATGAGGACGAACTCTTTGGCAGTTGTTATAAGTTAGCATGAGTGAATTAAAGAGAGGCTATTAATATTTATGATATTCAGTATAATCAACTTCAATAACTTTCCTTATATTCCAACTTGAAAGAGGAACTTTATAGAAGAAATGATCAATAGTTGAATCATTTTTTGTTGAAACAAAATATAAATAAGTAGTTAGTGTTTCCCATTTTTCTCTGGAATGTTTCTCTTTGCTTGGGATTGTATGAAAAATGCAAGTTGTTTAAATCTATCCATTCTAAAAGTGGACAATATCCTTCCTCATTTATATATCTCCAAAGATAACTATGAGAAATGAAATCTTCAGATATTGGAAGATCTGGAAGAAGAGAATAGGGCTAAATTATATTCGACGGTTTGAAAAGATGGCATATTTATTTATCTGAATGGTAATTGCAATATCATTTGAAATATTTTCAATAGAAGTTATTTCTTTTACAAGATAGATTATAGTAATAATCAGCCATTAAGCTAATGCACATGCGCTTTCAATAGAAGTTATTTCTTTTACAAGATAGATTATAGTAATAATAAGCCATTAAGCTAATGCACATGCGCTTTGTGGATTTTTAACTATAAATGCTCTCACTTCCAAACACAAGATAAAAATAGATTATAAAAAAAGAAGTTCATTGTTAAAAGAATAAGTCTCCCACAGTGTGCTGATAATTAATTTATAGATTTACTAAGAAAATATTTTTTTTAATTTCCTGGATCAAGATTATTCTGTAGAGGACAGACATGGCACTTGAAGTGCTTCATACAACACAATGTAGTTATTTTTCATTTCGAGACTTAATTCATCAAAACGAAATCTGATTTCTATGTACAGATATTGCATTTTCTTATATAAATATATAAAAAGCACATGAAAACCTTGATTATATTTTAAATCTGAATACAAATCAAATTAAAAGTATCATGAGAAATTTCTATGTTCACATCAGGTATTTATTTTTTGTTTGTGCTTGTTGCTAATTTGTTTTATTGTTTATACATGAACATTGCAATAAAAGTATGTTATTCAATAATAGTGTCTCCATGAACTCTATGCTTTTTCATTTTCTATTTTATACACATATGTACACACAAAGTATACTCAGATCAATCATTTTATGCTCTCTTTTCTAAGGTGATGGCAGGACAAGAGTTAAGTGTGTATACAATAATATTCACAATGATGATTCTGATAGGTTGTAAGTTGTTGGTTTGTCCATACTCCTAATGTACCTACTTGAAGGTTCACTTTCCATTTTATTCCATTACAATATAGAGGTTTCACATTCATCATTAATCAATGAGCTCATAAAACAAGTGTAATGAATAAACTTTTGATGAATGGAAGACAAACCTCTATAAAAATGTTAATAATCTTGAAGAGATCATAACGTAATGTTAATATTATATTGTACATACTTTTATTTAAAACATAAAGAAATGAATAATAATACAAATTATGAATTTAAAAAACAACTTACAAAGTCAACATTTTTTTTTGCTTTTTTATTTTATTTTTAAAAAAAGCAACAATACATTCAAATGTATTTCATATTCAAATTTTAAGCATTTTCTTCAACAAACATACCAATATTTATCACTATTTTCACTTTTATTGACTAAGAAGTGTCAACTTAAGAAAGAAATGTTATGTAATCTTTCACCACATTAAAATAGAAATCCTTTTATTTTGAAAAATTTAATACATCAAGTTTTTTCCTCATTGAATTTAAACATTTATTTTTATAGAGTAATTGCTCACGACTATTTTATTTAAATAAACATTGATTAATTTTTTATTTGTATTATGCTTTTTAACTTAAAAATAATCAAATGATTAGTTCTACAAGAGATTGCATGAAGTTCAAACACTAGGAATAAGAAGTTAATTTTGATTCATTAACCCAGGGATCTCCAACCTTTTTGCACTTAAGAGCACATTCTATAATACCGGCCAGGTGGTGGGCACCATTTATTTTTTCAATGTAAATTTATAGTTGGATATTGTTAATAATATACATAATGTACAAAAAAATATTTATTTCAAAAATAAAATTTTTAACATAAAATTAATGTTTATATTTTTACGCTGTAAAAGTATAGTATGCCCTACAATTTGATTACAATATAATACAATAATTTATAAGAAATTTTAAAAATTAAATTTATTTGTATCAGATAAATAATTTTTTATCGTGTTCAGATAGCGATGGGCACACATAAAATGGTCTGCAAGCGCCATGGTGTCCGCAGGCATAGGGTTGGGGACCTCTGCATTAACCTTTAGCCAGGAAACTTGTCAGTCTATCCCAGTGCTCAAATATTCATAACATGCTTTATCTTAAATTCTTAATTGATGCTTCTGATAATATTATATTTTCAAATGACAACTATCTATTTTTCATTAATCATTGATAACTTCTAATTTCATCTTAAGTTGTAAATGTATCTTTTTTTTTTTTAAAGTTTAAAAAAACTGATAATATGCTTTAATTACAAAAATATAATAAAATTGCTAACATCTTTTAAAATCATTTATTTATTTATTTTTACACTGGTCAGTGAACTTTCTAGTTCATGAAGTTGCAAAAAATTTTTAATCCCATTATATAATTAATTAATTAATTGTGATTGTGTAAAACCATACTGAATAAAGATGTAGTTAAAAAGGATTCTTTGCATCACTTATATGTCTTTAATAAATGTTTTTTTTTTTAACATTTCTAACAGTCAGCAAAAATAATAACTATACACACATTCTGTACAATTTCTGAAAACATACATCATGGAGTTCAATTTTAAAGGCATTATTTATTTATAAAATAAAAAAAGAAATGGTACATAAAAATTTTAAAATCCATAAATTCATAATTTTTTTTTACATATTTATATATATAATTTAAAAAAATATTTATTTAAAATTGAAATTCAAATTGCCATAAGAAAAATTTTTAAATATGGAGGAAGATTAATTTTGGTGATAAACTGCTAAGCCAAACCACTGGTATTGTAGAAAAGTACCAAAGGAAAAAAAAATCAAGAAGCATAGGACTTAAAGGCAGATATCTCACTTTTAGAAAATGACTTCTGTTCTTCCACGGGAATGAAGTGCTGAAATAGAAAAAATAAAATGTAAACAATTCTTCAAACTGAAAAAATATTTTAATATACATTGTATATCTCACCATTTTTGGGAAGCTTATTTTTAAAATGAAATAGTAGATGTTATATAAAAAAAAGCCAAATTCTAAATTATGATAATACAAGACTCACAGAATTATTTTTGAGATAACCTCTCTTCATTATCAGTACTTTAATGATTCTTGAAGGTTTGGTACAACTAACGAAGAAGCTTCCCTTGAACTGATTCTCTGAGACTTTGCATTATCATTATAGTTTATAATACAGAATTTGGTTTTTTGCATGTAACATTTAATATCTGATTTTTCAAAGGAGAGGGGATGAATGATTGGTTCATAACATTATAATCTAAAAAGTTCTTCAATATATTAATTACATAAGTGCTTATTATATTCACTACATTTGCAGATTTTTAAGATATCAAAAATTAAGCTGGGTAAACATCTGATGTTATTTCATATTCACTTATGAATCTTCTAAGACTAGATTCAATTTACTTTTAATATATAAATGCCAAACAAATTAATTGTTTAAATTTAGCTAATTCAATAGTTTTACTGTATTAAATAGTCTATTTATGTAGTGCTCACTACATATGTAATATAAGGAAAACAACAAACCTCCAGTCATGCACTTTTTACAAATTCATGTGCACTCACCCATGAGCATCAGTTTAAAAAGCAAAAGTGGTCCACTTATGCTTAAAGCTTAGTTATATAAAACCTTTGTTCACTGTGCTGAGATCAGAACTTTAACCTATTGTGTGTGTAAATTATAAATTAATAAATGAATTGTTCAAACTTATTCATTCTGTAGCAAAAGACGACACTCATATAGTTCCAATGGTTTGATAATTTATAACTATTAAATTAGCTGAATTTAAACAATTAACTTATTGCTTAGTATAAGTATTTATTGTAAAATCAGCATAATGAAAAGTTTTCAAAACATTTTGTTTAAAAACTATGCCATAATTTGAAATCATAACATATTAACTAAACTTTAAATCTCAAATACATTTAACCACTCTTTCAGCTTTACAATTTTTTAGTGATTAGAGAATTTTGTGTAATGGTAAGTTAAGGACTAAAAATAAACAGAAATAACTTTTTTTAAGGATGTGCTTTAAAATAGTTTCCTCTGCCAGTTGGTTATACTGTTAGAAATTTTTAACTTTGTCACTAAAAGGGTATGATTGAGTAATCTGAATTAAAATTCTTTCATATCCAGTTTTAACTATTTATGACTATCCAATAAACATGAATATTTTCCGTTTTTTCTATATCTAAAGTGAATAAACTCTTAGTCTTGAATGGCATTAAGGTCTTCACCAAAATGATTGTAAATTATAATTATTGAAAATATTTTAAAACAAACTTTGACTTTTGATTAACAGCTTCAGGATTAATTTGTGCAAACAATAACCAAAAACTGCCTTATTAAATATATACATATTTCTTCTTCATAATATAAAAAATCAGCATCATATTTATGGTTACTGTATCAAAATTCTATATGCCATAACTTGAGGTTCAGATCTAATCAGAAAAAAACTTGAAATATTTTCAGACCACAAACTTAAAACTTTTTTCCCCCAGGTAAAAAGTCTAAATCTCATCCAATTGGTCATTTAATATTATTTAGTAATTGGTTGTCTTACTAATTTTAGCTAAAGACAATGACTGAAGTTAATCTGGATGAACAGATGTAACGAGCACTGCTTGCAAAAAAAATAACTACATAATAGGATTTGGGCATCAGAGAGAAATATCACATTTCTATGTGTGCAGAGCCTAAGTTTATCTATCATGATCATCATCATAAGTTATTTGCCAAAAGACAATCCTAAACATTAATCTAACAACCAACTCCAATCTTTCTAGTTTATTCTGCTCTTTAAACATTCATAATTTCCTTTGACTCATCAATAAACTATTTCTTCTATCTTATCTGTCTATATTCCTTTTATCACTGACATACGCCTTTCAATATGTCTTTGATTGTGATATAGAAAATAAAGAAAGAAACTACTGCATTATCAATGAATAAATTAACTTATAAAACTATACTTCAAACAAATGAGCAATAATAGTTTTTAACAAGTACAATAATTATATTATCTGATAATCTAAAATTCTAAATAAAAAAAGGCAAATACAGTATACAAATTTGCGCGCACTTTAAAAAGGATTTTGTTGCAAGCAAAATATCTTTACTTAGTGCATAGTTAATGATTTTTTATTAAGTCCTTCACTTCTACGACTGTATACATAGATTTGACAACCACTAACATTGTAGTTAATGTGTCTATGACCACACTGATTTTAAATCAGAGGCTATTAAATTCCATATCTAAACAGATAAATACAATAATCATGAATAGTCTTTAATCTGTGATGAGAGATGCAAAAATGTCTAAGAAGATGAAATCCAACTAACATTATAAAAAATGTGTAACCTTGCAAAAACCCCATATCTTATACCTTCTTCAGATGTCAGTGGACAGCTAGAAAGGAGGTCTTGATTTAAGTTGTGACCTAAGTAGTGAAACTGTTTTAAATAAATGGTAAAATAACATTCTTTTACATTTAGCAATCAGCAATCACGGCTTAAAGTGATCAATATAAGGAATATCTTGCTTTATATATATATCACATTTTTCCTATCAACAATCTGTTGTCAAGATAAGACATTTTTTAGATTAAAAATGGAATCAAGCCACACATTATCATGGTCTAAAAACATATGTAGATAACTAGCTGTATCCATGGCTTTGTTTGCACTAATACAATAAAAGAATATAACCCAATATGTAACTGTTCCAATGCTTTGTATATTTACATAAAATAATATATGAATTGTCAACAGCAGTATAGTCAAAAAATATATTTATTTATTGCATTTGATCAACTTTTAGGATTTTAGTTTTAATATATTTCTCATGATAAAAATAAATTTTTAAAAATGGTTATGAAATTTTAACATTGTGGTCTTTTGTTCACACTTCACTTGCAAATGAAAAATTAAATAATGAAATTTAATTTAAAATATATTTACGAAATCAAATTTTATCTTGCTTTAGCAAAAACTATAATTCTCTCCATTTCTATAAGTACATATTTCAATATGCAGGCCACAATATACAGTACTGTGTACCTGTTTAAAAAATTTTCTATCTATACTTTTTTAATCAGTGCTGCCCTCTTTTTGCATTTTTATGAAATCATTCAGAAATGATTTATAATTTCAATGCATTTTTATATCGCAAATTAAAAAGTTTTTAAAACAAGCAAAACAAAAATCCATAGCCTATGCAATTCTCTTTCCCCCCTTCCTCCTAAAAAAAATTATGAAAGATTCATCAAGATTAATGTAATATTTATTGAGTTATTAAGTAACAAACTTTCACATTTATATAATAATGATGAGTGAAAGCAATAAATGAAACAAATTGAGAATAAATCTTGCTAGAAGTTTTTAAAAAACCTCAATTATCTGGTTGGAATGGTGCGATTTATATATGAAAACCAATCAGATGTTGGAACTTATGCAAAGACCTCTCCAACAACTTCTCACAAAAAAATAATGTAGAAGCTATTACTCATTATTACTAATTACCAATAAATGAAGATTTTAAATATTTTCTATCCTTGTTTTACTAATAAACTAAGATGAGACAGATGCCTGTTTACTGACTATTACTGAATGATTGATTAGTTTGTTTAGTTTGTCTACGGACTGGTTACTTTAAAAAAAAAATCCTAAGCCTGATTGGCATGTGAAATTTTTTTACCTAGCCTGTTATTTAAACTCAATCATAAGAATAACATGCAAATATATGATCTCTATGCAATAAAGTTCTTTTACACATAACTAATATACTTTACTTAGTATAGATCAATGCAATATGCATTTATATATTTAAATATATATATATATTTTCAAACTTGAAAATATTTCTGTAGTGTAATTTTCACTACACCACCCTAACATAAGATAAGGACTGGTTTCTATCTGCTTTTAACACCTTGTGGAGGAGTGTAATCATAAACACGTGACCAAAGATATGTGGAAAAGATGATCCCCAAGATGCACATTTTGTGCTGAACCAGATCACATTTTCTTACATATATCTTTATCATTGTTCAGTAAATATAGATGGGGGAATTATTACAGTTTAATTGTAATCTCATCTAATGAATGATTAATAAAAAATTTCAAATTTGAAAGTTTTGGTTTTTACTTCTTTAAATTTTTAACATTTTGTTTTTAATCAATTCACATTATCTGATTCATCAATTACCTTATAAATATTATTAAATTACTGTTTTTAAAAGTTATAATTATTTATTTGTTTTACTGAATATACTATGCACCCAAATTCTATTTTGTTATGTAACTGGCTTACATTTCATCCGTTTTATTCAGTTCAAATAAGAAAAGAAGTCTATGCTCAAAGAATATTTCCCATAATATTATTTTCCAATAATAGAATTTTGGTTCATTTAACATTAACTTTAGTATAATATACAGATATGTACATGTGATGACTGGACTATCGGTTTTATTGCATATATAATCAAATCTCATAGTTTTATTTAATGTATATGTATGATACAAACAATTAACTTTGCAAATGAATAAAAAAATACAAAAACGGTGGCATAAAAGTTTTTAATCAAGTACAAGTTTACAGCCAGGCACATTCCATTATTTCAACAATTTTAAGCACAAAAGGATTTATGATAATGAAAGGGGTCTGATAGCAATGTTAAACTACTCATTTTCTTTAAATTAGACATATTTTATTATATTATATACACAGTTTTATATATTCTAAAATACACGAGCACGGTATCTTAATCGTTTGAATCACCATAGATTCCAGTGATAAACAATTTGCATATGTATAGCTCTTAATTAAAAAACAATTGTATATATTCATAAAATTTTTATTTTGTATTATATCACTGTAATTAATTTATGTTCTTCAAAAATTATTACAGCTAGGAATGTAAATGATTTGATCGGAAAAAGTGAAAATAGCATTTAATTAACATCAATGAAGTAGTTATTTTTGGCTGAGATCGGCTATCAATAATATCCATGGACAGAACTTTTAATAAATTTGGTCAATAGCCAAAAACTAATCCAGTGATCTGTTTTGCATTACTTACCTTACTTGCTACTCATTCATTAATCATATACACATGTAATGCTAACAAAAGAAAAAAAATGGTGTGAGGTGACTTAATTTTTATTTTGCCCTTCCATAAACAAAATCAAATATAATTCTTAATCAGATGGTGATCAGCCTTTGGCATGTGCTGTTTAATCATGTTACTAACTCACCAATGCTATAGTGAGTATGCAGAAGACTTTCAAATCCAAACTCAAAATAGAGACTTTTAAAAGGTAAGAAGCCGTCTTACCTTTGTACCTAAATACAATTATATGGGCTTGTAAATTATACCGTTATTAAAATCAAATAATAGTTTTTCTTTCGAAAATAAAATCTTTGATCTTACTTTTAAGATAATGGATAATAATTATATTCCATGATAATTGCTAATATTTTTATTTCATTTATTTTTATAAAACAGAACAATAGAAGCCTCCTTAACATCAGATGGCACATAGGTCATATATACCTAAAAAATTACAATGGCTTTGAAGCTTAAATACCATTATCATATTTTAAAATTTCTTCAGGTATTCTATCAAAATATGAAATGATGGTTATGTCATTAAATGCAATTATCTGAATTCTTGTATCATTATTTAAAAAATAATCAAATATGCCTTTCACCTGTTCAAAATATCATCAAACAAAAAATGTCATCAATTTATTTAGTAAAATTAAGACATTTTTCAAATCTATAAGTTATTTTCAAAGTTTCAAAAAAAGATCTAGTGACAAGATAAACAAATAATTTTAACCCCTCCCCCATTAATTGTAGTCATTATATCTGCCTTAAAGCTCCTCATTCATTTTATTATTCATCCGAGAAGACAGTGCTATATTTTCTTTTGAATAACTAATAACCAAAGAATAGACTTATGCATATTGAAAACACATTTTTTAAATAATGTGGTAAGTTTGAAAAATCAAATTGGAAATTTTAACAGCTGTTGTTTCTAAAGAACAAATATTATCAAATGTTTGTAATGGAATATAGATTTTTAATACCATTAATATTTTGAGACTTAGATAATCTATATTTTGTTCAACAACTTCTGCTTGTGAATACTTATTTAATAATGCTTTTTTTAAAAAATTCTGTCTCCTAACTATAACATAATCAATAAGATGACATTGTTTTGAATGAGAATGCATAAGAATCCCTTCGTAGTAATTTTTATGTCTACCATAAACATTTTTGAAATTTAATTGTATTCATTGTGCAAAACAACAAACTTAGATCAAGAACTATATTACTTTGAATAATTTTCATTATAGTTTACACTGTTCCTAGCATCACATACATAAGTTTCCAAAAAAAAGTACTTGGTGTTTGGGTGTAATAATCATCCAAATAAAAAAGGCAAGTTTAATTTCTGCGAACTGATTTTCTACATTAAACATTTAAGACTTGATAAAAATGAACATAAATCCCATTCAATAAACAAATTTTACTATTTTAACATTTCCTTGATACATTTAAAAATTTAAATATTAAAAAATACCAAATTAGACTTCACTGCAAATCAAAACCATGCTATATCTTTTCGCTTAAAAAACTGACTTTCCGAGAAAATTTATACCCATCTATGCATTCTTTTAAACTTCATAACCAATTGACATGAAAATTTTTGCAAATTGTAACTAAAATTACACTTTTGTATATATATATATATGGTGAAAAACACAGTAACTACAAAGAAAGTACCAAAAAGTTTTAAATATTTACATATTTGACGGTTGAAAAAAATATTTATTAAATTAAAAATTAATTTTGATGCAAAAAAAAATTTTGAATAATAAAATTTCTACTTCACATTTTAACTATCCTTAACAATACATTTTTAATAGTTCACATTCAAATTAAATAAGCTGCACAATATAAAACCTAGAAAAGGACAAATAAAATTTCTAAAGTAATATTATGCCCTTTTTTTTGGCTACAGAAAAGAATTTGTTGATATCTGAAAGATCATTTTATTCCTCCGAAGTCTTAAAAAAAGTAAGCAGGGCAAATTCTTAATGTTCACTCCATATGTTCTAGTCACAGCAGCTGTAATTATCATATAATATAAAAACATGGGTAGTTTCTCATTCACAGGCATTCGTTAACATAGTGAGTTTATTGGCTTTTTATATCAGAGTTTAAGATCAAAAATACCATTGTCTTTCTTCGCAGTTGCCTGATAGTTCTTAACTAAAATAATAATTAAGCTTTCAGGTAATAGAACGAATATATGTATGAATGAGATTTTTTTTTGTGTGTGTGATATTTATAATGAAAGACAAAACTAAATTCCCAGGAGGACGTAAAGTAGTTAGCTAAGGCAGCAGTTGCAACCAAGGTGGAGAGTGCTAAGAATTCAGATTGCAGATTCAGGCCATATTCCATGATGATTTTTTATTTAGGTACTTACAATTGCAGATCACTTTCAAGTGAAGGAAGAATGCATGCATTGAATGAAGAACTATTTAATATTAAATGGGACAGTACTGAATTTTGTGAAAAGATGAGAAATAATTCATTTAAAAAATGGACAAATCCTTTACTAGCCAAATATTGGAAGCACAAGTAATGATACTCATTACAAATAAAAAGTCCAAGAATAACATTACGAAGATCAATAATTCATCAGACAGAGTGGTAAGATTATTTATTCAATTTAATAGAAGATAATTGTAGATCATTCAGACTTATACCCCAACAAGTTCTCAATGTGATGAAAAAGATGTACAAAAGGTTTTTGATCAAACCAAACAACATTTAAAAATAAATTATCGTGAGAGACTTTAATTACTGAAAGATTAAAGTTTGGGGTAAATTTGATTATGGTGATAGAAATGTGAGAAAACACAGACAGAGAATTTTCAGGAGAAAAAACCCTGTATATTATGAAGTCTTTCTTCAAGAAAAGTGTTAAATGGCATCCAAATGTGGGTACGAACTATATTTTAACTAACAAAAAATACAACTTTTCAAGATTGTAATGTTCTTAATAGATTTAACACAGGAAATGATCATCGCATGTGAATGCAAAATTAGAGACAAAAATTATTAAGAAACGTAATATTCATAGCTGATATTCTTAACCTTCAGAAACATTCCAATGAATTTAAATTAAACTTGCAAATCGTTTTAAAATATTAACAGATTTTGAAAATGGTTCAGATTTGAATGCAATCAATAGGAAGATAACTGATACACTATTAAAAACTGCAACAAAATTAAGTAGCACAAAAAAGCAGCAATATACCAATAAATTTTCTACTGAGTCAAGACAATGTATATGAAGAAAAAAATATATATATCAAAATAATCCATTAAGAAAAATTGACTATCTAGAGTTCTATAAAATGGTATGATAAAGAGTTAATAACAATAGAAGAAATATATTAATTATAAATTTAAAAAAAAAAAAGCTATAGAAGAGAATAAGTCTCAAATATGAAAAACAACATATAGATATTGGTAGAAAACTAATTTCTACTATAAAAAAAAAAAATGGAACTATTACTAAAAAGAGAGATGATATCATGAAATGTGTGAAAAGAGTTCAATAAAAAATTATATAGCAATAAAGAACAAGAAAACAACTTAAATCTCCAGTATTTTAAATGAAGAAGTGAATCGTACAATATCTATGAAGAAAGGAAAAGCTCGAGGTAATAATGGAATTATAATCAATATCTTAAAAGAAGTAGGTGAAGGTATTCAAAAACTGTTGTCAAAGTTATATACCAAATGCCTGAATGATGATTAGAAGAATGCAGCAGTAATATTGATGTTTTAAAAATATGATAAAGAAGATATCTGTTCAATACAGAATTTTTACTAACATTATTATAGCTCATCTTCATGGAACTTTGGATTTTAACCAATCAAAAAAACAAGCTGGATTTAAAAGTACTTTTAACATAGTGGATCATATTCAAGTATTGGAAAGTCCAATGAATATGAGTTGCCATTATGCTTCGGATTTGTAGACTATGTAAAGATATTTGACTTTATAAGCATTTTTATGGTGATCATTAAGATATAGACACAAGATATTGTCATATTTTGAAAAATATTTATCAAAATACAAGAGAAATGATTAGATTGCATAATGATACTAAAAAGGTTAACTTGAAAAGGGGATACAACAGGATGTCTCACATCTCCTAATTTTTTGCAATAGTTTTACAAGAAATATTTTGTGAATTAAAATGGAAGCTAAGAGAATAAAAGTGGAGATTATTTAAGTCATCTATGTTTTTGCAAATATTATCAGATGAAAGTAAAAAAGTAGAATTAAAGATAAATGCTAAAAAGACTAAAACAATGGATTTTTCCAAAAGATGAAAATAAAGATTGATAATAATGTATTAAAAGAAATTAACAACTGCAAATGCTTTGAACAAATTATTAATAAAGATGAAAACATAATAGATAATATTAATCATAGAATTAAACTTGGAGTACTTTTGATAGAAATAAATATTAAAAAAAATAATCCTATGTGTTTACCAGTTATTATTTATGGATCTGATACTTGGATACTTAGTAGAAGAGCAATAGAGAGATGTGTGTTAGGAATAAGAAGAAGAGATTAAAAATGAAATGCATAAGTGAGAGAAAAAGATATTACTGACATCATTGAAAGTATTAAAAAACTGAAGTGGACCTGGGCTGCACATATTAAAAAAAATAATAAGAGATGGATAGTCAAAATTTTAAACTGGATCTCAAGATACTGTAAAAGATCTAGAAAGAAACCATATGTGAGACGGACAGATGAAATAAAGAAATTTTCTGATACGATATGAAAAAGTAAAGATACAGATTGAGCAACTGGATTTAACTCGAGAGATCTCCATCCTCAATAGACTGATAATGGTTGAAAATGATTTTTTAAAAAAAAGGACAAATAGCATCAATTTATATTTACACAAGCAATTTGCCAAACTTTGAACATTTCTACTTTAACTTATGAAATAATGTGGTTTAATACACTTGTTTTAATTTACTTTTTACAATGCAGTAATTTTTATTTATTCCTTGAAAATATTTACTGCATAATATTTTTAAAAATATCAAAAATCAATAAAAATTTATAAGTCAGATGAAGGTGAAAAAAAATCTGAAAAATATTTCTCTAAGCGGAAACAACCTGAAAAATCAAAAGGGTGTCAGAAAATATAAATATAAAAAGTATAAAAATCTTTTCACAGAATATGATTATGAATTTCATAAGAGTATCCAGCAAAGGCAATAAGCAAGACTGTATTATAAAATGTGCAATGATTCTAAAATTAAAACCCAGCTTGGAAGAAAAAGAGTTGTCTTTCAAAGGATTTGTAAATCACAAGAAAGTTCCAGTCTTGAATAAATTTTCTGATAAACACTAGTGAACAGGTTATAACTGACATAACAAAGATCAAACAGAAATCGTGAGAATATATGTGAAAGTTAGACCACAAAAAGTTCAACCAGGACGGGTCATCATCATTAAGATCATTGCCAAAAGTTGACAGTCTATAAAATTGATGACATCAGTTTATATATTTAGAGAAAAATGAAAAAAAGTAAAGTTTCTGAAAAAATTAGCTGATGGCCTACAGATTGAAAGAAATGTTTATACATTTATACTCAAAAAAAAAATAAGTCTTAACAGTCTCTAACTCATGCAATATGTTTTATACTATATGCAAATTAAAGCTAAGATCATGTTGAAATCATTCAACGTAAATAGAACTTTACACGAAAAGATAAATACCAGATATACAAGTTGGTTTAATGAAAAGTTAAGAAACACGAAACACCATTATGCCAAAATAACTTTCAATTCGTATATCCTTAATTGATTACAACCTCTCAGACTCAAATTAACATGCTAAATTTTAAATATTTTTAGAAAAATGGTGTTCTAGAGTATTTGTGCTTTCATGAAAAATCTCTACATGAAATTCGAAACTATGGTTAAAATGCTATGATAAAAATAAATTGATTTCACATTAGTGAAGCAGTTACATATTATTGCTTATTGTCTCTGTAGATTAAAAAAAAAACCTTAATATGCTGATAACAACATTTACTTCCAGCTAAAAACAAAAAACCTGAAGGCATTTATTAAAAAAAGATTAAAGAATCAAATTAAAAAGATGGGATTATAGTTTAAATATAAAAAAAGATAGATATTATAATGTCGAATCAGGAAATGATTTAAAAGTAGATAAAAAAAATCCAAATTATTGATAAATTTTTGCATCTTTATATCATTAATCATCAACAAAGAATCCAAAAGTCAAAGATTTACCCCAATTATCAAAGGTCAATGTTGTAACAAAACTGCTGGAAATTTTTTTACAAATACTCCTTTACACAGAAAATCGGAATTGTTCAAGCTATGATATTTCCGTGGTTCTGTACGGAAGTGAAAGTTGAACACTAAAAACAAAGAAAAATAGTGACTTTTAAAGTGTATAGCTGGTGAAAACTTTCAAGAATACCATGGATAAATACTTATCAGATTACACCAGAACTCAAATGATCAAATTAAATTCTCTTATTTTGTGACATTATGAGGTGATCTCATTCATAAGAATAAAATATCTGAAAGAAGTTGATGACGAAAATAGAAGAGGGCAAAACAATGAGGTAGATGACCTCAATTATTACAATATTAATTTAATGTGTTTTTTGAGAAGTTTACAAATCATTTAGAGAAATGCCTTTCAAATAACCAGCAAGTCGACATCAAATACATAAACTTTCCTCACAATATATTATTTTATAAAATGAATAAGTAAATTGGTCTAAAACGAAATCCATCTTTTCTCATTCATATCATAAAAAAATAATACAAAGAATAAAAAAAGGCAGTTCGTACTAAAAATTACTCTCAATTAAGTATCTTTACATATGTCATTTTGTTATAATATAGAGATCACAATTGCAATGCTAATGTGAAACATTTTTAACGAGCCTCCCATTTAATTGCTAATATGGCAGATCACATTACGACTCGTGCTTAATCTTTTAGTCAATTGACAGTCACTTCTCTTTTAGCTGAATTGTTGTAACTGTAGTGATAAAGATACTAATCTATGATGTATTTAATGTGTTTAGAACTGGAGGTTAGAAATAATAATTTAAAGAATGGCAAAACATTCTGGAATTAATGAATGAAAATAGCTATCCTTTATTATGAAAATACATTTTAAACATGCACCCCTTACTGTGTTTCACACATTTCTTATGAATCTTTTATTTTCAAATAAATAGTATTAAAAATTCAAGCACAGAATCCAGCTTACACATACCAATTTAAATCATTGTTTAAAACTAAAAATTCTAACTGGAAAAAAATATAATATTAAGTGTAACATTAATATTTTTTTTATTTTATTAAGTCATGGATATTTCAAGTACTTAATTTTAGTAAGTAGAATGGTAAATTAAAAAACTGATTTAAAATAATTATATACTGTATCTACTTTAAGCACACTACTTCTAAAAAAATTCTCAATGCAAAGACTGAGACTTTTGATCTAGAACAACAAATAATATAAATTTAGAACAATAATCAACTTATTTTCAATAATTTTGGAATCAAAATTTAATGCTTTAAGTACATTATTATTAGCCCAATAGCAATAGCAGAAATGAGATTAATTCTATGAAAAATGTGTAAATTTATAAGTGTGTATACATAAATGTCATTTTTAAATAATATGAATATTATATTAGCAAAATAAAATAAAAATACTTACTACAGCATCTCCTTCAGTTAAAACTTGTGCTAAAGGATTTTTACAATCCCTATCGGTTGCTGATTGTGGATTGTACTTGACTTTTAATTGACAAGCATATAGTGCACATTCTTCATCTATAAGTGCTTCATAAAATTTTTGAGTAGTACTATTGATTAAAGCCCGGCCCAGAGTACTTTTTGGTGATTTTCCTGATGTCCTCAGTAAATAACTTTCCCTACCTAATTTAGATTTAATTAAGTTGAAATCTAAAGCAGAGTCTGTTTCAACATTATTTTTTGAATCAAAATCCAATCCACGCTTAATGTTTCTATTATTAGATACTTTCGAATTTTCAACATTTGAAGAATGATTTTTTTCACTTCCTAAATCTAAGTGGGTCGTAGAAACACTACAAAAATGCAACTGTTTTGGGGAGACTGTTGTTGATGCTGTGTATTCTTCTTCTTCAGCCACAGTACTTATGGGAGATTTTACAACTTCGGGTAAAAAGATTCGCCCTGGAGTCTTTTGAAGAAAGCTTTCCCGCTTATTGCAAGATGAATTTTCTTCACTATTATTGGACTGAGCAGTTTGAAGGCATGGAGAAGAATTTTCAACAAAACACTTATATGAATAATCTTTTTCCTGTTTTGAATCAACTAATCTGTGTGTGGTCGGAGCATTTTGATTTGATTTAAGGCACTGGTTATCCTGCTGAGTTGAAAAGATTTTTGGATCACATTTACCTTTATAAAAAACTACACAAGAGTCACCACAAATATGTTTACATTCTTTAGCAGAAGATTCTTGATGATTGGTCGAGTTATCAAAATGGCTTGAGTCAACAGGATAAGTTCTATGGTGGTAAGGTAGCATTCCTACATGATTACAGCAGTGTTGTGCATAATGAAGGCATGGTGTTATGCAGCATGAACAAGAAGCATTATGTAATTCGATAGGATGATGCACACAACAAGTTATATTTTGTTGCCTAACATGTGCATTGTGGCAAGGGTGCGGTGTTAAGTGGATTCCATTTAAGTGATTAGTGATGTGAGCTAGTTCCATACCATGACAATTATGACTGGCATTGTACATCAATGGCTGTGAAGGCATTGCAGTAACTGAACTGGAGTGAAGTCTACGACTTGGAGTTTTATAATTAGAACAGTTATGGCAAGGTGTCATTTGAGATGGATAAGCAGATGAATTAGCTTCTAATTTTTCTAGGACATGTCTAGTTTCTAGCTGCTTAATTTCATTTTCTAACTGTTTCTCAACTTCTTCAATTTTCTATAAAAAAAATAAAAAGACATAATTTTATAATATGATTTTGATAATATATGGTCAAGCAATATATCCTTCGATACACATTTAAGTTGTATTTGTAAAGAGCATACCTTTGAGAAGAATAATCTTCAAATAATATTGATGAAAGTAAGAAATATACAAAATAACTGTTCAGATATTTCAAATAAAAACTTATCTGATCAAAATACAAAATCATGTTATCATTTAAATACACATGTACCTTCTAAAATTTACAAAATAATCCTCTATCTGACTATCCCCCCTCATCCTTTGTTATTATTCTGATATTTATTTAATTTTATATTAATAAATTCACTATCATTTTTTCCAACTTCTCTTCTATTTAAAAAAAAAAATCCATTTTTTAAAGCTATTTACACCTCTCACTTTTCTTTATATATTTTTTTCTTTTTTCAAGTTGTTCAAAGAACAAAGAGCCATCAAAGATGCAATTTAATCAGTATGACAAAAAGAGCTCTCCACTTTATTAATTCATTGACAAAAGCAAAATCCAAAAACTGGTCTGAGAATGGAGATTCAAATACTAATGATAGGAATTTAATATCCATTTTATAATTATTAATTACTCTAGATTATAATAGGTGGCAGTAAAATAGAAAGTTGCTTTTGATCCATGTATATCCCCTTTTTTTTTTTGTTTAAAAGTATATAATTGTGATAACTACTTATAATGTTCATTATAATCTGCTATAAAACCAATCTGTTTGCTCTTTCAGATGACTGTTATCCATGATAATTTTAATAATGGTTCTTTATATATAGGAGGTAAACATATATCACATTTAACTTTATTGTCTAAAAAACATAGTGCAATAATAGAAATTTTCGATCAAATTATATTCCAATAAAATTATCTACTTTTATATATTAATTTATGCACAGAATATATTTATAATTCTGAAAAACAAATTTAAAGTACAAAAAGTACAGATAAATTTGCTACATGTTTTGTCAGCTCAAATTTGTTCCAATGTAACTAATATGTTAGAGAACATTTCAGCATAACATGATCCTCATCATTGATTATGTACAATTTCTTCTTCAAAAAACATTACTAGCAAGTATAAAACTGACTCTAACTAAAACAAGCCAAATAAAAAAATCCAGCAACAATGTGTACACATCGCAGGGCTATAGTCGATGTGTAAATAATAAATTATAAAATTACATTGATAACATTTTAGTCAAATAGTGTGTAATAATAAATATACAAACTACTTGATTGTGAATTTCAGAGAATCATATTTGTCAAAATCTACTATGTAATCCAAATTAATTATTATGTATATTAGTTTGCTATGAAAAAATAAATAAATAACAGTAAAAATTAAATGAATGAATACAACAACTAACAGTTTAATGATTTTAACTGATTAGAAAATGTTAATAGCACTAAATAAGCATTTTTATCAAATTGTTTTACATGCATTCAAAAAAAAAAAAACAAGTTAAAACCAAAGGCTAATACTAACAATTGTATTTTTCTTATTAGATATCATTGATTTAAGTAAACATCTTCAATAGCTATATTTCAAACTGTTAATTTTTAAGTTTTAATTGCTTAATAGCTAATTTGGTGGCCATTTACAGTAGTGCCTTTGTGCAGCATACAATAAGCCTACATGCAGTGGCAACACACACACATGAATAAATATCTATAACCAAAAGTTTCATTTGTATCTTGCTTCTTGGTTGCATTTGTGTACTTTTCAATAAATTGACGATTTTCTAACTTTTTTTTTCTATAGGCCTTAATATTTTTGTTACATAACTGCATAGTATTACAACTTGAAAAAAAGATTTATAAATACACATAGAATACCCTTATTCCTAAACTTGTGTTTCTTGGACTTTTTCTTTCAATTAGTCGCCCACAATTAATCCAGGCATTATTCAATAATTGATCAATAAATTAAGTGAAGTTGGACTGAACATAGTGCTAGAAGAAATGATAATAGACAGACAGTTGAAATTTTAAACCGGATTCCAAGAGATTGTTAAAGACCTAGAAAGAGGCCACATGTGAGATGGCTGGATAAAATAAGGAAGTGTAGTGAGGTGATGTGGAGAAGAGAGGATAGAAATCGAGAAGAAACCTGCATCCTGCAATGGATCAATATTGATTGAAAATGATGGAAATAGATATCCAGCTTAAATTATTAGTTAGAAATAGAAATTTAAAAACAAAAACTACCAAGATTCTCATAGCCAGCAGTTGATTAGCCTGTTAAATATTTATTTTTGCCTTTATGACTTCTCTGTGGAGAACCATGAAGTTGGTTATTTAACGCTCTTATGCTTAATCGCATAGAAATGATTAGCAAAAAAATTTGCAAATCTTTAAGATCTCTCTACTTTTATAATGGCAAATATTTCATTGTTTCATATTTTATTATATATTATTTAGATATTTTAAAAATAAAAGTGCAAACTTAATAAAAAAATATATAATTTTAAATAGTTGGTTTTTAGAAATAATAATTGACTGTACAATGCAAGTATTTAAATAGCCTACTGAAAAAAATAAACCTTCAATGAGCGAGATGGAATAAATACTTACGAACAATACTAATAATGGAAAGACTTTTTTTTTTTTGATTAAATTTTAAACCTCAATTTCCAGTGAAAAAGAGCAAGATCATATTCACCAATCAGAATTGGCTATCTAAAAATTTTCAGCTATTTTTAAATAAGTCAAAAAAAAAAAAAAAGGTAAACACCTTGACTTATATTACAGAAAACAGTTTAAAACAAAAAGATATATTGGGCTGCAGGAATGAATTCACTACTAACTGAAAGGCAAGTGCAATTCCTCACTAAGGCTTTAAAAGAGCAGGGCAAATTTCAAATGCCTATTGTATATATTTATGATTTTATCATTGCAGCTGTTATTGCTATCAAAGATTGCAAAATTGTGATTTGAACCATATATATAATGTAGAGAGCGTACCAATAGCACAAACAAGCTCTTAACTGATAAGTGCAGTAAGAGAAAATATTTAAAATCTCTATCTAGAACATTCTTATCCTCAGACCAATTGGTTTCGAGCTTATGGCTCACCTCAAACCAGCACTTATTTAATACATAATATTTAAAAAAAAACTCTGAAATTTTTTTCCAGCTCCTCACTGAGGTGAGCCATAAGTTCGAAATCAATTGGTCTGGGATAAAAATGTTCTAGAGATTTTAAATATTTTTACTTACTGCATTTATCAATTAAGAGCTTGTTTGAACTATTGACATACTCCCTATATTCATCATCATCATCATCAACCATTATCAATCCACTGCAGGATGAAGGTCTCTCCAAGTTTAATCCATCTTCTCCGATCTTTAGCTTCTCTTCTCCACAACACCCCTGCACCTTTTCTTATTTCATCCATCCATCTCACATGTGGTCTCTTTCTGGGTCGTTTACAATCTCTTGGAATCCAGTTTAAAATTTCAATTGTCCATCTATTATCATCTCTTCTAGAAATATGTCCAGCCCAACTCCATTTCAATCTTTTAATTTTTTCAATAAAGTCAGTAACACCTGTTTGTTGTCTTACCCATACATTACCCTATATTACATATTTATAAATACAAGCTTATAAAAGCAATGTCACGCTACCTATGACTTGCTTTATTGAATGCT
Source organism: Epiperipatus broadwayi (assembly GCA_028023455.1). Classification (NCBI taxonomy): domain Eukaryota; kingdom Metazoa; phylum Onychophora; class Udeonychophora; order Euonychophora; family Peripatidae; genus Epiperipatus; species Epiperipatus broadwayi. Next base: position 4,358,655 of record JAQFVV010000058.1, read on the forward strand.
ATAACTTTACCTTTAAGGCCTTGACAATGCTAAGGTTATTAATATATGGTAGATCTGAATTTAGTTCAGTCCCATATAGCTATTTAAGTTAGATAGCTGGAGTTAAAGAAATTTTCATGTCCAAAAATTTCAGAGTTTCTACTTAAACTTAACGTATTAAATAAGTACTGCTTTTTGGGTTGATATTTTAGATTGAGTGTCTGAATGTTCTAGTTCCTCACTGAGGTGAGCCATAAGGTTGAAACCAATTGGTCTGAGGATAAGAATGTTTTTAATATTTTCTCTTACCATACTTATCAATTAAGGGCTTGTTTGAGCTATTGGTAAGCTCCCTATATTATATATTTGTAAATAAAAGCTTATAAAAGCAATGTCATGCTATATATGATTTGCTTTATTGATTAATATATATCACTACTATTAAAGTTTAATGTACAATGCCTGCATTTAATACTGTTTGGTGGAGTTGTGATTGTAGGTCCTCATGCAAGCTATTACATTCTACGGAAGAGTTGAGCATTACTTGATTTGTGTGATTAATTTCATCTTTTATTACTGCATTTTTTATATTAATGATTTGTCAACTATTTATTATTTTTATTTTAATACTTAACTACAAGACATTGTTTTATTTTATTTACTTATTTATTTTTCGGATGGCCATTTTGCATTATATTAGACATTTGTAGCATTTTCTGCAGTCCTGAAGCTGTATTTACAAAAACAATACCATCTGCAAAACCCAAATGACTTAAATAGTGCTCATTTATTTTTTACTTTCACTGCTTTTTATTTTAATCAAGTTATAAGTTATTTTTCATATGCTGTATAAAAAGGTTCAGGCTGATGCAATTACTCTACTATAATCTTTTTAACGTCATTCTGTAATCTAATCACAGCAGCTGTATTTTGATAATTAGTATTCAGATTGTGACTAAGGGTCGGAGTCATGACTTCCTAAATCATAATCTCATAAAACATGTTTATAATGATAAATGTAAGAATATCAAGAAAATACTACAGCAAAAATATGCATTACCCAAAAATCATAGTTCATCATACAAAAACATTATAAAAAAAGCCCTTACTTTTAACTTATCCATGTCTTTATCATCAGCAAACAAGCGAGTGCTAACTTGATTTTTCTACAATTGAAATAATATATATTAAGTTATTGATGTCAAAGCATAAGAATAAATGGTACTTACATATTAGACCTGCTGCCCATGTTTGTGATGGCAGAATATCGTACCTTTCTCCAGTGTTGGGGTGTGTATGTCTGCAATGGCAGAATGCCATATTAAAAAGTTACAACTATGGTATTCTGCCATTGCAAGCACACACATACCCAATGGAGAAAGGTATAGCATTCTGCCATCACAAACATGGACAGCAGGTCTAATATGGAAGTACCGAATAATAAGGTGCTATAACTACACTTGATCATTATTCCCCTCCCGAGCAATATTTACACTACTATTCAAATTTAGAAATAGATCATAAAATAATGAAGCTTTTACACCATCAAAATGAAATATAGCACAACAGAAACTCAGTAAAAACAATTACTCAACATTTAATTATATATGATAAATATTAAATGCTCTGAAAAATAATTTCAAAGTCAATTTCTTAAAAAAAATTTAAATTAAGGTAGTTCTAAAAATCATAATTGTAATTATATTGATTTAGAGGGACTTCAACTTGTTAAAACGAATATATAAGTAGTCGTAGAATATTTAGAAATCATTTTAACTATTAAAATTATAAAATAAAAGCAGAATAATTTAATATTTTATGGTTAAAATAAATGATATTAGCCATACTTCAAAATGTATTTAATATCCAGCTAAATAAATATTTTAAAATCAGTGGTTTACAATATAGTTATAAATATAGTTGAATAAATTAATAAATCTATTCTTAAAATAAGTTAAAACTATTTAATAATTATTTATTAAATTTCTTAATATTTTATGCTGTACCAAATGTTTCAATTTTATTTATTGTTACACAAAATGTTAAATTTACTATTTTAAATTTTATTACTGTATTTAATATTTCATATTATGTATTATTTTTTAAATTAAATATTCATTTAATTTTATTTCAGATAGTAAGTTTCAAAAATTGCAACATTTATATCTGGAAAAGATTATCACATGATTACCAATATGTGTGTAATGCTTGCATGAATTCAAACAAAGTTTTAATTACTTTCTAAAATTATTGATACAATGGGAACATTTGAACATGATAAAATAAGTTTAAATAAAAATATTTTAAACTAATAAATGTAGACTAAAATTGCTACATTAAATTAAATATTTTCTTATAATTTAATAAATTGGTAAAAATTAATAAATTGTATTATTTTAAAATATTTTTGTTTGGTTGAATAGTTATAAAATAAATTAAGTATTAAATATTTTATTATATTTTTTTATTAAAAGATATGACTCATTATTTTATTTTCAATTTTAAAACTACTTAATTTAGGTAATATGTAAATTAGTTTATTTGTCTGACCCTATTTTATCCAATCAAATTTCTTAACAAATGGGATATAAATACAGTGTGTGAAAATTAGGGTTGAACACTTTTTATTATAATTATTTTTGTTTCAACTATTACTTATTATTAAACAGTATAAAGTTATATTATTATTGGCTTATAATATAGTGAAACCTAATAGTAAATTATTCAAAATTTTTAAAATATTATTTTATAAAGTCTAAAGGATAAAAAAAATTAATATTTAGTTCAACAATATGTGTGGATAAACCAATTTAAATTTCCTATCAGTAAACCGTTCAGAAACATGATTAAAATTCAACATTAACTTATGGAGCAGAAACTTATAGAAAAGTGTATCGGTGAATTAATGACCAAAAGCTGAAGGATTTATGGAAGCATATTCCTACCAAAGTTATGTAAGAATTTAAATATTTTTGCTTATGGAATACTTTGAAATTATAGTTATTCTCTAGGAGTATATATAATGACCATGTCCGTAGTGATAAAATTAATAATTTTTAAAAGATATTATTTTGATATAAGATACTGGAAAAAAGGAAAATGTAAATCACCTTTAAATTTTAAAGGACATTGAAGATGAACTATAATATATTGTTTCCTAGAATATTTAAATCATTATTTTTGAGCAGTTTTAGTAATGTTTATCTTTAAAACAAATATTGATTTGGACTTATATAGAAAGAAATTTTAGAGATAAAATATGGAAAAATATAATTGCTGAAAAATGATATATAAGACGTAAATATTTTAATATGATAATTGCTGTTTATTTGCTTCATTTTTTTTTTTAAAAAGAAATCCTTAATGGAAGAAAAATATATTACTAAGAAATAACTTTTAATACTAAACCTGAATTCATTTATTTACTGTTTTTATTGTGCTTTATTGGATTATAAGGAAGAAATGATAAGATGTTTGTTTTATTTGGAATCATGAGATCAATAAATGTTGCAGACGATGATGCAACTATCGCCAAGGAAGTTGGATATGTACATGCATAGAAAGAATGGATTACTTACCTTAAATTGATATTTTAGTTGATATTAAACAAATTATTATTATCCTGGAGAAAAGTTGCAGAAATAGACTGTAAACATCTTTTCATGACAGGATGGATAATATTTTTTATGATTTTTCCAAATTTGAGAGTAGACAATTTTTTTTTTATTATTATTAATTTACATGCAAAGGAGGAGGAAGTTGGGAGAGAAAAACTTTGAACAAAGACTTGTTGCTTAGCAACTATGCAAATTGTTATACCCCCAACTTATCAGGAGAATTTCAATGGACTTATGATAAGAGAAAAAATACATAACTTTGAATTTTATTATTAGTTCTTATTTATTAGTTCTAAAAAAAAATATTAACATTAAAAATTAAGACTTGCTTTTTTATGTTTTATATTAGATACGTTGAACTAATAGATATTTTGATTACCATAATCTTAATTTTAAAAACTTTGGAAATTTTTTTTTTTTTTAAAGTATATTTTATAATGAGCATTGTACAAATAGAATTTATGATTTTACATTGCTATGTATTGGAGAACAGAAAACGTCCAAATGTAGTTATAATACTATTTAATCACATAGGTAATTTTAATTATTTTTGATATATGGTATAATTTTTCAAATTGCTTAAAATTTAAATATTTATATTATGCAGAAGGAATGAATGGATAAGAATGTGTGAATTAATAACACATACAAATTTTATTGAATAATATAAGCTATAAAATAAAAATATGCATATATTTTTAATGGTAAAGTTCATTATGACTTTATTGATGATTACAATTTTATATATTTTGTAATGTAAAACAATATTACATTTTTTCTGAAAGTTTGTGATGATGGGTTCTAACTGTATTTTTATATTGGACTATTACCAACAACTAATATGTGTTGAATGTCTTTAGAAAAGTTTAATTTTAGTTAAATATTCCAAATGCATTCAACTGTTAGTAATATCACAGCAAACAGGTTAGTATATGCACAATGTTTCGAGTGGTATTTTTCTCTCCTCTTCTTCGGGTGTTGCTGGCCTGACCAGTGACAGTACTAGCATGGGATTCGTACCTGGGTCCTTAGATTCTTGATTATTGAATTTTTAAGATAACACTCAGTTGAGTAGAGCGTTATCTTAAAAATTCAATAATCAAAAATCTAAGAACCCAGGTTCGAATCCCATGCTAGTACTGTCACTGGTCAGGCCAGCAACACCTGAAGAAGAGGGGAGAAAAATACATCTCGAAACGTGCATATACTAACCTGTTTGCTGTGATATTACTAACAGTTAGTGCGTATACTAACCCGTTTGCTGTGATATTACTAACATTTGAATGCATTTGGAATATTTAACTAAAATTAAACTTTTCTAAAGACATTCAACACACATATTAGATGATGGAAATAGTCCAATATAAAAATACAAATATTACATTTATTTTAAAATATACGAATATTAGTAGTATATTTTTACTTAGTGTTTAAAACCATTTCTTTAAATGTTCATAGTTTTGATGAATCTAAAATGCTAGTTTTGTTTATTATTGGGAATAATTGTTCAGTTTATTTTATAATGTGGACTGTTTAAATCTATATGGAATTTTTATGATAGTTAATAGGGAAGTAGGAAATGAAACCCTAGATGTGTATATTTTTAGGGTATGTCAAGAAGATAGGAAGATTAGCCTATATTATATCAAAGTAGATATTGTACAGATACAGTTAACAAAGTCCTGTATTATTGTATTTTATTTCCATTGACAGTGTTGGTTATTTGTATTTTGATAGTCTATAAGTGCTAAAAAGAGCCATGACATTATTTTCTATGGGTATTAGATTAAGCCATACCTAATACTTTACACTGTTTCCATGTGAATTAGTGAATTTATCATTATACTATTGAGTCATTATTCTAGTTATTCCTTCATATCCTATACATTATATCAGGTAAAGGTTGATTAGACATGCATGCCACTTGATGGCATTGTTTAGGTGCTAAAACACATAAAAATTCCATTTACGCGGCCCAACTTTTCATTGCGAAACAACATTATTTTCTAAAATGGAATAATTACATTTTTAAATTATATTATACATTTCACCGCATGTTGACATTTTTCAAACTACTTTTAAACAATTTATGAACCAACATTATTTTCTAAAATGGAATACTTACAGTTTTAAATTATATTATAAATGTCAACGCGTAGAGCTGGAATGCGCATGACCAGGTACCGATGTTTTGACGATCGTCCAGAAGATGTAGTACTGTGATCAAACTAAGCTTCTGATTTCCAAAACAATGTGCAACCTCAGCCATTTAATTTGTCTCATAATTGTTCTCGCCAAAATGTGCCTTTTCGCACGAATTCTGTGAAATTGTGCTTATCACTACACTTTTGCAATTTTTTTCATATTCTGAGCTATATGGGAAAGCATGGCGATGGGCTTACAATTATTACTATGTAATACTACATCTGGTAAGATAAAAGATCATTAGTTTGAACACAGATTAAAAGAGTTATGGTCAGTTAAATTCCATACACCCTCATGATATGGTAGCGATCTGCGAAATCTGTGCATTTGCATAGTGTCGTGAAGCACATCAGTGGGTGGTAATATTTGTGTGCAATGCAAGATAGGCTCGCAACAGCTAATATGAACATCACTGTTCTATAGGCCATAAACTTCGGGCTGCGTAAACAGCATTTTTATGTGTTTTAGCAAATAAACAATGCCATCAAGTGGCGTGCATGTCTAATCAACCAGTACTTTATATCGCTATCTTAATTTCATTGGTTAAGTGTCGTGGAGTCTAGTATTCTGACAATAGAATAATAAATAAACTTCGAATGATGAATTGTTTTAAATTAGATGGCAAGATAGGTTTTGAATTAAGTTGAAGTACAAATGATCTTGAATATTTAATGCTAGTTATGAAAATGATAAAGGAATTATGACTTCAAATATTTTAATATTTTTCGATTTTTTTCATAAAATCAATAATATTTTGATGAAATGCATATTTTACAAGAAACATCAGAATGAGGAATGTGAAGTGTAATCATCATTATCATCAACCATTATCAATCCACTGCAGGATGAAGGTCTCTCCAAGTTCAAACCATCTTCTCCGATTTTTAGCTTCCCCACATCACCCCTGCACACTTTCTTATTTCATCCATCTATCTCACATGTGGTCCCTTTCTGGGTCTTTTACAATTTCTTGGAATCCAGTTTAAGATTTTAATTTCTACCTATTATCATCTCTTCTAGCAATATGTCCAGCCCAACTCCACTTCAGTCTTTTAATTTTTTCAATGAGGTCAATAACACCTGTTTGTTCTCTTACCCATATGTTGCGTTTTCAATCTCTTCTGGTTATTCCTAACATGCATCTCTCCATACTTCTTTGAATGGTCTGAAGTCTCTGTATTGCTCTTTTATTAAGAGTCCAAGTCTCAGATCCATAAGTAAAAACTGGTAAAACACATTTATCAAAAATCTTTCTTTTCAAACACATAGGCATATTTCCTTTTAGTATCAAGTTATTTCTACCAAAAGCACTCCAACCAAGTTTAATTCTATGATTAATTTCATCCATTATGTTTCCATCTGTATTAATAATCTGACCAAGATATTTGTAGCTGTTAACTTCTTCTAATTCATCATAATCATTCTTTATTTTCATATTTTGAGCAAATCGATTAAACATTACTCTAGTCTCTTTAACATTTATCTTTAGTCCTACTTTCATCTGATAACTCCTGCAACATTTCCTGCAGCTCTGAAGCATTATTTGCAAAAACAACTATATCATCTGCAAAATCTAAATGACTTAAATAATCTCCATTTACTTTCACTCCTTTAGTTTCCCATTTTAATCCACAAAATACTTCTTGCAGCACTGCTGTAAAAAGTTTTGGAGATATGGAGTTACCTTCTCTTGCACCCTTCTCAATGTTGACTTTCCCAGTATCATTATGTAATCTAATTGTTGCTGTTGCATTTTTATAAATATTCTTTAAAATATGATAATATCCTGGATCTATACCTTGATGATCCAATGCTTTAATCACTGAAGAAATGTTTATAGAATCAAATGCCTTTTCATAATCTACAAATCCAAAACATAATGACAACTCATATTCATTTATCCTTTCTATAACTTCTCTCAGTACCTGAATATGATCTATTGTATTAAAACCACTTTTAAATCCAGCTTGTTCTCTTGGTTGTTGGAAATCCAATGTTCTCTGTAGACGAGTTGTAATTATCTTGGTAAAAATTTTATATAAAACTGATAAAAGGCTGATAGGTCTGTAATTTCTAATATCTTCTTTATCACATTTTTTAAATATTAATACTGCATTCTTCCAATTGTACATCTTTATCATTTAGACATTTGGTATATAACTTTGCTAAAAAAATTTCTATTTCTTCACCTGCTTCTTTTAATATATCAATTATAATTCCACCATTACCTGAAGCCTTTCCTTTCTTCATAAATTTAATTGCATGTCTCACTTCTTCATTTAAAATTCTGGATAATTTGGAAGATATAATAGATATAGGAAGTACTTGTTCTTTATTACTATATAATTCTTGATAGAAGACTTTTACCCTTTATTACTATATAATTCTTGATAGAAGACTTTTACCCATCTTATGTCATCTCACTTTTTAGTAATAGTTCCATCTTTTTTCCCTATTGCAGATATAAATTTCCTACCAATACCAAAATGTTGTTTTACACTCTTGAGACTTTTATTCACTTCTACAGCTTTCCTTGCTAATTCACAGTTATACTTTCTTATATCATTTTCAACTCTTTTCTGCACCATTTTACAGAATTTGAGATATTCAATCCTTTTTAATCCATCCTTTTTGTATATCTTCATATTCCTTCTTTTCTTCATAAATTCTCTAGTCTCTGTAGAAATTTTATTGGTCAATTGCTTTTTTTCTACGAGCTATCTTTGTTGCAGTTTTTAAAAGTGTATCCGTTATTTTCTTTTTAATTTCATTCAAATCTGAATCATGTTCAAATCTACTAATACTTGAAACCGATTTGTAAGTTCTAACTTAAATTCATTAGAGTGATTCTGAAGATTAGGAATGTCAACTGTAAATATTGTTTTTCTTAATAATTTTTGTAATTATGAATGCTTATTTATTTTATTTAATTTTATAGTTTCTGTTTTGAATATGTAACATATAATAAAACTTAGAGTGATACCAAGCAAAGTATTTTAGTACGTGAATAAACATTATTACACTGATTTATATTTTATGAATATAAAATGAACCCAGAATCTATTTTGTCTAATTAAAATATTATATAAAGTATTATATTTCATGAAAATAAAGAAATAATACTATTTTTGTTATTTAACTGATAATGAATCTAACATAATTTTGAGAAGTCAATATTGCAATTTTGCATCTGTATTGCTGATTAATAAGCCAGAGTGAAGACTTATATATTTGTGATTTTTCTGTTTTGGAAATATGTAATCTAATTATTTTTTATGTCTAATTTTGTATATAATTTTTTAGATTTTAGTATTATATTTGTTTGCTTTAGTGATATTTAACTGTAGATTTATTGTATAAATTTCATTTTGTTAATGTTGTTTTATAAAAACCTTTGTCAGTGTTATTTATTGATCTATTCACTTCCACAAAATTGAACATATAACATACTTTGCGCATAATAAATGAAAATAATTTATTTCAATGACAACTGTTATTCAGAATATGATACTGGAATATCTTATTATAATAATTTTATTTTCTGGTCATAATCAATTATTTAAATTGCTGCCATATAATTGTGTTTATCTTTTAATTATTCAGATTATATCATACTTTTAGCATGCCACATGAGAAATAAAGGAATTGGATTATATATTTTATCTGATTATTAAGTAGTAAATATAATACCAAATTATTAATTAGATTAAATGTAAGAATATTATTTTTTATTGTTATTATTGTGAGGTGTAGTTAGGAATGATGCAAAATCCCTCATCATACTTGGCTACAGGATTTTTCAATTAATTTGCTGATTTGATTGTATAGAACCCGAGATGATATATTTTTCAATAGTAGAAAATTATAATTTATTAATATTATATTTAAATTATTTAATATATTTTAAAATCTTAAGAATGCTATAGATTTATATTATTACTTATATAAAAGGGGGATGGGTGTTCTTATGCCATTGAGATTATGTCCTTAGGAAGATATTCTCAATGTTTACCAACTACTGTACCTTTTGCTAAGTGTCTCATGATTATTATTAGTATATTATATTATTTAATTATTTCATCGAATCATATATTATTAATTATTAAGTTTTGAGCTGGTCTAATGATAGAAATTATCTTAAGATATTATTAGTACTTATTTCTTGATATATTAAGATCAGAGCTTACCGTATATTCGGATGTAAACAAATGTTCAAACAGAAAAAGTTCAAAAAATGCATTAAACAAATAATTTATATAAGAAATTTTTTAATATTAACCGTTCTTAAATTTCAGGAGCAAAATAATTAATTTGGCTATTTATTTGTTACACACATCACTTTTATTATGATTAAGAAAAATTGTAAAACTTGCTTTTTAACAAATCATTTAAATACTCTATCAATCAAAAACTCTTAATAAATTCCTCTTCTGATAAATTCCAAACTATTTCAATTTTTATTAAAAATTAAAACTTGCAAGATTTAGTAAACAGTTTGAAATAAAGTCAATTCAAATAATATTCTATCTAGTTTATTTCTATATTGATAACTTTTTTTTTTAAGTTAAAACAAATAGTTGTGGTTAGATAACAATTTTACAAGTCTTTCCATTCATAATTTTTAAAATAGATGAAAAAGTTATTTATTATTATTATCTTTAAAATGTTTATAATTATGTTAAATGTGTAACATCGAAAAACAATAATAGTAGTTAATTCATGTGTATATTGTAACTGAAGCAAATCTGATAGCAACTCGAATTAGTTACATTAAAAAGCTGCATGGTTAAAAAAAAAAAAATGTATAAATTGCCATGTGTACATGCCATACTAGACAGAACATATCCTTCATTTAAGTACACTAGTTTAGGCTATTAAAAGGAAAAAAAAAACTGGTTTATGAATTTTTTTATATAATGTTATTAAAATTTTTATAAAGGTGAACTATGTAAAATGAAAACAATAAGATTATAGCTTATACTATGTAAAGAACGAAAGAAAAATAGTTTTGATGCAAACAAGAATTTGAATTGCATATTTTATAAAAATATAAAATATTTTGTGACCCTTTCTGATTTGCCTTCTGAATAGGATTTTAAATAAATAATTTACCTATTCTTATAGTACATTGAATGGTAAATTTAAATGTTATTGAAAATTATGGTTACTAAAACTAAGAAAGTTATCCATCAATTTTGAAAAATCAGTAATGATTTTTTTCTTATGACTACCATAAATAAATAAAAAAAAAAAGGGGGGGAGGGGCACAATTTTTTTTTAAATATCATAATTTTAAAAATGAAGAAAATGTTTATCAGTAAACATATTACAAATAAACAGATGGTAAATCTTGCAACTAAGTTTTGATACAGTTGTTGTTTAGCAAACAAACAACCATTGAGTATAGCGATAAATGTGAAAAACAACAAATGGTATACAAATAGATCAGAAATGAACAAATACAAAACTAATTTAGTTTATTCCAAGCCTTGACTCAAAAAGCAGGGTTGCAGTGATTCCATGAAAAGAGGCCACTGGTTAAAGCAGTTTTCCACTGTACTTTGGATTGGGATTGCTGTGTTGACATTAAAAGAATTTTTCATACTAAGATCCATCACAGCAAGAAAGACATTAGCTAGCAGAAAACTATCTAGCATATGTGGCTAGAAAACTGACCACTGCACCAGTCAAAACAGCCTTAATTATGCAATAGGATCCAGAGACCAATGCTGAAGTTTGCTGAAACCAGTCATTACCTGCTTTAATCAATGCCATAAGAAGAGAAATGGCTATGCTGTTAGACCTACCAGGACCTAATTAAAGTAACCAATGCCCAAGAAGGACACCTAGTGCCAAGGATGAATTAATAAAAGTTTATTCATACATCTAGTAAAAGAATATCTTCAGAAAACCATGTTTTCAAGCTTTACATTTGGTAAGATCTTATCAATACAATTATTCTAAGGCCTTAAGTTTAAAATATCTCTAACAATTATTTTTATTATCTTTATTTTGTATTATATTTATTATACTTAGTAATAGTTGCATATATATAAGCAACAAGTTTATATATCTATTGTTAATAAATTGTTAACTTATTTTTGATTATTAATCAATTTAGTTTGTATTTGCTTATTGAATTCACACCAAACATAATACTATTAACATCTTTATGCTACTAATATCCACAATCCTGAGAAATCATGCAATCTGCTGGGGGATATGCAGGTATAATGATAATAATTTATAATTGGGCATTAATCAATTGTTTTTCAGAAGTAAACTTTCTATTTAGGTTTGGTGCCCTAAAGTTTCATTTCGTTTTTATTTATTGAAGGTAGAAAAACAAAATACTTGTGGAGCAATTGTACTTAGTTTAACCTTCAGTGCTAGGTTATAAATCATTATCATCATCACAGATGTCTGGTTAATTACTGTATATATTTGAATTTAATTTTTTACACACCTAATGTTCCATTATATTTCGATCATTCAGTTCTCTTAAGGCAAAATAAGAACCACATACAAATACAATGTATGCAAAAAATATATAAAAAAAAACATATATCAATCCTTTGTAAACTGTTACAGAAATTGACTTTTTCAACAGCAATACCCAATAGCCCTCTCTCATTTTAATATGATGACAATAGTGATATTTAAACTCCAAGTGGCTATAAAAATATCTGAAGATGCATAAACTTATCTTTATTATTAACTAATTTGTTTAAAAAAAGGGAAAACATTTTCTGAGATGTTGGATTGAATACTTATTAATATACATATAGATTAAAATAGAGTTGAATATTAAAGAAAAAATTTATTTGAGAAGAAATTTCTAAATTATATAGATATTATACAAAGAGTATATATAAGTACTTTGGAATTGCTGCTTTTATAAATACTGCATCAGATTTGCTAATGGTAAAGTAAGATAAACAAAATTTTAAGTAAAACCAAAAAAAAAATCATACAAGGTTTTGTTTTAAATAAATATAATTTGTTAATTTATGCTAATTAGTTTATGGACTTTTTTTTAAGATAGTTTAACTACTAAGAAAATATAATAAAAGAACACCTGTTTATTCCAACCAAGAGTTAGAATTAGTAATATCTCTATTCAGAGCTTCAATTCTACCACTGTCACCATAGATTTAATAGTTATTAACTATATTGTTTATGCTTAACCTGAATCTGGTGGTGAATTTTTAATAGCATCTATGAAGATCAAATCCAGCTGCCTTTATCATGTTGAATCTGGAAAACAAAATTTGTTGGAGAACTCAAAAGAAATCCACTTCTTATGCCATAATTCTTCAGTTAGTAGACTCTTAGTTGAATATCCAGAAAGAGGATTTTGATTTGAGATAAATTTTAGATGGAATTGGTAGGTCTTATTTACTAAATAGCTATTCCAAAGGAGTAAAGTTAAGTATACCAATAATATTTCTCATAATAATATTTAATTAAGGTAGTGGTGAGTTACGCCCAACGTGGCCACTTTTATGTTGTTGTTTCTTTGCAAAAGCACAGAAATATGCCGTTTACACAGCCAAACTACAGCCTATAGAACAGTTCTGTTCATATTAACCATTAGCAGGCCTATACTGTGCTTCACATCACTATGGAAATAGCGTACACTTCACAGATCACTACCATAGGATGTGAGGGTATTTGGAATTCAACTGGTCATAAGTGTTTTTATGTGCATTGGAAGTAACGATCTTACACCTTACCCGACATACTATTACATACTAATAATTGTAATTCCGTCGCGCGTTTCCCTACACATCTTGGAAGGTAAAAAGAATTGCAAAAGAGTATGTCCCAGAACCATTTCACATAAGTCACGCGAAAAGGCACGTTTACAGAAAAACAGCTATGAGAATAATGAAATGACTGACATTGTACGTTGTTTTGGAAATCATAATCTTTGTTTTCTCAGACTAGTGCATGTATTGGCCGAACCTTCAGATCGTCAAAACCCACATTCCAGTGCTACGCACTGAAAGCTTGTTTTGCTCAGATTTGTTCATGTATTGGCCGATCCTTTGGATTGGCAAAACCATCAGACACTCACTCCCCCTCCCTGCACATTCCCTCGCTATGCACTGAAAGCTTGGTTTGCGCTAGGCACTGAAAGGTATAAAGTAATTAAAAAATGTAATTTAGAAAATAATGCTGGTTCATAAATTTTTTAAAAGATTTTAAAAATTGTTGGAGAACAGAAAGCAAAAAATTATCAGCCCAGTAATGTTACATTTCATTATTTTTGCAAGCAACAATGCCATCAAGCGGCCACATTGGGTGTAAGTCACAAGAACCTTAATTAAATATTCAGATGTTTAATATGGAGCTATATAAAAGTTTGAGTGGTAATTAAGCCAAAAGCTGTAGAGAAGGACAATGCTTTTAAATAGTAAACAAGTTGGTTAACTAATAGTGAAACTAATGATAAAATGGTTAAATGTTTATTAACAAAGTTAAAAGATTATTCTATGATTGCTTAAGAATAACTAAATGTTTTGGTTGGAATTTAACTTTATAAAATAAATAAAAAAGGATCTTCAGAATAAAACCGAGAAAAACAATTGGAGGATTTAACTCAATAAATATGAAGAAGAAACAATTATTGTTAAAAATGTAAAAAACATATTTATTATGAAAATTAAAGACAGAAGTAAATAAATTGGCCATGCACTTATAGGAAATGAATGAAAAAGTGGAAAAAAAAACAAAAAACAGATGAAACAAAAAGTTTAAAAGATGATTTTAAATGATACTTATAAATATTTTTACAATGAGGAAAGAGTAAAAGTATTGAATAAGTTATCTGAGATAATATAAGCAAAATTTCTATTGGCAAAGATAAAGTACTAAGAAATGTATTGTTCTAATAATAAATACAAATTAAATTGGTGATACAATAATGATATGTTATAAGTAAATGCTGATTGTCAAGCAAAGAAAAATTGTGTATTCTTGAATTCTTTTATTGCATATTATATATTAAAGATATATAAATGACTTTAAAAGACTGAGTTTACTTACTTCTTCTCTTGTACAATGTACTGCAGATGAAATAGGATACTCTGGGGATAAGATATCAGCCCATTTAACTGAAGGCTTCTCTTTACTCTAATAAAATAATATATATTTCAACTTTATACTTATAAGAAATAATAATTATTCTTTCTCACTTCTTTATCCAATATGCACTGATAATGCATATATATAATTCTATTTAATAACATATTACTTTTTCCATTATATAAAACACAAACATATTTTTCAGCTTTTTTAAAAGAAGTTCTGAAAAAGACTGTTGATCAGTTGAAACTGTAAGGAAATAAAATCATTTGAAGAAAATATGTTTGTATTGTATATAGTAGAAAAAGTTATAATAAATGATATAAATAAGTCAATTATTTTATATAGCGCGATGTTTATAAATGACATACTAAATAATTAAAAATGATATAATATAGTCAATTAAAATAAACAATATTAAATGCCAAAAACTAAATTAGAATAATTAAACTATAGCAACTATTAAACTTTAAACTACTAGTCAGATTAATTAGTATGTACAATTGATTTTGTTGTCTTATATAACTGTTTTCAAGTCAAAATAAAAAATTTTTGATTTTGTTTGGCTTGGAAAAACTGTACAAAACAATGAAATCAATGGATAGTGTATTCTAATTGAAAATTTGGTTAATGTTCAAATTTACAAACCAGAAACTGACTATTATATTATATACAAAAGCAATAAAAATATATATAAACTAACTAGGGAAAATATAATAATAAAAAACAAAATTATCTACACAGCAGTTATAATACTTCAAAGTAGAGGACTCCCTTTCATCAGAAAATATAGCACTATTTTTGGATGAAAACCAGTTCTCTAGTTGAAATATTAAAACTGCTATGTAGACAATTAATTATATTTGTTATATATATTAACAAATATATTATTCCATGATGAGCTCAATAAAAGGCACTTGAACGCTGATTCATTTATATATATTAATATCTTATATATATATCAATTTGATAAAAATGTGTTTTTGCTACAATTCATAATTTAAAAACAAATTGAAAGGGTGTGATAACTTTGATAAAATTTTGCATGAATTATATTATTGAAAATGCCATTGAAAATATTGATGATTCATAATTTGAAATAATAGCAAGAAATATTTAAAATATTGAGGAGTTAATACACTACAGATGAAAATGGAAATTAAATTATTTAAAAAAAAAACAACAACATATAGTTAAGAAATGATCACAGTTTAAATACAATGAATCATATTGACAGGATTTAGATGATAAAACTCTTATGCAAATTGGGGACCTATGAGGATATGAAAACAAAAAAAAAAAGATTAATTTCTCAATAACATAAAAAAAAGTCAAAGATGATTTTTTATGAATGCAATCTACTATTGAACAAGTTCTAAGAGATTACACCAGTATAGAATATACTGCACATGGTAATAGAAAAAATGTACATAAACATCATTGTTAAACTGTTTTTCAAAACAATACAAGTTTCCATTTATAAATATATCTAATCATACATAAAAATTTTAATCTCTTATCGCTTTGGGGAGCTTATTTACTAATAATAACACATAATAATATAATTAATTATCATCAATAGTGGCTTATCTATTGCTCTCTTTAAACTAGCATCACAATATACACTTATTAGATCTGGTTAGTTTTTTACATTTATATAATGTAATTATATAATATTGGCAAAGAATGCATACCCTTGTATTTTGTAAAAATTGAATTAAGGATCTGCAATTCTGATTTAGATACAAAACTATTAAAAAAATCTCTTGATGAAAGACTGAATCTGCAGTCAACTGATAAACAAGATAAAACTTTATATATACATTACGCTAATAAATATAGGTTTTAAAGAGATTGGAAAAACAATCCATTTCTTTTACAAAAATTTTAGATATTAGATTTTACATATATAATAGGTTTCTTGTCCTGAATAATGTGAAATGTTAACAAAAGAACAAAAAAAAAAACGTTTTCCAATCTTATTAGGCTAGAATAAATAATACGTATAAGGCTAAAAATAATTGAAAAAACTAAAAAAAAATTTAGAAAATTACATTCAAATTGAAGAATTACAGGATTGTCTGTAGTATTAACTGTGGCCAAGAATAGAATATATTGATGAATTCAGATGCATCAAAGGGGAAAAAAGTGGACTAACTCATTTAATACCATATTTAAACAAATATTAATTATTCACAAATATTATTAAATCCACCATTTAAACATTAATTATATCAGTGAAGTAATTAGTTTTGAGAATGTATATATTCTATATAAAAAAAATAAGGAAGCAATTTTCATATAAGCATATTGTATAACCTAACATTCAAATAAAAATCCTCAATACATGGGATATCGTAAGATCACTTGTCACATAGGATATCATGTGATTACTTGTATAATATGATGCATGTACAATATAAATTGTACTTATTTGAGTAATGGTGTCTGACAATTGCATGCTACTACTATTTGTGAAGTATATTTAAAACTATATTTATAATTTGTTTTTAATTAATAACCTTTTTGTTTTTTATGTTTTCTAATAATTTAATAAACATATATAACCAAAGGAAAAATTACTCCAATTAGAAACAAATGATGTAACAATATGAAAATCAGCAGATGCATGTTTGAACTCCAGCAGCCACTTAATTGCAAAGATTGTCAAATTAAAAAATATTTGCTGGCAAAACTTGAAAGGACCTAATTGAAATGAGATTGTTTTACTCTCAGTATACTGTGGACAGAAGGCTCAGGAGTTCCATGTGACATTCATACAAGAGGTGACAGATTGAGCTGTGATTCAAAAATGTTAACTCCAGATTGAGCTGTGATTCAAAAATGTTAACTCCTGAATCCATCAAAAAATCACTGTGCTAAATTATACAGGATATATAACTCAGCATTTGATTTGTATTGGAAAAGGAAAATGGCTAACAAAACAAGAAACTTTTTCACACAAATATCAGTTTTTTTGCCTATGACAAATATAATTGTTCTAGTAACCATCGATGCTTGATAGAATATGTATCCAATGCTCTTTTTCTCTATGCATGCCAACATAGTATAAAAGCGCAGAAATTATACTTATCAATTGGATGACAATATTGTATCTGATAAAATGAAATGCTGTTGCAATTGAAAATATATATTTTATTAATATATATCTAAGGGTATATTTACTGCACTACATAAGTTATATTAAATAATAAGTTTCCTAAAGGTGCAAATATTTACATCTCTTTCTAGCTAATATACAAACGTAAACATACCTGGGGTTGTCTTACAGCAGAGTTTGAACTTTTTAATCTTGAATTTGTATTCTGAGTAAATGGTACTCTAATGGCCTAAAAAAAAGACAAGAGTAATAATATAAAAATATGATATAGATTATAATATTATAATTTAAGTTTAGGAAGTATCCAAGCATTATTAATTTTAATGAAGACATATGAGAAGCTTGTGTTGGATAAAGAATTCACAGTAAAAATAATGCTTGAAAAGAAATTGCTAAGTAAATCAATGAACTGTATTACATTTTCTATAAATAAATGTGTTTACATTTATTTATGTCTTTGAATGTAAAATTTCTAGTTGGGCCACAAATATATAAGCAAAATCACTCTCCTGTTACATCTTGCTTTTATAAATATTATAACTAAATTCAAAATAATTGTTCTTTAAATTAAATACAGTTAAACATTGTTTATTTTGTTTTTTACTCTTATTGTATTCATATTAGGAAATTAAAAAACATAAACCATTAGTTTGAATAGAATAATAAAAATGATGACAAGGAACTGC
Organism: Epiperipatus broadwayi; assembly: GCA_028023455.1. Lineage (NCBI taxonomy): Eukaryota > Metazoa > Onychophora > Udeonychophora > Euonychophora > Peripatidae > Epiperipatus > Epiperipatus broadwayi. The sequence continues at coordinate 4,377,353 of JAQFVV010000058.1, forward strand.
AACCAAGCAATAGCTCTTATGGTCACAGTAATTGGTAATGCTACCTCCGTGGCTGTTAAAGTTGAAATATGGGATCCCTCCTCAGAAAACCTAATAAAAAAAAACTTCACAGATCATTTGACACTATCATCTATATGGTAACCAGTAATTATTCAATCTTTCATCTTAATAGATAAATAGAATGATATAAGACCAATCAAGGTTAATAAATATGGATTAAATGTAAGCTAGAAACAAAATTGTATTACTTAGTTTAATATTATCATGTTCTGGCTGAAATAATTCCAATATGTGCATGAATTAAAATTTTCAAAGTAGCTTTTACATTGAATAGTATAATAACAATAAAGAAAAAAAAAATTACTAGAATGGATGCAGCACAAAAATGCGCTCCATTAAGAATAGCCAACAAAAAGTAGTACATACATAAGTCATATATTTATGTTTACATGAAAAGTTTACTAGTATTTAAAAAAAAAAAAAAAGATTAAATGTAAATTAGACTAATCATGGCTTAAGGACAAAAAAATTTCTAATGACAGGAAGTTCTTGTTCAACATATAAATTCCAGAAAAAGAAGTATGATAGTAAATTTGTAGTAAATGGGGGCAAAATTCCCATAAAAATGTTTAATTGGAGCATAGTCTAATAAATTGCTAAATATGTTTATATTGTATATATCAGCATTTTAATTTTTTTTTTTTATGTGAAATTTCTATTTATATATATAAACATGCACCAACACACACATATATATTACACTAAAAAAAAAAAAAAAACTATAAAAGTAAACCGCAATTAGATTTAGAAGATAAATTAAAACAATTTAAAAAATTGTTTTATCTCTTTTTTTTTTTAAAAAAAAAACATTTAACAACTACAAAGAAAATTTATTTTTACTTTTTAAAAATTTATTGATACAATTTTAAAAAGGCAGTCTTATAAATTTATATATGGATGTGGCAATACAATAACAATAATCACTCATAAAAACAGTATTGCCATTCCAACTCCAAAAGAAACAAAGAAAGGAGAGAGAGAGAGAGAAGGAGAAGAAAAAATACTATTCTAAAAATGAGTTTTGTGATGGTTATGTAAATCAATTTGACATATAAAATATGATGATTCATTTTTCAGTTCACTTGATATTTTATGGTGTTGACTTTTAATATATTCAGCAGGATTCTTTTTTTTTCTTAAATACTTCAACATTATATCCAATTGTAGCTCTCCAGTATATTCTATACTTTCCATATCTTCTCAATGAAAACAAATAACATTGCAATCCTTATAATGTGCATAGGTCTACCTCTTCTGTGACAATCGTGCTCAAATTCACTATAGCACAGCCTTTTAGAAATTTTTCTATTGTTCATTTGTTTTATATGTCCAATTCAATGAAGGTATAATTTTCCAATAGTGAACTCAACAGGATTCATATCCAGCAATCTAAAGAACATTGATTGGTTTTAGGATCTTTGCCATTGTAGTTTTTAAAATTTTACAGAGCATCCTTAAATGAAACTTTTCTAATACTTTTACATTGGGCTCATAGGGTATCAAAATTTCACTTTCATACAATAAATTAGATAAAATAACAGCTCTATAGACAGCTAAGTTGCAATAATTATTTTCCTATGATGAAATATTCTATCTTTTAACTTGTTAAAAGCAGGCGCAACACATTGGTATTTGTGTCATACATTAACATATAAACCATTTTTTACTTATAAATCTATCAAATATAACAAGGTATTTAAACAGGTTTACATGATCACATTGATAACCATTCAAGCAAAAAAATTGCTTTGTAAATGGTTTTTCAAGAAGTTCACCCGCCAGCTGATTAATCTTTAGAAATGCTATCTTTTGATGTTTCTGCTGTTAATAAAATATATTTTATTCATTAATACTTAATTCATTAGTATCCATTCACTCCAATAAGAATGATTTTTCAAACTCCAGGAAAAAACAAAACAAATGCTTAAAAGATGAGTTTTGGGATCATTATATAATACAATCCGTGAAACATAAATATGACCACACATTGAATTGGTACTTTGCAATGCGAACTTTTAACTTCCATAGCAAACTTCATTCTAAAATGCTTTGATATCTTATTTAATTATAATTCTTCCAATTTATTCTATCCAAAACCAAATTTTCTCCATGAAAGCAATTCTTATTATACTTTGTTAGAATATCCTTGATATAATTTTTATGTTATAAACAGGACCGTCTCTCTTAAGAAAACTGTTGCTTACATTACCCATAAAACAACACTTTAATATACATTCCATTTATATGACTAATTCGTCAAAAATGATAATAGTGGATCCTTACAAGCTTCTTCTGTTATACACAGAAAATGTCTAATGTAGTTTTAAAACATTTTATAACATATTTTTCTTTGTGAAAATTAAATTTGTGATCCTGCCAATACTTATCACTTATTCATTTACTTAATAAACACAGATATGACTAAAAGGTTGAATGATGATCTCCTCTATCACTGAAATTATTAAAAATTCACTCTTGTACTGTATTATTTTCAATGCCTTTTTATTTACTTTTATATTTCAATAATAGATTTCTTCTTCTAGGCTAATTATAATTGTATTCTTTAAAGATATATAATTGTAATAAGCTCTGGAAAAAACTAATGGCCAATGAAAACTTAAGAAAAAAAATAAATAAAAAGCACTGACAATTATACCCTGCAAAAGTTATTGTTAAAATTACATAATGTTAAAAAGGCAATGAAAATAATATAATGTAAGAATGGATTTTTAAATATAATACTTTAAGATAATGAAAAAGAATAAGTTAAATTAAAATTATTAATAAGAAATATAGAAATCAGAAAGCAAGTTAATTTAAATATAGACTCCATAAGTTTATGGATTATAGAAAAATAATGGAGCAAATTATTCAACTTATTGACTTAACACAATGATGAATCTTAACATAAATATTTTCAAAATAACTTTTGGTACTAATTCTTATGACAGACATAAAAAAAAAACATCAGTGCATATTATGACATATATACATAAAAGGATTCATGATGCAAAGGAGCACATACCATGCCAACAAACTAAGGTTCAAATCTGAAGTGAAATACTTCTCAAGAGATTTAAGTTTTTCTCTTAGTAATTGGTCCATGATTAAACCAGGTAAATATCCAACGCAATAAACATCTATCTATCATTAACTACAGAATAAAGAAAGATAAAAATCTGTTCAAATTCTGTCCAACAAGCAGGCGGCAAGCCTGGTGAATAATATCTTCTTCACAATTTCTCTATACAAGGTTGCTAGAGACCTTTGCTCTGCAGTGGTTTATTTATTATAAATATTTTATCTTTATATATATTGTAGGAGTATATATATACTCATACATACATATAATATATATCTATACATTATATTTGTATTCTTATTATATTTATGAAAATAAATATATAATTTAGTAAGTTAGTATTTTTCATTCTTTAAAATGAAAAAAACATTGTTGAGAAAAGACGGTTGACAAGGTAATGAATGACCTTTGGGTTCACATACAGTTTATCGAATTAAAGAAAATGAAGTTGACTTAGTGTTTTAATATCGAATTGCATTGTAACAATGTAGAATGTGATATGCTTCAGCAAGCTCATGGAGCGAGATATAAAAATAATTCTATTTTTATTAGAAGATTAAGGATTCTATTTTTTGTCAGCTATATCCTCATAAAAACTTATATGCTCGATTTAAAAAAAACAGTGTATAGTATAAAATCTATATTTTGAATGACTTAATACTTATTAGAAGAATTTTCTAATATTTTTTTAAAGAAAGTAATTTCTAAATTACTTGGTTAGAATATATTTTCGTGTTCGATAAAAAATTGTTCTAATCAGAGTTCTAAATTGTAAACTTCGTTTTAAAAAAGAACATGTCTATAAAAACTTCAACTAAATTTAATGTACTTTTACATTATAAGGAAAATGCAGAGTGAGTAGAACTTTTATTTATCATGGGATATATAAAATGCACTTGCCTAGTCAAATATATATGTGTGAATAACATCTTTTGCTGAATGCCTATGAAATTATAAAAAAGTTAGATCTTCAAAATGGAATTATAATTGTTAATAAAGGAACTGTGTATTAAGAAGATGAAATCTACATATAAAGAGAAAACTAAATGTCAACTTGGGCTATCCTATTATTTTCTTTAATGTCTAACAATGAAGGAATTAAAAATTGCATCTTCGAAGGATTTTCATTCGCGAATTCCAGGAACATCTGAGACTATTGTATTAACTCTTATAAATACCATTTAAGTTTTTAAAAATTATAATTGGGAAAGATTAATTTCATTTCCTTTATTATCGTATTCATTTCATTAAAGAAATGAATAATAAGAGAGAATTAGTAATTTAAAATATTTTTATTTTTATTTATGATTAATAAAGATTTAGATATAGGTTAAGAAATATTAATATGGGAAAGGCACGTAAAAATATAAAGGGATAAAGTGAACTTGGAGGTAAGAGATTAAATTAATTTTAAATTCACATACTATTGTTTTTATGATATGATTTGTTTATACTAATCCAAATAGTCTAATAACTATAATGTATGATAAGTGGATAAATGACTAACATTGATATGAAATATATATTTTTATATTAGTAAACATAAATTACATACAATCATTTTAAGAATGAAAACATTATATAGAAATAATTGGATTATTATTTGTATAATCTAGTTAATATATAATAGTATTAATGTAAAAGTCTTAATATTTGGATACTTATAGTTTATATACGTTATAAAATCACATAGTGTTATAAGTTAGAAAATATATCTACTGTAAGTAAATAGAATATTTATATTTTTTAATATAAGGAAGTAAATATATAAATAATTTTTATCAATTAAGGTGAAAATTGATTTGATGTGGTTTGGATATAATAATTTATTAATAATAAGTTATTTGTTGGGAACAGATATAGTTTCATATCAAAATTAAATCACATCATTCGTGGCATCCTATCTGACTATAGTGAGATGCGACTGCCTTAACTTGTCTTGTTGAGAGGGTGCATACCGTTACAATATATACATTATTCTTTATATCTCAAAAAATAAAAACTTAAAACTTGTATTATCTTTCATACTAACTTTAATTAACTATGATGCATTTTTAAATTAAAGACTCTGAAATATACTTATTTTATATATTTTATATAAATTCACAATTTTTTTTTTTTAAAAAAATGGTGATATCACCATAATTATTTTCAATCTCTGCAGGATAAAGATCACTTGAGTTTAATCCAGTTTCTCCACACCTTAGATTTCCTTTTCTACATCATTTCAAAACTTCCTAATGCTCATTCTATTATCACCTCTTCAAGTAATATAGTTAATCCTGTTCCAATTTCTCTTCTTAATTCTTTTAATGTTGACAGTTACAATTTGCTTTTTTTTTTTTTTATCCAAACATTTTGCTTTCAATCCGTTTTTGTTAATCTCAATATACATCTTTTCATACTCTGCTGTAGAGGCTGAAAGTATTATCATGGTTCTTCCACCACATGTCCAACAACACATGGATCCATAACAAAATAATGACAAACTTCAATTATTAAATTTCTTCCTCTTTAACCATTTTCAATAGCTATGAAAGTTTACACATAAAATCTGATTCCAGAGCAAAATTAATGGGAACTAAATCTGAAATAATGAAAAAATAGCCAAACATAAAAAAAAGTAAAAACTGATACAATGATAAAACAATGATGCCCAAGAGTGATAAAATTACAGATAAAAAACAATATTATAATAAAAATAAATTAAAAGTTAATATAAAACAATTACATAATATTCAATTTTATTTATTAGTGCAGAGATCATACGTAATTTAAATAGATTTACACCCTATAAGCACGAACTATAATGTTGTTATAATAGCTCAATGATGTCTTATTGAGTACTGAAGATACTCTCAAAGAAAAACACAAGACAGAGACTTTTGAAAAGATAAGAGCAGCAGTCTTATCTTTTCAAGAGTCTCTTATCTTGTGCTTTGGCTTGAGAATAGCCTCAATATTCAACAAGACATGGTTGGCCTATTATAATAACATTACAGTGCACATGCTTAGGGTGTAAATCCCTTCTGTTAAAATTATAAAACAATTAAGATCAAAACAGAAAAATAAAATGATAAATAATGAAGTAATGGAAAGAAAATTAAAGATCAAAAAGCTGCAATTTCACTGAACATGAGAGATTTTGAGGCTTGCGTGTGGCAACATGGGCAAGCATTAAGCACAAATGAAATCTCTGAATGACCCTTATATAATTTAAAGTAAATTTATAAATACGTACAAATCTACTTGCCATACCCTTGTCAAAGCTTCAAATCTTATTTTAACTTGATTTTTTTTTTCAAGCAGCCAGCACAATTAGGCATCAATTATTAAGTCAGTAAAAGGGTATCCACAATTAGGCATCAATTATTAAGTCAGTAAAAGGATATCTATTTTCACGTGAAGGATACAAAATGAAAAAAAAATATTTAATTGCCAGTAATTAAGTTGTGATGAAGTATTGACTTCCCTTTTACTATTCTTCTGTGAATAAATATGGAGAGGTGTTTATATTGCAATAGTTAAACTAAGAACTGTTTTACTTATAAACATACCCACACATATAGATATAATTGATTCTATATTACAATACAGTTTAACTTTACTTTATTTAAATCTAAATAAAATACTTACAGAAATTGGGCTTTTGAAAGTTACACTGACTCTTCCAAAAAGTGATGGTCTCTCAACTTTCTGATATATAGAAGTACGGAAAGGGACTCTAAACTTTGGTAGACCTGCAAAAAGATTCTATTAATAACAATAAAATAGATGTACATATGCATAAATATTTATATTTTATACATATAAAAATATACACAGACTTATATTTATAATTAAATAAAGTTTTAATAGGTAAAAATGTGTTGGTGAGTTTGCATTCAATATGATATCTCTGGGTATCTTCTTAATAATTATAATGTAATGATTAACTTGTATCCATCATAATATCTCCAGATATCATATTTAATCATTATTTTTTAAGTAGCATTTTATAAAGCAACTTCAATTCACTGCATTTTTACAATTAAACCTAAAAGGATATAAAATATATTGCAGCATTTTCTTAGATTCTTTGGAAGCATTCTTGCTATGCTTTGGAATAACCCAGAAAGAAAATATATAATACAGCAATGGACACATGAATTGAAAAATGTATGCATTAATCGAAGAATGTTTGAGCAGTTGCTAAATCTTTGTTAAATAACCAAATTTAAGTGCATACAAATGAAACTGGGTTGGAAAGATTTCTCACAATTTTGTTACTTTACACTAGCCATTTAAATTTAGATAAAAAAGTTATTATTTTTAAGTAGTTTACAATCTAATGATGATGACTGAAATGGAATCTGACATAATCGTGAATTAATATTTTTATTTGTTAGAATTTTATTCAAAGATAGAAATAGATTTCACTAGCTGACAACTGATAAAAGCCATGAACAATTTATTCATTGGAAGGAAATGGATTCACATGATCTTTAAATTGCTGAATAATGGGGCACATGTACAAAGAGTAGTATAAATCTTTATGGAGTAAGGTCATACATAACATTTTCTGATACAAATCACTTCTCTGAAATAGTTTGAATACATGCTGCATAGTTATATCAAAGTCAAACAGTTGTCAAGCATTGGTGGTCGAGAGGTCAGTGACAGCTGCTTTACAAGCAGTTGTCCCGGGTTAGTGGGTTCACTTCCTGGCTGATGCTATAACACGAGAAAAAAAAGTCAAACAGTTAATCCATTTACCAGAAGTCTTCCATATGTATTAAACTCCAAAAAATATTATTTATTACCAATAAGGAAGATCAGCTTAGCAGATAAGATATTTTGCAGATATATAAGTAAAGAGTTTTCTAAATAAGTCACTGCAGGGTAAAATTTTTTCCAACAGTCCCCCCCCCCCCCAAAAAAAAAATGTCGACAAGCATGACACTATTCATTCACAGATATATTAAATGCTATATAATGATTATTTTTTATAGTTTCCAACCCTGTTTTACCCTATAATTAAAAATGGCAAAATATTTTCCAATATATAATTGAATATTTGGTTAGATTAGCTATAGGCCATCGACATTAAAAAATCCTAAACCTTTTTGGAAACTAAAATATTTTCTAAATTTTCTCCAGGTCAGAAACAATTCCCTCATTAACAGTGTATAAGGTGAATGTACTATTGTTGTGTCAAGAGGTCTTTCAAATATATATATAATTTGCATTTGAAAAAAAAAAAAATTAAAATTGAACATTACAAGGAATATTCTAACTAAATAGTATTTCTTTATCCATTATTTAAGATTTCAGTTATTAAAAATAGCAGTGACCTATAGAAGTCTGTGTTGCGCCTCAACATCTATCTTTCTACTTATAAAGCTACTAATGTCAATAGAATATTTTTTTAAAAAAAGAAGAAAAATTGACTCAATTTGTACAGAAAATTTGTGTTTTAGATTCCACATTATTAATAATCCAAAAGTCTTTCATCACACACATCTCAAACTTTCTATAATGATTACTCATCTTTCTTATAGATAAATCAATCTCTTACAGCAAACATATTTCAATAAATAATGAGAAACTATAATAACTAACACACTAAAAGTAGATACTAATTTTTACTAAGGGAAGATGGCATCTCAGATGACTGATTTTTAGATAATCAATGTCTTGCTGTATTCATTTCTTATTAATGAAGTGCTCCATGCACAAATTGTATTCACTGCCACTGAATTAATTGTCATTATTATCATAATATTACATTTTCAAGGGAAAAAAACAGTCAATCTTTCATCTCTTACGGTTTATTCCAAAGGCAAACCATATTACTTTCTATGTGTTAATAGTAATAATAATTAAATGATTTATTGCCTCAAAGAGTTCATAAAAACTTCAGGCACTGGAAGTGACACAGCTGGGCTATGATCCTAGGACTTTGAGCTCCAGTCTGCCATCCTGTACAGGAAATATACACACACACAAATTGGACTAAAAAAACAAACTATTTTCTGTAATGTTGGTCATTAATTTAAATTGATAAAACTATAACCTTATTTAATAATCTTATCTAGTTTTTTTTTATATATATCAATTCACTGTTAAAACTATATCCTCATTTAATAATTGCAACTAGTTTTTGTTTCAATTTCAAAAAGAAATCATCCACATAATAAATCTTAGAACACCAATTACCAACATACCATACAAGGACAGAGGAGAAATAAACTAGTGGTGCCATCTATTAAAAAGTTTGTTATCGTATTATAAAAATTAATACCTAATAATAATAATAAAAACCTATATAATATTAAAAGTGAAAAGAAGTCTCCTTTCATATCATATATATAAACAAGATAAAGAATCGGTATAATCCTACAATTTTTTATATATTAATATATAGATATGTATACAAACAATATTTAAATACAATATTTACCAATATTTTCAGCAATTTCAGCAAGCCTCTTCTTTCAGCTACAGTGATGGTTCACATTTTATAAACTAAACATTCAGGTAAGGGGTATTACTTGGCACCAATTTAGAATATCATAGTTATAAATTACTTCTTACTTTCTTTTTATAAACACTGGAGTAGGTTTTCTTTAGTCATTCAAAATATGAAAAAAGTTGGCAAATATATGATACATGCGAAAGAATATTTGTGAAGTCCTAAAATTATTTTTAATATAAGCTAATAGAACAGAACAGTTAATAATTAAAAAGAATTGCAGCTTATTAAAACAAAACAGCTTACAATCAGGTTGTTTTAAAAATTCCATCTATTATTTAAAAGACTGATTAGCTTACTAACGCATTTTGAAAATAAGATTAAAAAAAAATAAAAATACTATTTTCATTTCTCTGGCAGCAATTCAAAATTATTGACTAAAATAGAGACTAAAAGTATATACAAAATGGAAAATAAGACGGTAAACAACAAATGACGCACGCAAAATAAATCATCTTTAACAATAAAAAAAAAATATTATTCAAGTAATTAACTTTTTTTTTAACTCTTCACAATTTTAAAATATACCAAATTGCAGTAAACAACAATGATGACAGATTTTCTTTCAAATTCTCCATCAATTACATATATATTTATAATTCTATTTCAAAATGCAATTTGTTGTCAGGCTATGGTGGCCTAGTGGTTAGCATATCTGCCTTTCAAGCAGCTGGCCCGGGTTCGCTTCCCCGTCAACGCATTTGTCATATGGGGGGAAAAAGCAATTTATTTTAAAATAGGTATCAAATTTAACAAGCAGAATTATCAAACTTAACAGCGGGGGGGAGGGGGTAATATTCACAACCAAAGTAAGATTGATTTACATGCAAACAAACCCAATAAATTATCTAGAGATGGAATAAAAATTACAGTAAACACAATGAGCATTTATCATTCATTAAAATATACTTAAATATATATAATTTACAACAAATCAAAAAGTTGAAAATGTGTAAAATAATTATCTACTGAATGTTGACAGCCAAAAGAAATAATTAATTATACTTGTTTTGGTTTTTTACAGTAAAATACAAGAGTGATAAATATTCCACAGGAATTCTTATAAAAAAAAAATTCAAATAAATAAGATGTAATGAGAAATATCAGCAATGGTTAATGGCCAAGCAACTGGTCGTGAATCTCAAATTTCTTTCTATGTTGTCTACTTTTGCTAAAAGTTGGTCATATGCAATCATAGCCACATACCAAAAAACTATCTCAAGTTATAAACAATTTTTGTTTGAAGCAGACAAACTCCATTTTCCTTAAGCATATACTTTTATGAATATTAGACAAAAACTTCTACTCAAATTTATAAAACAAAATAAAAATAGAAAATGTGCAAAAACATGAAGCAGAAAAAAAGACACATGAACTAAAATGATGACTAAATGCAGTCAAAACAAACAAAAAATATGACTATGCAATTGGGAAATAGATCATGTACTATCAGATTGAGACATTATTTTGAAAAAAAAAAAAACCACTAAACATCACATGATCACTACTTCTCATGCTAGCACATTACTGTTATTAAAACAGGCAAAACTCTCCCATACAGTAGTGCTACTCAGTGTCAACCAAAGTAATCAAATGGATGCCAGAAGGTTTGTGCATAAAATCCCTATCTAGTGCCTACTCATCCAATATCTCCAGACTAGTTTCTGGCTTATGGCCTCCGTCAGTGAGAAACTTTGGATCTGAGAGCCCTGCACTTAGATCTTAGGATCTAATGCAACCCTCCAGCGGCCACCTTTTATCTCTTCTTATCTACAAAACTATGAGAATAAAATTGAAAACACTATTTTCAATCTAATAGGATAGTGGTGGCTATGGTTGTTAAAGAGACAAAGACACCAAAATGTATGGGTACTGAACTGGGTTCAGATCCCTATGACTATATAAGCTATTGAGCTTAGATTGAAAATATTATTGTGTTTTCAAATTTTATTCTCATAGTTTTGTAGTTAAGTAGAGATAAAAGGTGGCTGCTGGAGGGTTGCATTAGATCCTAAGATCTAGGTGCAGTGCTCTCAGATCCAAAGCTTCTTACTGATAAAGGCCACAGCCAGAAACTAGTCTGGGGATATTGGATGAGTAATCATTAGATAGGGATTTTATGCATAAGCCTTCTGGCATCCATTGATTACTCTGTTTGGCACTGAGTGGCACTACTGTATGGAGAGTTTTGCCTATTTTGAAAGAAAAAAAAATACTTCAGTTCAATACTGAATCTGTCAAAAAGATTATTAAAAATTCTAAACAAGTATGATGTAGACAATATAAATGAACAACTCTAATTGCATCATCATCATCAGCCAAGAATAATAAAAAATCTACTCTTTAAATCAAGCTGGTCCATTTTTCTATTTTGATATTTTGTGATACTGTATTTTAACTTCTTTCACAGAAAACATTTCTTTCTGAAATACTTTGATACCATGTCTAACTGTAGTTCTCCAATGCATTCTATCTTCAGCCAAATTTTCTCAATGAAAATATTCAGCATTGTACTTCTTTAGAATGTTTTTGAGATAATCCTTATAACATAAATGTAGTCTACCTCTCCCATGAAAACCATGCTCAAGTTCATCCTAAAACACACTTTTAGGAAGTCCTGTACTGCTCATTCATTTATATATCCAATCTAACTAAGTGTATGACTTTACAATTGTGGATTCGACAGTATTGCACTGATTTTATGATCTTGCCATTGTATTTTTAAAATTGAAGATGCATCTTAAAATACAAATTTTCTAATGCGTTTATGTTGTGTCGATAGGATGTCCAAGTCTGACTTCCAAATAATAAATTAAGTAAAGTTACAGTTCTATACATAGCTAATTTAGTTGCAGTAATTATATGAAATACCCTATCTTTTCAACAGCTAAGTCCATCATTCTATTTATAAAACTGCAAAGACATTTAAATTGGTTCATTGGCTGATAAAGAATTTGACTTTTTGGAACATTAATATGCATCCCAGATTGGAATCTATAGAATGGAAAATCCTATAAAATTTAAGATTTCTGATAATATACAACAGTTGTAATCTTCAATTCTATTTAATATGGATCTAAAAAGAAAAAATGGATTGAAACTTTTAAATTATCATTATCATTAGCAATTCAACAAAAATGAATAAGGCCATTCTAATTCCAAAGGCAAAAAAATACACACACATACAAAAAATTGAAAGTGAATTTCTCCAAGTCAAATAATAAAATATTACAAAATTGCTGCTAATGATTTTATCACATTATAAAGCATCAAGGGAAACATACCAGCCAAAAATAATAATAAAATTTACAATATTAAACTCATTAAATAGATTAATAAAAATAAAGAAATTAAGCCCTGCTGACTATTAAATAATAATTTTCCAGAACAGACAATATTTTTTTCTTGAATTTTTCACTCATCTAGTGCTCAGAATTAAAAAATGGTTTATCTAAAAAATTCTGTCTAAATCATAGCAATTCCCAATTTTTTAAAAGAAAAAAATTTCCACAGATGTTAATAACTATCACCCTACAGCACTGTCATTATGCAACACTTTGAACATATATTACTTGGCAAGAATGACTTCTTTTGTAGACAATTATGCTCCAATAGAACAAGTTGGCTTTCACAGAAATAAAATGTAGTGAAGCAGAATTTCAGCTAAATCTAAAAATAGGAGCTTTCTTTTCAGACTTCTCTACAGAAACCAATGATTTGGGGAGGGGGATCCCTTATCTAACTACTGAAAACATTAAATCAGATAATATTCTTAATTTACTAAATACTTTTCAATAGAACAAAACTCATATTTTTTTAAATGCTCTAACTCAGAATATTGTTCATTTATCTGTTGTTTTTAATATTTTTACATATAATTACATGCAAAAACACTAAAAATCACTACAAACTATAAATAGAACATTCATATATATTATAAATTAGCATTTAAGAATCATTTATTAGTTCATTGTGAAATAAAATATTAGTCTATATAAATATAATATCAATTTGTAATTATTTACTATACCAACACAAGGCTCATAGAACCAGTTTCATGAGAATCTTTTTCATCAATTGTGACATTACTAAGCCACAAATCACAATTAGTTAGGATCTTATTATTTGAAAGTGGGAAAAATGGCACATACCTTTACATAAACACGTATCCAATTATTTGCTTGGTAGTAAGGAATTATAATCAATTCCATTTTTTATAGCCTTAAAATATGACTATGTCATAATTTATAATTGAGAATTTGGCTGCTGTATATAAATATTAAACTACACTTTACTATTATTGCATTTTAAATATATAGTTATAGATTAGAACAAATATGTAAATGAATTTATATATATATATCATAGCTAAAAAGCAAAATTAAAAAAAAAAATTGGGAAAATTGCACATATTAGTGCTCCATATTGAAAAATTCCTATGAATAACAGTCAAAAAATCCTGTTTTAAAAATCTTTAAAAAGATCCCTATTCACATTTCCAAAAATCTCCACAAAGTTTTTTTTTTTATATATAAAATCTCATTCATTCCTATCAAAACTATGCTGCCATAAAGAATTGTTATGTTTCAAATATTATCAAGACACAGCAATTCTTTATTGCATCACAGGCATCACAAGAATGAATGAGATATTACTGAAAGTTAGCAGACTATTTTTATGGAGACAGTATCTGCGTCTGCGAGCAGGGACTTTTTTAAAAAAAAACACAATCATCAGAAGTGACAGATTGAGCATTCATTCAAGAACTTTTAGTTCTCAAGTCCATCACATTACCAATGCACCAAACTATACAGAAGCTAAATAATAAATATTGAATTATGAAATAAAATATGTATTTACAAATGAAATGCACTAAAAATTTAAGGATTCTCTTTTATATAATTGAAAAAAACATCAAACAAATATATGATGCCTTAAGTATCTATTTTCTTGTCAAAAGATTAGCATCTAACTCTCAAAAATCAGCAAGAAAAAAAATGAAATGATTTTTTTTTTTGTTAAAACCAAATTTATTATGAACATTATCAAACATTTAGCTATCATAAAAGTTAAAATTAATGGATCCAGAATATAAATGATAAATAAGTGTAACGTCATTTTTTGAGGTTGTAATGCTAATCCAGAATATTATTAATTAAAAAAAAAAATGCAGCTACTTCTTGAGGCTATATGGCTATCACTCTAAGAACACCATCATTTGCTTTAGTTAATAAGAGTAAAATATTGTGTTGGAAAGGCAGTTCATATATCAAACATATCTGCATCAATTTCATGATTTACAATTTTAAGTAAAATCAACGATCAGATAATAGAGAAGATGAAACTAGTCTTAGAAAATATCAAAAAGCAAAAAATAACACTGATTATCTCTTAGAATTTTCTATTAATTTACTTTTCTAAAAGATTGAGGGGGGGGGGGGAGGTCTAAACTTTAAGTTAAAAGCTAAAAATAGATGGAGACAAAATTATAATTTCTAAAAATATGAAATCTTACAATAAAAAATTTAAACACTTATTAAAAGTATCATATCTTAATTGCATGATGAATAATCTTACAATATTTTAAAATCTTCACAACACTTTAAGGAAACTTTTCATTAATAAAAACAATTGACAAAAAAAAGTCAACAGGTTTTCTAAATCATAAATTAGTTTATTAACATCAGTTAATTTTCAATTTATTTTGGATTCTCATCAGTTATTTAAAATGCTTACAATTATCTACACTAACCCATTTGAGCCTCCGTTTTGTGCAAATTATATAATGGTAGAGTAATCTACTCGAGAGCTACAGATTCCTAAAATAATTTCTGAGGAAAACATAAACTCATCTTAACATGAATGGAACAATTGTGCTTGAACATAACATGATGTCCAAATAAATGAACAATGTTTTTTTTTACTATTTAAACTTATTTGTTATTGCTCAAGCATTTTATTTTTATTTGTTGACAGATAATTACTGTTATCTTTCACATCACTTATTTCATCCTTCTATTCTTTCAATATATCAATTATCTTTACTAATAACTCTTCATTCTATGCTTCAATTCCGGTGCATTTCTTCTTCCTATTGAAGTGCTTTATTTTATATATACTTAATCATGATTATCCTTTTTTTTATAGATCTTCTTAATCATTCAGTCTTGCCCATCTTTATTTATTTTTCATTAATTATATATTTTAGCTTCTTCAGATTTTATATTTTTTCCTTTTCTTTTTTTCATCTGTTTCTTAATTACCTAATTACTAACTCAAGTCTTTTTACTCTGTCACCTCTCATATAATTTATGAACTCGTACTATGCCTTTCCCTTCTTTAAATAATTCTATTGCTATGAGAATTAATGAAAAATAAATATTAGCAATTGATTTTCCTTTTTTTCCCTCTGCTTTGTTCTATAGACTAGCATTCCATCTACTTATTCTTGCAACACAATACCTATTAAAAAATGTCATAGTATAAAATCATGTACTTCATTTTTATATGGCTATAACTTAATTGGCATATCTCAAACATAAGAAGAGTTTATTATTAAAGAAATTAATTAATCACATTACATACTTCATTCATTACATCTCAATCCAAAGCATTAAATGAAATGCTATGTAAACATATATATATATTGGGACAGTATTGTCTCATGGTACACAATATAGTAGCATGTGTTGCATATATATATATATAAAGTTTGACAGAAAAAATAGAAATGAATAAAAAATTTATTGTAAATATTTAATTAAAATATATACATTGGAATAACAGATTAATGGTTAAATAATAATGTTGATATTTAAGAGTATTATAAATTATTTTAAATCAAACAGAAAAAAGGAGGTTATTCAATGTTTTACTTGATTCTGATTTTGATAATAAAAACAAAATCTAAAACAAGTTTGTTTTACAAAATTTTCATATTTTTAAATGGATTAAGTAAAAAGCTTTTTCATAATTAATTAATTCAAACTACTTTTAATTAATAAATGTAAATTATTTTTGGAGAAAAAAATTTTTTTTATATAATATATTTTGATTTTAAATTCTAGATCCTTATGTATAATATGTTCAACCAGAAGCTTGCCAGGCTTTTTTTTTTTTGTTAATTATCCATTTTGAGGGGCGTCGAAGTATTTCTTTATGTTTTTTTTTTTTCAAAATTATTTTATCAAACATGTGTTACTTGTTAAGTTTAAAAAATATTAAGAAATTGGATATAAATTCATGTTAAGTTTAAAAAATAAATGCCATTCACAACATTCAATTATTTTTTTAGACATATAATAATGTACAACCATTAACATGTTATGAATATTGTTATTTGTGCATTTACTGTAGCATTTTCATTCAAACTATTGGTTAATTTTTTTTCCTGACATTTTGCAAAAATAATTAAAATTTGGAATCTACCAATGATAGAAGAAGATGCGGTGGAATATTTTCAAAATTATGGTATAGTGCCTGCACAAAAAGTATATTAATGGGCATATAACACTTTATGTGTGAATGAAGCCCCAATAGCAGTGTAATGTCAAAACATGTTCCAAGTGAGTATTGTCGTAAAGGACCATGAATAGAACGACTGAAAATATCATTTCTTATTGCACTTAGATTTATTTATAGCTGGTACATGGAAATAATGACCATACAATGGGAGAAAACCAGATAGATTTATCAGCTAAAACTATTATTGACTGAAACAACTACCTACATGAAGTTTGTATCTCCAGCCTTTTCTCTAGACCATCGTGGAAAATTAAAAGGCCTAACAAAATCATTAAAATAGATGAAAGTCTTTTCAGCAAGAGAAAAAACCAACAGGAATGAATACTTCCACAATAGTGATTATTCGACAGCTTGAGCAAAGAGATTGGTGAGTGCTTCATTGTAATTGTTGCAAGAACAGCACTGATTCTTATGGATACCATTAAAAAAATATTGCCAATGGATCTACTATTTATTCAGATTGTTGGAAGGTTTATAAAAGTGAGGAATTACACCATGTTGGATTTGAACATTTCAAAGAAAATCACACCTATAATTTTATGGATCTAGATACAGCCATGCCTACACAAAATATAGAAAAGTTATGAAGTCTGTCTGCAGACATAAATACCCACGTTTGTCACGTTAGTTATACTTTCTTTCACCATGTTTTTTATTTTATTTATTATAGTTACATTAAATTTTATTTGATTACAATCATTTGAAGTTTTGTCTAATTTCTTTAATCATCTTTAAAAAAAAAAATTCAACAAAATATTTAATACAATAATCATTTTAAATAAAAAAACCAGCCATATTGTTTATAACATGTATTGGAGGTCTCTGAAAATGGATTATTAATAAAAAAAAATACCAGGCAAGGTTC
This sequence comes from Epiperipatus broadwayi, assembly GCA_028023455.1. Classification (NCBI taxonomy): domain Eukaryota; kingdom Metazoa; phylum Onychophora; class Udeonychophora; order Euonychophora; family Peripatidae; genus Epiperipatus; species Epiperipatus broadwayi. The sequence continues at coordinate 4,395,398 of JAQFVV010000058.1, forward strand.
CAGTGAAGAAATCTGCTTTTGTTTAAAGTATTAAGAAAATTTTTACTTAAACATTGGTTTTGATTAATGTACATTAAAAAGTTATTAACTTGGTTTAAGCTTGCTTACTTATCCTGTTTCAAATTCCACTACAGACTATAAATAGTGGACTCAAATTTAGGATTATGAGTAGTTTAATAAGTTATTAGACTATATAGAATGCTGTATTAGTGTATATTAAAAGCCATCTTCAAAGAACCATTGTCAGTCTCATATGTGTCAAGTTTGATCTCACAAAAAATGTAAAGAATAATTTTTCTTTGGTTCATAGCCCATATGTGTGTACTAATCCTGCTTGCTTGCCTGAAGTCCATCAAATTATTGAGGCCGAACAGAGCTGACTGACCGCCATTTACCTGATTATGCTTATGCCAGTCTACTATTCTATCATGAATATGATTATAATAGACAATCTTAACAAGAGATTCCAGTACTAGCCAACTTATTGAGACTGCCATGCTATATTTTTTATATATACTGCTTCATTCATATATGCAAAGAAGCACAAATGAATAATTACTGCTGGTGGTCTATAGATTATTTCAAGAATGAAAATATTAAGCACTGGTGGACGAAAATGTCTGGTAAATAGAAGATAACATATCTCAATCATTAATTTTGCAGTTACAGAAAGTCTATTTCTACTTCCTATAAGAACCTAGTTAACAATCGATTATAATGGTTAAGAATAAATAATTTTGAATTAAATTAAAGCAATTAACAGTTGGAAATAAATTTGAGAAAGTTTCTTAAATGTTACAGGACAAAATTTAAAAAAAAAACTTTATAGGAAAACTTTCAAAGATGTTTACAGTTAAGAGTAACCTGAAAAAAAAAGAAGTTTTTTTTTTTTATAAAGGATTTTAAAAGAAATAATATTTTTTTTTTTTGTATTTTTTTTTTTTTTAAAAAAAACATTGGTCTAACATTTTAAAAGGTGTAACTTGTTATTAAATGAAAGTAATTAAAATTGGTAATCAAAATATTTTATTGTAATTGAAATAAGCATATATGTGCATTCTTATGTTTTGATATAATTTGATATCATTACTTTCTTCACATTACATCCTAAAAATTCTATATTATTAAATCTAATATTTATATATATATTTTTAATTACTTGCTTTAACAATTTTTTTTTTTTAATTTAATGTAAATATATATTTTTAATAAATACTGCTGAATATGTCACCCATCTAAACTATATGAAAGCATTATAAGCTAGATTAAAATTTTTAAATATACCTGTTATATTTAACAGCATTATGGCAAAATTATATTTACTGGAGCGCCTTCTAAATAAAAAATTTAATTTTTTGAACGCCAGTCTTTCAACCCATCATTTTTGTAATATTTTTTTATTAAATATAATATTTATCTTTTTTTTTTTTAATTGGTTGCTTTAATAAATTTTTTCTTAAGATTTAATATATGTTTTTTAGAAAACATTGCTAAATATTAGGGGATTGTCAGATCTTGAGAGCATGGAGTGCCTTAATGCTGAATTACGAATCAGTGTTTGTAGCTGGTTCTACAGCTGGCTAGCAACTTTTAGCTTGAAATATACAAATAGTAGCCTCACTAGGTGCCAGTGGTCCCAGATACCCTACTGGGATCCATCAAACATGCAGCCGAAGCAAGATAAATGCTGAAGTAGTGACTACCCCACTACCATTCGTGAATTTGAATGTTATTATAGTTTAATGGCAGGAAAAAAATTTTCATTGAAAAATATGTCTTGTGAGTTTGACATGTGACATCGGACAACAGAGAAAATAGGGATTTATATATGATAGAATAATACTGACATATATTAACAAATGGAATATTATTTGTACATTCCAATGCAAGCATTTATATATTATAATGGAATAGTTTTTATTGGTTTGTTAATAAGTAGAATATTTTATATTCTTAGACATGCATGTGTGCATCTATGTATGTGACTGTTTAATAATAGTTACAATTTGTGTATCTGGAAACTAAAATCAAAACAATTTATTTGTACGTAATGCATTTACCAGACCTTTAATTTCATATTTACTGTTATTATTTCTAATTAATAAATTTATCCATGCTTTTAAGTTGTTCCAGTGAAGTTATTTAATACTAAAATAGATTTAAAGTATTATATATTTGTATTTTCTCTTGTTTCACAGTCACAGTCTCTAGGATACTTGTATCTCAAACTAGACACAAGTAATAATTGTTAGTTTATGAATATGTAAAGATATGTTTGTATTTGAGACATCTAGATAATTTTAAAAGTCATCTTTATTTTTATACAAAGTAGGAATTAGTTTACAGTTGACTTGTACACTCAGGATACCATATGGCCAGTGCACTAATGATGATCACCATGTATTGGGATGTGATCCCCTCATTATTTTTTGCAAAAAATACTTTAGCACTTAAAAATGTGCATCCAGATGGGTGTTTATATTAAGTCCTAAGTTTGGCCTTGGCTAAAAGATAATTAGCCTGTGTTTATAATATAGCTCTTTTAGATCCAATCGTCAGGAATGATTGTTGATTTGACTAATGCTGGTGATAATGTTACGTCTATGCAAGAATTCCTAAAGCTCTGAAGCATTATTTATAAAAAAATAATATCATCATCTCTAAAATATAGATGACTTAAATAATCTCCATTTAGTATTACTCTTCTAGCTTTTCCATTTTAATCCACAAAATATTTATTATAGAACTACTGTTTATTTATTATTTATTTCCAACTTAAATACTGTCTCTGCTCATATCCATTTTATTGATTATGGGAATGATGTTTATGATTACCTCATGTCACCCCTTTTTCCATATCATTACAATTTCAGTTTGCTATTCTATCTCAACACTAAACTATGCACAGATTTAAAACTATCAAATAATATCCTTTCACACTGTCATTGAAATTAAATAAAATGAAAGAAATTTATTAATAATTTTCTTAAACTTCTACAGTAAATGACAATTGTATGTTGTAATGGTACAGACCATGGCTAATATAGAGAAGGATAGACATCATCATCATAAACATAAATGAATGATGAAAAAAAATCATCACTGTTTTTATTGATATAGAAAATAAACAAAAAATTGACATTGAAGCAATATAAGTAATTAGTAAATATAAGTTTTAATATGACATCACCAGCAATAACTATCAAGAGTCAACAGACAACTTTTGTGACTGGATTTAAAAATAAAATAATACAAAATCTTAGGTTAATCATGGCATATTATAAAAGCAATCATTCTCCATCTGTGTGCATATACTTAAATGCTAAAAATAAATGTTAAAATAATTAATTCTATATGAAAAATGCTGAGAACATTATGTCAATGCTGATCATCATCAATGTTTTAGGCCATCCGGTACTTGAGTGTATTCATTATCAAATCTATAAAGTAAAATATATGAACTTTAAAGATGTTGTTTATGACTTTAGTGCCATCTAAATATTTCTACAAGAATCATCTGTATGTCCACATATACATACACTATCACATATATATTGCAAATAACCTTATGTATTTTAAATAGTTCAATGTAACAAAGAAAAATATTTTGGATAAAACTAAGATTTTCTTTATAAGGTACATTAATTATACTAGACCTGTTATTAATTAAAGGAGCAAGACATAATTTTTATAATTAATTTTTTTAATAAATGTAAATTGAAAAACAAGATAATGCAATTAATTATCAACATATTTTTTATTAATCAAGAGGTAAAATTATTGTAATTCTCTTGCTTTTAAATTTCGCTGTATACTATAAATAGTGGGTTCAGATTTATTAGAGGAAATTGCAGAAAAGTATGAAGAAAGTCAGCTTGCTGGATGTCCCCATGTTTGTAGAGTTTGAATTTACAGGTAGATTATTTTCCGGCTGCAGTCTATCAAGTTGTGGAAAATTAACAGTTGTGAACTTCCATTTATGCCTATCACAAATAAGATAAAAAGCCACACCTAACTAGCTCTCCAATGTTTCTCAGCCACAACATTTCAATAAAAGCAATTAAAATTACACCTATTTAGGGTGACTTTGGGATAATCTTTCTAATGTAATTGAAATACAATAAAATATAAAACCTTTACCTAGGTTATATTTTTACATCTTTATATTGCATAATGTATTGAAGTTTTATATAAAAAATTTCTCACCTTAAATCCACTCAAGAAGAAGCTGTTAGTAGTAAAAAAAAACAAATTAAATTAATCTAGGCCTAGTACTTTCGAGGTTTTTCCCTCATATTCATGGCCAAAATAGATTATAAACTATTCCTGTAATATTACTAAATAATAATGTATGCAAATGCTTATGTAAATTAATTTGTCCATTTTCTTGAAATAGAAAAACACGTGTCGCATCTATTGATCGCGTTGTTATCATTGATATATGTTATACTAGTTTTATGCACTTACAAACTTTTATGAGTAACACTTTTAATCACATTTAATTTTCATCTCTTTTGCACAGTTTTCTTTCTGGTATATTCTTCTTTCATATACACTGCTCAGAAAAGTTTACAAATCTAGAAGTTAAGAGTACTTTCTGATTTAGTTCCATGTATTATTCTGAAAAGAAGGCATTTATTCTCAATTACTTCAGGATTCTCATAATCATTCGGCTGATTCTTTCATCATATAAGTTAAATGCTGCATCTTGGGAAAATCACAGCATGGAATAAAAGGCCATCTAGCCATGCAACTTGATACCAGCTTGAACACTATGGATGTAACCACAAATTTAAAGATTTCCCCTTTTTCTTTTTAAGATTTCAGCTTATTCCAGTTAAAGCCTATATTACTAATTCTCTCTCATTCCTTTAACTTCAATATACTTTATCTTCTAATAATAATGAGTCCAACAGATTACATTAGCCATCATTCTCTCTATCTGTTCCTAAAACTTTATTTATAGCTTTTTCCAGTGATAACTTAGAACAAAAAAAAAATACCCTCACTACTACTACAAATCTCTTGTTTTCAAATTACATCATCATTAGATGATTTTTTTAAATTATACTATTATTTCCTCTGTTTTTAATCAAAAGATATTTTTCTGCATCTATAGTTAGATTTTAAACTCTTCATTAATAAAAAAACTATTTTAATCAAATTACAAATACATACTTTTATCTTTCATTATAAATTACAAATGCATTTTCTTATTCTAGAAATATAATTATTTGCATAATTTTCCCATTAACAAAGTATTACTATTTAAATGCCTTATTATTTTCCCATTTATAAATTTTACTGAATATAAAGTTCAAAATTTATGCAAATACATTAATATATTAATAAAAACATTATTTGCTTTTGATAAATTTCCAATAAGTAATATACATAAGAAACTGTTGAAAAGACAAATAAAATAAAACTTACATGTAATCAAACATTCATTTATCACTGATCAAACATTTCCAATATTGAAAATAAACATATAATAATCAAAATGTTAAACAGAAGAAAACGTAATAGAAAATCAGATATTAACAATGCAAACATGTTTAACACCAAGTGAAAACAGATTACAAATTTTGAAGATGAAAATATATATTGGAAAAATGCTATTGGTTGGATCATAAGATATATTTTACAGTTGACTACATCATCTTTATTTACAGACAATTTAGGAACGAAAATAGATAACAAATAAATAAACTCTCCTTTCTTTTTTTCATTTGTTTTATAAAATTAAACAATATATAAAGGAGATATAAGATGAAAGAAGAATAAAATATTTTATAATGAAAATAGATGAGAAATAGAAAATATTTTACATATAAGTAGGCTGTTGTTACACTAATTATTAAAAACAAAAGAATAGTTCATATTATTTTTACCATTATTACATAATAAAAATTTACAAATTCCATAAATTTCATTAATATAATAGATATATGTAATAAATATCTACCAATATAACATAATATAAAAGTATCTAACATCAGACAAATAACAAAAATTCATTCTTTATGTCCATTACGATTAACATTTAAGAATTTTAAACAAAAAGGATGATTTTGTATTGATTATATTCCTCATACTTATAGTTCAACAAATAACATTTAATAACAATAATTGTAACAATAAAAAAAATAAAAATACAAATATTAAAAACAAAAATTGAATAAAGATACTGCATTTTAAAAAAATACATAATAAAATAAAATAAATGATTATGAAATTGCAAAGCCAAATAAAAAAAAAAAAAAGATTTTTGCATAATGGCTAACATCAATTTATTAATGAGATACGATGTTAGCCATTGTCATGTAAAAAAAAAAATCATCAAAATGTCCAATAAAATTTCTACTAAAACCAATCCAAAATAAAGTATTTCTAAGAATCACATGAATATGTTGTAAATGGATTGTTTCTGATAGATTAGATAAAAAATATATTTTATTATTACTGCACAAAAAAAAATATAATGATTAAACAAAACCAAAGATTTACATTATCTGCTTTTTAAAAATACAATTTGTGGATTAAAGCTTTGAAGTAAATTACATAATTTATTTATTTTTTATTTTAGATCTCACACACATTGATCTATTGAAAACATAATTACATTTAATCATAGAAGTATTCATGTCTCACCAGTAGATTCTTGATCTGCTCTTTCAAACAATAACAGTGAATAAGTTCAAAGAAAATATGCTTGATGGAAGATTTATGCACTGATAGTACACGATGTGTGTAAATAAAGTTTTAATTAAAAACTATGCAAATTATATTGACATTATTGATATTTTTTTTCCCCAGAAAGATTACTCTAGAAAATTTATTGGTGAATTGCTGATTTTTGTTCATATTCTGTTTAGATGAGCTTGATAGACCATTTATTCATATTTATTGCATTTGAGTTTGAACCAATCTTAAAATCTGTAATGTTTTAAAATGATTTGTGAATTTGAGCTTTAATTTATTGGAGCATTTTTGGACAACTGCCTGCACTAACTTTTTTAATAACTTCTGAACAAGTTCCAATTTTCATGTGATCCAATCTTAATATTTTTTCTTTAGTAGAACTTCAGTAGCAGTTTGACTCAAACTTCATTATGATTTTCAGTTTTGATCATATTTTTGATTTTCTTCTTAAGCACTTATTACAATTTTTCACTACTTCTATCTATTATTTTGATCACAACTTTTTGTTTATGAAAATAGTTTTATGTAACTTCCTAAAACTTCAGCTTGATATATTCAATTACTGAGCTATAATCTGGATATATATCTGATTTTCAAATAGTTCAACATTGCTGGATTAAAATTAGCATATATTCCAAAAGAATTTGGACCATGTTCATTTGCACATAATTTGTTTTCATCATCGATATTGTTTTTCCAATCCTAGATTATGAAATAATAATTGATGGAATAAGTATTTCAATGATGATTAAAAGATTTGGTTTAACATCAAGACATAAATCCAAGATATTACCAAATTCTCAAAAATATCAAATGGTTGGCAATTAGACTAAGAAGATTTAACATGGATATGGGCATACAACAGGGCAATTCCACCACTCGAAAACTTTTTACAGCAGCTTTACAGAAAATATTTCGTGTAAAGCTAAGGAAATAAAAAAATTACTTAAATCATCTAGATTTTGTTGAAGATGTATTTGTTTACACACAAATACTCAGAGCTTCAGAAAATATTGCAAGAGATATCGGATAAAAGCTAAAGTGTAGCTAAATGTTTAAAAAACTTAGTTGCATCCAATGAAATGAAAAGACAAAAAATAGGAACGATTATAATAAATTAGAAATTAACAATTTCAAATTTTCTTGATTAGATTATTAATAGAGAAAATAATATAATGGATGAAATTAATTATAAAATTAAACTTAGCTACAGTACCTTTTGATAAAACTATTAGTAAAATTATATAAATGTTTTATATTTTAAATACAAGTATACTTTATATACCTGGAGTCCAGTTGTAATATAGGGGATTTGAACATATGACTTTCAAACTCCCGTCAGCCATCCATTCTATCTCATACAACCAATACACATAACCACACATATGTGAAAAAGATAAATAATAATCAATATACAAATACGTATATTGGAGAACATTTATCTTTTTCATGTGCTGTGGTTATATGTATTGGTTGTATGAATTACAGACTGCATGGCTGAAGGAAGCTTGAAAGTTCTGTGTTCAAATCCCCTCTATTATAGATGCTTTATATAAATTTATTTTATTTACTGCTTAGCATGCTTTCAACGAGAAATTTTGTCGTATTCATAGCATTTGCACTCAGGAGTCTATATACTCCTGAATGAAAATGCTATGAATATGACAAAATTGTAGGCCGAAAGCATGCTAAGCAGCAAATAAAATACATTTATATAAAGTTTATCTTTACTGTGTAAATGTTCAAAACATTTATATAATTTTACAATAGAATCAAAAAAAAAAGTTTTTCAAATAACTAATTTAATATTAAAAGGAATTAGGCCTATGTGCCTGAAAGTAAAGTTTTCAATAAATGTGTTTATCCAGTGCTTATTTATCGTTCAAAGGACTTTATTATATACAACTTTGATTACCTTTACATTTGTCCACATGTCAGTGAACAAAACAGTACTGAATGATTAGTATTATAAACAGTATGAATCAGAGAATAAATAAAATTTATAGAAAACAATATATATACACATGTTAATTTTAAACATTAAATAGTGATCGTGTGGCTCACAAGTTTTATATTAATTTGCATAGAAAACAGAAATTGGTTGTGATTGTTTTCTATTATTTTGCATGACTTGGATGCTTTCCAGAGATCATTGCACCTGTCTAAAGGCTCGAATGTATGCACATTGAAGCTCATGTATTTGTATATATACCTCGTTTAGCAATTTTTTTTTATCCCTTTGATATATTGTTTCTATTTTGTTAATAAAAGTATTTGGAGGTCTTCTATGATTATTATTATATACAAATGATATATCTGGTACACCATAGATAAAAAAAAAAGAATGGATGTGCTGGCACAAATGTAGGGGTGGTAGTGTTTATTTATGATCTCAGACTTGGCTAAAAATATTTTTATTTACACATATAAATTTGTGTTTATAAATGACAGGCACATATATATTTATTTATTTGAAGTATCCATAATTTTATTTATATTTATTCAATATATACATACTTTTATTTATATACATATTTAATCATTAAAAACCCGACAACACTTAGACAATCCCAATATCAATAACAATCAACAATTTCAAACTGATGTCAAGGCAACCTCCACTTAACAATAAATATATTTATATAGTAAATTGTCTATTTTTTTAATGTGTGTGTGCGCACATATATTTACATCTATATGTATCCAATATTCTTAAACATATTTTTTTTTAGAGAATATACTGTATTTGACCATTATAATATACATGGGAATATATTTATTAAGACAATAAAGCCAATTACTCAAGTTTTAATAAATTTATAAATGTATATGATAACAATCAATCCTGAAGCTATCAACTATCTTAATCTATAGTCAAGGCAACTGCATTTAACAATAAAGATGGTACCACCTTTAACTATGATCTGATATGTTTATATAGACACTAATCTCACATTCCTTGGCTAAGTTGCAATCTTTAGTGTCTATAAAAACATATCAGACCATAGATAAAGGAGGTTGCCTTAACTACAAGTTGAGATTGTTGATAGCTTAAGGGTTGATTGTTATGGGAATATATATATATATATGATAATACATTTAGATTTATAAATATAGATATAAAAGTATGTGCATTTATGGGTGCATATACTTTTCACTTTCGAGACAAATGATAATACATTAATTTATGTAATATCCAATGCTAAATTAAGGTGACAGGGATCGTACGAGTAATGGAATGACCTTTAAACATGAAAAGTAACTGCAAATAATCAGTAAACAAAATATTTCTTCTGTCTTTTTAAATACGATGATGATTCATCAAAAGTTAAGTATTATCTCTGATATAATATCTTCCATCTACTATAGAGCTATATACTTTTATCTTATTGTCTTCAGTCCCTTAAGTTAGTGTAGGGCTTAGTCATCATGAGTCTTTCATGCTATTAGTGATTTCCCTGTATTAATTGTAACAATAGGATTGTGTATTTGTCCAATGACACTTCTATCTTTTAATTTATATAAAAACCAATTCTGAATTCTGATTCACAGATTTTTAATATACAATTTGTTATAATAATTACATATGTTAAAATTAATTACTTTATTATTATGTAAAACATTTTGGTTTATTTACTGTTATTATTCATACATTGTAAAATCTTTGTACTTTTATACTAAGTTCTTGATATGCTTTTTTTTTTCTAGTTTTAAATACAAAATATATATATAAACAATAAAAATAAACTCCACTCATATATTAAAAAAAAAAAAATCAAACTTACTGGGAGCAAAGGCTTGATAAGGTTCATTAGCAAACTTGGTATAAATAGAATTTCTTGGCATCTAAAAAAAAAAAAATCAACATTTAAATTATTTGAAAATGAATGTTGATTATTTCATATATTCAAACATATATACTGTGCATATATATATAGTAAAAAGCCTTCTTAATAAAACTGTACTTGCCATTTTCAAATAATAATTTCCTAATCTCAAATAAGTTATTAATGTAATTATTGCATGTTAAAAAATGTTATAAAAAAAAAATCATAGATAAAAGTAAAAGAACTTTAAGAAGGAAAAAAAATAATTAGATATGTAATAATCTCTTAGATAATACTGTACAGGAAGAATTAAAAAATAACTCAATAAAAATGTCAATAATGCATTGCATACATATATATATATTGTTTCAAGAGTAATTAGAGGGTATTTGAACCCAGACTTCAAGCTCCCTTCAGTCATGGTCTCCATCTTATACAACCGATACACATGGCCACAGACTTCAAGCTCCCTTCAGTCATGGTCTCCATCTTATACAACCGATACACATGGCCACAGACTTCAAGCTCCCTTCAGTCATGGTCTCCATCTTATACAACCGATACACATGACCACATGCATGTGAAAAAGATATAAAAAAATACAGCAAAAGTAGTTTTTGCCTGAAAGTTGTGATGGTGTTTTGGATGTGATATTATGTTGAACTATTTCCATCATCTATCATTAAATGTTGAATGTCTAGAAAATTTTAAAATTTATTTAAACTTTTCCAAATACACACAACTGATAGTAATAATACACAAGGTAATAGATAACACAGATTAGTAGACAATAACAGATCAGTAGATTACACAACATTCCATACAAGTTAGCAGATTAGTAGACAACACAGGTTAGTAAATTACACCTTTCGCAACATTAAGAAATCTACTAACCTGTGGTTCTATTAACTTGTGTGTTATTACTAACAGCTGTCTGTATTTGGAAAAGTTTAACATTTTTTAAACATTCAACACTTCATGATAGATGATGAAAATAATCCAAAATATTATCATATCTACTTCTTAACAGAAAGCAGCAAAAAATTACATTTGTTTTCTTCTTCTTTTTTTTTTTTTGACATTAATATTTTTAAGACTTAATTTTACTAAATATATTAAAAATTTTAAACTACTATTTATAACTATACCCTGCATGGTTTAGAGCAATGGTATATAATAACTGATTGTAGAGCTCAAGGCTTATGAATTACAGCTCCACTCAGTTACTTCTGATATTCAAATTTTTTAATGAACTCTGAAGCAGCAAGCCATTTTATTGTTTTTTTTTTATTTATTTATTTATTATTTCATCACATTTAAAGTGATCATAAAAAAGGGAAATCATTTTTTTCCAATTTAAACTATTTTAATAATATTTCGAACTGCATTGAGAACAATGTTCATGTAATTTTCTATTTGGAAAATAACTACTCTACTTGTATATTTACATTAAAACTGTGCTTCATTCATAAAAAAAAAAACTTAAAAATCTATTAATAATAAAACCTAAAAATATAATAATCATTTTTATGTTCACATATTTGTTTACTTTACAAATCACACTTTTTGCTATATATTTATAGATAAATTTAAACAATTTCTATCCTAGTCATTACATAATTGAAATTTATATTTCTAAGTTAATTTTCACAGATAATGTTTGTTCATGTCGAACAACATTCCATTTTATTTAAGATGTTCTGTATTTAAATTATCAACTTCTATTTATAATTATTTGAACTGCTGCTTTTTATTTTTATATTTTATTATTATTTTAATTTTTTTTTTAAATATGTTATATAAATAAAAAATCGTATTTCACTGGCTCTGGACAGTATATAATGTTTGAGCACACTAGGAGATTTGACAACAGCAATTGTATTCAAATTACCTGAACTAATTTTTTTTTTCTTTTACATTATTCAGATAAGAATTTATTCTAGAACTTTTAGCTCTTAGTTTTCCACTCTTATCACTATACTAAGCCATCCTTTGCAATATAGTATAAGATCAAACATAAGAACTCCATGTTCCTGACTCAAAATGAAATCTGATACCATACTCAAAGATCACATAACTACCCAAGCAACTAATCACTTTATTATTTATGACACATCATTTATATTATATTCAAAAAATTAAAAGCCATATGAAAATCTTTAGTAATATATCCATTCTATTTATTAATCGAGAGTTCGAGAAAAATGTCCAGCTAAATGAAATTAAAGTAGTCCTTTCTAATACTGGATCAAAAAATGGCTGTGAATCCTGAAGTTTTAAAATAAGTTAATAATACAATGACTTCACAATTATTGGAAATTTTTTAGGATTATATTAAATCATAAAGTCATTTGCCTTTAAGGGTGTCTTCTAGTGTTCTAATTTATAAAAAGAATGAAATCTTATAGCAATTATTGTAGAATATCATTGTTAACCATAACAAATAAAATTAATTTTATTATAGACAATAATAATGATAATCTAATGATAATTATTGCAGTTTTACTACTAGATTGCTTTTCATGCATAGATGAGTGGTTATTAGCAGATTCAGTGTGATTATTGTTGCCAGATATCATGAGTGAAGAAATAAGTTATACATTTCTTTTATTGTATTGATTAAAATATTTAAATGAGTTAATTAAAATGTTATCATCCAAAGAAGTATAGGTCAGTGCAAGAAGGTGTGTTATTACTGACTGATTAATAAAATCAAAATTGTTTTGTTTTGATTTTTTTTTTAAAAGGGGAGGGGGGGGAATAGCTCCAAGTTTGTCTGTTTTCATAACATTGGTGGAAGAATTTAAATGCAACTTCAAATATGACATAGCACTTACAGAAGAGTTTTTAGTTTGAATCAATTAAAAGTAAAATTCTTAACTTCTGGATTAATAGTAAATTCGTGCTACTTTAAAAAATGAACTACAAAATACTCGTAATATTTTAAATCCAACTTAAACCTATGATGGTGATCATCTTAACAAAATGAATCAATTTACATATCATGATAGCTTTTTAGCAGACAGACACACTTGGATATTAAGTTGCCATTGCAGCTGTATTTAACAAATTAAACAATGAGATATTTCATCATACTAATATAAAGCACTTTGACTAAATTAATTATATAAAGACAAATTGTTCTGGTAATTTTTTTTTTTTTTTTGTATGAAAACTATGCATGGTTTGGTGCAGTGGGCAATAGACTCTGGTCCTCAAGATCCATAGATGTGAAATAGCTGGGTCAGTTCTGGGCGCTAGAATTTATTATGAACTTTTAGAAATAAACCATTTAGCCATTATTATTTGTTATATAAAAGTGAAATAAAAATTCAATGTCAACATAATATAAAGACACTGGAAAATTATATTTAAGAATATCATATAATATTGTGAAAATATGATAGCAAGATCATATAATCAATCGGTATGTTTTTCATCTTGTTAGATGCAATACTGCATTTACTATTAAAAGAGTGCATCTTCATTGGATTGGAAGAAATGAATAATAAAAAAAAGAAAATCGTTTATGACGAATTTAAGTATGATTTTTTGAAGAAAAAAAAAACAATCGGCATTATCTCAGTGATATTAAAGAGATTTAATATTGATAACTATACATTGCTGAGAACAGAATACAATGGAGAGTTAAAAGTAGGAAAGACATTGGAAGTTTCTTAAAAAAAAAAACTATAAAAATTAAAAAAAGACTGTATAAAAGTTCCCTCTACCCCCCCAATCCAACTTGTTAGAACAGTCGTATTACTAATATAAGCCTATACCAAATCAACACTGGTTCAGCTATTAATTATGAAAAGAAAACTAAAATGTATTTAATATATTATAAAAATCAATAAATGATAGCTTAAAATAGGATTCAGTTTAAACATGTGTAGACTACACATCTCATTAAATAGCATACATTCCCATAGATTTTTCAAACATCCCAAATTCACTACATTTTTATTTCATAAAAAACATGTATATATTTTCTCTGCATAATTCTGGGATTGTGAAATTTGAAAATACGTTAGATACTAACAATATATAAACAGAAATGAACTCACACAAACATATATACTGAGGCAGAATCATTACTGAAGAAGATTAATAACACTTTCATAGTCAAACATAGATATAAAGCTTAAATATGTAAAATAAAAATATTTAAAAAGTTGTGCTAAATTTTTTTTATTTGCTAATTACTTTAGTTATAATTAAATATTGAACAACAGGATATTTTAATAATTTTAGTTTTAAATTTGAAAAAAACGTGTTTTTCCTAACTAACTGTGAAGTAATTAACATGTTAATAATAAAAAAAAAGTATTACAATTGAAAGTAGGGCAAAATAACTAAAACATGTTTATTTAGTTATAGTAAAAAAATTCTATTTCAGTTTTTTCTTTATAAAAACTTGTTTACTATGAATCACATAAAATATACATAATACTGTATATGCTTTCTAAGCATATATTATGTTGCTATCAAGAGTTTATATATTGATCACACTCCTTTCCCTATTACATTCAAATACTAATCATAGAATATGGTTGAAACAGATTGAATTATTTTTATTGTTTTATAATGTATATTTTATATAATTCATAATAAACAAGTTTCAGTAAAGAAAAAAAAATGAAACAATTTTTTTTAATATATACAATTATTGAATGTTTTAAAAAACAGAAAAGGTAAGAATTATAATTATTTTTGTGTATTTATATATTGGACTATTTCTTTCATCTAATATTAAATGTTGATATTTAAATTTTCCAATTATGTTCAACTGTCACTAATAGCACACAGATTAGTATATACACAATGTTTTGACTAGTGACAGTACTAGCATGGAAATCGAAACTGGACTCAGATTCTTGAAAGTTGAATTTTAAGATAATGCTCTAACTAAATGATCCACCCTGCCAAAGAAAAGTCAGTAAAAAAGAAAAAAACAATTATTGGTATTGTAGTGTATCCACACATACTAAAAATAACAGACAAATTAAGGAAAATCTGCAATCACTATAATATAAGAACCACTTTCCGGAGCCATACCACATAACTTGAAATGCTGAAAAGCAAAAACTGCATCTTTGAAATTACCACGTGAATGTGGAAGAATGTTTATTGGTGAGACCAGTCGCACCATTGAAAAGTGATTGCAAGAGCACAAACTGATGATTGGATGAAAGAAAACAGATATGTCTAAGGTTCCTGACCATGTATGTACCAAAGAAGATGGTTAGAGAGAAAAAGATACAAAGAAGAAAATTCAAAAAAGCTGTTCAAATGACAATGGTGAATAACTCCATAAGTCAACCTAGTGTGACTATACATAATGTATGGAAACCACTATGCAACTTTGTTCTTCGAAAAAAATGGAGAAATTTGGAGGAACCTCATAAATAATTATATGAAATTTCTATTGACTGTTGCATTTGGCAAGATAGCTCAGTTGATTAGAGCATTACCTTAAAACTCAATAATCAAGAATCTAAAAGATACAGTATTATCACTGGACAGGCCAGCAACACTGAAGAAGAGAGGAGAATAATACCTCTCAAAACATTGTGCATATACTAACCTGTTGGATGTGCTATTACTAACAGTTGAATGTTATTGAAAAATTTAAATATAAAGTTTAATTTCTCTAAAGACATTCAATACTTATTATTAGATGATGGAAATAGTTCAATATATAAATACAACTAAAATACTATCATCACAAACCTTCAAAAGAACAATAATTATTTTTATTGATAATATTTATTTCAAAATTTTATTTATTTAAAAAAAAATTTCTGTAAAAGTTTACAATGGCAGATAGTCAGTAGACACATTGGGCTTAAGCTCGAGATTCAAAGACAAGATAAACTGCAATAAAAGATGAGAAATTGTAGGAAAAGGGCACAAAATGAAAACAGCACCAATAAATCTCCAAATATTTGTCAATTAACTCTAATTACAAGAATAACTGCTACTTTCATGAAGCTATATTTCTGCGTGTTTACAGCACTGAGTTTACAATATAACTGCTTTCTTCTAAATTACCCCTGATCATCAAATTTATACTAGTTTTTATGTATATTTAAGCTATGGGGGGATCATTAGGTAACTTTTATGTCTAAAGAAAATTATTAAAAAATCAACTAACAATAAAGATCTGCAATTTATTTAAAAAATTCAGATTGATTTTGTTGTTTTGAAAAATACAAAAAAAGAATTTTATCCTAGGCTTATATCTAATATAATTAATTGTAAAGCTTATCATCTAACTGACCTACTCATTTATCTATTTATTATATGCTAAATTTTTTTTTTACTCATTCATCTATTCATGTTTTTAAAATTGCAATTGGCAAATATATTCATAATTAGTCTTATAACACTAGAAATCATAAATCAAATTGTTCTGGGCTTTAATTATTTTATTATTATTACTATTATTAAATTTTAATATTTGGATGATCACAGTAATTTTATGTTTCATGTGAACCGAATTCTCGGATATAGTAATAAACAGATGTAGGTTTATGATTGATAATACATATCTATAGACTGAGATAAAAAAAAAACAGTAACTATGAGAGAATTAATATTATTCTTAAATTAGGACTGTTTTCTGGGTTAAAATACAATTTAGAGTAAACAAAGAATTCTCTTCAATAGCTAAAATACAATTTTGCACTTTAATGCGTTTAACATAATCATTTACCAATAGCAAATAAACAAATTAAAATTATAAAAAGATACAAAGTGATAATATTGATGACACTAAGTATCAAAAAATTATAACTAAAAAATAAAAAAAAATCTCTATATAAAACTCAACAAGAATTTGCAATGCAAATCTTAAACTTAATAATATTTATTAGATTGAATCACACATTAGTTTTATCTGTATTATAAATAGTTTATTAATATTCTTCATTTCAAAGTTTACAATGAGTAATTTTAATTATCTATATTTTCATTATCCAATTAGCTAATTAACAGAAAGAAAAAAAAAAAATCTAAACTTAAAGCAGCAGGACACTGTTTCAATTATTAATTACAATAATTGCTTAATTATAAGAATGTCTATGTATGCAACAATTGGAAATATATATGCATTCAACAACATTTGCTATTAACTTTGTGATACCAACTTTTAAGTCTGGAAAGTAATATTTGGTTATGGTTTATATGTAAATGTTGAAGAAGTATTTTTTTTTTTCACAAATCCTAATGAAAGATAATTGGTTTGTGCCAGAGCGCCTAATACCTTATTCACATAAAAAAATAAAAATCAATAATTTTAAATGAGTTGTAATATTAATGAAAATACTTCATATTGATACATAAATGACATTTTGAATCTTAGGATTATCAAAATTGCTCATCTTTTAAAGAGAAATATTTTAAATGTAATATATATACACATACACAACAGCCTTCAACTCAGATAAGTATTCCATTCTCTAACAATTTTGTTTATAATGAATTTTACTTAAATCTCTCTCAAATATATATATATTGAAGAATACGAAAATATTTTTTTTTTAACAAATAAAAAGAAGCCCTATAATATCATAAGAAATGTTCATAAAGCATAGAAGATATGCAAGAATTAACAAGTTTGTTAACTTGTACATCATATTTTTTGCAGCATTATATGCACTAAAAGTTGTTTACATAAGCAGCAGATTTTCATAAATCTGATTTACCAAGGTTAAAGACTGTCTGTAGCGATACATATGTTTTAAAATAATATATTTACAAACCTGAGAAGCTGCTTTATTAATTATGCTAGGACTTCTACAGAGAAGCCGAGCATCTCTTATGCCTGTATTGCTAGGGGTTCTGCACAAAAGCCGAGCATCCCTAACACCTGTGTTACTTAAAATAGACTGCAAAGCATGCTCATCAACTTCAAATTCTACATCTGCAACAAAAAAAAAAAAAAAACAGAAAATGTAATTTTACATTTGAAATAAAAAAAAAAAAAAAAGTTTTAATGCAAGATTCAGATGTCAACGAATAAATTTATCATTTTACCTTTCTGACTTTCCATTTTAGAAACTTTTTTTGATTGGGGCGATTTTAAAAATTCTTTATGAACAACTGGTACAGTTGACAAATACTCTCTTGTAGGACCATCTTTAGAACAATTGCTAATAAAAGAAAAAAAAATCATTTAAATATATATATAAATTATATCCCCTATCTCCATTTAAAAATTACTCTACTTCTTAATTTCTGAACATTAAAAAAATACTAGTTATTTAGGGGTACTTTTTAAAATTTAATAAAGCATTTAAAATTCATGTCTTGGCTAGACATTTCATGTTATTTTGTTTTCAAATCCTTCATTTTAACTTTTCATCTTATCAGTTATTTCTTTTTGCCTGCAATTTCAACAATCAAACATGAATCTTAAAAAATATTGATTGTAAATATATTAAAAAGTTAATTTCTGTCTTCACTAGCCCACCAGTTGAGATCTCGGAAAATGGGGGGTTATTTTATTAATTTTTCAATGTGAATGTTTACAGCTTATTACTTTTGCTTTTGTTTCACTTAGCAGTTCACAATTTTATTGGCTCTGATAGTTTATCAAATTTAATTATAGATTTCTTTTAAATTCATCAAATGTCTTTAATATTATGTATAGAAAAATTTGCAAGTTACATCAGTTAAAAATAGGGGGAGATGATGGCGACTTACAATATGTAATAAATTGATAAATAAACTTATGTGACAATGGTTCTTTTGTCAAGAAAATTGGATGGAAATACTTAATTTATTAAAATAGTTTTTTAGATAATTGCCAAATTACCTCCTTACTGATGCAATGTCAACTCTTTTAACTATGACCAGAAAGAGACATTCCAAAAAATTATTCAGCAATTTGTAATCAGCATATGAGCATAGAAGATTAAGAGGATAAATCCTGACAGAAAACTCAACAATTATTAAATCCTGACAGAAAACTCAACAATTCCTAAATGCAGTTGATGTGGGATTTCCTTGCAACTCTATATTATTTCAAATCTTTTGGCCATATTTTTCTTTAACAACAAATAAATTAGATCAGAAGGTAAACTGTGCAACGTGGCAAAAATACTATACCTATGTTAGTGGATCAGGTGGAATGAGAAATCATGTTGATATGAATGAAGACACACACACACTCCTGGTCAAAAGCAACAGAATGTAATCTTTTCTTGTAGTAGCATATTAATGTTATTCATAGAGTAATAGATTATAAGTTCTCACAAAGAAGGAAATGATGAACTGCTTTCAATGGCAGAAACAGATTTTTAGATCTAATTAACTATTCCATTTCAAATCAAGCTGAGCAAGCTAATAAGGTGCTAAACCTCCATGGTCTATTTAGAGTATGAAATCAAGTTAAGATTTTAATAGATATAAATTTAGTACACAGATTTTTTTTTATTTACTTTCAGTATGCAAAATATAATGATATGCTAATTTTAACAAAACTAATTCAATAAAATGCTCTGTTTAGTTCAATACATTAGTACAGTGGTAAACATCAGCTGAATGTACATGAATTGCAGATCATCTGTCATTTCTAGTTGTTATGTCTAATGACTCCTGAGCAACAAACCAATCCATTACTTTTTCAGTAGACAAAATTATCAGAAAAAATAGTTTTCATTGAAATAGAATGGACGCAGCTCTGTTGGATTTTGTTTCTCTTCATGGTTGGCAGATTCTGGGTCAATCAAGAGTCACTTCTTTTTTTAGCAGGCATAGCAAAATTTATTACATAAAAAAAGCTTTATCAAGCAATATAAAATCTCTAATTTCATATCTCTATAAGCTTCAGAACATATTCTAAAAAATAATTTCAATATTGAAAAAAGTTTTTAAAATCTGAAATGTTTTAAAATTTGCAATGGAATTGACTAAAGGACAACTAACATGACAGAATTTATTGGTGTTCCCAGAACAGTATTTGCACTATTGCCACTTTTGATTGCAAAAACATTTTTATTTTGATGGCCACTACAGATAAAGTCCATGAAGATTTTACACTTGCTAGAAGACACCTGTATTCTGCAAACCAGAAAGCAGCTCGCACTGATGCTGTCAGCAAAGATTATGTATCATCAAAGTTGTTAGAATAAAAGCAAGTTTGATATTATTCATAGCTGTATTCTAAGGAAAAATACTGAAATTGTAAACTATTCAGATACATATACAATTAATAACATCTAATCAAGGGTGATTACTGTGCTATTTAGGAAAGACTTGACGCAATACAATATTTCTTATCTTTTATGTTTTTTTACCTTATTGTTTTTAGTCTCTCAAACTATCAATCTTTCTATTGCATGAACTTTAATAATGAAATTGTGTGTTTATGACATAGCAATTCTGCTCCAATTTTCTTGTTTTTGTGAAAACCTTGGACAAAGAATGATTTAATTGTTGAGGAATGCTTAGATGAGAATTTGCATAAAACAATACAATCAATAAGATGCTATATTAATTCTAAAAAATGATAGGATATTTAAAAATTCCCTTGCCTACCATAAAAGTAAATACCAATATAGCATTATTTCTATAAAACATAATTTCAGAAATTTGGACTTTAAACAGGAACAAATTATAGTTGGCCAATTAGCAGGAGCATCGGTGATAATAAGTATTGAATTTCTAGCTGTTTCAAGATTATCACCCTTAAAGACAAAGAGCAAATATATTAAATACACATATGTACGTGGTCAGAATTCAATGGTTACTGAGACTTCCAGATGTTTCAAAGAAATAAAGCCAAAATTACCATGGAACAAAATCAACACATATATGAAGACTATGACCAGAACAAATCATTGTGAGATTCACTGTTTGCAGCAAAATTTCACTTCAAATTTAATGACTTTTGATGTGAATACTATAATATGAAAGCTGTGATATTTATAAGCTAAAGAACTGAATAATAGTCAACTGGAAATAAATCATATGGTTGGACAAATTATTTACATTTCTTCCAACCATTCTTTTGATGATTTTCAAATGAAGCCGGATTGTGTTTATCTATAAAACATGGTGATAAAATTGTAACAATTTGTAGTTATATTACTAATCATTCTATCATAGATACATCATGATTAGAGACAATTCAATCTTTAAAGAGGCAAGTAATTCCAAGATGAAAACAATCATCATTTAAGATGATAAAGCTATCTTTGCATAAATTATTAAATCAAATAGATACATTCACTTGAGAAGAAGTGTCACACATTTTTGGTAGTGTCTCCATGACAATATGAAATGGCTACAAGCAGTATCATATATCATCATAAATTTTTAAAGCCTTAACTTCATAATATTTCTTAAACAGAATAAGTATCCATCTCATTATCTTCCTAGGGTATGTCTCTATTTTGCAAAACTTAAATTAGTTTGAATTTAGCTTGCATAGTATAAATTCAATGCCAGACTCTCTTTCTGTTTTAGTTAATATCTCATATTATTTATGATCTAAACAGCTGTAAATTTTCATTTTTTATAAATAACTATTTTTTTTTACTTTTTAAGACAAATATTATAAAACTTCTTATACAAATCTAATTAAACAAAAATAATTTTTATTTTTCCATTATTGTAATTTTATGATTATATATTTTTGATCTTTTTATATCAATACTTTAATATTTATTCTCAATAGTATATATACTCTTTTCATACAATTATATAATTCTAACAAACATGTAATGTTCAAGTTAATCTAAAATGGTAAAAATGTACTGAGCCAGCTTTTGACAGATCACTACCAGAATCAGTGCTAAATAGGAAAGTGCAGTTGGGAATATTGGACCATGTTAATGTAAAGGCATATTTCTAATTGCGTATTCCTATTCAGCACTCTTATTCTGCTGTGACCTGCCGAAAGTTGACTCAATGCATTTAAAACTTTCTTATAGCTTGGTTTACATTTTCAGATTAACTTGAACATTACAAATTCATTATTTATTATAAATAATACTTACAATAAAAATAATTCAAATTTGAAACAAAATTTATATAAAACAAATACTTTTCTTAGGATCAATATAAAATACCACTAGCTTTCTGTATATTTATATAATGCATTGCTGTCGTTATGGATTAAATATCTCTTTAAAAAAATAAAGGTTGATATCTTCTAGAGGCATCTCTCAAAAAACTTAAGATTGTTTCTATAAAGAATAGTTTGATATTCCTCTATTCTCTGTTCACATATTGACAATTTCGGTGTACATTCGAAGCAAGCAGTTCTTAAAGCAAATGGTAATCTTATAAATAATCCCATTACTTTATCCAATCCCTGTACTTTTCAAAAAATGTATTAAAAAAGATAATATCTAAGAAATATTTCTTAACCATAATTTTAATGCAAATTATAAGAAATAAAAAATCAATAAGTAAAGAATTTCATATACAAAAAAAAATTCAGTCTGCACACAAACGAGTAGATATCTATATGGGGATAAATAATGTAGAAATGCGGAAGTTACAGCATGTAAGGAAATTCTTTTAGAAATAAAATTAATAATGCAAGTTCAGAAATACAGTAACCATGACAAAGATTTAGTAATGCAAACACTATTAAAACAGGCAGCAAAACTCTCCCTATAATAGTGCCACTCAGTGCAAGCCAGAGTAATCAATAAATGCCATAAGGCTTGTGCATAAAATCCCTATCTAGTGCCTACTAATCCAATATCCCAAGACTAGTTTCTGGCTTGTGGCTTTCTCAGCGAGGAGCCTTCGATCTGAGAGCACTGCACCCAGATCTTAGAATCTAATGCAGCCCTCCAGCAGCTACCTTTTATTTCTACTTAACTACAAAACTATGAGAATAAAATTTGAAAACACAATAATATTTTCAATCTAAGCCTATTAGCTTATATAGTCACATAGGTCTGAACTCAATTCAGTACCCATACATTTTGGTGTCTTTGGTTCTTTAATAACTAAAGCCACCACTATCCTACTAGGCAGGATTGGTATTAAACCACCAAACATCACATGATCACCATTTCTTATGCTTGCTCATAACTGAGTGGCACTACTGTATGAAGAGTTTTGCCTGTTTAATAACAGTTATGAGCAAGCATAAGAAATGGTAATCATATGATGTTTGGTGGTTTAATGCAAACACTATTAGAAAATAGGGTAGTGTTGATGGGTAAATCACTTGACTAATTAAAATGCCCAAATTTGTAAAGCCTGATATGCAAAAAAAAAGCAGGAAAATATATTGCAGTGAATAGAAAACAATATTCTATGAATAGGTCTAATCGGAACTTCGAATAAGATGATTTGTATGATAATGAAATACAGTAAACCCCACACATTAACTAAAAAATTTCGATATTAATTTTGAAACTGAAAGTGCAGATAACAAATTTAAAGAAAATGGAATCATTTGTATTGCCATTATTCAATGTTTTCATATTGGAGTGAGAATATAGATGTCATTGTTTCACATTGCAGATTAAATGTTAGAAGTAGCAGTGAGTCTGAAAGTTTGTGATAATGATATTGCAGATGAAGTTACATATATACTAAATAAAATATGTTTGGGAAAAGACAAAAATATTGGACAAAGAGGATAAAGGAAAAAGAAGAAAAATTTTAAAAATTGCTCATATGATAATGACAAACAAGCCCATTAATCAACCTAGTGTGATAATTCATAATTTTTGGAAATATCTCATTAATCTTGCCCTTAAAAAAAAAAAAAAGCAGGATAATTCTCATAGATAAGTATATAAATTTTTGATAACTGTTGCCTTTGACAGAATAATCTCATTGGTTAGAATATTGCCTTAAATTCAATATTTACAAATTTAAAGATTCCAGTTCCATTCCAATGCTAATATCATTACTAATCAGGCCAGCAATATCCGAGGAGAATAATACCACTCTAAACATTATGATCATGTTATATACTAATCCATGTGATATTTGTAGCAATTGAATGTATTTGTAAAGTTTGAATTTTCCTAAAACCATTTAATAATAAATATTAGCTGATGAAAATAATCCAATATATAATTAAAATATATATATATATATTGATTTACAGTTTAGTATGCAAAAATTTTAAGAGACTAATTTATTCATTATTGTAAAACAATAAAATCAACTATTTTCTCAAAATATGCTTCTTTTATATATATATATGGGTTTGTTTTTTTCAAAATATGTTTCTTTTATATATATGGGTTTTTTTGTTGTTGTTGTTAACTTTTTTTGAACTTTTGCATCAACTGTCAATATACTGTTGCAAAACTATGATTTAACAAACGGAACTTCTTTTCTAGTAAATTTATCATGATGAAATCTGATGTCATCTACTGTTAAACTGTTTATTTCATTTTTATCAATGAAGTTCATTAAACTGATTTAAATAACTGGAGAATTAAAACATTTGTTGATTCCATATATAATATGTAAAATCCTAAAAATCATTTGAATTAATTACATATTTGAATGGTGTGTAATTATGAGCGTATTTGTATATATAACCCACACACACTTTTCATCAGCTCTAAAGTAAAAGTCGTTTTTTTTTTAAAGTTAATTAAAAGTTTCTAACCAAAGTTAAAACATTTTAATCGTTATTATTCTTTTATATAAACTTAAGTGTTGCATTATATTTTCAAGTAAAATATGCTTGGCTGAAGTGCATTCACACTACTCTTGAGGTTATCACTGATTTATAATTCAAAAATACAATAAACAGCAATAGAAAATGATGTGAACGATTTAATTTTAAGTTTTTATAATTGTAATCGGTTGATAAAATTCTCCACTCCATACGATGAAACCACATTTTCACATTCATGTCAGTATATATTATCCGTTTTTTTTATTTGGTGCTGCTACTTTTCTGTGCACAGAAAATGGGAAGATATGGAAGTTGTGCTGAAGATGTGAGCATGGGTGGGTAAAGAGATGGAGATTAAATTTAGTGAAGAAAAACCAAAAGTAATGATGATAAATGCTGGGGGAAAAGAAGAGGAAGATTTTTTTATTGGGAGATATAAAGTTAAATGTGGTAAATATGTATAACTATTTGGGAATCATGTTATCAAAGAAATTGCTTGGATGAATGGGAGAAAAAATTGATAAATGAAGTAAAGAAAAGGGACTGATAAAAAAATTAAATGTTTTCAATATGATGTAGCAAGAATTTTATGGAAGGGAATGGCAGTAGCAATGTTAATTTGTGTTAACTTACGGTAACAATGCATTATATGTTAATAAAGGGGTGTTAGGTAGAAAGACATGCATTAGATGCAAAGATGTGGATAGCAAAGGAGACAATTCAAGGAGAAATGGGATAGCAAAATTTTTATATGAAAGATGAAAAAAAAAAAAAAGTAAAATGTTGGGTAGATTGCAATTTATGGATAATAAGAGAATAGCTAAAATATTATTTAATTGGATTATGAGTAAATGACAGGCAACAAGATGGGTGAGAAAGGTGGTATGGTATACAGAAAATTTGAATAAAAACTTTATGTCAGTATACTTGTACAAAAGATGGGATGATTGTGTTAGGAGACTTGTGTATTATAATGGCAAAGAATGGGATAGAAGAATAAATGCATTAATAAAAAAAGGCAGTTGGAGAGATGCAGAACTAATATGGAGAGTAAAAGAGTTTACAGATATGTAGAAGTAAACAGAATATTGGATATGAGTTAATTTATGATAATAGCAAGGAAAATAATTTACTGTTTAAGGCTCGAACAGGATCATTAACAATAAGAAAATATACATATAAATGGAGGAATGTCGGTGATTTAATTTGCAAAGTTATGTAAAGAAGGCATGTAAAATATTAGACATCTGTTAATTGAACATAAATGCTTACAAACAGAAAGGATACAAATAATGAAGTTGTGGCAGAATAAATATAAACAAAGTGATTATACAGAGAATGGGTTTTTAATTTTTATGCTGGGTTTGGAAAAAAGATAAGGGGGATCTAGAAATAAAGGCCATAGAGAGTACAAAGACAGTGTGGAAATAGGATGGAGCAGAATAAAGGAAAACCTTAGGTTGGGGGATAAAAAGTGAAAGTAAGGTGGCTAACAGGTTTTTCTGAGCATAATGGCTAAGAGATTCCTGATTTCAATAACATCACAAGTTAAAATTGAGTATATAAATATATAAAATAGTAGAAGACAAGCAATATGAATTAAAAGACAAAAATAAAAAACTTAAAGTTATAGTGCAGACACATTCAAGAGAAAGTGAAGAACCTGGACTGGGAGACTATTACTTAAGTAAGTAAATTGGGGAGAGAGTATATGATGTAAGTCAAGAAAATTTTAAGCACTGTAAAGTTAGGAATGAATAATGGCAATGATGTATATGACTACTGAAGATGACCAAATTGTAATGGCATGAAAATCATAAAATTTATGAATATTTAATTATGGATATACATTGTTTTTAAGAAAAGAAAAAAAAAAGATTGTTGAATTATGAAAGGGCATATATAGATGAAATTGATGACAATAACAAGACTAACCACTAAATATCACATGATCACTATTTCTTATACTAACACATTACTGTTATTAAAACAGGCAAAGTTAGTAAAACAGACCCATATGACTATATAAGCTATTGAGCTTAGATTGAAAATATTATTGTATTTTCAATTTTATTCTCAGTTTTGTAGCTAAATAAAAATAAAAGGTGGCTGCTGGAGGGTTGCATTAGATCCTAAGATCTAGGTCAGGGGTCCTCAACCTTTCTGCACTTAAAGAACACATTCTATAATACCGGCCAGGTGGCAGGCCCCATTGATTTTTTCAATGTAAATTTATAGTTGGATATTGTTAATAATACACATAATGTACAAAAAAATATTTATTTCAAAAATAAAATTTTAACATATAATTAACATTTATATTTTTACACTGTAAAAGTATATGCCCTACAATTTGATTACAATATAATACAATAATTTATAAGAAATTTTAAAAATTAAATTTATTTGTATCAGATAAATAATTTTTTAATGTGTTCAGATAGTGGCGGATGCATCTAAAATGGTCTGTGGGCACCATGGTGGCCGCGGGCATAGGGTTGGGGACCCCTGAGTGCTCTCAGATTCAAAGTTCCTCACTGACGAAGGCCACAAGCCAGAAACTAGTCTGGGGATATTGGATGAGTAGGCACTAGATAGGGATTTTATGCACAAGCCTTCTGGCATCCATTGATTATTCTGGTTGGCAGCGAGTGGCACTACTGTAGGGAGAGTTTTGCCTGTTTTAATAATAGTAACGTGCTAACATAAGAAATAGTGATCATGTGATGTTTAGTGGTTTAACACCAATCCTGCCTAATAGGATAATAGTGGCTATGGGTACTGAACTGAGTTCAGACCCATATGACTATATAAGCTATTGAGCTTAGATTGAAAATACAGTGTTTTCAATTTTATTCTCATAGTTTTGTAGTTAAGTAGAGATAAAAGGTGGAGGGTTGCATTAGATTCTAAGATCTAGGTGCAGTGCTCTCAGATCCAAAGCTCCTCACTGACGAAGGCCACAAGCCAGAAACTAGTCTGGAGATATTGGATGAGTAGACACTAGATAGGGATTTTATGCACAAGCCTTCTGGCATCCATTTATTACTCTGGTTGGCACTGAGTGGCACTACTGTATGGAGAGTTTTGCCTGTTTTAAGAATAACCAATTGTTAAATCTTCTAAGAGGGTAAATGTGAATATTAGAAAAATAATTTGGTTTATAAGATGAATTATGTATTATTGGATAAAGATGGAATAAATCAAACACATGCAATGAATGTTTTTGATAAAAAGGAACTTATGTAATAAAGATCACATTTTTTTATAATAGAGTTAAGTAGTAATGTGATGGAGGGTAATACTAAATATAACAAAAATAGAGCAAGATATAAATAAAAAATTAAAAATTATTTAGACAAATGTCAAATACTTTGGAAATGTAAAAACATTTTATTGTTGTGTTTATAAAGATTGGCGTTATGAGGGAGAAAAATGGCAAAAGATTAAACGAAATAAAAAATGTAGAATTACAAAAAAACTAAAAGGAAAGAGCACATAAAGAATATATATACACTATTAATACATAACAAAAGTGAAAGTGATACTAAGATTCAATGGAAAATTATTAAAATAAAAGCTGGATAAGTTGAATAATTATATACTGAAAATATAATTAAATAATAAATTTGAGAATGACATATGAAAAAAGAAAAAAATTAAAAATATAACAAAGATAAAATGAATTACTGAACAGTAGAAAAAGAGAATGTAGCTATAGAGAAAAGATATACTGATGTCTTTAAATGGTGATATAACAAATAGGGAAAAACCAATAGATATGTAGAAGAATGAGATAATAATGGGAAAAATATATAATAAACAAAATACTAAATCTACAGAGAGTGAAATGACCGGAGCACTTAAAAATAAAAAGGAAAGACATTTGTATAGATGGGCAACAGAGAATGATAATAAATTTGGAAATTAAGATGAAATCAAATTTATTTATATGTTTTAATACTTTAGTACAAAGGACAGAAGCTTCAGATAATACAAGAATGAAACTGTTATTTAAGAGAAAAATACAAATTATGTAGGATTAGTTATAAATCAATTACTGTAAAATTGATGATCTATAAACTATTTGTTTATATAATTTTTAGAAAATGATTAAATGGATGGAGGAAAATAACATAATGAGAAAGATAGTGAAATTTCAGACCTGACTGAGATGCATATGAATGGATAGAAATTTAGGCAAACCCTTTTATATTACTTTAATAGACAAAGAAAAGGCTTATGATAAATGAATAACAGTAGATTGTGGATAAGATTGTTAAATTTTGGGTATTGATGGAACCTTAGTGAACCTGATTAGAAAATAACATGAAAGTAATTATTTAAATGCAAGTATGTTGTCTATACTAAACTTAAATGTAATTAGAAGAAATTTAAACTCAGACTTTCAAGCTCCTTACAGCTATCCAATCCATCTTATAAAACCAGTTGCATAAAATGGAGTGGACAGCTATAGGGAGCTTGAAAGTCTGAGTTCAAATCCCTTCTAATTACAGAAAATAATTATTATACTTATCAATTAGAAAATATGGGGCAAGGTATCCTATATCACATTTTATTTCTATTGTATTTTTAAAAACTGAAATTGGCAATAGATGTAAAAATATCATTTATTGAATATATTTATAACTGGGTCTTTGGTGGAGTTTGCTGATATTTTTGGATGCAGAAAGTAGGAAAGACATGGAAATACTTTTGAAGATGTGTTCAAATGTGGGTAAACAATGGGAATTATTTATTGAAGAAGTCAAAAATAAAGATTGGAGAGAGGAATGATTCTTTTAGGAGTTATAAATATGAATGAGATAAATAGATACAATTATTTGGGAATTATTTTGAGTAACCAAAAACATTATTTAGGTGATTCGGAGAGGGATAAATAATAGAAGCAAAAAAAGAGGAGGGGGCGAGGAGCAATTGATTTAAAAAAAAAAAAAAATTAATGATGCAGCAAAAATTACTTAGAATTACAGTAACAAATTTATGGGAATGATGATGTATTGTGTGTTAATAAAAGAATGTTAGATATTCTAAAAAGGATTTAAAAAGAAATAGTAAGACATGATTTGGATGCAGATATGTAGATAGCAATTGAAGCTCTTCCAAGATGGGATGGTCTGGTTTTTACACAAGGGTTGCAAAAAAACAAGTTCCGATATAGTAGATTACAATTTATAGATAGTAATAGAAAAGCCACAATAGTTTATAACTGAATTTTAAGTACAGGACAAGTAATATCACTAAAATATTGCACAAATTTTTTTTATCAGTTTACCAGTATAAAAGGTGGAATGAATGAGTTATGAAGATTGTTGATTGCTATACAAAAATTGGAACAGAATAGTTTCACTAACAAAAGGCATAAAGTTAGAGAGAGAGCAGGTACTGGGAATAAAGAGTCTAAATATGTAAAAAAATAAATTATCAGGAGTCAATTATTTTATGATAGAAGAAATTAGTTTAAACAGCAACAAGAAAATACATATATAAATGTAATAATTTGGATGATTTGTATACTGTGCAATGAAAATGTAGAAAATGCACTTATAAGTAGAAACAATAATAGCAAAATATAGATTAAATGATTATATAGAAAGCAAGTTTTTTGATTTTATATTGAGATTAAAAAATGATAAGCTAAAGCTAGTAAATGAATAAAGACAATGTTTTAAATGGGATAGTATGTATACAGATTTGAGATTTAAATATTATGTAAGTTAGGAAACAAAAAAGGAATAATAAAATAGTTAACCTGCTTTCTTTTGACTTATTGGCTGAGACATTCACTTCAATTAAGAAGATTGTATCATGTTGCAGAAAAATATGTATAAAAAATAAAAATTTATATACAGAAATAGGAGACTAGTAGAAACAAATCATCTTACGATAAGAAATATAGTTGATTCTTTTGAACTCAAACAAGAACATCGGCAACAACAAAATAGTTGTAAATGAAATAACTTGAGGCATTTATTTTGTAAAGTGTGTAATGAAAATGTAGAAAATATTAGCTATTTATTATTATAGCATAAACATAATCAAAAGAATGCAAATAATGGATTTAAAAAAATAAAAAAAATAAAGATCACATGAATATACAAAAAGTACACTTTTGTTTTTATGATGTTAGATAATGATAAGAATGATTTTAAAACTAAAGGTAATGTTATGGGAATAGACAGAATATAAATAGACTTAAAAAAGTTTTAAAAACATATATGTTAAAGAATAATAATTAAAGAAATAAGACAGCTAACACAGATCTTTTTGCATTTACAAAGATTCTTGACCTGGATCAAGAAGAATTCATCATGTAACTTAATTATTACTCAATGCTTACTAAGTTGTGGAAAGAGATCACTGTTGTGGAAAGAGATCATTGTTATGTATGATAAAAAAGTTTCATTCATAACATGCAGAGAGATCTTTTCCCCAATATAAGAATCATCATCTTCATTCTTTTTACAATCTCATTCATAAAGTGCTACCTAAATTTTAACCCCACATGTCACAATACTAAAACAGTCTTTCTAAAAAAAATTAGACAATATTAAAAGGGGAGACCAGACACATGCATTAGCTAATATTTTTGCAGCTATTTGGAGTATGAACAACACAGTAACTAATCTGTTGTTTATACTTATAAATATACACTATATATTGATTCATGTTCAAATACAATCAATATTTGGTATATAATATCACCTATTTTGCTACTTTCCTACTCTTAGTTTCTTTTTTGCAACACTACACATAAATAATCCTTAATACCAATGTAATCTTATCATATATTTCATAAATATGTAAACAGTACACCAAATAAATTTAATTTAAAACTATTTTTATTGTATTTAAGATCCTAGGGGATCCTATGTAGCTTTACTTTTGATTTCTTAGTTTGAAGATGTGGCAGATTTAAAAATTTTCTATCTTTGTACAGAACTTAAGAATAGAGAAAGGTAAACCCATATTTAAAAAAATTAAATGTAAAGTGTACAATTAAAAAAACATATAAAAAAAGAATCAAAAAAAATATTCTGAAAAATTCATTTTATATATAGTTGAGTTTAAACATTAAAATACATAGCAATTTTTAAAAAAATAATTATATCTAATTAAGATTTTATAAGAGAAAAGATTATTTGACAAACAGTTTGTAAATTGATTCCAAAAAAAACAGTAAAGTAGCCTGTAATTAGCATTAAGTTAAAATAATTTTTCATCAACAAGAGAGGAAGCTCAAGTATCCTATGAACATATTTTTATCAGGCATCAGAAGGCTATATAAAGAATTAAGACTGTCATAATTCATTCTTATATTCTTTCGGACATTTATGCATTCATATTTCTGTAGAGCACATGAAACTGTAGTCTAACACAAAGCTCAAATTAGTGAAAAAGAGAAAAGTAAAAATATAAGTCACTACAGCTTGGTAACAACTATCCATATAAAGAAGTCATATAGCTACAAAATACTTTTCAATGCTAATTATATTCTAGTCATGATAGAAAACTTCTTTATGAAGATGGTTTTCATAAATATATGCTGAATGCATGCACATGTGCACTATTCATGCTTCCAAGATATTTCTCAATAGTGAAATGTTTCCATGCCATGCTACATAGTTTGTAGCCCAAAGATAATGATGATCATATAAAAGCAAGCTTATAAAAGTTAGTTTGCTGAAATAAACCAGTATAATGTTCAAAGAATCAAGAGATCTAAAATTTGAGAATAATTCCAAGTATGACTGAAAAAAAAAAGATTGTCATAAACAAATATTAAATGACTAGCATGTAAAAGACATCTATAATTTTGAAAAGGTACCTAGACAGTAAACTTATTCATTATTTTAAATCTGTAGTAAGATATTTTGTATTTATGCCGAAGCTGTGAACTACACTGTATCAATACATACAACTTCAGTTCTATGCTATCTAATAAAAAATATAAATAAATAAACAAAAATGTACATAAACAAACATTAAAATTTGAAAATTTAATACATTTTACAACACCAGCAGCAGTTTTTCTATCTTAGAGCCAATACACCAGCATGTTTTTTTTAGTAAAATTTTCTTCATTTACCTTGAATACACATACATTTCATTCTTCCTTTACTATCTTTTTTGAATTTGATGTGCATTATTCCATGTAATAAAATATTTTCTAAGCATAATGATAACAGTTTTTACAAAAACGTTATTAAAAAAAATAGAATATCACTCAGAGAACATTTAACTGCGATAAATATCTGATATTTCACTATTCTTTTTTTAAAAATAATAAAAAAATGATACAATAAGTTTTTCTTATTTTTATTATTTCAGTATAAGAATGAGTGAACATATATTCATAAAATACATGAAAATGTGTCCCCTTAATTTATCATTAATAACATTATTATTTTTTTAAAATTTTGTTTATACTACAATCTTAATTTATATATACATATTAGGCATATAAAAAAAGCATATTAAAAAATACTGTACAACTGCAGTTCATTAAAGAATATGCATTCTATTTGAATCAAAATATATGAACAAAATGTGAATTATTACATGCAATGTATGCAAGGATAGCTTGGAATAAAATATAGTAAACACTGGGATTCCACTGTATATAGATGTATTTAAGTTTAAACTATCTTTTTTTTTTCATATTATATATGTAAATATATAATATTTAAATACATTAATATTGTCTACCTAAACTTAATGTAATTATAAGGAACTTCAAATCAGACTTTCAAGCTTCCCACAACTATCCAATCCATCTTATACAACTAACACACATGACCACATACACCTGGGTCTCGTTTTACGAAATAGATAGGTTCCTCAGAAAACACGCGCAAACGAAATCGTGCAAAAATAGACGTATCTTACATTGAAAAAGAGGGGATGAGGTCGGTGATTTTTCAAAATTCGCGTAAAAGCAAAGCACCAACGTAAAATTACTTTAAAATTCGCGCAAAAAAAAAATAAGGAAATAAAATATGACTAATAAAAAATTTCAAATTTTAAAAAAAATGATACAAGACAAACTTTTTTTAACTATAATATTTAGTTTTATTCAAAATAATATATTTTTATGCATAATTTACAGTACAGTAATTAAAATTTTTTTATACACGTTTTAATTATTATCGCTATTTGCCCAAAAAGACGTTCGTTTGCAAACTAGTAAAAAATCAGATTCTCATGTGATGTGATGTATTTGGTTTCTCCTTAAACGAACTCAAGAATATCTTGGCAATTATTCTCACAAGAGGAAATACAACTAGCGCCAATTTCACTCTCATGTTGTGTTAATGGTTTTCTGTTGACGACAACGATGATTTTATTAATTGTTTATGAACTTAGACTTATGATAATAAAAAGACATTTATTCACCACTGCTAGAAAAAATTTAATTAAAACTAACAACTAAAAATTAAATTCTTATTTTTGTCTTTAATTTTCAATTCCGTTTAAAAATCAAATTTCGTTTTACATCATATTAATTTCAAGTCGCCCGTAAGTAATTTTTAAATTGTTAATTACAATTAAAAATCAGATTTTAATTGTGCCCACTGCTATTACTGACCTTTTAAAAATAAACTTGTGGACACTAAATGATTAATAATTGATTACGTTCTTTTTTAAAAAGCAAAAACAGAATGTGATTTAAAATGCAAAATTAACACACACAATGTTTGAACAAATTTACATTATAATTTAATGAGTGTATACATAAAATGTGGAAATCATGATTTTAATTTTATTATTGCATAAAATCTTACTATTATAAAGCACTGAAAATATTGAAATTACTAAGATGAAAGTCGAATTCCAATAATATGCTATTACTTTCAATATAACGTAAGTGCGCAAAATTTATTATTTTAAGTAATAACGCATTATCGGACTGCGACTTCCGGTGAAAGACGAATCGCGTAACTTCAAAATCGTGTTAAATAAGTCCACGTAAAAAGAGACCCAGGTGTACTTGTAAAAAAGATATATGTATTTCGTGCTGAACCAGCACTAATCAATTGGCCCAGATCACCAACTCCAACACATATATACAATCCCTGCTTAGTTTATATTAAGACAGCAAATCATTAAACTTTAATCTTCTTCACTCTCCAACTCTTCTCCCATCCATATCATTAAAAATCCAAAGATGAAATTCTCAAAGCTCTTGTTGATACCAATATTATTGTCATATCCCTGCTGAACTTAAGTCAATCTGACACCTCACACATAGGATCTTAATATGTCTATTTAATTATCCAAAAGATGGATAGGCAGAATATAGGCTGAATATGTAGTACTTAAATACATGTATATTCTCTATACTAAACAATGTAATTGTAAGGGACTTGAACCAGACTTTCAAACTCCCCACAGCTATCCAATCCATCTTATACAATTGATAAACATGACCACATACATGTGAAAAAGATAAATGATTTTCAATATATGTATTTCATGCTGAACCAGCACTCATCAATTGGTCTAAATCACCATCGCATATATATATAACCACTCCTCAGTTTATATTATCCTTCTCCATTCTTCAACTCTTTAGTCATCCTTATTAAAAATCCAAGAATGAAACTCTCAAAGCCCTTGTTGATACCAATATTACTGTTATACCGATGTTGACATTAAGTCAATCTGATCCCTCACATATAGGACTTTAATAGGTACATTTAATTATACAAAAGCGGAATGGGCAGAATACAGGATGAACGTGTAATATTTAAATACATGTATATTGTGTATACTAAATGTAATTATAAGGGATTTAAACTCAAACTATTGGCATTTGAGAATTTAATCCTTGGAGTTTCAATGATATGGATGGCTGAAGAGTTGGAGAGTGGAAAAGACTGAAGCTTATCCATTAAAGTTTAAAGATTTGCTATCTTAATATAAACTGAGCAGTGATTGTATATATATGTGGGAGATGGTGATCTGGACCAATTGATGAGTGCTGGTCCACACAAAATACATATATTGGAGATCATTTATCTTTTTCACATATAAGTGGTCATGTGTATCAGATGTATAAGATGGATTGGATAGCTGTGGGGAGTTTGAGAGTCAGAGTTCAAGTCCCTTATGTTTAGTGTAGAGATTATACATGTATTTAAGTACTACATATTCAGCCTATATTCTGACCATCCCTTTTTTGTATAATTAAATGGACATATTAAGGTCCTATGTGAGGAAATCAGATTGACTCAAGGTCAACATGGATATGATAATAATATTGGGATCAACAAGAACTTTGAGGATTTCATCCTTGCATTTTCAATGATATGGATAGCTGAAGAGTGGAGAATACTGAAGCTTGTCCATTAAAGTTTAAAGGTTTTCTATCTTAATATAAACTGAGCAATGATTGTATATATGTGGGAGATGGTGATCTGGGCCAGTTGATGAGTGTTGATTCAGCATGAAATGTATATATTGGAGATCATTTATCTTTTTCACGTGTATGTGGTCATGTGTATCAGTTGCATAAGATGGATTGCATAGCTGTGGGGAGTTTGAAAGACTGAGTTCAAATCCTTTATAATGTATATATATATATATTTGATTCATTTTATACTTAAATATTTGATACTAATATTAATATGTAAAAAATTGCATGTGTCAACAAAATTATGGCAGGTTAAATAGATTAATAAAAGCTAAATATTTGAACACCTTATATATATATTAAAAAACTTAGTCAACACTTTCCCAATATCAATAACAAACAATTTCAAATGGTTCCCTCTAGATGAAAAGAGCTATTTATACCTTTCTATTGTATCTGTTCATGGCTGTATCTGTGAGTATTTAAAACCATGAGTGTTTTTTTAATTAATCAAACCACTTTAATAGATTATTTTTTCTTATTTAAAATTAAATTTACTACAGTGCCCTTCTCATTTAAATCTGATCTGATTTTCTTCGTACTAAAATAATTTGTTTATGATCTTATGCTTGTTTAAGCTTTAAGCAGGAAAATGTCAGAATATTAATAACAAGGAAGAAATAAGGATATTATAACATTAGAATATACTTCATAATACTTAGTCTTCTATAATGGACATGGTATTACAGGAACCTATATTATATATCTTGGTTATAAAGAAAGCTACTAGATGACATGACACCCATAGATGGTTGTCTATTGATGATAATCAGAAAATATAATCCATATTTAAAAATTTTTCCATATAATTTTTACAAGGTGAGAAAACATGTTTTGATCATCATCATTCTAATCATTAATTGAGAACCCTAGTTTAAAATCACTATGTTACATAAAACATTTAATAACTTCAGGTTAATAATTACACAGAGTAGTATTATTCTTGAATATTGAATTTTAAGGCCTTAAAATTTTAATTGCATTAAAATTTGACATTCAAAAATTCCTATCCTAATATTGTCACTAATCATGTCAGCAATATCTGCAGAAGAGTGGAGAATAATACTACTGGAAATATTGTGATTACTAATCTGTGTGGTCTATTTTGTGCTTGAGGCTACAGCCTTAATAAATATTACTTACATAATCAATGTGCGTTTAAATAAATTTATAATTACAACTTTAAATTATCGTAATAGATTTCTAACTATAAAATCTTTCCATTGACTCGTTGTAAATCAAAAGATTTCAGGAGTATTAATGTGTAATAAGAAATGTGGACTTAATTAGCGAAATATTGAATAGATTCATGCTCTCAGCTCGAACTGCTTCAGCTTCACCTATTTAAATAAAAAGTAGGTTGAAGTAAAGAAGGGTTCCCCTCTTTTCTTCCAAAGAGTAAGCTTGTGATTTAAGACCTGTAGAGGTCCCTACTATTGCATTTTTATACGCATGTGCTTGAGGCTACAGCCTTAATAAATATTATTTACTAGTAACATAAATAGTCGTATTAATGTGTAGTTATAAATAAAAAATACATTTCCAGATACATCTTCACATTACCCATTTTTCTTTCCATTGCAATATATATAGAGTTAACTATAAAAATACACAAATATTAATATATAAGCATGAGTAGTAAATAAACATATATATATATGTCTTAAAAAAAAAAATTCTGATATATCATGCAGATGTATTATTATTACTTTTAATATGTAAATAAAATAATAACAGGTACCAATTAAGTCCTGATTCTAATATCTGCACAGGTAAAGTCATCTCAAACTGAATTCAAATTTAAAATATCTTGTAAACAACAACACACATTTTAAAAGATATAGTGATATGCATATTTGTTCCTAAAATAATTTTTCATATAAAAATTATAAATAAATACACAGATGAAAAGAGAAAACACTGAATATTAATGGAAATAAAAGTTTACAATCAGATTTGGAAAAATTCTGATTATTCAATCAGCAATAGTAACTACATTAAAAGAATCAGATTGACTTTTTGTTTCTTCAATGATGCAAATGGCCTTTCAACTATTTCACTTTTTTTTTCATGTGTCATAGCATTGGCCAGGGAAGGGAATCACTAACGCGGGACAACTGCTTGTAAGGCGGCTGTGCTGACCACTCAGCCACCAATGCTTGATAATTATTTCACTTTTTTTTTCGTGTGTCATAGCATTGGCCAGGGAAGGGAACCACTAACGCGGGACAACTGCTTGTAAGGCAGCTGTGCTGACCACTCAGCCACCTATGCTTGATAATTATTTCACTTTTGAAAAAATAGTTGCAAAATAATGCACTGGATTTGCTGCAATGTGTATCCTTAAGCATTTAAATTTAATTAATCTTAAAATCAAATTTGAATTCTGAAATGGTATAATTTAGAAAAAAAAAATGCTTAACAATTTTTCTAGTGCTCACTTTTTTTTTGGCAATTATTTAATAGCAAATGTAGAATAAAATTTAATGTTCTAACTTAAAAAAAAAAAAAGACAGCTAATTAGAAAAAAAAAAAAAATCAATTCTCTTAAAATCGTTGCACACAAGTTATAAGTATATAAAAAACCAGAAATATAAAATATCAATTGATAATGTTAAAGTGTACTATAATTTTAATATATATATATTATGATTTTTCTACATTTATAATAAAGAAATCTTCCATCTCCTTAGGAAAAATAATTTTTTAGTAATATATTTTTGATATCATTCTTATCTTTACTTTCATATATTTAAATGAAAATTGCTTACACACACACACACAAAAAAAAAAACAACCTCCAATTAGTAATTTATTTAAAGTAAAATATGAATTATTTAAATGTAAAAATAAATATTACTATGATATGAAGAAGTAAGTAAACATTGTGAGAAAAAAAGAAGCAAAAACCTTATTTCTTCTTTCTTTTCAACAGCAGTAAAAAGTTTGTCTGTGTTACTGTTGGAAGAACTAGTAGAAATATTTTCCTTATTGGCTGTAGTTTTAGTCCTTGACTTGCTAAATTGAAATTCCTGGCACTGAAAATAAAAGCAGAAACATTACATGGAAAATATTCATTTTTAATTACTTATGTATCTAGAACACACACTCACATGCAAACACACATTACCACTTTTTGCATATATATTTTATAATCCACAAATATATAATTTAATGCATAATGCATATTTTATCTATATACTCTTATAGATGTAATTAAAGGGAATTTGAACACAGACTTTCAAACATTTTATAATCAATAGTATATAATGTTATTTGATACTGGAATTTTCTAGAAATATAGAAGCTTTTGAAAATGTGTTTATCTTCAAGATTGAAATCCATTTTATGAAAAAAAAAAACAAAGAGAATAAAAAAGCTGCAATAATTACAGTGAAATACTAATTAAAAATAAATTCCACAGTAAAACTAATAATTTTCTAGAACTTTGCTAAGTAAGTTGCTTCCAGTCATGCATGAAACATTACAAAATAATCAGAGTAGTTTAGAAAATCAAAAAAGCGCTAAAACATTATTTGTTATGAGCAAATGCAGGAAAACTATTGAGCAAAAGTGTGATATTTATATAGCTTTAATTAATTTTCTCAAAACATTTGATGCAATTAATTAGAAAAACCTGTAAAATGTTTGAAAATAGCTGTTAGCCTATAAACATTAAAAAGCTAAAACTAAACTCGTCAATAAAATAATCAAATTTACACCAAATTCACAACTAATCCAAACTAATCAAAGAAAATAAACTAAAACATTACCAATGGTTTCACTGCCACAAGCAAAC
The DNA here is from genome assembly GCA_028023455.1 of Epiperipatus broadwayi. Classification (NCBI taxonomy): domain Eukaryota; kingdom Metazoa; phylum Onychophora; class Udeonychophora; order Euonychophora; family Peripatidae; genus Epiperipatus; species Epiperipatus broadwayi. The sequence goes on from JAQFVV010000058.1 coordinate 4,435,783, forward strand.
CTCTCAAGTGTAAACAATTAAAAGATAACAAATTTATATATACTATACATCCACAATTCCACTTACATCCCAAAACACCCTTAATGTTAAAAGAATTTAAATAAGTTAATTGATTCAGAATCATAAATTTTTAATAATAAAGATTCTTTAATTCCTATTTTTATTTCATTTCTTTCAAAAACAATCTTAGCCTCATTAAAACTATGTGTGGCTTGTATCTTTTTCATGGATATATAAAGCAGAATTGAGATATTTATTTCTAATACCACTTTTATATATCTTTATTCATTCATTTACGGTCAAACTACTCTGACTTATATAAACCTTCTTACAAAACAAGGGATAATATACACTATTCCAGGAATAGTCTTTCTATCAAAAATTTTATTTGTATGACTTAATAAATTATTTAAAGTAATATTCCAAGCAATTCCCTTATTTCAAACAAATGATTATTTTTAAGTACAATTCTATAAGAAGACAATTTAAAAGTCAAAGAAATAAAATCATTTTTCTTTATCCTTTACACTATTATAATTAAAATACTTTTAACAAATTATGTGTGATATCATGAAAGAATGCTGTGATGATTAATAGACAATCTGGAGAAAATAAGTGTACAAGTGATTTATTGTCCAGCTTTAATTCCTGCCAAGTGAATTTTTTGAATAACTTTTAGAAATTATTAAAATTTGGGAATTGCCCACTATCGAGGACAATGCAATCAACTATTTTCAAAAGATGATCATAGACTGGAATCTGTATAATTTGTGTGGCATGTTATCCTGAGAAAAATGCAAATTCGTACAAAAGTGACAATTTGCAAGCTGTCGGAATATGAACATTTTCTTATAAATCATAGCTTCACTTTTAATGCATTTTGCAGATCATAAAAAAAACTTCAATATGCCCCAGTAATTGTAAAAAACAATCTTTTTCTTTTCTTTTTATTGGAATAAATGTATATTGCTAGTTTGGTTGTTGCAACATCATTTCTCGCAAATAAAGTAAACACATGTTCATTAATTTCCAATAAATAAAGTTACAGGTAGCCAATTTGTATAAAATAAGCTTAGTTCTTGTCATTTTTGCAAATCCCATGCAGATTTTATTTTTACAAGATGCAAAGTTAGAAAGTTATCAATGGACTTATACATATATTTGAGTTATACTTTAAGAAGCTATATATTATGTATAAGGTATGCTTTTTCTTTATAATTTTTAAAATATTTATATTATATCATTTTTAAATGCCTATCATTTATCTTCTCTAGTACATGATAAACTTGAGAGTTTATGTCTTCAATTTCCTTTCTTTTATAATGTCACAGAAATTATATCTGAGAGAAATTATGTTTAAATAAAAATGTTGATTGAATTGATAAATGTTATTCAGTTTACTAAGTTAAAAATAACTTGATAGAAATAACATAGATTGTATTAAAGGTTTTCTTTTTATGTTAATAGATATCTAAAATCTTTTTTTTTTCTATTTGTTGTTTTTTTTTTTTTAACTTGGCCATTTTTTAGTACAAAACAAAATATAAATAAAACGTTATATTTTCAATGTTGTTTTTTTTTTTTTAATTGTTTATACAAAAGTAGTTTACAAATATGAATTACCACTTTATATTTGTAATTTTATATCTCTGGCTAAATATAGCCAACAGATTTAGAGATAAATTTTTGTTCCAGAACATGGGTATTAAAGAATTGTATATATTATTGGAATGTATGCCAATATAAATATTTTTAAAATTACAGACTGGTAATGTGAAATTGCTACAGTGAAAATAAATGTTTTTGTTTTCAAGTTAAAAAGTTATTTATTATTATTGTAGTTTATTAATTAAGCCAATAAACATCACATGATCACTATAAAATATTATTTTAGTTTATTAATTAGATTAAAAATTAATATCTGGAAATAGGAATCTATCAAAATATTCTTTTTTATAAATAAGATTCCTTGACTTTTCAAAGTTTCAGAACTAGTGTACTACAACTGGCTAAACTATGGTATAAAAGGAAGTGATACCACTAAAAGTGGAAAATCTAAGATTTTTTAAATAAAAAGTGATATTAAGCAGAAATGGTATAAACTTCAACTTTATTTTCCATTTTTATGACAGTAGTTTTTGAAATAGTTATATGGTAATTCTATGAACTAATTATCAATATACAATATAGGTTTAATGGCCATTTTTTAATTTTAATTAATTAAAAGTAACAGCAACTTCATTTTCTTAACTTCTAGATTGACAATATGTTAATGGCTATGCTATTCTTGCCAATTCAAGGTCAAAAAATAAAATGTTTTTAATGTTTTAAATGCAACCTATAAAAATTTTCTTTAATAATTTAATTAATGTTCAATAAAAAATTCAACTGCTTTATCAATCAATAATGGGTAAAATGCTCCAATAGTTATTTTATTGAAGATATTTAAAAACATTTAAAATATACTAGTAGCTTTTTAAACAGAAAGACAGATTTTGATGTTGAGTTGCGCATAGACTCCAATATGTTGTCGCTATAATTACAAAATAAATATCTCCTGCAAATTTCTAAACATAAAAACTAGATCCCATATCAATATATAGTCAAAACAATAAAATATTGAAGCAGTCAATCTTAGCCCAATATTGAGCTTCATGGTTATATCTACTAACCTATATTCAAACCCTATGTTCCATCCCACTCCTCTATATATACATATATATTTCGTGTAGATATTTCTGAGAAGCGCGCCTAACAATTACAAATTTTAACTTTTCAATATTTTTTTTTACTATTAATTTTTTTCTTCATATTAAAATACATAGATATATATATATATGATACAGGAGCAAACATGCTAACAAAACATTAATTTATAAATATTTCATTATGTGTCACTTATAAAACTTTTTCTTTTAAAACTATTTTTTTTTATTAAACTGTATATTTTATAAAATCCAAGATGGAAGATGCAACTGTTAATTGTCCAAAAATAATTAAAGGGGTGAAAATATGATATTGTTTTATCTTGGGAAGGAATTTTTAATTAAAGTTTTACTGAAAATAAAATGGAAAATAAGATTAATAGATTTTACTTTTATTATAAACATTTTGTCAAATCTATTTCCAATCTGGAAATAGATTTGAATATACACCTGGGGTCTCGTTTTATGCGGATTATTTTATTGCAATTTTGAAGTTATGCGATTCATGTTTCTTCTTAATATTTTTCATATTTCATTATATTTATTAGATATCAAGAAATTTAAATTATTAATAATTTATTTTTACTTTAAATACTTTTTTTTTCTTCAAAAATATATAACAAATAAATTTTTTTTTTAGATTGTTAAAATAAATAACGAAGATTTTATTGATTTTTTTAAACTGAAAATAATCTTTCCAATGATAATGTATAATCTTTTTGTTTTGATTGCGATCTCAGTTTTTTTATATAAAAACAGAAAACTATAAACAAAGTACAAGACTAAAAGTGATTCTAGTTGTATACAAGTCACGAATCTGATTCACAGACGAACGCATATTTGCAAATAGCAGTAATGATTAAAATATGTATGAAAAAATGTAAAATTAAATACTGTAATTAATAAAAAAAAAAAGTTTGTCTTGGATTAATTTTTTCCAAATATTTGAATTTTTTTATTAATCATACTTTATTTCCTTATTTTTTTAATGTGAATTTTAAAGTAATTTTTCCTTGTTGCTTTGTTTTTATGCGATTTCTGAAAATTACTGGAACATATCCCCCATTTTTCAAGGTAAGTTAAGTCTATTTTTGTGCGATTGCTTTTGTGCGCATTTTCTGAGAAACCTATTTACTGCATAAAACGAGACCCAGATATTTTTTGGAGTGTTATCTAACAATTGTATCTTCAAGAACAATGGACAAAGAAAATGTCAGATTTTGTTAGATCGGAGATTAGATTTTGGGCTAGAAATAAGAAATTAAAAGCATTCCACGAATATCTGAGCAGGATATAAAATGTGTTGGTTTTAAATACCAACAGAATAGCTACTATTGAGAAAACTATGCAGTTAACAAAACCCATGCTGGTTTAAAATTTAAAAATGATTGAGTAGAAAGCCCATCACCTTTCCGACCCATGAAGATCTTCCGCTGCCATATATCCTGCTACCTATGAGTGAAGTAAAAGCCTGATGGAGAATTTTGGAATGCTGATCAGAAGCTTGCTGTTACATAAGAACTCGCATGAATCTCTGACTTTTTAAAATGGACTCTTAAGAAATGTACAAGATAAATCAGTAAGTCATGCTGCAACTTAAAAGTCAAGCTAGTCTAACTAATCTGGAATTCTATCAAGATTTCTCCTAACATATTGTTTAATTTTATCTCTTTCTAATATGTAAACTACTCTCAAATGGTTTTTTAAAATCTAATCCTATCTCATATGCTCTAACTTTCTTTAACTTTGGTGCAGCCATTTATTTATATGTATTTATTACTTGATTTCATATATTTGTTTTAGTTATTATTAATATGCCAACCTCAAGCAACCTGACGGGCTGAATTTCTAAAAAGTCTTTTCTCTTTTTAAGTAAACCTCCATGAATTAAGGTTATTAATGTCCCCTTAAAATATAATGTATGATTAATTAATACGCTCGCCAGATTGTTTTTATGAATCAACATTTTATGTTGGTCTTTATTAGAAAATTTGTTATTTGTTCAACTCCAAATAGAATGAAGCAATTCTACACGGGGAAAATCCATTGATTAAGCTAATTAACACATTGAAATTTTTTTTAATGTTTATTTAAATTCTGAAAGGGTGACCTACAACTGCTAGTTTCTTTTATTTTTCATACTCTTAAAATCTCAAATGTTTAAATATTCTAGTTAATATCGAAATCCACGAAGGTGGGATTGAATTATTTTAAATAGTAAAAAAAAAGGGTACATTTTAATGTTTCTTTTACTAAATAAAATCTTGTATCTGTATATATTAGTGGCATAGAATATTATTTATATAAATTATGGCATTCAAACAAGGGTCATTTATTTTAAAGCAGTAAATACTTATGTCATGTCATTAGTGACATCTCTCCATATTGTGTTACTGACATTCAACTTATCTTCATAAACATATATATATGTGTGCTTTTAATCTGGGGGTTGCGTCAGGATCGAACCCATAGATTTCTCCTTATATCCTGTCCCATGGATAGTTGAGCTTCCTGGGATCACCGTATAAAAGGCCTCGGCACATCGGTGATTCCAGAATGCCTAGGCCATGCCATGCCTAATCACACTTCTCTAAGCACTGCCCTAAAATGGGGGTCTTAGACTTCGTTTTTCATTCAGAAGCACGATCATTATCTTTGATTTCTCCGCCATTATGTCAGTACCACCACTTCTTCGTTTATTATTTCTTTTGCTTCATGATCTAATTTTAATGCTGTAATATTAAACTTGCACTCTGCTCAAATATATAAGTAAACTCTGAATACTAATAGCTATATTAATTAATAATGTTATGTTAGTCTTATTATATAAGCCCACTGTCATAATTTATTTCTGTATTTAAGAGTATATGCCTTGGGGAAAATAAAGCGTTCTTACAAATGTTAATTTAAAAAATTTTCAATAAATAATTTGTCATACAATCAAATATAATTTTTCAAATGTATTTTATTTATTTTCAGGACCTCAATGGTGTGAAAATAGTTTCTCATATATGTAATGAATCTCGGAACACTCCCTGAAATATGTTAGTCACTGCATTTCAGAACCGTAAACCAAAGTGTTAATAGCAATATTATGTAATCTTATTAACAAATGATTGACATCTTAATACTGGACCCATCAAAGATGTGTGTTAAAGTATATACACTGTTTAGTTGATAAAAGAGTATATGAGAATCATTATTGTGAATTGCAATATGTAATTATCCACCATTTGGTAGACTGATCATTCACGCACACATTAATGTACATAAATAATTTGTCATGTTATTAAACTATTTTTATTATCTAATTTTTTTGAGTTATTCGAATTCCCTTTTCTCCACTTCCACATGTACAACCATGCAATAATGTAGTTAGTAAATAAGTCTATTGTCTTCTCCATTTTGCTAGTGGGCTGGATTTTAGAATAAATTCTCATGTGCCATCATTATATGTTATTCATTAGGTGTTTGATCTGGGCTTAGGGAGTGGGTTCGAAATATATTTTTTGAGTTCCAGCTCATGTTAGATGGATCAACATGTTTTGACTGGTACAATATCAATATAAATTAGTACCAAATTACATAAAATAATTAACATATAACGTTTTCCGTTTTGCTAGGCCTCTACATGCTAATATAAACTGCGCGCGAGTTAATCAAGCTATGTCAAAAAAGAAGAAAGTTGTATTTCTATCCTAAAAACACAGCTATATTTCCTGATCAACTCGGACTAGTAATTGTTGAGAATTATGCTATCGACGAGATCAGCTTTTAATTTATTTGATAGGCGCCAGAGTTCTACAAGAACTCACCGAAACCGTCACATAACATCTCGCAAATTAAAAAGGAAAAAAAAATGTTTTTAAACTAATCGGTATTGTATCATTCCGTAACGAGAATTATTTTCTCCTTTTTGATTATTATTCCTGGGCTTGTTTAAACATATTGGCAAAGTAAATTCCGTTTTAAATCTTATTAAACTAATAATAAATTTAATACTAAAAAAATAATAACTATTATTATTAATAACGGACAAATGAAAATTGATATTAGAAATATTTCTATTATTATAACAGATTAAAAATCTGTTTAAGTTAAAATGAGAATTCCTAATCAAGTAAATCAGAGAGAACACATATTAATTCAAATATGACGCAATCAATAAAATAAAATAATTAATTAAAAAGTTCTGGTATAAACAAAAGTCTCTTGTACAGAAAAAATGAAAGTCTCTATCGGGATTATTTTAAGACTTGTTTGCAAATGCTTAATTTTGTCACAATCAGGAATACGTAGTCTTAACTTACCGGTAAGTTTTGTGAATTCGCAAAGGTTGTAGATAACTATGCATAGTTTTTCGGGGTTGAATTGAGCTCACGGCCTTTGATTATTAGTTGATCTTGGTGCTGGTTCCATAGGCTAGTCGCGTAAGCTTCTCTGGTGTCCATCGGTAATGATGTCAGCTAAAGCTCCGGTCTACTCTCGTATGAATAACTTTTTCATCGTAGAGTGGTCTGGATTCTCTAATCCAAAACCAACCAAAAGAATATCAGCTAAACCAAGACGTTCCTCCAACCGAATCCCTCCTTTTTATACTAGAGGTCCCGTTGTCGGACTTCTGCACATGCTAATATCATGGCATTTTGTGTTTATAATCTTATACAGTCTTTATCATTTTTCAATTACTAAGTTCTCATTTTTTTTATCAAGTTTTTCGGCCATGTTTAATTAGCTAAAATATTTTTCTTTTAGCTTATCTTTTTACTTGCTTTTGGAATTCTTTTGTTCTCTCTAATTCTACTTTTATTTCCAGTTAAGTACAAAAAAATACGAAAGAAAAATTTAACTTTCATTGTACGTTATTTTTTAAAAAAAAATTAGTCAAAAAAAAATCTAAATTTACTTTTATTTTTTAGCTTTTACCAAATGCCAATATATTTGCAACGTATATAAATAAACGTTACAATACTACCAGTGCCAGGAGATGAGAATAAAATAGGGGTTTACACTAATTTTATTCTTAAGTTTTTTAAATTCGTATTTGTGTTGTTGTTTTTTTTTTTTTGTAGTAGCGTGCTGATATATTCCGTAGACTCATTCAACAAGCGACGTTCGGCTTTAACGCCCACTTTTAGGGCTAACACGGCGGGAATGGAAAATATTTCAACATTCATCTGTGTCCTTTCCGCTTAAGTGTAATAGTAACGATAAGAAACCCAAGTTATAAGCACTAACGAGCATTGCTCATCCTTTTGAGTCTTACAGGCTTGCGGCAACTTGATCCGCCTTCCCCTTTATTGGGATCCCTGCTAGAAATAGTCTGATAGGCATATAAAGGTGGTCTTACGTTAATATACTGCATACTAGGACTCGGGGCTGTTTTTCCCCTCTTCAGTAACCGCCTACCTGGTCAAATACTTGTGACTTATGTCTACATCGGCCACGATCGTGTTTTATTTTAGACATATCAAAAAAAATATACATACATTTTTTTCTTTCTGGAAGTCATATTAAAAAAATATTTTTTTTTATATTTTAATAATCAGGGTTTAATTAGTTCGTTAGTTTATATAATTTTTTTTTTTTTAAAAAAATTACTATTTATTTTCCGGCTGTGAGTTTCTTTGGGTCATCGTTGTAACGTTCTTTATCATTACAACTTATCTCAGGTTGTAGTTGTTAAATCGAAGCCCGAGTTGGGTCGCCATTATAACATTTTCCATTTTGCTAGGCCTCTACACGCTAATATAAACTGCGCGCGAGTTAATCAAGCTATGTCAAAAAAGAAGAAAGTTGTATTTCTATCCTAAAAACACAGCTATATTTCCTGATCAACTCGGCCTAGTAATTGTTGAGAATTATGCTATCGACGAGATCAGCTTTTAATTTATTTGATAGGCACCAGAGTTCTACAAGAACTCACTGAAACCGTCACATAACATCTCGCAAATTAAAAAGAAAAAAATGTTTTTAAACTAATCGGTATTGCATCATTCCGTAACGAGAATTATTTTCTCCTTTTTGATTATTATTCCTGGGCTTGTTTAAACATATTGGCAAGGTAAATTCCGTTTTAAATCTTATTAAACTAATAATAAATTTAATACTAAAAAAATAATAACTATTATTAATAACGGACAAATGAAAATTGATATTAGAAATATTTTTATTATTATAACAGATTAAAAATCTGTTTAAGTTAAAATGAGAATTCCTAATCAAGTAAATCAGAGAGAACACATATTAATTCAAATATGATGCAATCAATAAAATAAAATAATTAATTAAAAAGTTCTGGTATAAACAAAAGTCTCTTGTACAGAAAAAATGAAAGTCTCTATCGGGATTATTTTAAGACTTGTTTGCAAACGCTTAATTTTGTCACAATCAGGAATAAGTAGTCTTAACTTACCGGTAAGTTTTGTGAATTCACGAAGGTTGTAGATAACTATGCATAGTTTTTCGGGGTTGAATTGAGCTCACGGCCTTTGATTATTAGTTGATCTTGGTGCTGGTTCCATAGGCTAGTCACGTAAGCTTCTCTGGTGTCCATCGGTAATGATGTCAGCTAAAGCTCCGGTCTACTCTCGTATGAATAACTTTTTCATCGTAGAGTGGTCTGGATTCTCTAATCCAAAACCAACTCCAAAACCAACCAAAAGAATATCAGCTAAACCAAGACGTTCCTCCAACCGAATCCCTCCTTTTTATACTAGAGGTCCAGTTTTCGGACTTCTGCGCATGCTAATATCATGGCGTTTTGTGTTTATAATCTTATACAGTCTTTATCATTTTTCAATTACTAAGTTCTCATTTTTTTTATCAAGTTTTTCGGCCATGTTTAATTAGCTAAAATATTTTTCTTTTAGCTTATCTTTTTACTTGCTTTTGGAATTCTTTTGTTCTCTCTAATTCTACTTTTATTTCCAGTTAAGTAAAAAAAAATATGAAAGAAAAATTTAACTTTCATTGTACGTTATTTTTTTAAAAAAAATTAGTCAAAAAAAAAAATCTAAATTTACTTTTATTTTTTAGCTTTTACCAAATGCCAATATATTTGCAACGTATATAAATAAACGTTACAACATTAAATCAATAAAATATTGCAAAACAAACTGAATAAAAAAAAAATTAACACAGTTGTCAATTATGGACATCAAGTCATTATGCTCTGCCACAAATAGCTACAATTTAACACAACATTGTTTTACAAACCTCAAAAAATACAAGAGAAAATCAAAAAATAAATGAAAATGGAATAGCTACAGGAGTAGCAGATTTCTTTTATATATATTAAAATAAAGTAGCACCACAGTCTTGGTAAAAGAAATACATATGCATGTTCAGTGTCTAGTTTCATTAATTAAAATGGTCATCATACTCAAAGAATAAAGCACAGAACAAGTTTTCTGTTGTGCACTTCCTATGAGCAAAAATAATAAAAAAATATTCTGTGAACTATTTAAAAGAAACATTTTCTGCATCAAGAAAATGATTTAAGACCACACCAATACTATTACTGATAACATCCAGAGATAAATATCTTTTTTTAAATTCATAACTAAGTTTTATTTTTTATAACAATAACTCTCTATTAATTTTCTCTTACATAGACATTTCTCAATTGAATATCAGGACAGAATTTAAGTTTCATAAGTTATTTTTTTGTCAATCAATTTAGGAATTGTTTCATTATTCCTATTTAATATTCATATAAATTCCACCTAAATAATGTTATTTAGGATGAAATAAATATCTTAATAAAAAACAAAAAGTCATGGTTACCAATAGAATATAACCTGATTTTGTTTTCAACAAAAAAAAAACTTGAGAACTATTAGAATAATTTATATACTAAAAAAAAATAAAATTAATTCTGTTCCAAGGTTTTACACATAGTATATGAATATTACTATAATGATGCTGAAAAGCAATAAAAGTTAATTGTTTAAATAAATTTGCAGTAATAGCAATTTATATTTGTTTGCATTGTTGTTTATAATTCATAAGTAAATACCAAAAATTAAATTTATTAAAAACTTTAAACCCCATGTCGTCAATGATTAGCTAACATCAACTAATAACAAAATAGATTAATTAATAATAAACACTTAAAATATATAAGCAATACTGTTTCCATGGGAAACACTATTATAAATACAAAGTCAAAAAACATATTAAACGTATTACAATATGACAAAAAGTAGAATATCATTTAGATATTTTGCATACAACTGTATTTATTTTGAAATTAAATTAAGTATGATTTTTGTATTTTTATATTGGACTATTTCCATTATCTAATATATGTATTGAATGTCTTTAGAAAAATTTAACTTTATTTAAACATTCCAAATACATTCATCTGTTAGTAATAGCACATCAAACAGATTAGTATATGCACAATGTTTCATGAGGTATTAGTCTCCCCTCTTCTTCAGGTGTTGCTGGCCTGACCAGTGATAGTACTAGCATGAGATTCAAACCTAGGACCTTAGATTCTTGAGTTACTCAAGAATCTAAGGATCCAGGTTCGAATCCCATGCTAGGACTGTCACTCAAAAAATCTAAGGACCCAGGTTCGAATCCCATGCTAGTACTGTCGGTGGTCAGGCCAGCAACACCTGAAGAAGAGGGAAGACTAATACCTCTTGAAATGCTCAGCTGGTTAGAACGTTACCTTAAAATTCAAAACTCAAGAATCTAAGGAACCAGGTTTGAATCCAATGCTAGTACTGTCACTGGTCAGATCAGCATCACCTGAAGAAGGGGGGATACTAATACCTCTCAAAACATTGTGCATATACTAACCTGTTTGATGTGCTATTACTAACAGTTGAATATATTTGGAATATTTAAATAAAGTTAAATTTTTCTAAAGACATTCAATACATATTGAAACAGTCAGCTTTTCAACACAACTGTTTCACCTACTATATATTATATAGTAGTATTCATATATATATAGACACCACCAAACTCTCGTATATATTAATAATAATCTTAAGAAATCCCGCCTAAATTTAAATCTAAATAATACAATCATGTATGTGTGCGTATATGTTTAAGTATTTACAGAAATATTCATTTATATAGTCATGAAACCAAAATACATATATATATATATATTGTTAATAATTGCTAAGTGAAAAGCGAATTGTATGTGTAACTTTAGACTACATATATGCAAGAATATAAATGTTAATAGAATATAAAACATTACGTTTTCTATAATTTTATATTTATTAAATTATATATATTCGAAATTTAATAATTCTGCATATATCGGTAAATTAGAATGCTCAGGTTACATATATAATAAAATGTTTTTCCAAATCTTAGATTTGTTTTTTTGGCCAGAATGTCGCCAGCATAATTAATCTTTACTGGTATAAGATTAATTAAAATTTATATTTAGAATTAAACTTAGAAAACTGCATAATTTACGGCATGTCAATGGGTTTTTTTTTTACCTATTTAATATTTGACACAGCAGGCTCCCGCTATAACTGGTGATTATCGTATGGGCCAAAAAGATACTTCTAAGAAAAAAAATTAATGAAGAAGAGGGGGGGAGAGTGATATAAAAGCAATAGCAGCCATCTTTTAAAGGCAATTAAAAAATTATTCTATTCAAGGAGTCATCCAATTTATATCTGTAATAAAGTGAATAATTAGCATGTCGGGGTAATAGGCTCGAAATCTTGCCTTCTGCTCCGATGAACAGCCATCTAAGACGGAAGAACATGAGCTGATCACCGCAAGAACCTAAAGATGTCCCGCTATGCAAAGAACTTGCCAGTAAAGAAAAAAATCAAGATAAGCAATGGTAACTACTCCTTCCAATCTAAAAACTTCCACTAATTTCAACTTTAAACGCTAGCTTAACCTTAATTTAATGGCCATCCTAATAATGTAAATTAAACTTATGTAGATTTTATTTTGTTATATTTTCAATCTAAAACATGCCTAAATTGTAAATGAATTTAATAACTTTATTTAAACCCTAAAATCTTGCCTGATTTAGATGATTTAAAATGTTTGATCTGATTTAAACTGATCTCTAAATGATTTAAACTGATTTGTTATTTCAAAATCTAAAGTATTCGCATTCAAACACATCTCATTATTAATATGATTTTATGATTTTATGTATTGGTTTACTCGTAGAAATAATGATTGATTTGGTTACGTACTTATCTTATTTTAGATAATTAAATGCTATTTGTTTCAATTTGCTAAAACATAGAAATTAAATGTTTATATAAATTTAGTAATGTATGAAATGCAATAAGCTGTTTTAAAATAATAATTAAAGTGTTTTATGCTAGTTTATATATTGTCTTAAGTTAATGATAATATCTGCCATCATTAATCTTAGAGATAGCGTTATAAAACTAAATCAATCATATTTTAGCGAACATCGCACAACTTTCATTTAAAATAAACAATTTTGAAATTACTCTTACTTGAAGTTTTATTATATTTTAAAATGCATTTCTTAAGTTAATCTATGCCAAATTTTATTATTATTTGAGTTACGTTATATTGTTTATGCTATAAACCTTCAAAACCGAGCTTTATTCGTAATCAAACCAGTAGCGAGAATTAAATAATGATTCTTTCGCATATATATGTCAATTCACATATATATAAAATGTGTAATTATATACAAATTAAAAAGCTCTGTTTTAAAACAGATAAAATGTCTTGAATTAGATATCATTACAAACATACTATTACTCTAAGATAGATTTGCTTTTAAGTTAATATTTTAACCAATATTTAGTTAAAGTGATAAAATGCAGCATAAATCTATAATTCTGTATTTAAATTCCCCATATGCTGTAATTCTCCTTAATTAAATCAAAACCGATATAGATAGCTTTGTAAATTGGATTTGTAAATTCCCTTAAATAGTATTATTAAGAGTACTATAACATGAACTGATATAGGGTAGTTTCATGAAGGAAACTTTTAATTTAGCGTCTTAATACTAATAAATATGATTATGTAGTCAGTGGTGCATATGTGTCCTTATAAAACGCTACGGTGTAATCTCTTGTTGCTGCTTCTTTAATGGTTGCATGTGGTCGCGCTGCACTATTACCTTTAGTTCGGGCAATTATCTTCCTCAAATGTCGGACGGGTTCACACCTCCACATTCTGCATACTTATAATGGAGCATGAGACTTACACAGAGCGTAAGACTCCCACATTCTTATATAAATTGCTCGATCAGCCGGACTAAAATGGCCTCCTATACCACAGCAATGAGATCGGTCATGGGGAACCGTTACATGGTAAAAATTCCGTGAATAAGGCACATATGAGACGCAAATAAGACTCAGAGTTATATATTTTCTATACGCACTAGTATCTGAAGTCTAACTTACGTTAATCAGTTCATCCTGCCATTTTAATTATTATTTAAGCATTGATCTGAATTAGAATCCAATTTAAATTGTATATTACTGTGTAGAGAATATATTAATTATTTGTGCTAAGTAAATTATGTTCTTTACAAAATTTATTATCACTTCCGCTAATATACGGCAAATCTAAATCCTATTATAGCATAAATTAGGCATAGATAATCATGAGCAAAGTCAAATCGTTATAAATTAGTATTAAGCTCATGCAAAATTAACTGTATTATAATTTCATCACCTGCGAGTGATAGAGACATATATATAGCCAATTAAATAATTAGTTGTAACCTACATAGTCACCTGCGTGTGATATGAGGCTATATACATATATATGTAGAATGGAAATGCATAACCTCCAAACTGTAATAATTATGCTAGAAAGTTAAAATCATTTATTAGCGAGCTACCTTATATATGTAAACCAAGTCACGTAAACTTATACATCCAAAATTGTTACTAATAATGCATCACTTACACGTGAATCCCTTTAATTGTAATGTCCCTTAATCACCTGCGTGTGAAATCAAAAAACTTATTTACTATAATATTGTTTTAATTCATTAAATTGATTTTAAATTCACTCTTGCTTCATGTCTTAGTCTTGCTCACCGACTCACAATTATTTAGCATTTAATAATTAGCTCTATGATTTATTGAAATTTTATAAATAACTAAGAGTAATAAGTGTGCCACGATACCTATATAATTATGCTAAATAAACGCCTATTGTTACCCGTCTTATGTTCTGCTGTTGTGCTACTGCCGGCACGTGAAGAAGAGAAATACTGCTGTGACCTCAACTGTGTCATTTGCAAGGTAGTAAGTTTATGAGCAATGGTAGAGGAACTAGGGTTAGGCCAGAGCTGTGGCTTCCACCACCGTAAACCTGGTAAGCCTTAGGATGATCTATCAGAGTTCTAGATTTTGTTGCGTAAATGCACATATTTGACCATTACAATATATTAGATGATGGAAATATTCCAATATAAAAATACAACTAGAACACCATCATCACAAACCTTCAGGAAAACACTAAGTATGATTTTGTCTAATTAATAAATTTAAATTCAATGTTGAATTCAGGTTATAAAGATAATTAACAGACACATGGTACAGTTAATATTTTAAGATTATTGTGATTATCAGAAAATTATCAAGAGTAGTAGAATAACTGATCTAAAAATAGCTTTCCCATACAACAATGCTCTACAAAAAAATT
The DNA here is from genome assembly GCA_028023455.1 of Epiperipatus broadwayi. Lineage (NCBI taxonomy): Eukaryota > Metazoa > Onychophora > Udeonychophora > Euonychophora > Peripatidae > Epiperipatus > Epiperipatus broadwayi. The sequence continues at coordinate 4,451,142 of JAQFVV010000058.1, forward strand.
GTGCTACAATATAAACAAATGGACATAGACATAGAAAACATTGTGTAAATAATACCTCGTTTAATTTCCACAGCTGCAAAGATGTAAATCATGATACAGCAGTTAGTATGCTAGATGATAATATTTTGAAAGAGAATATTTAAGAAACATCTATTAACTCAATATTTAAATAACATAAAAGAGATTCCTGAAATCAATTTTTGAGTGTTGAGTTGCGATAGTTTACAATTGTTTATGAAAGAATATTTTATATAAGCAATGACTTAATATAAGATACTTAACTGCTCCTCTTTATAAGAATATTATAGCTGCATTTTATTAAATACACAATTAATTTGTATGATAATCAAATTAATATTAAGAATATGAACTTTCCATTACTACTATAAGTACATGAGATACAAGGCTTAAGTGCCTCTGATACTTATCAAAAATAGAGCATTGTTATTCCATACTGTTGATTTAAAAAATATATTTTTCAAGTAGTTTTACATCAGTCAAGTGTTACAAAAAAAATGTATAAAAACTATAATTCTTGTACATATTAATGAAAAAATTGAGTAATTAAAAAAAAAAATCAAATCAAATCAAATATGCAATGAATTTGAACTGTGTCAGGATATTATTATATTAGTTTAAGAGAAATTGAAAACAAGCAGTCTAAAAGTTTGTTTACAAAAAAAAAAACTGGGAACTAAATAGCAGTACTTTTACATTCACAGCTGCTTCAGCCTTTTTGTATAACATGAATCAGCATCATATATATTATCTCTCTATGAACATTTTTATCTGCAAAATGCATGAATATAGATTTATTTGCAATTCTAAACAAAAAGTTCCTTTTCAAAAAAATAATATACTGTATATAAAAAATATTTTTTAAAAAAACATTTAATTTGAGAACAGTGCAATACAAAGCAAAAAAATATGTTTTTCCTTGGACGACATTTTTTGTTGTTGCATCTAATTTTAAAGAAAAGTAAGGTATCCATAAATTAATTTATGGATGTCCCACATTTTTTTTTAATATTACACATAACAAACAAAATTGTAATCCAAGAAAAAAATATTTTTTTGCCTTTTACTTAATGCATTAATCCTCAAATTAACTAAAAGCATTTTTTTTAAAAAATATTTTACATATATATTATTTTTTAGTTTTTAATATTTGAGTTTTTACAAGACACTTTTTATTAAGAAATCTATCTTATATTACTTCAACTTTTCAAAATCATTTATGATAAACAATACTTAAATTTTAAAAAATAATAATCTCAATAATGTTGATATATTAATTAAAATCATTTAAAATCGAATACAACATTTTTGTTTTATGAAGAAAGCGATTTAAAAAAGCAAGTTTTAAGTAAACAATCAAAAGAAATTAAGTTTTCATCCTTCATTTCTTTTTTTCTTTTTTTTAATTAACTGTAAACTATATCACTTCAATTATTCAAAATCATTTTTTCTCATAAACAGGAAAGCTACTTACATTCAAATTTAAATCTCTTGCATTCTGACAGTTTCTATTGGTATATATGGTGAGTTTTTGGAAATGCCCAACCTTTCTTTTTTTATAAAATCTTTATTTTATAAATAAAACTCAATAAATTGGATATGATTTCCTTTTAATTTAATTTTATAAGCAAATAAATATTCCAAAAAATCACATTTGACCATTTTAAATATTTAAAAATTAATCTGTAAATATAACAATGTATCATAAATATCATCAATGATATTTACATAAACAATCATAATTAAAAATTAACAAATTTGTTTTTAAGTTGTTTTTTTTTAATGTGAATGAACAAAGGCAAATTTATGATAACTATCAAATTTTGCTTTAAAATCTGATATTTTCTTACAAAAATTACAATATTTTGGAAGATTTTAATACCAAGTCAATTTTGATAATGATATAATCAATAGTTATATTACATTCAAAATCACTAAACATGACATGATCACCATTTCTTACACTTGCTCATAACTGTTATTAAAACAGACAAAACTCTCCATATAGTAGTATAAGCTAATGAGCTTGGATTGAGAATATTGTTTTCAATTTTAGATTCATAGTTTTGTACTTAAGTAGAGATAAAAGGTGGCTACTGGAGGGTTGCATTAGATCCTCAGATCTAGGTGCAGTGCTCTCAGATCCAAAGCTCCTCATTGACAAAAGCCACTAACTAGAAACTAGTCTGGGATATTGGATGACTAGACCCTAGATAGCAATTTTATGCACAAGACTTCTGGCATCCATTTTATTACTCTGGCTTGTACTGAGTGGCACTACAGTATAGTTTGGTCTGTTTTAATATTACAATCAAGTTTATTAACTTCTATTTCTAACAATAAAACAAATGAATAATAAATTGAAAGTTTATCTATGCATTTCTTTATAGTAATCAAAAATACTTTATAAACAAGCAAACAATCCTTTTAAATTATACTTCAAAATCTTCATATGAAAATTAGATCACAAATGGGGGAACACCTTCTGGACATTTTCTTCTGTCAAAAGGACAAATGAAAAGTCTTTTGATCTTAGCTGCAGCCATAGAATGTGAAGTACTTAAGATCCAACAGGTGAGGATACACAAGTTTTTTTAAATAAAAAAAAATTTTTAAATGACACTGTATTTCAATAGTTGTATGACTCTGAAGTATTCAGTGGAAGCAGGTTGGATAAAAATCAGTTAAAAGATTTTTGATTTTATTAAGGAAGCTGTTTTTAAAAAAGCAAGTTTTACATAGATAATAAATAATACATAGGAAAATAAAGATTTCATCATTCATTTCTTTTTCTTTCTATTTTAACTACCTATAAATACTTCTAAAGTTTCATCCTCAAATTAAATGAAAGTGTTTGCTTAAAAAATATAGCACATCTACAGGGTATGATCAAAACTTATTTCCAAGCCAATTTGAAAGTAGTTTAAAATGCAACCCACTAATACTGTTGGGCTAAATAATACTGAAATATTTAATAGTTATACTGCACTGTCATCAAAACTGAATCTGTCATATAAAATTTGAAAAAAAATTCATTTGGTAAAAATAGGTTAAATATCAATTACAAGATTTAACCCAAGATACAGAATTCTTAACTTAAAAAAAAGCATTTAAAAACAAAACGGAAAAATAAAAAGTGTTTTAATGTTCTTACAAGATTATTATCACTTAAACTTATGTAGCAATATGTCTCCAGAATGTAGCTCCTTTTATAAAATAAATTAAATTATTAAAAAATTGTCAGTTTATTCATTATTTACTTTCAACTCCATATGAAATATAAAACCAAAAAATTGGCAATTCTATTTACTCTCAAAATGTCACTGAAAAAGAATTTTTCTGAAATGCTAATTTTAATGTTAAACCAGCTTTGAACAAGCATATAAAATAATTTCAACATTTATTATGATTTTTTTTGACAATAAGTAAAGAAAACTTTTCAAGTAAATTTATGTAAGTAATATATAATATAGGGTATATGAGCACAGACTTTCACACCACCCACCTCTCTCCACTCTATCTAATAACACTGATACACCTAAACACATATATGCTGAAAAGATAAATAATCACCAATAGACGTATTTCATGCTAAACCAGCAATCATCAGTTGGTCCAGACTATCATCTTTACACACATATATAGTATAAGTGCTCAGATATATATTAAGATAGACTATCCTCATAGTTTAATGGACAGGCTTCAATCCACTCCACACTCCAACTCTTCAATCGTCCATCCAATTGAAAATCTGATGATGGAATGCTCAAAGGCCACCCTGAGGCCGAGATTATTGTCACACCCATGTTGACCTAAGGTCAATCTGAACCCCACATGTATAGGACATAATCCATTTAATACATATGCAAGAATGGGCAGACATCTTCAGATTGACCTTAGGTCAACATGGGTGTGACAATAATCTCGGCCTCAGGGTGGCCTTTGAGCATTCCATCATCAGATTTTCAATTGGATGGATGGTTGAAGAGTTGGAGTGTGGAGTGGATTGAAGCCTGTCTATTAAACTATGAGGATAGTCTATCTTAATATATATCTGAGCACTTATACTATATATGTGTGTAAAGATGATAGTCTGGACCAACTGATGATTGCTGGTTTAACATGAAATACGTATATTGGTGATTATTTATCTTTTCAGCATATATGTGTTTAGGTGTATCAGTGTTATTAGATAGAGTGGAGAGAGGTGGGTGGTGTGAAAGTCTGTGCTCATATACCCTATATTACATATATATAGCCACAGGTATATAACAAGCCTGTGTTTCAGTTAGTAAGTAATATATTTAAATGTATTTTATTTAATTACTGTATATTATCACTAATTAATAGCAATTACCTCTTAACAAATAATCTCCCATACATAAATCATTTTGTATAAATGAATTTATTAAATTAGTAAATTAATTACTAAGTACATATATGTGGATTATGAGTTAATCATATATGCTCAATAGCTTATTTAAAAAATATAAAGACCTTTGTGATCTGTAATGTTCCGTAGATCCACTTTGGAACTTAGATAGTGATAACTTTCACGGACAAATTTTCCAAACCATGTTCTTAATCTGTGTCAAATCTTGCAACAATCAATGCAATAGAAATCTCAAGTTCTTTTTTGTTAGAATCGTTTTTTTGATTGAGACCTTTTTCCTTTAGAGGGAAATTATATAACAATTTATCTTATTAAAAATTTATATAGAAAACAAATAGAAAACTTTCAAATAATTTTAGTATTCTTATTTAAAATTCTTTTCACAAAATACTATAGTAATTCTTTACATACAATATTGAACATACTATATATGTATATATGACAATTACCTTTTACAATTCAGAAATGCTCACTTACTGAAATAATATAATCATTCAAATAGAATGGGACTCTTAATCCTCTTGGATCTCCTTAACAGAATACTATTTTTGCTATTGTCTTCTTGTATCACCAGGTCACTCATTTGCTCATCTTTTATCTGTTCATTTTCTCTATTTGAATTACTTGATGATGTCTCAAACATCTGTGTCTTTAATGCAAGTTGTCCACAAATCTGGTTGGTGTGCCAGGATAAGAAGTGCTTCTACCACCTGCTTAGATAGACATTTGACTAATTCACCTTTCAATCAATATTTTTTAAACCAGTCACATCCAAATCTTGTCTCCATAGATGTAATTTGAACTATCAGCTTTTGCTGTTCTATCTTGTTCTTTCAGCATTACCATAAATAGTTTATTTTTAAATCAAACATCAATTCATCTTGAAAATTTACCAGTTACTGTCGATGGTATACAGTGCTAGAAAAATACTATTTTAAGTAGTCTCTTCCACTTTAAAATTACTTGTCTTTCACATCTACTTTAATTGTTGCACAATCTTCTCTGCTATTCTATTTGACTCTGTGGTATAGAGAAGTTAAAAAATGTGTCATGCAGCATTCTTTTACAAACTCCTCAAATTTCAGTCACAAATTCTATACCATTATCTATTACAACGGTCTCTGGATAACCATGGTATGCAAATATTTCCAATAGTTTGGAGATGTTTTCCTAAGAATTTGTACTCTTTACAATTTTGTTTTCCACCACCTAAAATATGCATGCACAAATACCAACAAATGACCTGTAAACAGCCTGCATGGTTCAAAGTTTGAAAGCACTTGGTCAAGCAATAAATTTTTTAGGAGTATTTAGGAGCTCTATTTGGCAGAAATCACACTTTTATATATATTCATCAGTTTGTTTATTTATACCTGATCACCATACATATCCTGGGCCATCACTTTTGCTCAAACGACCCCTCATGGCCTGAAATAAATATAACAACTTTATGTTCTTTTAACAATATAGTCTTTGCAAACAGAAAGCTTCTCTTGATGTAGAATTTCCAGTCAATAGTTGGGCCAATCTTCTTTTTTATTCAATTCACAAGCTGTTATAATCCTTAATTGTTCATCATCCACTTAGCAATAGTTGTCACTTATTATTTCCAAATTTATTTCCATCTATAAAATTTATGTAATATAGGATAAGCTCATGTTTATTAAGAATCAGCAAGAGGGCATCTAGTGCCATATTATGTTTCTTTTCTGATATTCCAATTCAAAACCATATCCTGCTAGTAGATTAAGTTTAGCATCCTAGGATTTAAATGATTAGGAGCTGTTTTATTTTTTGTAATAATTCCTAGCAACAGCTTTAATCTGTAATTTTTTTCATCACTGGACAATGTCCATGAGGCGTATGCAATAGGCCTTTCTCCATTGGCCATTACATGGCTTATAACTGCTCCTACTCCACATTCTGACACATCACAAATTAGAATTACACACATGTACTAGGATCCACTTTATTTTCACTTTTTATGAGAATAGTCTTTGAAACTATTTGTAGATGGCTTGATGAAGTAGGTATCAAAATATGAAATAGATTTGATAAAATTTTAAATTTGAATTGAGTAAAAGCAAAAACAAGAACTTCATCTTCTTGATTTCTAGATTTATATTATGCTGAAAATTATGCTATTCTTGACAATTCAAAAAAATAATTCTACAAAATGTACTTAATGTTTGAATGCAATTTAAAAAGATTTGTTCAAAAAAACAAAAGTTGTTTATTAATCAGAGCTCAACTTGAGATATGATTCATAGTTTTTTTTTAAAAGTAAAAAAATATATTTGCATGTTAAAACACAACACAGATTTACCTCAAATAAATGTGCCAAACCTTCAAATTTATGAGGCCAAGAAATGCCTGCAATTCTTAATAGTTTTCAGTCTGGTAGAATTCTGCACAGCTTTAAAAATTTCTGGATCGGGTTTTTTGTCATGTCACGTAATTATTTGTCCTAAGAATTTCAATTCTCTATCGATCCATATACATTTGTCTGCATTTATACTTGCACCAATACTTTCGAGTTTCTCACAGACTTGTAACAACCTTTTGCTTAGACTATTTGGAATTTGCAACAACCAAAATATCTAGATATGTAATCACTCAATCCATCTACTGAAAAGTATGTCCATATTTGATTGAAATATATTTGGGCCTATAGTAACTCCATAAGGCAATCTGTTACAATTAAATAATTCTTTGTATGTGGATAGCGTAAGAATCTCAGCAGTTCTCAATGACATTGGTATTTGATGGAAAGCAGCTCGCAAGTCAATTTTTGTGTAATAACCAGCCTGCTCCATTTTTGCTAATATTTTGTGAACATTTAGAACTGGATGAATTTTTTTGCAGATTTTTATTTACCATGTGATACTAGTCACCGCAAATATGTACTTGTCCATCAAATTTTTGCCACAACTATAATAGGCGTTATCCAATCAGAACTTTCTGGAGTGAGCACATCCTCTCTAATTAACTTGTTTAGCTCATTTTTTACCTTTATAAATTGAGCAAAAAAGATTTTTCATAGTTTACATAGGCATGGCATTATACCATTGTTCAATACAATTTCCACTGTGATTTTAAGTAGTTTCAATCTGCTTGGAGCAGATTTAAGATTTCATTTTTAATTCCTGTTCTACTGCAATTTCCTTTCCCACAGAGATTACAATTCCCAATGGGTCAAATCACTCTCCTCCAATTATAGAGTTTATGCTGCATTTTACCATGTAGATTCATAAAAATTTCATTATTAATTTGTACTGGCACTTCAGCACTTCATATAATTTTAATCATATTTCTGTTATCAACTTTCACTTTCAAGGTAGATTTGTTCAAATTTGGAATTTTATCAGTTTCGGGTTATTTTTCTCCAGTTTCTAAAATTAAGAATAGTAACCCAGCACTGCAATCAATGTCCATAACTTCATTTTTTGAAAATTGTGACAGGTAACAATTTTTTCTAAGCCTTTAATTTCTGTTGTTTTAATCTATTGAACTGTTTTTTTTCTTTGCTGTGATCTGATTACTAATTTGTAACCCTTTTTTGTTTTGTTGGCAAACTTTTTGGAAATGTCCTTCCTCTCCACAATGTCTATAATTCTCTGTTTTGCACTTAGATTTTTTAACTATATATAGTCTGGTTTTCCACAACAAAAACAAATAATTTTGTTGATATTCTCTGTTTTATTTATTACTATCATATTATTAAATTTTGTCGTACTAGCATTTCAAAACTCCCACATTTGTTCTTTTATTAGTTCATAAGCTAATCCCATTTGTGTGGCTATTTCATACATTAAGCTATTTGTGGCCAACATCTGTTGTCTCAGTCAATCATCATCATATATTCTCCATAAAATTGTTCTAATAAAGATTAATCTAAAGAGTCTCCATAGAGACAATCTTTCAAAAGTCTTCTAAGGCTTAGTCATTTCCTCGCCTAGTTTCTCAGCACGAACTTGTCATCAGTTCTGAAAATGGAGATGACCAAATGCTTTGATAGTTGAGGACTGAAATAATTGTTTAGCCATTTTCTGATTCTGTCAGGTTACAAATTCACTATCTCAATCACTTTTTGACTAGCATAACACAATAATGTGACGGCTTTGATTTCATTGTTCATAGTATCAAAAATAACTTTTCAATTCTTTTCCTTTATTCACATCAAATTCATTTACTATCCCTTGAGGTAAAACCACCTTTCTAGGTTTCTTATGTGTCTGGTTTTATACTAATTCGATTCCAGTTTGTAGTCTTCCTTATTCCAGTTCGTACATTCTCCCCCTCAGGGTGCACTAAATCATTTGCTGTGTATTAGCATTAACTAACAGCAATTATCTCTCAACAAATAATACCGCATACATAAATCAATTTTTATAATAGAATTCATTAAATTAGCAAATTAATTAATATATGCATATATATATATAAATTATGTTAATCATATATGCCCTATGGCTTATTTAAAATAATATAAAGACCTGGGCAGCTTATAATTATCCTTAGGTTCACTTTAAACTCTATGGTGGTGATATTTACTAAGAAAATCCTCTGTCTAAACCGTGGTCTTCTTGATCCATGTCAAATCTTCAGCGATGACAGACCAAATCCCAAAGCAATAGAAAACCCAATTTTTTTAATTATATTTCTCCAATATTTTTACAATCATTCTCTTAATTCAAAATCTTTTTCCTTTAGTGGGAAATTATACAACAATTCACCTTTTAAATGTCTACATATAAAATAAATAGAAAACTTTCAAATAATTTTAGTAATCTTATTTTAAATTATTTTCACAAAATACATACAATAATTCTTTATTTACAATATTTAACATATATATAACTAATATTTTTAAAGCATTAGAGGCACTTAGTAATAAAATTAAATAAATTTTTAAGTATTTCTCTTTTTGCCATCATTTGTATGATATATACAAATGACACACCTTTTATTACAGTATAGTATTTGATGATTGCCAACATATCAATGCAAAATTTCTTAATACACTAGTTACATTTTTTAAACATTTTCAAAATACCAATATAATTACTGGCTTTATGCATTTCCAAATCTGAAATATATTTCAAAATAATAGCAATCTTACAGGTATATGTAAATGAATAATTTCAACTCCTGGAACAATTAAATATTTTTTCTTAAGTTCTGGCTAGTTATATATAACATCAAAAATTATCAGTTCACTTACCTGACAAAAGTTTACAATATGTAAGTCAATATTCTTTCAGTGTGAAAATTATCTTAATACCTAACTTCCAAGTCTAAAATCTTTTTTTTAATGTAAAAAAAAAAAAAAAAAAGGTCGATCTTGAGGCTACTTTTCAAACATAATTATGCTCAATAAGTAAAAAAAAAAAAAAGAAAAAGATATCTATTTTCCATTCTGAACAAATATTTATTTAAAAAAAAAAGAAATCAAATTTTATCTTAACTTATTTCTCTATTATATTCACTACAAAACTTCACTTGCATGATCTCTGGGGAAATTAAGGATTCAATTATTTTTACTAATAGAACTAAGCTCATTTATTACTTTAAAAACATGAATTACTAATTGACAAATGAAAATTGTATATACCAATACTGATATTCCAGGGCATAATGACATCTGACAAAGATAAAATGCAATAAACAAAAACCAATACAAAAAAGTATAACAGAAATTTTGCCTAAATGCAAATGGTTTTACATGATACATAACATCTATTCCTCCAATATAAAAAAAAATAATGAAAGGTTAAACCAAAATCTCTGATGTTGAATATGGCAATATATAATTAAATTGCATCTATCCATACAATAAAGAGAAATAGAATAGAATTAAAAAACAGGTGACAGTTATATTAAAAAAATAAGTTATTGAAAAAATAATGCCATGCAAGCATAATAAACTTTCCATGAATTAAATTAAACTTTCAGGGAATATCTCCTCTCGAAATCATTAAAATTAAAAAAAAAACTGACTCATTAACCATTCAGTGAAAATGAAAATTGAAGAAATATACACATTAAATATAATTCTTTATGATAATATGTCACAAGAACAATTATAATTAGACTGATACAATGCATATGAAATAGTAATTTGTTTTCTTTAAATGATTAATTATAGTGCATCTTATTTGAATCTTTTTTTTAAATTAATTCTTTACATCTTAATCTCATTTATGTATTTATTAAGTTTAGATATTTTTTCTGTTATAAACAATACTTAATAGAATACATGATAAATATATATAATTTAATGCATATTTACATAAATTAGAAATCTTACATTATTCTTCCCATGATAAAAAGCATTCACCTTTTATATTCTATAGTACTGGAAAATTAATATGATTGAATAATTAGAATGAAATAACTAAGTTCTCAAAATGGGACTCTAAAATAGAATTATCTCAAAAGGGACATTGCTCTTCTCATTCCTATAGCTATGCTGCTTTACTTCATTCTCCACTGCAGCATACAAGCAGCACTTTATGAGATTTGGACCTGAATTTAAAAGAATCAACTAAAGTTTTATTATGTAAATCCAATTTCTAATTAAAATTGAAAAATTTTGAGACTTCAAACAATTTCACAACTATAAATAAACATTGCTATTTCTCTATTTGTTAACAATGCTAAATCCAAATACTATATTAAAATCAACACAAACATCTTTTATAATAAAACTAATAAATAATTAAACCATAATTACGTTGTGGTTTTTATATTTACTACAGCAATAAATCGTATTTGAAATAATAATGGAATATTGACATATAAATGAATAATGATTATGTAATAATAAAACTAATTTAATTATTTGCCTGAAAGTTTGTGATGATGCTAATATAATGGACTATTCACATCATTTATCATTAAATGATGAATGTCTGGAAAATTTAAACTTTATTTAAATTTTTCAAATACAAAACTGTTAGTAATAACACAAAAATAGCCAACATAGGTTAGTAGTCAAGCGTTGGTGGCCTAGTGGTTAGCATAACTGCTTTCCAAGCAACTGTCCCAGGTTCGCTTCCCGGTCAATGCATTTGACATATAAAAAATAAAAAAACATAGGTTAGTAGATTACACAACATTTTGAGTAGTATTATTCTCTACTCATCCTCAGATATTACTGGCCTGAGGAGTCGATCTTATACTTTTAGATTCTTCAATATAGAATTTTAAGCCAAAACCCTAAACTGAACAGTTCTGCCAAAGGCAAGTCAGTAGAAATTTCATATATTTATCTATTAAGAGTTGATGAATTCCTCCATTTTCTTCTTTTTAATACTTTTTCCTAAGAGCAAGATTAATTAGAGATTTTCAGACATTATATATTGCCACAATGGATTGATTTACAGGATTTATGAACAGCTTCTTTGAATTTTCTTCCTTGTACCGTTTTTCTCCCTATCCAACATTTTTGGATTTTCCCAATCGAACATATGTTCATTAGTGCATAAATGTTCTACTACTATAGACACCTCTGTTTTTTCTTATGTAACTATTAGTTTATGTTCTTTCAATCACTGTTCAACAGAGTGACTGGTTTCAAGAATATACTTTCTTCCATATTCATAAAGTATTTCATAGATGCATTTTTTTGTTTTTTTAGAATTTCAAGTTTAGACTTTGTAGAAATTAAAATTCCTCAAAGTGTGGATGGCTTTGAAAAACTATTGATTGTAGATTTTCTTTAACTTATCCATCATTCCTGATATGTATTAATATATTACAGAACCAATAATTGTTTTCTTTTTGATATCTCTTTTTGTTGTCTATTAAAGATTGGTTTTCTTGATGAAAGCTGATGGATAATCCAATCTTTAGGAGAGTGTGTTCTATGCATATCTTTTTGTTTTTCAAATCACTGGTTTTTGGACAAACTTCCTATGCTCTGTTCCATAGTGTAGTATAACTTCATGTGTTGTATGTCTGGTGTAATTGGATGGATATATATGGCAAATTCTTACCAGTATGTTGATTTCCTATAAACTGTTGTTTTTACTTTGCTATGAGGGAGTCTTGTCACAAGAACATCTAAAAATATTGATAAACAAACCCTCATATACATATATGAAATTTCTACTGACTATTGATTTTGACAGAATACCCCAGTTGTTACAGCATTGCCTTAAAATTAAATATTCTTCCATAGAGTAAGCTTGTGGTTATGACCTGTAGAGGTCCCTACCTTTGCATTTTTTCAGACGTATATTCTTGAGGTTACAGCCTTAGTAAATATTACTTAATATAATAATGTACGTTTAAAATAAATCTAAAAGATGTAACTTTGATTCCTATGTTAGTATTGTCATTGGTCATGCCAACAACGCCTGAAAAAGAGCAGAGAATAATAACAATCAAAACATTGTGCAATCTATTAACCTGTGTTATTTATTTGTATGTTATTACAAACAGTTATTTGTATTTGAAAAATTTAAATAAAGTACAAAATTTTCTAAAATGATGAAAATAGGCCAACATATTATCACATCTAGTTCAATTAGTTTCTAAAAGGAACTAAATAAATTTGAAAAAAATATTTTATCTCTAAAAAAAATTACATAAAAAGCATATTTAAAATCAAATGTATTTCGTATTCATGATAAAATAAAAACTAACCTCATGATATAATAATACTCAAATATTCTATCAATGGATAATGATCAGAGCTTTTAAAATACTGTTTTTATTTACATAAAACAGAAAATGCACCAAAAAAATGTTTGGTCAATTTAAACAAAAATTTTAAAAGAAATTTAAAATGAGTTGCAGGATTTTTAATATTTGAAAATCAACAACTGAAATAATTTGAGCAGTAAGATTATTAAAATTCATGATATAGTCCTAATTATTAAAATGGCAGAATAAAATGTGTTGAGGTGCCATCCACAATCATCATCAATAATCAAATGCTGATTATAGGGCTCTAGTGACTAGTTAACTCAATTTGCTTTTGGGGGATTGTGAACTCACTGAATGATTTTATTGCTTAAGAGCTCATAAAAAATTTAAATAGTGAAAGGGACAGATCTAATTCACGGAATTTGTGCTTCAAAATTTGATATTCTACCATTAGATCAAACATACATATCAAACAAAGCACAAACATTTAAGAGGTAAACAAGATCTTATCTCTAAGATAGAATGAACTCTGTTAAATAAAAAGATTAACAGATATGTGAGACATGATTTGTTGCTTAAACGCAATTTAATTTCTTAAAAATGAAACTCTTTCACAAGCAACTATCAAAAAATCTTATATAAATATATTGTCAAAGATTTACTTTAAACTAAAACAGATATTTGTCATTCTAATCATATTACACTGATCTATGAAATAAATATTAAATACGGAAAATTTTCTGATTGTTATCTCAAGTAGTTAAATCAGAAAAAAAAAATGCTGATAAAAAGTATACAATGCCAAAAAAGTTTTATTAAAAAAAAAAAAATTATTATGCAGTACATTTGAAAAATATTGCATAACTATAATTAATAGTACAGCTATGTTTAGACAATTTAATTACTATAAATTTATCTATCCTTGTATTTTAGCACTTAGCCTATTTAACAAGGACAAAATTCATGTTGATAAATACGTTATAGATTCCCATTTATTTCTGTGATGAAATACTTTATACTACTTTCTCAAACATCATATTCACATGAGAAGATATTAAATACTTTTAGAATTATTTTCATGTACATTTTTTGCCTTGGCTAATCAAAAATGGATTTCCAAACATCATTTAATGTCTTCACTCTGGTTTCCCAATCTTTTATCCTTTCGAATGATATATATTCACTAAATAGCCTGGTTTTTTTTTATCATTGCAACAGTTATTTAAAAAAAGTTAATTACTTTATAACTGTCCTTTCCTTAAATTAGTTTAGTGATCAATAACCTTTCAAAAAATCAAATTTTAATTTTTTTCTACTGCAATTAATTTTAATATTTTAAGTTTAGACCATAACCAATGTGACAGTTTTTGTTCTGTTTTGAATTAATAGCAGCTAATATGGCTAAATCTTATGCACATGACAATTCTCGTGAAATTAAAAAACAAAAATTGGAAAAAATAAAATAAAAATTCTATTAACAAAAAAAAAATAAAGCTTAATTAATCAAAATTGTCATAAAAAAAAATATTTGATAGTAAAATTGCTGATCCAAGGAAATAACTTTTCTGCAATTTCAGATAAGTAAACATTAAACTTCTGTAAACTTCACAACTAAATCTGATTCTATAAAGAAATTAAAAAATATCATTTTCAACCATTATAATTCCATTACAGGGTGAAAGTCTCCAAATTTTATTCAGTTTTTTCAATCAAGAGACTCTCTTCACATCTCACTAATAAATTTCATTGTTTCATCTATTTATCTTACATTTTGGTCTCTTTCAAAATCTTAAAATCTCTTGTAATACAAGTCACTTGAGGATTCCAACTTGTTCTCCCATATATTTTGCTATCGTACTCCCCTCTCTTATCCCAATGTAAGTCTCTATATTTCCTTTTGATCTTTGATGTTTCTGTATTGGTCCAAATTTCAGATCCATATGTAAGAACGGTAAAACACATCTATCAAAAACCATTTTTTTTAAACATATGCCATATTTCTTTTAATCTTATTAAAAGTTCTATCAAAAGCATTCCATTCAAGTTTAAATGTAATGGCAAAAACATAAGCAACAAGATGAATTTTAAAAAAAAATCAACATTAAAATATAATACTGAGAATAAAGATCATAATAATTTAATACTATCATTGAAAAATTATAAATAAAATCACAAAATTACAACTATTGTTAATAAAAATGACAATTTAATAAAAAGGCAACCAAATTATATTTAAGGTCCACTGATTATTCAAACTTATAGATTGCTGTTGTGGTAAAAAATAAAACATAAAATTGCATAAAACATTCATTAAAAGCATCTTTTAGTAACAAGAAATAAATATAAAAGTAAATAGCAATCAAAAAGAAATCTTGCCTATAACTCATGTAATCTAGAAAAGATTAAATTATATTGTAAAATGGTAAAGTCAAACCAAATAGATGAAAAGATGATAATAATGTACAATTCAACTAAGGAATAGACATGATTATATATTTTATCATATCCAATAGTGTGATTTAAATATTTTTTGCATATCTGTTCATTATTACTAAATAATATATAAACAGGGTTCAAATAAAAGTACAAGAATGTAAGGAACTTGATAGTATGCAAGGTGACGATGATTAGCAAATTATTTAATAAGAGTTCAAGGTGATAACATATTTAAATGATTCAGCCAACTAAATGAAAATCTATATTATAGGATGTATTAGATATATTATCACAATAAAACAAAAATAGTACTACTTCAAATCAAAAAAGATCATTGTAATCTGATAAGGAGATCATCAATCATTTGCCTAAGAGTCATGTACTCAGCATTCATAAGCTATGCATGGGTTTAAATCAACTTATTCTGTCTATTACAATATAGAATAATCTATTTCATCTACTAATTCTTTCATTAAGCAAAAAGTTTTTAAAATAATGCTTTAGTGTAAATAACCAACTAAAAAGTATAAAATAAAGTAATCAACAAAGTAATTTGCCTCTTGGATAATTTGCCATTCTTGGAAAATATCTGAGATCTTAAGAATCTAGACTTGTTATAAAACAATTGGAAATTGCAGGAATATTGTCATTTCATAAAAGCATGAGGCTCAAGTAAATCAGAAAAATCAAAAAAACTTCAAATTCTTTTATGAAATGATAATATTCCTCCAATTTCCAATTGTTTCCTATATTCTAAGACCTCTGATATTTTCCAAGAACAGCAAATTAACCAAGAGACTGATTATTTTGATTCCTTTATTTGTACTTTTTAGTCGGTTATTTACATAAAAGCATCATTTTAAAAAAATCTTTTTTTTACATCTTATTCTTTTACTTTTTACTTATACTTACATATTATTTTTAAAAATGGTTAACACTATAAAAACATGACAAAAATTATAATTTAATAATAAGATGTGAAAATAAAAAAATACACCTTCTAACAAACAAATTCTAAATTTATATATATGATCATCTACTATATAAAAATATTTAGACATTGGCTTTTTAATTAATTCTCTAACTTTTTTTACATATTTTTTTTCCATTTTAGAAGAAAATATTTGAGTATGAGTTAAATGAAAATATTAACAAAATTTTACTCTACAAATGTCATATTGTATTACTTTGAATATAAAACGTACTTTTTTTCCAAATTTTAGATCTCTTAAATTTGAAGTGAAAATTTTTAAAGCTTATTTCTGTGGACCTTTGCTTTATGCTATACAGTGGCATAGTATTACAATAGTTACTTATGTAGAATAGCATGTTACTTCTTTTTTAATCAATATTTTTGGGATTAATTTCATAAACAGCTTTAACTTTCTCTCAAACTCCTACTTTTAATAATATTTTGCTGAGTTTACAGTTATTTTATCAAGAAAACTCTACTGAATAACCTTTAGAATTTTTTTACAACTAACAACTCAATATACCAAGATAAGAGCCTGACTTCCAAGGTGCTAATTGGTTATTTATTGCTCTCTACATAAGACAGCACCTGTCAAAATTTTGACAGTTCTGATACTTTCCTTTTGGTTTTTAGAGTGAAAACATGTTTTATAATTTTTTAATGCTATTTTGCCAATTTTAACAACTCTGATATTTTCATTTTGATTTTTAAAGTAAAAACATATGTTTTACAACATTTTAACATTATTTTTCCTATTTTACCATTATTTTATCAAAAAAACTCTACTGAATAATCTTTAGAACTTTTTTACAACTAACAAATCAATATGGCAATCTGAGAAGAGTCTGCCTTCCAAGGTACTGATTGATTGTTTGTTGTTCTCCATATAAGATAGCGTCTGTCAAAATTTTATCAGTTCCGATAGCTTCCCTTAGATTTTTAAAGTGAAAATGTATAGAATCTTTTCTACACATTTTTTTTCAAAAAAAATTTATACAAATATAAATTATTATAGAAGAATAATTCAGATTTTAATAAAAAAAATGTACTTTTACATGAAATCAAATTAACAAAGAATTTATAACATTCCGTTGCAATTTAATGCCCTGAAGATCATGTAGCCCAATGGCATAGTGAAAATGAGAATTCAAGTTCTGAAAGTGAAGATATAGAAAGTGAAAATATTGTATATATAAAGAAGATTCACAATAAATTAGGTGAGTTTATTGTATTTATATTAGTTTTCTATTTAAGTACTGAAGCAATGGATCTATAGGCTAGATCCATTCTTCACGTCTTTCTAGATTGGTAGACTAGAATCAAACCAGATCCACACGTTACAATGTTTATAAAGCTTTCTGTCTGCCATTTTATATACATTTAATTTTTAGACCAACAAATAAGTGATTAAAATATCAATTTTCTATTTAAAATGTTTTTATAAATATTGGAGGGGCCCAGATATATATATATGCGCAAATACATATATATATAATTATAGATGGAAACCTTTCTAAAAATCAATAAATAAATTTTAATATGCTATTTTTTTTAGTATTTTATTCTGGAGATTTACTTTCATAATAAACCCTGCTAACATTCTGTAAGGTCAAACAAAAGAAAATCCATTAACAAAATAAAATGGTAATGGAATTTTCTAATTAAAGTAAAATTAAAATGGAAGAGATATTTGAAACATGAATTCTTCAAGTCTACTTTAAATTAAAAATAGATTTGAAACAATAAAATCATTGGGTTTATCGAGAGAGTGGATCTCAAGAATACAATGCAAAATATTTTAGGTCGATAATTGCGGTCACCAAAATTTCAACATATCCACTTAGCCTTGGCGAATAAAAAAGGGAATTTCCCAAAAATAGTCAAAAAGGGGTATAAATACCCCATGAGAACAATAAAGGTCAGCCAGTCATAGTTTTCGTTCAGTGATTGTCTGGCGAATCCACGCTGGTTAAATTTTCACTAAATATAAAATGTTTAGAAGCATGGTAGTGGACTAGATGGCCTTGCACCTGCCTGTCTCCTGCTGTCCCAAAGATGATCGCCAAATACCATAAGCCAAGGAAACTTCGTTAAAATGTGTAATTGTTGGACTGCTGAACTCTCAAATTAAAATACATAGCTAGCTATGCCTGTGCGCAAATTCGTATTTCATTGTGGGATCCAAATTTCCACAAGGGCTCAGAACAAATTAGGTAATATGTTCCCAATTTATTTATTTCTAACTGCCTAATTTATTCTTAAAAACTCCAGTTGACCTGATAATGTAATTTTGCTACCTTTAGTGTCTTCTTAAAGGAAATTCCCTTTAATTTAACTAAAATTCTGTAATTTTTACTTGCTATCACTTTAAATATAATGTCTCTGCTCTCATTCTTTCTGTCTTAAAATTATGCCTCTTAAAGCAGTTGAGAAAATTTATTATTATTATTTACTTAAAAATGTATTTGTTTAAGACTGACAAATATCTTATTTAAAATGAAATCACTATATGCCAATTTCCATCTCGATAAAAGTTTCAGATAATAAAACTATTTTGTCGAGATGAAATAATTTTATATTATTATGTGTTTTGAAATATTTATGCGTACACGGTTTAGTTTTGGAGAGACGCTAGGTCAGGTATGAGATTTTATTTAATTACATTATTTCATGAGATAAGAATGAAAGGGAGGGGGTTTAGAAAGTTTAATCTCGGTAAATAGTAAAAGAGAGTAATAAATGTTTTAATTTAAATATTAGTGGGATTTCGTTTTGAAGGGAGAGACGTGTTGCCCAGAAAATGATATTTGTAATAATATTAATGCTTATTTTATTCTTGTTGGTCCAATCTTGGTCAATCCGTATAACATTTGTGTAATCTTTAATAGCTCAGTGCAATTTTCTATTAAGTTCTAAAAATGTATTTTTCCAGTACTTGTATTTTGCCTTGCCAGCATTTTGCTTGATAACTTGTCTTTTGTTCTTTGTGATTGCTAAATCATAATTAGCCCACGTGATAATTTCACTGGCTATGAATTTTTTTATCAGATGGCATCACTGGAACAGGGCAGGTGAATTGAGTATATGCTGGTGATGTAATATCAAATGCTGGGTCTGTCCAATTTCTTTTGTTCTGAGCACATCATGGCGGATTGACTACGGTCTGATTAATTTATTTGTTTTACAATCTTAAATATATATAGTTGTGAATATTGCAATCCGTTTATATTTTAAACGTGTCATTCTCTTCGAAACCAATTCCAAAAATATGATTCAATTATTTCTCTCTTAAAATAATTTCACTTTAATAAGGTTATATTTAAAATAGGGCTATTTAAAATATTTGTCTTGTACATCTCAAACTTGAGTAGGCATCTACCATAAAACTCTAGTTGTTTCATTTGTAAATTGGCACATGAACTATACCGCTCCCTTACTCGAGGGATAATTAATGACAGGATCGAAATTTATGTTAATAAATTTGTGAAATAAAACAGAGACATTAGAAAAGTTATAAAAATGTTTTATTAAATATATATGTGAATTTAAGCTACTTGTGGTTCGTCTCCATTCATTTTATTCTAAAATTGTTTCTAATTAATTATTGTGCTGCTATCTGATGACTCAAGGTCACATACATACCATTACTATATTTAAGTAAATGAATAGGTCTAATTAGAATCAATATTAGTCAGACGTTAGAATTAGTCGAGACTCATGCTCCACCATTGATGCCAGTGGGCCAGAGTGTTGAAAAGATTTATTGCTTGCCTCAAAAATGTTGTTAATTAGTTGGCAGATTTAGAGAATGGGTGAACAGGACAGAATCCATAAATATTCTTTATCTTTGATCTTGCGTATGGTTGGATTCGAGGTACTTTTACCCAGGCTGTGAATCGTGTTAACATACAATTTCAACCGATACAGTACATATAGTGGACATGTACTGTATTATAAAAGCACAAATATTGGAAATACAAGGGGAGTAGAATTGATTATAAATAAAAAGTGGAAGAACAACATTGTGGAAATTGATGGTGTATCGAACAGAGTGGCAAGATTAGATATACAACTTAATAACAGATACCAAATGCAGATAATTCAGGTTTATACCCCAACAAGTTCTCATAGTGATGAAGTAGAAGATTTTTATGTTGATGTACAAAAGGTTTTTGATCAGAGTAAACAACATTTTAAAATTGTTATGGGAGACTTTAATGCAAAAATTGGTAAACAAATGAAAGATGAAAGTGCTGAAGGTAATTTTGATTAAGGTAATAAAAATGAGAGAGAACACAGACTTGTGGAGTTTGCAGAAAAAGAAAAACTTTATATTATGAACTTTTTTGAAAAAAAATGTTAAAAGGAAATGGACATGGAAGCATCCAAATGAAGGTACAGCAGAATTGGATTATATTTTGACTAACAGAAAATACATATTTCAAGATTGTAATGTTCTTAATAAATTTAACACAGGAAGTGATCATCGATTAATAATATGTAAGATATGTGTTAATGCAAAACTAGAGAGACAAAAATTATTAAGAAAAACAATATTTACAGTTGATATTCCTAATCTTCAGAAACATTCTAATGAATTAAATTAGAACTTACAAATCAGTTTCAAGTATTAGTAGATTTTGAACATGATTCAGATTTGAATGAAATTAATATAAAAATAACTGATACACTTTTAAAAACTGCAATAAAGATAGCTGGTAGAAAAAAGCAGCAATTGACCAATAAAATTTCTACTGAGACTAAAGAATTTATGAAGAAAAGAAGGAATATGAAGATATACAACAATATGCATTAAAAAGGATTGAATATCTCGAATTTTGTAAAATGTACCGGAAAAAAGTTGAAAATGATATAAGAAAGTATAACTGTGAAATAGCAAGAAAAGCTGTAGAAGAGAATAAAAGTCTCAAGAGTGTAAAGCAACATTTTGGTATTGGTAGGAAATTTATATCTGCAGTAAGAAAAAAATATGGAATTATTATTAAAAAGAGAAATGACATCATGAAATGAGTAGAAAACTTTTATCAAGAATTATATCGTAATAAAGAACAAGTACCTCCTATATCTATTACATCTTCCGAATTTCCCAGAATTTTAAATGAAGTGAGACATGCAATTAAATGTATGAAGAAAGGAAAGGCTCCAGGTAATGATGGAATTATAATTGATATATTAAAAGAAGCAGGTGAAGAAATAGAAAATTTTTTAACAAAGTTATATACCAAATGTCTAAATAGTAAAGATGTACCAGATGATTGGAAGAATGCAGTATTAATATTAATATTTAAAAAAGGTGATGAAGAAGATATTAGAAATTAAAGACCTATCAGTCTTTTATCAGTTTTATACAAAAATTTTACCAAGATAATTACAACTCGTCTATAGAGAACATTGATTTCTACCAACCAAGAGAACAAGCTGGATTTAGAAGTGGTTTTAGTACAGCAGATCACATCCAGGTATTGAGATGTTATAGAAAGGACAAATGAACATGAGTTACCATTAAGTTTTGGATTTGTAGATTATGAAAAGTCATTTGATTCTATAAACATTTCTTCAGTGATTAAAGCATTGGATCAGCAAGATATAGATCCAGGTTATTGTTATATTTTAAAGAATATTTATAAAAATGCAACAGCAACAATTAGATTATATGATGATACTGAGAAAGTCAACATTGAGAAGAGTGTAAGAGAGGGTGACTCCATATCTCCAAAACCTTTTACAGCAGTGTTGCAAGTAATATTTTGTGAATTAAAATAAGAAACTAAAGAAGTAAAAGTAAATGGAAATTATTTAAGTCATTTAGATTTTGCAGATGATATAGTTGTTTTTGCAAATAATGCTTTAGAGCTGCAGGTAATGTTGCAGGAGTTATCAGATGAAAGTAGGACTAAAGATAAATGTTAAAAAGACTAAAGTAATGTTTAATGGATTTTCTCAAAATATGAAAATAAAGATTGATTATAATGAGTTAGAAGAAGTTAACAGTTACAAATACCTTGGTCAGATTATTAATACAGATGGAAACATAATGGATGAAATTAATCATAGAATTAAACTTGGTTGGATGCTTTTGCTAGAAATAACTTGATACTACAAGGAAATATGCCTATGTGTTTGAAAAGGTTTTTAATAAATGTGGTTTACCAGTTCTTACTTATGGATCTGAGACTTGGACACTTAATAGAAGAACAAGAGACTACAGACAATTCAAAGAAGCATGGAGATGCATGTTGGAAGTAACAAGAAAAAATCAAAATGCAATATATGGGTAAGAGAACAAACAGGTGTTACTAACCTCATTGAAAAAATTAAAAAATTGAAGTGGAGTTTAAAAAAAAAAAAAAAAAAAAAATAAAAATTTAAAATTAAATCAAAAAAATAATAAAAAAAAAAAAAAAAACCTAAAAGGGGTTGTTAAAAGAAAAAAAAAAAAGGGGGGGGGGGGGGGGGGGGGAAGGGAAAAAAGAGGAAAAAAAGGAGTGAAAATTGGGGGGCCCTTCATCCTGTGGTTGATGATAATGATGATGATGTGTTTTAAATTCACGGGTTAATTTTTTTTCTCAATTTTTTGGGCTTAAAATCCTACTGTGTCTTAAATTTGAGGGTCTTATATTGGAAGTAATACAATATTGCTGTTGGCTCAGTTGGTAAAGATTTTCCATGTGAGTTTGACTAAAGGGGAACAATTTTTTTTTTCATTGTTAAAAATTCAAAAATGTGGACATCCTGATAAAAACATAGACAGGGCAAGTTTATATAAAAGCATTTTTAAAAAAACATTTTCTCTTATCAAAATAGAAAAAACTTGTATCAATGGCACACCCTACTCCACCCCAGGATTACAGGGTGGGCCTCATTTTAGATATACTATTAGCATAAAAAAAAATTGCTGTTTCTTTTGATATTATTAATATACTTTAAATCTGTTTAAAATTTCATTTAGTAATATGTTTTTTTTATTTACATATTTTAAATTTGAATACCATTGATAGCATTTTTTTTTTCAGATGCATAGCATGTCCATACACATAAAACATATATAAATCAATCTAGACAATTGAGAAAAAAATGTAACTAATGTAAAATTATACTTTATTAATAACTTTTAAAATTTAAGATTTTTTTTAAAAAGCAAAAGGGTTATGTCAAATTGATAATAAAAATATAATTACATATTAGACTCTACTGTCCATGTTTGCATACCTTTTTCCAATGGGGGGGTTGCAATAGCAAACACCCACACACATAAAGAGGAGGGATTTGGCATTCTGCCATCACAAGCACAGGCTGCAGATCTAATACATAAATACCTTAAAAATATTATTGCATCATTCATTTAATTGTGGTATAATTTAAACAGTTTCTCAAAATAAAAAGACTACGGTAATTAAGATTTTCATCTTTAGTCTATTGTGTTAAAAAGAAATCTGTCTTTTGATACTTTTTTAAAGATAGTATCAATTAAATACCTATAATTACTGCAGGAAATATAATTTATTGTAATGCAATACAATATACTTTATCAATAAAAAAATTTTTGATTAAAAAGTTTTGACAAATAAAAATATCTTATTTGGTAATAAATTAAGTATTAAATAATATCCAATTTAGTTTTAATCACATTCATGCATACTTATCATATGTTAATAGATAAGGTTAAAATAACTGACTGAACACAATAATCAAAGAGGTTTTTTTTCCTCAATGAATTTAATGAGATAAATTTTTAATTAATAAAAAAAAAAAATACGTATTATTTGATTAATATTTTTATAAATTGTTTCTATTGCTATATTTTACTTCAATTTGAGCTATGGACATTGAAAATATATATATAAATGGATACTACTAGACATTTCAATAATAACTCATCAATTAGGTTTATCAATCTTAATACTTCTCCAACAGACATACATTATGTATATTTATCTAAAAATTTACTTTATAAATAACATTTTTTTATTATTATTTAAGATCATTAGTATATTATATTGAAAGAAACCTGATTGAAATAAGTTGATAGTTAAAAAAATATGGTGTTTATAAATGAATAAATTACACAGCTAATGACTACTGAAAAGAATTGGGATGATCAAGTTTAATTACTAACACATTCAGGTAAAAATTATATTTTTACATACTTTTTCTAAAGATTATATCTATGTTTTTAAGGAAAATTTATTAGTAAAAAACAATTTATAGAAATAAATAAGATTATATTGATTTTAAAAAAAAGATTTTCTCATGAAGAATTATAAAAAGTGACAATAATATATATTTGACCGAGTGTCCAACCTGTAGGCTGAGGACCACACGTGACCCAGGATGGCTATGAAGGCAGCCAAATGCAAAATCATAATTATTTGAAACATTGAGATTTTTTTGACATTACATGTCACATGTATGTATACACTTAAACACAATATCAAGTAACCAACTAGTTTTGCACCTTTACTTTTATAATTAAAACTATATAAAAAGCATAAATGAATATATTTTTTTATATTAGTGATCACAAATTTGGAACCTGCTCAACAATTTTAAAAGACTTTTTGAATGGATCGCTGTATAATTAGATTTATTACTTAATTAAGGACTTGTTTGCTCATCTATGCTGGTGGTTATCACAAAAATTATGCATGAATCTATTTTTTTCTTATTAGCTTTCGGTAATATTTATATATATATATAAAGGGTGGCTTAAGACAATTCTTTTTTCAATGTGGCCCAGAGATGCCAAAAGATTGAGCACCCCTGATCTAGAGTAAAAAAGTATATAATAAATCCTAAGCTAATAAAAAAGACTTAAATCAGCTTGCTGGAATGTTGTTTTTTGAAATAAGCACTGTTGAAAAACAGATGGTTTATAAATTAAATTTAAATAATATTTATTTAAATTATTACATTCTGATTTACAAGTGTCAAATTTACTCTGCCAATAACTCTGATATGCTTCATTCTAAATAAATACATTAATGATTATCAACCATCATTTATTAAACTACAAATTATCCCTAGCTCAGATATAAACTTTATATCTTAGTTAAAGATTAGGCCATTTGTTTTTAATTAAAAACACACACCCAGAATAATTCAACTTCATTTCTATTTTTTTTATATGTGTAATATCTTTTATAGATGTACTTAACCTTCACTTCCAATAGACATTCTTGAAATCTAAAAATAAAGACACTGTAAAGGATATATCACCCCCAAGATGCATTTCGTTCTGGAATAAAAATAATCTCTATTTTAATAAATCATTAATGATAATCATTAATGTATTTATCTAGATCATGTCAAAGTTATTGGTGGATTAAGTCTGCCACTTATAAATCAAAATATAACAATCTACTATTGATAAATACTGAAAATATGATAAGCATACATGTATGGAATTGTGATCTGAACCGACTAATCAGTTCTCGTCAGTACAAATTCATCTTAGGGATGTTTTTATCCATATGTTTCAATAATATCTAATGGAAGTAAAGGTTATCTATAAAAATTATTTATTTACTGATAGTTTCAATTGAAAAAAATTGCCAAAGAAATTTCTATGAATACTTTTTCTTCTTTAAGCATTTATATTTTCAAAACTAGTTTCAGCAAAAAATAAAAAAGTCATATATCACATGACCCCATTTCTTTTTTAAGTTTGTAAAATATAAACAAAGAGCTTCGCTAGTTACTCAACAAGCTTTGTGATAAATGCTTAGCAAGAGAAAGCATTTAAAATATCTCCATCAGAAACCACACCTAAACCCCAGACCAATGGTTTTGTGCTTTGACACTCCTCAGTGAGGCGCTAGGTAGTTTCAGACAATATTATAGAAATAATCCTTAAAAAAATTTTTTAAAAGACATGAAATCAAAGATAATTAATTTCTTTGTCTAGAAGATCTAAAAGTAAAAAATATTGGTCTCAATGTTTAAAAACTGGTAAAGAATGAAAACTATATTTTCTTCTGTAAAATTAGCATGGACAAAATAGATTCCTATATTTATATGCAATTTTATAATAAAACATACAGCATATACCATAGTAGTATTTAACTTGGAAATAATGCGAATAGATTAAAAGAATGATAGAATTAACCCTCTCTTTGTTACTAATAAAGTATTTCATGGTGACACTACTATATCACAAGTTGTGCTGCCAGAGATACTATGAACTACCTTTTTATCACTACAGCTAGTTGAGTTTCATAAACTTACTCATGTAAAATCTTTAGTTATAGTTTTGATCATTAGATGAAATTTATTGTATTTTAAAAAAAACTGCATTTGCACTGTAGTAATTGATGATTATATGGAGAGTTAATAGTTTCTTTAACGGATGCCATATATGGATTTAAAGAAAAGAAGCTCATAAATTAAATAATTTGATTTTTTTTATGAAATTTAAAATGATTATATATATATATTTTAATAAGTAATATTTGTTTAAATTTAAATTGTTGTTTATATGTAATTAAAGATTATAAGCTTGCAATCTAAGCATTACTTCAGTCGGATTTTTTTTAGTGGAAAAGTTGAATATTTGTTTGATTTTTTTTATTATCTAAACTATTTAATATTTAAATAAATATGTATAAATAGCTATAAAATATCACAAACACACCCAAATAAATTATTTTATTAAAACACCATATATGTTGGAAAAAATAGTTTTTTTGATAAAATCAAAGTATTCTTCGTTATTCATTAATATGATATACTATTAAAAATACCTTATACCTTTTAAATATATCAAATTTATTAAGCGCAAGCAGATAATATTGTAATAACATGAAAGCTAAAACCTTTGAAAGATGCGCTTTAAATATGCTTATGTGACAGCCAATCAGATGTAATAATGATTGCACGTGGAACTCTTAATTCTAAAACACAAGTCAGAACTATAAGAAAAAGATGGGACCCACCTTCTTCTATGCCTAAATTTATATATAAATAAGTCAGACTCAACCATTTCAAATTAAGAGTGTGAAGCTTAAAATACCTTCACATTTAATTCACTAAATATTATATATAAATAAACAACGCGAAATCTTTCGATTTACTACGAAGCAATTTTCAAATCTAATGAAATGATAGTAACAAATGTAAATATATCAAATTTATTAAGCACGAGCAGATAACATTGTCATAACGTGAAAGCTAAAACCTTCAAAAGATGCGCTTTAAACATGCTTATGTGACAGCCAATCAGATGTAATAATGATTGCACATGGAACTCTTAATTCTAAAACACAAGTCAGAACTATAAGAAAAAGATGGGATCCACCTTCTTCTATGCCTAAATTTATATATAAATAAGCCAGACTCAAGCATTTCGAATTAAGAGTGTGAAGTTTAAAGTACCTTCACATTTAATTCACTAAATATTATATATAAATAAAGAACGCAAAATCTTTCGATTTACTATGAAGCAATTTTCAAATCTAATGAAATGATAGTAACAAATGGAAATCTATCAAATTTATTAAGCACAAGCAGATAACATTGTAATAACGTGAAGGCTAAAACTTTCGAAAGATGCGCTTTAAACATATGTGACAGCCAATCAGATGTAATAATGACTGCACGTGGAACTCTTAATTCTAAAACACAAGTCAGAACTAAAAGAAAAAGATGGGATCCACCCTCTTCTATGCTTAAATTTATAAATAAATACGCCAGACTCAAGCATTTCGAATTAAGAGTGAAGCTTAAAATACCTTCACATTTAATTCACTGAATATTATATATAAATAAACAACGCGAAATTTTACGATTTACTACAAAGCAATTTTCAAATCTAATTTAAATTTAATATAAATTAGGCATAGAAGAAGGTTGGTCCCACCTTTTTCTTATAATTCTGACTTGTGTTTTAGAATTAAGAGTTCCACGTGCAGTCATTATTACATCTGATTGGCAGTGCAATTAAGCATGTTTAAAGCGCATCTTTCGAAGATCTTATACTTTTTACTAGTAATATGAATAAAAAAGAGCTTTTTTTAAAATAATAAATTTTCTGAGATTATGAATATTTTTTAGAGTAAAACCATTTTTTAAAAATGCTATATAACTATCTTTAAAATCAAGTCACTTTAATAAATAACTTTTAAATTAAAAATTATAAAATACTTACTGTTGTAGTATGTATTCAATATGGTAAAGCACATAAATTACAGGGAGTTTAACCTGAATTGACACAATAAAGGCAACTTGGTGTTGTTTGTTGTTGGTGTTTTGGATATTACAATGGCTCTGTGATTGCTACATCTTCTCTATGTTATTTTAAGCCCATCTGTAGCTTTGCCTTATTTAGTGCAGATTTATTTTATCCCAATTAGAATTTTAAAAATAATGGATTGAAAAAAAATCTGAAGAGATCAGAATTATATGGACCATTTAGGCATTAACAACAGCCAATTTGTATGATAATGCCATGGGGGTAGTACCCCTAGATGTCAATAGAAATGACAATTGTTGACTGACAGTTATTTACAAATTAAACGTTATTTATGCAATATTTTTCTAAAATACTTTAAACCAAAAACTTACATCACTATTAAAAGATTTTCTTTGAAAACATTTACTTTTTTTTAAAAAAAAAAACATATTTTAAAAGATTGTTGCTGCAAACCAAAGCAGTTTCTACTGGGATTTAACAATGGTCTTTTGACAAAACAGTAAAAAAATTATTTTTTAATATTTTAATAACAATAAATTAAATGTTTACTTTTAAGATTTTTCTTTCTTTAATGATAACTAATCCTAAATTTATCTTGATTTTAATAACATAAAATTCAAATATCTAATATTTTGTTCTACTATTTTTTTGAATAGATAAATTATGTCCAATGATGCCAAGCTTCACTGTTATAGAAAAGAACTGTTTAAAAATTTATTTTCATATTTTGCAAATGTCAAATATTAACTTTTAGACTGTCTATCATTATTTGAAACTTATATATGTAATAAAATAATGTTAAGATTATCAATATATAATATAGAAAAAAAAGATTTGATCGTAAAAATGAAATATTCAAATGTGGAGGAATATGAACAAGTCTCACTAGAATCTATTCAAAATAGGTTATTTTAAGTATCAGAAAAACATTATCTTGTTAAAAGTTTTGTTAAAATTTTATAAAATTAATAAGATAAATTTCTTTTTACTAAAATAAATAAATTGCTTTTTTTTTTTCAATATCCGAAATTAATTTTTGAGTATTTTGTTTGTTTATATGTTCATATAATGAAAAGTTGACCTTTCAATAAGTTTATCTTTTTAGGGAATTAAATTTTGCTGTTAATGTATTATATAAGTTGTTCATATTTTGGACATTTTACCTTGGCAGTTGACCTTCAGAATTCTACCTTTGAGTATTAGATGCCAGTATTTTAGAGATACCCCTGCATACAATATTCAGCATACATCATCAAAATAATTTTCATTACAAGAGTTTAACTTATTTTTCTAACAGTATTTAGAATTTCTGGCTGCTTATATAAACTATTTTCTAACTCATCCCACCATCTTTCTAATCACTCCATTAGCTCCAAACAAATTTGGCAAAAAACAATTATTAGTATACATTTTTTCATTGCTTAACAAGCTTTTTGATTTATAAAGATTTAAATCGCAATACTGGAGCCTTTATATTTAATCATTTATGGTCTCAAATCTAGTGATTTTTTTTTTTTTTCATTAAAATATATTATTTTAAACTGATAACTAATTTGTATAAAATATGACAACCCAAATATGCTTAAGCAAAGAATTGCATAGGTCTCGTTTTACGCGATAGATAAGTTCCTCAGAAAACACGCGCAAATGAAATCGCGCAAAAATAGACATAACTTACATTGAAACAGGGGGGATGCGGTCTGTGATTTCTCAAAATTCACGTAAAAGCAAAGCACCAATGTAAAATTGCTTTAAAATTCGCGCAAAAAAAAAATAAGGAAATAAAATATGATTAACAAAAAATTTCAAATTTGAAAAAAATTGATACAAGACAAACTTTTTTAACTATAATATTTAATTTTATTCAAAATAATATATTTTTATGCATAATTTACAGTACAGTAATTTACATTTTTTTATACACGTTTTAATTATTATAGCTATTTGCCGAAAAACACGTTCGTTTGCAAACAACTAGCGCCAACTTCACACTCATGTTGTGTCAATGGTTTTCTGGTGACAACGTAATTAGTAATTAATCTTTGAGACGATGATTTTATTAATTGTTTATGAAACTAACAACTAAAAATTAAATTCTTATTTTTGTCTTTAATTTTCAATTCCGTTTAAAAATCAAATTTCACATCACATTATTTCAAGTCGCCGTAAGTAATTTTTAAATTGTTAATTACAATTAAAAATCAGATTTTAATTTTTAATTGTCAAATTTAATTGTGCCCACTGCTATTACTGACCTTTTAAAAATAAACTTGTGGACACTAAATGATTAATAATTGATTGCGTTCTTTTTTAAAAAGCAAAAACAGAATGTGATTTATAATGCAAAATTAACACGCACAATGTTTGAACAAATTTACATTATCATCTTGTAAAATTTAATGTGTGGATACATAAAATGTGGAAATCATGATTTTAATTTCATTATTGCATAAAATCTTACTATTATAAAGCACTGAAAATATTGAAATTACTAAGTTGAAAGTCGAATTCCAATAATGTGCTATTACTTTCAATATAACGTAAGTGCGCGAAATTTATTATTTAAAGTAATAGCGCAATATCGGAGTTCGACTTCCGGTGAAACACAAATCGCGTAACTTCAAAATCGTGTTAAATAAGTCCGCATAAAAAGAGACCCAGGTGTAATTCAGTTTATTTATTTAGGGACAATGTTGGTTAAATGCAAAACTTACAATATGTTTAGTTAAAAGATTTACCATCATAATTTTAAGAAATTGGATGAAAATTTGGGAGGGGAGACACAAAGTTCTTATCAAAATGTAATTCAATTGTTTAGCATCAAATCTAAGAAAAAAATTTTTTTTGCAGAATTTATCAATTATTTGGCAATGAATATATAAAGACACAAATAATAAATACAAAGACCCCAATTTGTGATATGTTGTTCAAACCATAAGAATAAACTGTTAATTCAAAATAATACTATTTTTCTTATAAAAGTGATAAAAAGTACTGTTATAATATTTATTATAATAAAGATATTTGTGTGCACATGTGTCATTAAATATTTAAAGTCAAATCTATTTTTTTTTTTCTTTTTTAAATAAATACAAAAAAATATAAACAGATTTATAAAAATGAACTTACTATGGTTAAACTTGTGGGGTGCAATTTAGCTAATTCCAATTTCTTTTCCCATTTTGAATGCAGTTTTTTAAAATTAGGCACAGGTTTACGTTGTATAGCTGATACTCCAGATTGTTTATGTATGTTAGACACAGGAATTTTACTTCCTTTAAAAGTTCTAAAATAAACAGTTAAATATACATTATAAAATTTTAATTATTATTTTTTAAATAAGCAAACCAAAGAACAATAGCAATACTTACTTTTTAAGTGTAGCTGTTTTAGCCATTACTGGCTATATTCAAAATGACTGAAAAAAAAATATTTTTTTTTTAAAAAAAGATAATGGTTTGGCTTTTTTTTTAAAGAAGGATTTTTTATTCTACTTTTAAATTTCATTTTAATTTAGGATAAAAAATAAGTTTATTTACATATAAAACATATAGTTCAAATTAACAATTTACAAGTCAATTATACTATAATATATATATATATGCATTTTAGAAAGTTAACACTTAAATATATATATATATTACACAGATATACTCACATATTATACTATAGTCTTACATGACAAAATTACACCTTAATAAATACAAGTGCTGAAACTTATTAGATCAATGATGATAAAAGCATACTTAATTTCCCCCAAAAGTTTATTATGGATAATTTCAACTTTACAGATAGTTTTTTGATTTTTAGGATATATATATTTTTACATCAAGAAAGTTCATTTACAAATGTTACATATGGCAATTAAATTTTTGTATTAATCTTTACTCTAGCAATTTGCAATATTTGGATAATCCTTACATAAAACAAAAACTATTGGATTTGGTATGCTTTTTATATCGAGATGTTTGCAATACAGAAAGCGGGACTTTTGTACTGCTACTAGCACTCTTACAATGTTAAGATATGAAATAAGTAATACTAATTGGTTTCCATTCTGCTTCATCCAGATATTCTTCTTTAACCTGTCAATTGACTTCATCCCTATTTTTTAGGACTTGGTTTTTTAAGACTTTCAGGAAAATGTTTTCAAGATCAGTGACTTATTCTCATTGTTATAATCTCAACTGCAAATTGTTGGAATTTTTTTCATTGAAATGTTGGACTTTATTGAAAACTGTAATTATTTATAATTTTCTTTTAATAAATACATCCCTGGCTATCTCTTGCTAAGATATATGGCATTTAGATTTTCATTACCATCAATATTACTGATGACTTCATCCATATTTCTATATTTGCCTTATCCATTGATAAAACATCATCTCAATTTGCTTCAGTACATATAAATGTGTCCATATGAGAGTTTTTTGTGTGTGTGTTATGTATATGTGATCTAAGTTAACAATTCACAAGTAACAAGAGTTCCAAATGTAGTCTTTAGAGATGTGTCCATTAATAAAAAGATCATTCAGAACCACGCTAAAAGGACCATTCACTCAAGTTAAAAGTCTTTAGTTAGATGCATCAAGAACTGCTAATAGTGACTTTGAGTTGAACTACTAATAGTGACTTTGAGCTTTATCAATGGCATCAAAGTAATCCATATACATCAATTTTATAAGTAAATTAGTAACTCAATTTTTGCAACATCAAAATTAAAAAAAAGATCAAGACCTGCAGTGCTGCGGCTTATCTGAATGCTTTCCTTCAATACATACTAGGCTTATCAAATATAAATGATGCTAAATGTTTTTAGATTTGGATATTCTGCTAGACTGGCATATAACTATTCATAGAATCTAAATTAGCATTTCTGGTTGCTTCTGGCAAAAATTCATTTTTATTATTAAGAGTAAATTATCTTCTTATAATTTTAAACTCCTTTTTATTTTGAGAAAATATTATTTTCATTTTTTCAGAAGCAATTAGTAATTCCAATAGCCTAAGTAGCAATGATTTGAAATTTCTTATATTCAATATTTGACAATTGAAAATATAATTCTATTCTTTGCTAAAATCTAACTGACTATGGGTCGCA
This sequence comes from Epiperipatus broadwayi, assembly GCA_028023455.1. Classification (NCBI taxonomy): domain Eukaryota; kingdom Metazoa; phylum Onychophora; class Udeonychophora; order Euonychophora; family Peripatidae; genus Epiperipatus; species Epiperipatus broadwayi. The sequence goes on from JAQFVV010000058.1 coordinate 4,484,926, forward strand.
ATTTTTTACATTTTTTCAGGTTATATCAAGAGTTTTCTGGGTTTTTTTGAGGAACATTCATTATGAAATTTCTTTAAAATTCAAGCTTCTAGAATAAATATATCGGTAGTTTTACTTCAAAAATACCTTATGAATTTGCCGAATGATGATAAATCATTTTTTAATCTAACTAAAAATTAAAACTCAATGACATATTTTTTCACAATCTATGACAGAAATCAGCAGCAACAGAGTAAGACAAAGCTGACCCCTTTTTTTTTGCCAGTTTCCAAACTATTTTATTATTTGAAAATCAAAGACATGGGAGCTGGAAATCATTATGAGTGAAGTTGACTTCAAATGAATCATACATCTGGCCAATCTATTTATACATTTACAATCATTTCTTTAGATTAACCTTTTCTACTTTATTATTTTACAACATAATATAAAATTCTTTTTAAACAATGCAAAGCCTATTCCATTATGTTTACACATTAGAATGCATCAGCATTTAAAAATTCAAATAATTCCTATAACTTACATTTAATCCACACCTGAAAATCAGCAATCTAGTCAATACTCAATCTTGCAAAATTGTTTCTGTACTGAAACAAAGAATTTAATGATGTCATATAAAGATAAAATGTAAGCTGTAAGAGTCATGAAATGTTTTATTTTAATATTCAATAACTTTCTGCCAAGAAATCAAAGATATTTTAAATCAGTTTATAAATGAAAATTTTAATAAGTTTCTAATCAATGTAATTATACACGGAAATTAAAAAGAGTTTGAAACTGGAGAGTGAAATTTTAAATTGGTAGCTTAAATAGTAACAATCAATCAATAGTATTATGTCTCATCAATAGGTCTAGAGAGTAGTCACATCATCAATTCATCCATTTTACCATTCCATTCCCTTCATTCAACAGCTCCTCAAATCCACATAACTCTTCCTATCTCTCATATCAGGGGTGGCAACATGTCAACTATGGTCAATTGCAAGGTCTCTGGAAGTCAACCACGAAGTTGATGTGAACATTGTTAGATTAGTGATAAATTCAGAACTGATTTGAATATAAAAAATAGTAAAAAAAAGTAAAAATTCTAAATTATTCTCATTTAAAAATAGTTAAATTTGAAATAACACCTGTTATTATCTATCTCAAAAATAAGCCCAAGTTGGAAGAAGCTGAAAAAAATTAAATTATTTTTGTGTAATGCTAGAGCTAAAATTCTTAAAAATATTTAATTGCTGTTTTCCCAAGAAGAAATGAAAATAACTTATCCTGGAGAAACAGGGATTTTAATGAACTGATTTTAAAACAAAGAAGTTGTGAACTTTTTAAAATACTTAGTCTATGGTAGCTAGCAAATAATCTCCAAGGAGAATTTAAAAAGAAAACATGTCTTTTTCCTATCTTCAAAAGAAAATAGGTGTCAAAGCAACAAATAAACTTTTATAATTATTGTAAAGACTGTTAGCAGAGAAAATGTGGAAATTTTATAAGGTGCGGAAATAGGACTTTTGTAAAATAATATTTTTATTGTTATATATTTTTGTTCTCTTTCTAGCAAATTTTATAAAAATCAAAAATTAAATTCAGGATTTTGTTATATTTTGGTAAAAATATTAATTGATTAACTTTAATTTTATATAAGTTATAAAGCCATGTTTAATTACGCCAGAAAAAAGAGAACAGAAAGAAAGTTAAATATAAAAAGGTATTTTAAGTAAATACCAATGAAAAAAGATTGCTGAAAAATAAAATAAAATGGGAATGTTAATTCAGTAAATGTCTGTTAGATTGTAGAAAAAAGATAGCATTGTTTAATTAGAGCAGAAAGCTATTTTTAAAACTAATTAAACAAAAGAGTAAAGAAGAATTGTTAGTACAGTTAATATCGAAAAGACATGCGGTGAAAGGAATGTGCAGGTATGCAATTAAAGCTTAATGGAAAATTTTGGTAAAAGACTTAATTCTATCATGGGATAGCCCTAAGAAAAATAGTGATCATCAATTATAATATTAATACCGGATATGAAACAGTGATAGATATAAATAGTGTGTGCAAAGAAGAGCAGTCTGCTTTTTTACTCTTTGTGAATGGTGTTGCCTGTTGTTAAATATATTGGACTTTTGAAAAAGGATCCACAATGAAAACTATCTGGAAAGTTATAGTGATTTTCTGCCATGAGGGAATTGTTCCTAGAGACCATGCCTCTATGTAACAATAGCCAGATAGCCTGACAGGTTCCAGCAGGATTGTGCAGAGAAAGACTGTGAGTATAAATAACTTGTAATTATTTTAACTCAGGCCTAAGAATAATGATGACTGATATTAGTCTATTATCAGCAGTGAATATTACTATTTATGGAAAATAGCATTTGTAAATGCCGAACTTCTAGAAATCTGTGCTTTATGTGTTTAAAAGTTAATAAATATTTTTTCATCTTTACTAGTGATAATTTTCTTTAGACTTATATTTTTTTTTTTTTTTTGTTATTTGTTGGCAAGTGAATACACAACAGGATTACAATGAATAAACCAAGTACAAGTGTGAAAAAAATAAAAACTTATCACTATCATAAAGAAAGAGAAGATTACTTTTTTATGATGAAAAACAAATGTGTGTTTTATTTGCAGCGGGCATGTGGCTTTATAGAAGAAAGCCAATGGTGAAAGACATTTTTGCATTGTTCATAAAAATTATGAAAATGATTATTCACGAGGCACTGCATTAAGAAAAGCTAAAATACAACAGTAAGACATAACTCACCATGCAACAAAAACTGCTATGATTGTATCATTCAAAGTTTCTGAAACTTCAATTAAACACAATAAACCTTTGAAGATGAACAAATATGGAAAGAAGCCTTCATCAAAGATGGTGAAGTATTATTTGAAAACTTTAAGCATAATTCTGAATAATAATATGTCATTATCATGAAACACAATTGTGCATAGGATAGAAGAAACTAGTCAAAATCTTTGAAGAGATTTTATATAAAAACATTAAATAACTTTTCATCACTACAGTTTGACAAATTTACTAATTATACAGGTACTGCGCAATTATGTATTTTTATTTGCATGGTTTTTGATATGTCAGACACAGAATTATTAACAATTATTCCAATTCAAGGAAGAACAAGAGGTCAAGATATCTATGATTTATTCAAGAATTACATTGTACAAATAAATTTTCTAATTCACCAATTAGTATCAATAACTACCGACGAATATCCAGCAATGACTGACAGTAAAATTTGGTTTTGTTACTCTATAAAAAAATGATAATGATATACGTAATTTAATGAACTATCATTGTATTATATATCAACATGCCTTGTATTCAAAAGTATTGAAATTTAATCACGTTATGAGTGTTGCCTTCAAAATTTGTTAATAAAATAAGATCAAAAAGCTTGTTATATCGTCAATTCCGGAATTTGCTAAAGGAATGTGAGAGTGAAGATAGTAAATTGTTATTATGTACTGATGTAAGATGGTCAAGTTGAGCAAAATTTTTAATTAGATTCAGAAAACTTCTATCATAAATAAGATCATTTTTGGAAATTAAAGATGATTCATATCCAAAACTGAATGACAAGTAATGGCTTCTTGACCTCACCTTTTTCTGTCATATTACAGAAAAACTAAATAACTTAAATGTAGAACTACAAGGAAAAGATAAAACAATAATACTTATGATAAGCACTTTGAAGTCATTCAAGGAATAATGAAATATGCTTGTAATGCAACTGAAGCATCATGAATTAAATCAAAAATATGGCGGATGAGTCTAAAGGTGGAAAGAATCTAATCTATAACAAATATGTTGAAAATATAATATTTCCCATAAAGGAATTTGAAGGAAGATTCGTGGAATTTGATAAGCTTGGAAGATATCACTAATTTTTTGTCTTATCCATTTAATGTTAACATCAATATCAAAGATATGGCTATGAAATTAAATGAATTTGTACATACAGATTCAGCAGATCTCTAAGATGAAATAGTCAACATTTAATGTGATATGTTTTTAAAATCAATGACTTCAAATAAGAGCTTCAGAACATTAATAAGCAGAGATAAATATCCAAACATTTGGAGAGTTGCTGCATATTTCAATTGGTTGAACATATTTGTGCGAATCATCATTTTCTTGCATGAATGCGATAAAAACTAAACATAAGTTACAATTATTGGATCTATATTTGGAATCATGTTTAAGAATTATTTTAAGTTCATATGAGCCAAATTTTGACAAACTTGTCGAAACTATGCAATGCCATGTCACCTGTCATCAAAATTTAAAAATTTTAGAATTTTTTTCACTTTCTATTTTTTTTTTTTTTTTTTTTGTAAAATTTGCATCTAATTAGTTTTTTTAATACAATTTTAAAATAATAATTTTCTTTTTTTTCTCCATATTTTCTTGAATTTTTTTTAAAATTCAGAACCAACTCCAGAAAATAATTATTTGAGATAATTTAATAAATATTTTATAAAGCGATATGGAAAAATTGTAATACTAGAGGGAGCTGATATAATTTAAATAGTAGACATAGTAAAATGTCTTTGACAGATCATATCTTATAGAAAAAAAATTCATCAGTTCATAAATATGTTCTAAAAACATCACCAATATTTGTGAATACCTAAAAAGCTTTTATTTAAAAAAACACCAATTTGTAAGTACATTCTAAAAAAAACAGGACTTGAAACCATTATTTTTTTCCATTCTGGTTTTTGTTTTGGAAAAAATAATGTTGTTTTTCTGGTTCAAAGCCCTGAAAAAAACGTAATCACTCTCAGGTACACTTTCACCAAAAAAGTCACCCCCAACATCTAAATGTTTGCCACCTCTGTCTTATATCATCCAACAATGTCAACCTTTTTTTTATTCTTTCTTCTTGCTTCCACTTACCATTCCCTCCAAAACATCTTTCATTAAACTATTCTTTCTTTTTAATATTTACAATCCAGTTTCTCTTTCTAATTTGCTCAATCAATCTTCTTTTTTCATTTATTCTTTTCAAAACTTCATTTATTTTATTCATCCTACAGAATTTTTCCCTTCTCCATACCCATTTTTCAAAAGCTTCCAATGTGTACTTAATTTTATTATTCATTATTCACTTTTCATAACCATACAACAGTACACTTTACACAAAGCATTTAATTAATCTTTTTCTTAATTCTCTCTTCAATAGTCAACAAAATATTTTTTTTTTCTTAATAAATGCTTTCTTGTCCAATGCGATTCTTCTTTTAACTTCATCTTCATTTCTTCCATCCTCACTCAACAACTATTCATATATCTAAATCTATTTACTTGCTGAACTATGTTATCAGGATTTCAATTTGCAGTTTTTTGAGATTCCTCCCTATCCACAAATGCTTAGTCTTTTCAACATTAATATTCATTCCATAAATCATTCTTTCAATTTATTCAACATAATCTGAAGACACTTTCATCCTCATCTGTAAGAGCCATATCATCTGAAAATCTTAAACATTTTATTATTCAACTTCCAACATTTCCTCCTTAACAGTTTACATAATTATTTAACATGTCTTTAAATAATTATTAAAAAGAAAAGGTAACATACTGCATCCTTGCCTAACTCCTCTTTCTATATTCACTTCATCGGTCTCATTATTCTCCAGTCAAATTCTTATATTTTGCTTAATATACATATTCTAAATCAATCCTTTTTTTCCAACATACTGCTTTACTTTTTAAGATAGTCATAACTTTATTCAAGATTATTCTATCAAATGCTTTTCCAAATTCACAAAACATAATAATTCCTTTATTTTTTTTCAATATATCTCTTTGCAATTACTCTAACAACACCAGCAGTATCTCTTGTTCTTTTACCTCTCTGAAAACTAAACCGCTCTCCAATATAATACTCTACCTTCCCATAAATTCTTTAGAGTTAAAATCCTCAATAAAACCTTAGAAGCATGAGATAAACTTATTATCCTGTACTCGTCACATTTAATGGCCTTCTTCTTTTTAGCAATTGGAATCATTATAGTCCTTAAAAACATCATACAATAAGTAAAAAAGTCATTAAATGGGTCTAGTACTTCTTTCTCAAAAAGCTTGTAGACACTACACTCCTCATAGGAATCTATCTGCCCTATCAGACCGAAGTGTTATTGTCAAATTGACATTTGAAAATACTATAAACTGAAAATGCTATTAACTGAAAGGAGACCCTTTGATTCCTCTTGAAGGCCTTAAAAAACTGAGCAAGACAAATTCCTAATGTCCACTCCATACATTCTTGTCATTGAAGCTGTTATAACTATGTGATTATTCATATAGTATTGCTGCTCACGAACATGCATTAGCCATCTTGGTCAGTTTAATGGCTTTTTACTTCTTGAGTTTAAGATCAGGAAACACCATGATCTTTCTTCTCAGTTGCCTGACAATGCAGAATGAATGTATGTGTAAATGATAAATTTTTTTCCAATAGATATATACAATCATGACAGACAAAAATAAATCATAGTCATTCCCAGGAGGCTGTAAAGTCACCAACCAGAGCAGCAATCAGTGGTCAAAGGCGAAGAATGCTAAAAATCCCCTTATTGTGGACCCAGGTTGCCATTTGATGACGACGTTTTATTTAAGTACTTACAATTGCAGATCACTTTCAAGTGAAGAAATATTGCTGGAATTGGAAGAACTGTCTTATATTAAATGGAACATTATTGGACTTTGTGAAGTTAGAAGAAAAGGTGAAGAGACGATTTAAAAAGTGGACATGTACTCTGTTATAAAGGCACAAATAATAGAAATACAAGTGGAGTAGGATGCATTATAATAAAAAGTGGAAGGACAACATTGTGGAGATTCATGGTAATATCGGACAGAGTAACAAGATTAGTTATACAACTTAATAGCAGATACTAATAGCAGATAATTCAGGTTTATGCCCCAACAAGTTCTCATAGTGATGAAGTAGTAAAAGATTTTTATATAGATGTACAAAAGGCTTTTGATCACAGTAAACTACATTTTAAAATTGTTATGGGAGACTTTAATGCTAGAATTGGTAAACAGATGAAAGATGAAAATGTAGGTAATTTTGGTTATGGTAAAAGAAATGAGAGAGGACATAGACTTGTGAAGTTTGCAGAAAAAAAAAAACTTTATATTATGAATTCCATTTTTGAGAAAAATGTTAAAAGAAATTGGGCATGGAAGCATCCAAATGCAAGTACAAGAGAATTGGATTATATTTTGACTAACAGAAAATACATATTTCAAGATTGTAATGTTCTTAATAAATTTAACACAGGAAGTGATCATCGATTAGTAAGATGTAAGATACATGTTAATGCAAAACTAGAGAGACAAAAATTATTAAGAAAAATAATATTTAAAGTTGATATTCCTAATCTTCAGAAACATTCTAATGAATTTAAATTAGAACTTACAAATCGGTTTCAAGTTTTAGTAGATTTTGAACACGATTTAGATTTGAATGAAATTAATATGAAAATAACTGATACACTTTTAAAAACTGCAACAAAGTGAGCTGGTAGAAAAAAGCAGCAATTGACCAATAAAATTTCTACTGAGACTAACGAATTTATGAAGAAAAGAAGGAATGCGAAGATATACAAAAATGATGCATTAAAAAGGATTGAATACCTTGAATTTTGTAAAATAGTGTGGAAAAGAATTGAAAATGATATAAAAAAGTATAACTGTGAACTAGCAAGGAAAGCTGTAGAAGAGAATAAAAATCTCAAGAGTGTAAAACAACATTTTAGTATTGGTAGGAAATTTATATCTGCAATAAGAAAAAAAGATGGAATTATTACTAAAAAGAGAGATGACAGCATGAAATGGGTAGAAGACTTCTATCAAGAATTATATAGCAATAAAGACAAGTACCTCCTATATCTATTATATCTTCCAAATTTCCCATAATTTTAAATGAAGAAGTCAGACATACAATTAAATTTATGAAGAAAGGAAAGGCTCCAGGTAATGATGGAATTATAATTGATATATTAAAAGAAGCAGGTGAAGAAATAGAAAATTTTTTAGCAAAGTTATATACCAAATGTCTAAATGATAAAGATGTACCAGATGATTGGAAGAATGCAGCATTAATATTAATATTTAAAAAAAGTGATAAAGAAGTCTTTTATCAGTTTTATAAAAAAAATTTATGAAGATAATTATATCTCGTCTACAGAGAACATTGGATTTCCATCAACCAAGAGAACAAGCTGGATTTAAGTTGTTTTAGTACAGTAGATCATATCCAGGTATTGAGAGAAGTTATAGAAAGGACAAATGAATATGAGTTGCCATTATGCTTTGGATTTGTAAGTTATGAAAAGGCATTTAATTCTATAAACATTTCTTCACTGATTAAATTTCATTCCAATATCAGCCTTTCAAGCTAATTGAGCACGGCGCTAGATAAAATATTTGCTTATTCACTGATTAAAGCATTGGGTCAGCAAGGTATAGATCAAGGATATCATCATATTTTAAAGAATATTTATAAAAATGCAACAGCAACAATTAGATTACATAATGATACTAGTAAAGTCAATCTTGAGAAGGGTGCAAGAGAAGGTAACTCCATATCTCCAAAACTTTTTACAGCAGTGCTGCAAGAAGTATTTTGTGAATTAAAATGGGAAGCTAAAGGAGTGAAAGTAAATGGAGTTTATTTAAATCATTTAGATTTTGCAGATGATGTAGTGGTTTTTGCAAATAATGCTTTAGAGCTGCAGGAAATGTTCCAGGAGTTATCAGATGAAAGTAGAACTAAAGATAAATGTTAAAAAGACTAAAGTAATGTTCAATGGATTTTCTCAAAATATGAACATAAAGATTGATTATGATGAGTTAGAAGTTAACCTTGGTCAGATTATTAATATAGATGGAAATATAATGGATGAAATTACTCATAGAATTTCATTGGAGTGCTTTTGGTAGAAATAACTTGATACTAAAAGGAAATATGCCTATGTGTTTGAAAAGGAAGATTTTTTCAATAAATGTGTTTTACCAGTTCTTACTTATGGATCTGAGACTTGGACAGACTTCAGACCACTTAAACAAGTATGGAGAGATGCATATTAGGAGTAACAAGAAGAGATCGAAAACACAATATGTGGGTAAGAGAGCAAACAGGTGTTATTATTGACTTCATTAAAAAAATTAAAGACAGAAGTGGAATTGGACTGGACATATTGCTAGAAGAGATGATAGTAGATTGACAATTGAAATCTCAAACTGGATTCCAAGAGATTGTAAAAGACTCAGAAAGAGACCACGTGTAAAAGACTCAGAAAGAGACCACATGTGAGATAGATGGATGAAATAAGAAAGTGTGCAGGAGTGATGTGAAGAAGCTAAAGATCGGGGATGGATTAAACTTGGAGACCATCCTGCAGTGGACTGATAATGGATGATGATGATGACATATATAAAAAATAAATGAATCACAATATACATATAAAGAGCTAGTATAGTTAAGGTTCATGTATAATTATCACTACCTACACCATTGTAATAGAGTATTGTTTTTTACAATGCTGCCTTATATCTATGAGATGATAATTAGTTTTTTACAGTGAGAAATTTACTAGCACATATAAGATTGTTATAAGACTATTTCAACAGATTATAAATGATTGTAAAATGTAAAACAATTAGAATAAGAATCAAAAAATATATTTTTCAACACAATTTCCACTAATCTACTTTACCATGGTAAACATTTTTTACCACAAATAACATATTGAAAGATCTTTTGCCAACAAAACTACGCAGTAATACTCTAATGAATCCTGAAAATGGCTAACTAACATTAACGTGCACCTTTGTTATCTATACCTAAACTAATGAACTGAAACAATGAATGTGCACCTTTGTTATCTATATGTAAACCAATGAACTGAAACAATGTTAAAATCTAATAGATATATTTGAGAAACCTGTTCATCTTCATTGGTAAAACATTTACTGAATTTTATTCATATTTAGAATTTTTAAAAATAAATTCAATTACCAAAGCATTTGCATGCTAATTGTCATATTTACTTCTGTAAATATTTAAGAAATTATTAAGTAAATCATGTATTAGTAAAATAGAAATCATACTTACATATATAAGTGTGTTATGTTGATAGATGAAATAATAAGTGACCTCCTTAGTGTCAACATTATTTTTGGCAAGCTAGTTAGGTGTAGGATTAGCCCTAAATATTTTGATTTGCTTCCGTTTTAAACTATGTCAATTTCAATTTTTGATAAGATGGTAGTAATATAGACACCCAAAAGAACTCTTCTCTTAAGCTGACTTCATTGAAAAATAATTGTTTGCCCAAATTAGAATACAAAAAAATCTATAAAATATTAACATGAGTATATTTGTTCGCATCATAGTGCAAACATAATTTAGACGTGCAGAAAGTAACGTATAACTATTTGGCACAATAAATGTAGTACAAGAGAGAGCAGACAATTTAATATATACACACGGCATTTCGTCCAAAAAAATGTTTTAATTACGTCATTTTATTAATCAGATTACTGATATTAAATGTCAAATTGGATACATTCTACAGTACTACCTACATTATTATCATAATAAAATTTACCAGAATAAGATTACTTTTTTTTTTTAATTAGCTGAATGCCAATAAATATATATTTAACAGTGACATTACAAATCCAACATATGCTTAAATTACATTAAAATAATATTTCAAAGCAACAGATAGTTTTATTAGTTTTTACCTTTTTATCCCCCCCCCCCCCCGTCAATCATAAATACAAAAAAAAGAAATGGTATTAAAATATTTATCAAAACAAAAAAAAAAAATAATTATATCAATAATATATTGCCTCTTCACACAAAGTAAAACTTACCTTTAATTTAAAGACCAATATTTTCGTCATATTATGAAGAAAAAATTTAAAAGAACGACTTTCTCAAAGAAAGAAAATATTAATCCAGAAAGGCTTATGTATTAACGTTTCCGCTTATTACCAATAAATGAGACAAAAGTTTTAAATTAAATACCGTTTTATGGAAAATGAACATTGAAAGACAAAGGTGGAATATTTAATCGCTAACATTTTTCAAGATTAAGCAATATTAATTAAATCGTGAGAAGTACAGTTCTAATTAAGGTTTGAGCAACTTGAAAAAAATTGAGCTGACTATTTAATTTTGACGGTTATGAATTGACCAATGAGTAATTGAGTGCTGGTGACGCAGAGTAGTGCAGCATCTACCGAGACATTTAAAAATTTAAAGAGCTTTTAGAAAACTACTGATCGGAAGACCGGTTTTTTTTTTACCCATTTCTTTTTTTTTTTTTTCGTATATGCCTATAGTTTTGTTTAAAAAGTAATATTACATATTAATAATAAAGTAAAACTAGTTACTTTAGTAGTTGAAGCGAAAAACGTGGTTAACTCGCGCTACGTTTTAAAAAAAAAAAGAAAATGGCGTAAAAATTCCTTCTCATTTAATGATAACCCAACTTTGTATAATTACTTGGCTTTTGTTTACCAATAACCAGTTTACAAATAGCTAAGGGTTCATTTGTATATAACAAGATACTTGCTGAACAAAATGTTAGGAAAAACTATTACAAACTTCGGGAGTTATGTAGTAGCGGCGAAGCTGGGGAGAGGGATGTGTAGAAAAATAAAATTGATCTATCGTAAGGAATAAACTTTAGAATTGAGTCATTTCTAATTTTTATGTGATCATTAATATAAGTGTGTATATTGATTGCCATTGCAAATAATTATAGTTCAAATATTTTATGAAGGTAAATTAAAGTGGAAAAAAATCCGTAATAAAATTTTAATTACAAATGACATTTTTTAATCATCGTGAACACGCAGGACAAGACTAGACAGGTTTAAACATGCACATACTAGACACTATTGTTTGTCATGCTTAGAAGGGTGAATGCTTTATTATAGGTTCGTGCCGAAGACTTCAAATACGATAAATTTTGCTGAAGGAAAAGGACGAGAGAAGATTTTTTTGTTGTTTTATCTTGAATGAATTAAAGATGATGTTTTAAGTATAAAAGATAAATTTATATTCAATAGAAAACCATTTAATATTTAAATAATAACTGATAACTAATTAAAAAATTTAACTTATTTTAAACATAAATAATTCACTTTTTATAATTTTAATTTTTACGAATAGGGGGGGAGACCAAATGTTTCTATCACAGTCCATTCTCTCTTTTACTACCGCCCGTTATAATGATATATATATATCTGAGCAAGAAGTAATTAAAGTTTCCTATGATTTATAACATAAATAAAATCTCAAAAAGCAGATAATATCACCTGTCTCATATATCATTGGAAGCTTCCTCTTTAGTTAAATATAATCTTGAGTTATTTATTATTTACTAATAATATATGCAAATTTAAGTCAAATGATCCTCAAGTTGCATTTCTGCTGAATCAGCTTCAACAGTTGGTTCAGAATATCAAATCCTCTTGGATTTTTTTTATCTTTGTTGATCATTTATCCACACTTTATTACAATTTAATCAATAGTGGGATTCCAATAATTTAACAACCATTTTAGTCCACTACTGACCAAAAAAATAGTTTATTATTTTATATATAAAAAGTTACGAAAGTGAATTATGTAACAAAGAAAGTTATATATTTTTAAATATATCAAAATATTACATGACTTCAGCTTACATATGGCTGCTACTTTTTCACCTTTTCTATGCCATTTAGAGTAAGCTTTAGAAAGCAATGAAGGGCTTGAGGTATTAGCAGTAGTGGAAACACATCTAAGAGAAGATGAAGAACCTGTTTTGGAAGATTTGGTATGGCAGGGTATAAATAGAAAAGAGGAAGCAAAAAAGGGTGGTGGTATAGGTGTTATATCAAAAAAATATTTAAATACTGTTAAATGCCAAGAACATTTGTGGTTTGAAATAAGGTTGGGAAAACAAGAATGGATGGTGACTATAGTTTATATAGCTACTGGAGATAGTCAAACTATAATGGAATGGAACAATAGCATATATGCATGCCTAGTTAAGGATATACAGAGTTTTAAAGAAATGGGGAAGAGAATAATGGTTATAGGAGATATGAATGGGCATATTGAAGAAATTGATGATGTAGACAATAAGAATGGACAGCTTTTGAAGGAATTTTGTCAGAGATTAAATTTGAGCATTGGAAACTTATCAAATATTTATGAGGGACAATACACATGGTCTAGGAATAATATATCACACACAATAGATTATGTATTGGTAGAGAAAGAGGGAATGGATAAAGTACGGAAAATTAAAGTGTTTGATAATGAAGAGAGAGTATGTAATAGTGATCATAATTTCTTTGTAATTGAAATGGTTAGTAATGTGATGGAAAATAGAAATAAAAGTAGAAACAATAATGAAAGATGTGGATGGAGAGTGAATGATAAGAATAAGTTAGAAGAGTATAGAATACAAGTTGAAAAAACCATGGAAGAGTTGGTTGGAAATGAGTATGAGGACTGGTGTGATGAAATAGAAAAAGTGGCAAATAGGGTTTTAGGTGAGAATATTCAGAAGAATAAAAGTAATAGAATAATGAGAGTTAGTAAAAGAGAGGAAAAAAGCATGCAGAGAATATAAGTGTGCTATTAAGAACAAAGAAAGTGAAAAAGATATTAATGCTAAATGGGAAAAATACTTAGAAAAGAAGAAGTTAGCTAAAATAGATAATTATAGAGAGAGAATGGAATTAAATAGTAAATTATAGGATGATATTAATAAAAGTGGAAGAGATGGGAGTAAAAAAATTTGGAATTACATTAAAAGGAGAAATTTAGGGGAGAGATAGTACTACTGGATGAGGAGGGAATAGAGTGTAGCTCTAGAGAAGAATTAGAGAGAATATTGAATAGTTATGTAATGGATATAGAAAAGATGTTAGATGTGAAGGACAGAGGGATAGAAAATATGAAAGCATATAGTAATGGGAATATTAGCTTTACAGAAAAGGAACTGAATGAGGCAGGGAAGAAATTAAAAAGTGGTAAGGCAAGAGGGTTAGATGGATGGACAGCAGAGATGGTAATGAATTTAGGGCAAACGTAAAGTTACTATCATGTTTTAATAAGATGGCACAGAAGAGAGTTTTTTCGGGTAGCTGGAGTAATACAAGAGTAAGATTATTATTTAAAGGAAAAGGTAAGGATCATAGAAAGTTAAATAATTATAGACCAATAGCGGTAACATCAGTTTTATATAAAGTTTTTTCATATATGGTGGCTGGAAGAGTTGCAAAGTGGATGGAAGAAAATAATGTAGTAGGGGAAATGCAAGGAGGCTTTAAGTCAGATAGGCGTATAGGAGATAGTTTATTTGTAGTTACACAACTATAGATATGAGTAGAAATTCAGGTAAACAGTTATATATGAGTTTTATAGATATAGAGAAGGCATATGATAGAGTGAATAGAAGTAGATTATGGATAAGTTTAGCAAATCTGGGAATGGATGAAGCTTTAGTGGGTATCATTAAGAAATTATATGAAAATAATTACTATACATATCAATTAAGGATATAGAATCAGTTAAAGTTAAAAATGTGGTGGGACTGAGGCAAGGATGCCCTATGTCACCTATTTTGTTTGTGTTGTATTTGAGTGAAATGGAGAGAGCAATAGAAAGTCTTGGAAGAGGGATAAAGATACCGTTAATAGGTGGCAAGAGAGCATATACATTGTCGGGTCTTTTTTTTTGCGGATGATGTCTTTTTGTGTGCAGAAAGAAGAGAAGATATGGAAGTTATGCCGAGGACATGCGCAAGGGTGGGTAAAGATATGGGGATTAAATTTAGTGAAGAAAAATCAAATATGATGATGGTGAATACTGGGGAAAGAGAAGACAAAGATTTCTTATTGGGGGATATAAAGTTAAGTGTGGTGAATAGATATAGTTATTTGGGAATCATCTTGAGTAATAAGAAAAATTGATTGGATGAATGGGAGGAAAAATTGATAAATGAAACAAAGAAAAGAAAGGGATTGATAAAGAAATTAACAGTGTTTTCATATAATAAATATGATGTAGCTAGAATTATGTGGAAGGGAGTGGCAGTAGCAGGGTTAACATATGGCAATGATGTGTTATGTGTTAGTAAAGGGGTTTTAGATTGCTTAGAAAAAATACAAAGGGAAGTAGGAAGACATGCATTAGATGCTGAGGTGTGGACAGCAAAGGAGGCAATTCAAGGAGAAATGGGATGGTCAAGTTTTTATATGAGGGATGCAAAAAGCAAATTGAAAATGTTTGGTAGATTGCAGTTTACGGATAATAAAAGAATAGCCAAAATAGTATTTAATTGGGTTACAAGTAAAGGGCAGGCAACAAGATGGGTAAGAAAGGTAATACGGTATGCAGAAGATTTGGATAAAGAATTTATGTCGGTATACTTGTACAAAAGGTGGGATGATTGTGTTAGGAGGATTGTTGAGTGTTATAGTAGTAAGGAGTGGGATAGAAGAATAGATGCATTAATAAAAGAATAGGGAGTTGGAGAGATGGAGAACTAGTATGGAGAGTAAAACGAGTTTAAATATGTATAGAAGTAAACATAACATTGGGTGTGAGATAATAGTAAGGAAAGTAGTTTATTGTTTAAGGTTCGAACAGGATCTTTAGCAACAAGGGAATATACACGTAAATGGAAAAATATGGGTGATTTAGTCTGCAAGTTGTGTAAGGAAGGCATAGAAAATATTAGGCATCTGTTACTTCAATGTAAATGCTTGGAAGCAGAAAGGGTACAAATAATGAAGTTATGGAAGATTAAATATGAACAAAGTGATTATACAGAAAGTGAGTTATTGTTTTTTATGCTAGGTTTGGGAAAAGATAAGGGGGCTTTAGATATGAAGGTCATGGAGTTGACAAAGATTATGTTGTGGAAATGGGATGGAACAGATTATGGGAAAACTTAGGGTGGACAATGGAAAAGGAAGGTAAAGTGGCTAACAAGTTTCTCTGAGCATAGCTGCTGAGAGATTCCTGACTCCGTTTAAGATGTCACAGTGCATCACATCACATAAGATATGGAAGTTATGCTGAGGACATGCACAAGGGTGGGTAAAGAGATGGGAATTAAATTTAGTAAAGAAAAATCAAATATAATGATGGTTAATACTGGGGAAAGAGATAACAAAAAAAATTTATTGGGGGATATAAAGTTAAGTGTGGTGAGTAGATATAGTTATTTGGAAATCATCTTGAATAATCAGAAAAATTACTTGGATGAATGGGAGAAAAAAATGATAAATGAAGCAAAGAAAAGAAAGGTATTGATAAAGAAATTAAGATTGTTTTCATATAATAAATATGATGTAGCTAGAATTGTATGGAAGGGATTGGCAGTAGTAGGGTTAACATATGGTAATAATGCATTTTGTGTTATACTAAGGGGTATTAAATTACTTAGATAAAGTATAAAGGGAAGTAGGAAGACATGCATTAGATTCAGATGTGTGGACAGCAAAGGAGGCAATTCAAGGAGAAATGGGATGGTGAAGTTTTTATATGAGATGCTAAATGAAAATGTTCAGTAGATTGCAGTTTATGGATAATAAAAAAATAGCCAAAAGAGTATTTAATTGGGTTACAAGTAAAGGGCAGGCAAGAAGATGGGTGAGAATGGGTAATGTGGTATGCAGCAGATTTGGATAAAGAATTTATATCAGTATACTTGTACAAGTGGTGGGGTGATTGTGTTAGGAGGAATGTTGAGTGTTATAGTGGTAAGGAATGGGATACAAGAATAGATGCATTAATAAAGAATGTTGGAGAGATGGAGTAGAAAGAGTTTAAATATATATAGAAGTAAACAGAACATTAGATGCGAGTTAATTTATGATAATAGCAAGGAAAGTAGTTTACTGTTTAAGGCTCAAATGGGATCTTTAGCAACAAGGGAATATACATGTAAATTGAAAAATATGGATCATTTAGTCTGCAAGTTGTGTAAGGAAGGCATAGAAAATATTAGGCATCTGTTGATTCAATGTAAATGCTTTAAAGCAGAAAGGGTACAAATAATGAAGTTATGGAAGGCTAAATATAAAAAAAGTGATTATACAGAAAGTGGGTTATTGGGTTTTTATGCTAGGTTTGGGAACAGATAAGGGGGATTTAGATATGAAGGCCATGAAGTTGACAAAGATTATGTAGTGGAAATGGGATGGATCTGGATATGGGGAAACTTAGGGTGGGGAATGGAAAGGGAAGGTAAAATGGCTAACAGGTTTCTCTGGACATAGTTGCTGAAAGATTCCTGACTCCGTATAAGGAGAAGTAACAGTGCATCACATCACATATATAACTATTTGGCAATCATCCTAAATAATCAAAGAAATAGCTTGGATGAATGAGAAAAAGAATTGATAAATTAGCAAAGAAATGAAAGGGATTGATAATGAAATTAACAGTGTTTTCGTATAATAAATATAATGTAGCTAGAATTGTATGGAAGGGAATGGCAGTAGCAAGATTAACATATTGTAATGATGTGTTAGTAAAGGGGTATTAGATTACTTAGAAAAAGTACAAAGGAATATGAAGACATGCATTAGATGCAGATGTATGGATGGCAAAGGGGTCAATTCAAGAAGAAATGGGATGGTCAAGTTTTTATATGAGAGATGCAAAAAGCAAAATAAAAATGTTCAGTAGATTGCAGTTTGTAGATAATAAAAGAATAGTCAAAATAGTATTTAATTGGGTTATGAATAAAGGGCAGGTAAAAAGATGGGTGAGAAAGGCAATGCGATATGCAGAAGATTTGTATAAAGAATTTATGTCGGTATACTTGTGCAAAAGGTGGGATGATTGTGTTAGGAAAATTAATGAGTTTTATAGTGGTAAGGAATCAGATAGAAGAATAGATGCATGAGTAAAGAATAGGGAGTTGGAGAAATGGAGAACTAGTATGGAGAATAAAAGAGTTTAAATATATAGAAATAGACAGAATATTTGGTGTGAGTTAATTTATGATAATAGCAAGGAAAGTACTTTACTGTTTAAGATGAACCGGATCTTTAGCAACAAGGGAATATACACATAAATGGAAAAATGTGGAAGATTTAGTCTGCAAGTTGTGTAAGGAAGGCATAGAAAATATTAGGCATCTGTTAATTGAATGTAAATGCATGGAAGCAGAAAGGGTACAAATAATGAAATAGTGGAAGAATAAATATAAACAAAGTGATTATACAGAAAGTGGGTTATTGGTTTTTATGCTGAGTTTGGGAAAAGATAAGGGGATTTAGATATAAAGGCCATGGAGTTGTGAACGATTATGTCATGGAAATGGGATGCAGCAGGATATGGGAAAGTGGTTAACAGGCTTTTCTGGGCATAGTTGCTGAGAGTCCTGACTCCATATAAGAAGTCACAGTGCATCACAGTAGTGAAAGAATAAATATAAACAAAGTGATTATACAGAAAGTGGGTTATTGGTTTTTATGCTGAGTTTGGGAAAAGATAAGGGGATTTAGATATAAAGGCCATGGAGTTGTGAACGATTATGTCATGGAAATGGGATGCAGCAGGATATGGGAAAGTGGTTAACAAGCTTTTCTGGGCATAGTTGTTGAGAGAGTCCTGACACCATATAACAAGTCACAGTGCATCACATCACATTACATCTGGACTTTTCCATCCAAGATCCCAGATTAGTTATTGTACAAGCAAATTGGCTTAGATTAGGGAAAGTCCATTATATTCTAAAAGTCCAGATGTGAAATCATCAGCTTAAAACTAGTCTAGACATTTTGAATAGAAAAACACAGGATAGGGATTTATTAAGCACTTACTGCTTCCTAAAGCTGTGTTATTATAGTTTGTTTGTTGTTTAGTTTTTCTACTGTTGCATGGATTAGCATTTAGGAAGATTATTTTCATTGATAGATATTGCTTTGTGTTTCAGTTATTTGAAATTGGATAAGTTGTGGTTCTGATTAATTTGTGGTATCCAAAGTTATGTAGCAAACAAAAAAATATGATTTTGGTTTTTTGTTAAGAAAATTCTATCAAATGATATTGTGATTTCATTGCTCTAACATTAAAGATTATTGCAAAAGTGAATAATAATAATGTTTTATTTTATAATATTAAGAGCACGTATAAAAAATAAAAATTGAAATTATTACTCATCATTAAACTTTTCAAGTGAAAATGTAAAAATCATAATAATAATAACTATTTCTTTAATTAAATTTGTATCCAAATCTCAGTGAACCGGGAAAACCAGGATACAACACAAATAGTGAGATCTATTGCCCTAAATGTCTGTGGCAAACTAATTGAATGGGGCCAAATACACAAATGTAATATTCTAAACAATATTCAATTTGATCAGATTAGATGCCAGCAGCTAACATCTAATCAAAGTTTGCCAAATTGTAAACTAATTCTATGTCTGTTGAGCTATTTCATACAAGCATGTCATATGTAAGCATTCCCATATTGTAAACTTTTGCAGACAAAGCCAGTACTTATACTACTGATGCATAATCAAAATATAAATTTGTTTTATTTTGTTGATAATAAATATGAATTTATTACTACAGTAATGAACATAGGGGAATAAAAATGTAAGGTGAATTGTCAGAAACAAGTAGCACTTACACAAACACTAAAATAATTATACACATGCTCCTGATGGTTTGGAATTATTGTTTAAAAAACTTATAATTTTATGAAATTATATTTATTTGATTGTAATTGGAATTTTTAAAAACTGGTATGTTGATCTTTAACTGAGCTTAAAATCTATATATGGATAAATATTAATGGAACCATATCTAGCAGGATAGTTATTTATAACATTGATATATCGAAGTGATTGTATTGATGGTTTCGATTGCCCCAGCAATATTCTTCAGAACTTTAAGATTTGAAAATGTAAGAAGTTTGAAAGAAGATTGCTTGGTGTAACGGTCAGAATTCGCACATTTCATAAACAAGTTGCACAGTTTCTCCACCACACTCGAAAAGCAGCACCACAAGTGGGTTCAGGGCCTGTCATACCGGATTCGAATATAGCAGATCGACTGCGCAACCAAATACGATGGAGCCCGAACCCGCCATCACAATAGCAACGTCTTTTCAGGCCGCGGTGGTCAGAGAGAGAGAAGAGACTACGTGAGATTTATAAATAAATTAACAGCTAGCGTTTGGAACATCTTAATAGATACGTGTATAACCCAGACAATACGAGACAATGAGATGAATCAGAAAATAAACACTAACATAAAGAATTGATTGAATTAACATGATTTATTAAGTGGCTAAATATGATTTCTGGCACTATTTATTTATTAAATAGTGGCGTCAAATGGTTAACTACAATTGATTAAATCATTTTACTCGTTAATCTATAACCTGGGTCAATTATCGCTTACGAATGTGCCTTACTAAACCTTGAATACATGCAAAGCCCAAGAATAAGAGTACTGGAATTATTTATAATAAAAGATATTAAATAGTTTTACGATAAAGGCTGACTTCAGAAGAAATGCAGAGCGGCTCCAATGAGCTTGGCAGCAGCGACTTGCTTAATGCGGAAATATACGTGTGAGTATGATATTATCTTAAAGTACTTAAAAAGGGATTCAGTGGTACTCGCAAGGTTTAGGAAACGATGGAGGGTGGTAGTCCATTGAACTACAGGAACTTTGTGACGACAATAAAGAAATAAATCATAAAATCAGACGCATATGTTGCACCCCACATTGGTCTCGGCCGTAGCCCTAAAGATCGGAGTATGCCAGCATATGGCTGCGAAGAACTGCGTCAGCATCCCCAGGTATGACGCTCTGGTACACACATTGACTGGAAACCGCAGGAAGAAGTAAAGGGGAAACGGACTTGGCCGTTTAAAGCCCTTTTAAAGAACAAAGTGATCTCAATATCGAATACCCTTGCCAGCAACACTAAAATATATATATAATCGATTCCAAAAAAAGGAGACATAACGAAAGATTGGGCACTTAAGCAATTCACTGCATTGATGAAAAGCGTCTACACTCTCCCAAACTCAGAATAACAATAGAAATACTTAAAACAAATAATGGGGTTTAACATTAAAAGGACGGTGTGAGTGCGAGAATTTAAGTAAAATGTAATTATCCCACGCACTCCCACATCTGCCAATAGTTATTCCCACACCTCGCATACATCCTGGAAGATTATGAATCAAATCTAGGTATTATAAAGAAAATAATATAGTCATCAAACGAGCGGCTTACTAAATCTCATTTAAGGGAGGGACTCATGAACGTAAAATTACATTCTTTATAAGGAATGGGGAGTATCATTAATTAAGATTTGCTTCGCTCGGTCGATGCTATGCAAGCCCATAAAATACGCAAATAAAACAATTTAAATTTGATATTAACCCAAGGTTTAGATCGAGCAATAAATTTAAATATACATTTTTAAAACATACATGATAATAAGTGTGGCGAGAAAAAGGGAGTTTGTTTTTGCTATAGCGGGTTTTAGATCACAAGAGCTCTTGGGTTAATTTTGTTACCTTTCAGTTGCTTTGGTGGTTGAAGCTGGAGCACATTTCAGGAGTGGATAAGATTTAGCAGCATGTTAATTCAGTCTCTGTTTGCAGCAGCATAGGCGGTTCCTTAAGGCATATTGGTGATGCGTCAGATGGTACATCGGCAGCGGCCAGCTATTTCCGAAAGGAAAATAGCCACGGTGCCGACTCTACTCAGTCATCTTGGCGGTTCTATGATAGGTCAGCATTTTGTACATTTTCTTGAAAGCGGATTATTTAAGTCATGGATGGTCGGTCAGCAAAACATCAGGATCAGCATACCGAAAATAATAGTTCAGACCGTCCGAATTCTCAGAATAAAAAAATTTATAACCTCAGAAAATAAAATCAAAACGCAAAATCCAACAGCAGAAAACAGCATCAGAATCAGCATCAGCTTTTGGTTTCTTCCCCTCCTCTAAACAAAAGAAAAACATTCAATATATACTGTTTATCTTATAAAAGAACCTGCCTTGGGGCATGACAAACCTTTAACCTTTTGCATTCTTATCAATTAGTTATTTCTTATCTGAACATCAAAAGGAATCCATTTTAAGGTTTTTTTTTAGTTTACAATTATAAATTCCAGTAAATGCTCAGATTGAAAGAAGATTAAAACATTTATTTCATTCTGTTGAAGACTTTTGCTAATTGGAAACTCCTAAGTAGACATACGAAGTGTGAATTTATAATCCAAAATGTTTTACTTAAAATCTATTATATTCTCAACCTAGCCTTATTTTATATTTATATAATTTTCAATGGCGGGAACTTTATAATTTTAGAAAAATATTAAATTATTTCACATTTAGATTGTAATTGCATGAATCCGTTTATAAACTACTTTTAATAATTATTATTTTACCTACAATAGAAAATAAATATTGCAACACAATATTTTTAAAATAAATGAACTCAACAACCACAATCCAATAATATAATTCCAATGATTGATATTAATATTTAACAGTTATCATCGTAGTCTGTGTGTAGTTTTACCTATATAATCTTTTAAATGAATATGTAAACATGCACATACTCGACATTTATATATCAATAAAAATAAAGGGTTGAAAATTGGACTCCACGAGTAATAATGCCTACGTGGTTTATTTTAGGCGGGATTTTAGTATATAAATGGCCGTACAGACACACTACGAACGATTTGGGATTCGAATTTAGGTATAAGGGTAGGTGAAATGTAAGAGAAAGGTGAAACGAAGACTTGCAGAGCAATCTTCCTGTTTCATTGGGCAATCAAAACCATCAATAGTAGGTTGTAAAAAGCATTGTAAAAAGTAATAAAAATCATAAATGATATTAATATTATATGAATTTGGCAATGCAATATGAAAGATAAAGTTATATATATATATAACAATATTTATTTGACAACAATAATGAGGTAAAACAACATAAGAATGAAATAATCCATGAATATAAACAAGCTATAAATTATCCTGGGGTGAAATAGCCTTCGTCACACCAGGAATAATCCAATTATTCATTTATTTTTCAAGAGACATTTGATTTGAAGGCACGAATGTGTAATAGCATTACTCTTGGTGTGAAAATAATTAGTTCACGTGAGAATTTATATCTTATTTATATTTATGGATTATTACATTCTTATATTGTTTTTACCTCATTATGATTATTAAATAAATATTGTTATAGAGATATTTCTAAGTGTATTGTTTATTTATATTGCTATCTGACTGATCTTAGGGAACTTCAAATTCATAGGCATTCCATACATTTCATAAAGTAAATCATACAATTTACAGGTACTGCACGCATTCTAAATTGTTTACTCTAACACAAAAGAATAGGTGTTTGTTCCTAATAAGGATGTATGTGGCTGCATTCACAAATAAATGCTGAAATTATTTACAATTATATAATGTCACATTAAAATAACTGAATTAATGTTGAAAATAAAATTTATTTTTTATGTTTATTTTATTTATACTAAATAATTTGTGTGTGCAATTATTTAAAATTTTTTTTTTTTTTTATAAATATGATTTATTATCATTTTCTTCAAAATGTACAAAATTATTTTTCTTATTTAAGAAGTATCTTAAAATATAATAGTTCGCTAGGGAATGTTAATCTGCAACCGCTACAATGCAGATAACGTAAGCCCTGCAACGATATCTGATACTGTTCCTAAGAAAAGCGTTATTTTATGATGTAATTATGTTTCCAAATTTGATTTGTTTTTTAACCTTTATTTACAATAAGTATCACAATATTTGTATAAAGAAGTTCAAAAAATAAAGAAATAAAATTACTTTTCTTTAGAATAACTTCTAACTGGAATCAATTGATTGCTTTCTTGCGATCAGTTATTATAATGAAATAAATTGTATTTTATTTATTATAAGCATTTTCTCAGAGTTGGAATGATCATAAGTCATTTGTGAATGGCAATTGATACTGACTTAATTTTATGTAAAATATTCAAGAAAATGGTGAAATACATATTGATTCAAATCTCTATAAGTAATAACTATGTTTTAGTCAAAAATTATAAACTGTTTATATATAAAAGGCTGTTTATTTAAATATATATATAATTGGAATGGTTGTTAAAGGAATTTAAAATACGTGTGTCATCATCATCAATGATTATCAATCCACTGCGGGATGAAGATCTCTTCAAGTTCAATCCATCTCCAATCTTTAGCTTCTTTTCTCCACATCACCCCTGCTCACTTTCTTATTTCATCCATCCACCTTACATGTGGTCTCTTTCTGGGTCTTTTACAATCTCTTGCAATCCAGTTTAAGATTTCAATTGTCCATCTATTATCATCTCTTCTAGCAATATGTCCAACCTAACTCCAATCTTTTAATTTTTTCAATGAGATCAGTAATATGTGTTTGTTCTCTTGTCCATATATTGCATTTTCGATTTCTTCTTGTTACTCTCAACATGCATCTCTCCATACTTCTTTAAGTGGTTTGAAGTCTCTGTACTGCTCTTCTATTAAGTGTCCAAGTCTCAGATCCATAAGTAAGAACTGATAAAACACATTTATTAAAAACCTTCCTTTTCAAACACATAGGCATATTTTCTTTCAGTATCAAGTTATTTCTACCAAAAGCACTCCAACCAAGTTTAATTCTATGATTAATTTTATTTATTACATTTCCATCTGTATTAATCCATTAAACATTACTTTAGTCTTTTTACCATTTATCTTTAGTTTTTCTTTCCTATTTTTATCTGATAACTCCTGAAACATTTCCTGCAACTCTAGAAGAATTATTTGCAAAAATAACTACACCATCTGCAAAATCTAAATGACTTAAATAATCTCCATTTACTTTCGCCCCTTTAGCTTCCCATTTTAATCCACAAAATACTTCTTGCAGCACTGCTGTAAAATGTTTTAGAGATATGGAACCCTGTCTTACACCCTTCTCAATGTTGACTTTTCTAGTAACAATATGTAATCTAAATGTTGCTGTTGCATTTTTATAAATATTCTTTAAAATGTGACAAGATCCTGGATCTATACCTTGATGATCCAATGCTTTAATCACTGAAGAAATATTTATAGAATCAAATGTCTTTTCATAATCTACAAATCCAAAGCATAATGGCTTTGTCCTTTCAATAACTTCTCTTAATACCTCGATATGATCTATTGTACTAAAACTACTTTTAGATCCAGTTTGTCCTCTTGATTGGTGGAAATTCAATGTTCTCTGTAGACGAGTTATAATTATCTTGGTAAAAATTTTGTATAAAACTGATAAAATGCTGATAGGTCTATAATTTCTAATATCTTCTTTATCACCTTTTCTAAATATTAATACTGTATTCTTCCAATCGTCTGGTACATCTTTATCATTTAGGCATTTGGTATACAACTTTGCTAAAAAAAAATTCTATTTCTTTACCTGCTTTTTTTAATATATCAATTATAATTCCATTGTTACCTGGGACCTTTCCTTCATAAATTTAATTGCATGTCTCACTTCTTCATTTAAAATCCTGGGCAATTCAGAAGATATAGGAGGTACTTGTTCTTTATTACTATATAATTCTTGATAGAAATCTACCCATTTCATGATGTCATCTCTCTTTTTAGTAATAATTCCATCTTTTTTTCTTATTGCAGATATAAATTTCCTACCAATACCAAAATGTTATTTTACACTTTTGAGACTTTTGTTCTCTTCTACAGCTTTTCTTGTTAGTTCACAGTTATACTTTCTTATATCATTTTCAATTCTTTTCCACTACATTTTACAAAATTTGAGATATTCAGTTCTTTTTAATACATCATTTTTGTATATATTCATATTGCTTCTTTTCTTCATAAATTCTCTAGTCTCAGTAGAAATTTTATTGGTCAATTGCTGCTTTTTTCTACCAGCTATCTTTGTTGCAGTTTTTAAATGTGTAACAGTTATTTTCATATTAATTTTATTCAAATCTGAATCATGTTCAAAATCTACTAATACTTGAAACTGATTTGTAAGTTGTAATTTAAATTCATTAGAATGTTTCTGAAGATTAGGAATATCAGCTGTAAATATTATTTTTCTTAATAATTTTTGTCTCTCTAGTTCTGCATTAACACATATCTTACATTTTACTAATCGATGATGACTTCCTAAGTTAAATTTATTAAGAACATTATAATCTTGAAATATATCCAATTTTGCTATACATTCATTTGGATGCTTCCATATCCATTTCCTTTCTCAAAAAAAAAAAAAAAAGGATTCATAATATAAAGTTATTTTTTCCCTGAAAACTCCACAAGTTTATGTCCTTTCTCATTTCTATCACCATAACCAAAATTATCTACTGCACTTTCATCCTTCATTTGTTCACCAATTCTAGCATTAAAGTCTCTCATAATGATTTTACAATGTTGTTTACTCTGATCGAAAGCCTTTTGTACATCCATATAAAAATCTTTTACTACTTCATCACTATAAGAACTAGTTGGGACAAAACCTGAATTATCTGCATTTGGTATCTGCTATTAAGTTGTGTAACTAATCTTGCTACTCTGTTCAATACACCCTCAATCCCCACAATGTTGTTCTCCGCTTTTTTATTTATAATGAATCCTACTCCACTTGTATTTCCAATATTTGTGCCTTTATAGTAGAGTACAAGTCCACTTCACCTTTTCTTCTAACTTCACAAAGTCCAATAATGTCCCATTTAATATAAGACAGTTCTTTTAATTCTTGCAATCTTCCTTCACTTGAAAGCAATCTGCAATTGTAAGTACCTAAATAAAAATTTGTCATCAAATGGCAGCCTGGTTCCCCAACCAGGGGATTCTTAGCACCCTCTGCCTTCGGCTACCAACTGCTGCCTTGGTTGGTGACTTTACAGCCTCCTCAGGATAAGGGCCATGATTTATTTTTGTCGGTCTCAATTGTATCACTATTGGAAAAATATTTATCATTTACACATACATTCATTCTGCCTTATCAGGCAACTGAGAAGAAAGACCATGGTGTTTCTTGATCTTAAACTCCGAGGTAAAAAGCCAATAAACTCACCATGCTGGCTAATGCGTGTTGGTAAACAGCCCATCCATGTTCATCGTATACTATATGAATAATCATATAGTAATAAGAGCTGCAATGACAAGAACATATGGAGTGGACATTAGGAATTTGCCCTGCTCATTCCTTTAAGGCCTCCAAGAGAAATCAAAGGTTCTCCTTTCAGTTAATAGCAAACTTCTTTCTGCAGTTACATATAATTATCTTACTTGTAAATCTATAGATGCATATACTTGTAAATATATTCATATACTTTACAAAAAAATCAAATCAGATGTCACATGACCTAATTTAAATACATATACTTGTAAATATATAGTTACATATAATTATCTCACTTGTAAATATATAAATTTTAGATAATGACTGTTATCTCAATTTTATATCCAAAATATTTCATGTAGAATTCAAGAATGGGTAAATATTTTATGTGGTTATAAATCATTTAAAATGAAGCTAGTTAAATTTAGTATCGAATATGTATTCTGTTGTTAAACTGTTAACTGAAAGAAGACCCTTTGAATCCTCACTGAAGTCTTAAAGAATATGGACAGCATGAATTTCTAATGTCCACTCCATATGTTTTTATTATTGTAGCTGTTATTACTACATGATTATTTATACATTAAACAAACATGGATAGGGTGCTCATGAACATTCATCAGGCAACAGGATATGTTTATTGGCTTTTTACCTCTGAGTTTAAGATCAAAAAAGACAGTTGTCTTTCTTCTCCGTTGCTGATAGTTCTTAACTGAAATGAAAGGTTACTTCTCTTGCAGACTTGTAGATCTTTACAATCATGTAAGACACAACTAAATTTTGGCCCTTTTTTCCAGAAGGCCCTAAAGTCATTAGGAAATGCAGCATTTAATGACTGAAGGTGATTAATGCAAAAAAATTTCTGATTGTAAATCCAAGCTCCTTTTAATGATGACATTTTATTAAGTATATATAACTATAGATTACTATCAAGTAAACAAAGATTATAGAAATTGGAAGAAGAAGTACCTAAAATATTAAATGCAACATTATTGGACTCAAAAAAACTGATGACATAATAAATAAAATAGCAGTGTTATTAAAATTTAACAGAAGATATCAAATGCAATAATTCAACTTTAAGACCTTACAAACTCTCATTACGATGAAAAGGTTTGAAAATTTTTGTATGATATACAAAACACTTGTTCAGATCAAATAGTATTTTAAAACTGTCATAGATTTTAATGCTAAAACTAATAATGATTGAAAGATGAATATGCTGTAGATAAATTTGGTTATGATTATAGAAATGATAGAACATAAAATTGTGGAGTTTGCAGAAAAACTATGTTATATGAATTCTATCTTTAAGAAAAATGCTAAACAGAAATGGACATGGAAGCATCTAATGAAGGTTTAGCAGAATTGGATTATATTTTGACTAACATAAATTATGTATTCCAAGATTTTAATGTTCCTAACGGATTCAGTATAGGAAGTGATCATTGATTAGTGAGATATAAAATATGTGTCAATGCAAAAGTAGAGAAATGAAAATTACTAAGCAAAACAGTATATGAACAATGAATATTCTTAACTTCAGAAGCACTCCGATGATTTTAAATTCATATATATTACTTACAATAACTCCCTTCATATATACTGTAATGCAATTTTTTTTAATAATTCCTTCATTTTTCTGACAGTTTCAACTGTCCTGCAGTCTTCATCAGAGTGATCTTAATCTCACTCTGATGAAGACTGCAGGATCGTTGAAACTGTCAGGAAAATGAAGGAATTATTAAAAAAAATTTGCATTGAAGTGTATATGACTGGAGTTATTGTAAGCAATATATATTAATATATGAAGAAATGCAAAGAAAGTAAAAGGAGAAAAATAAGAATTTAAATTAGAACTTGAAAATCATTTAAAATATTACCATTAACAGGCTTTAAAAAAGGTGTTTCTGAATTTACTGAAATCAGTAGGAATATAACTGATACTTTATTAAGAACTTCAAGAAAGATAGCTGGCAGTTATTTGCAACTAGATTTTCTGCTACAATGAGAGAATGGGTAAAGAAAAAAAGGAATATGAAAACTTTTAAAAATAATCCATTAAAATGAATTTGGCAAAAAAAAAAAAGCTAGAGAAAAGAATAAAAGACCTAAAAGTACAAAACAACATAATATTAGAAGGAAAGCTGTACTACTAAAAAAAAAAAAAAATGAAATGCACAGAAGAGTTCTATGAAGAATTATAATAAAAGAACAATAAAACAAAGCATTCTCTACAACTATTACATTATATGATCACCATCTCTATATTAGCACATAATTGTTGTAAACAAAGGCAAAACTCTCCATACAGTAGTGCCACCCTGTGCCAAACAGAGTTTTTTTTTTTGCTGGAGGAGGGTTGTATTAGATCCTAATATCTAGGCACAGTGCTCTCAGATCCAAGGCTCCTCAATGATGATGGCCACAAGCCAGAAACTAGTCTGGTGATATTGTATGAGTAGGCACTAGATAGGGATTTTATGCACAAGCCTTCTGGCATCCATTGATTACTCCTGTTTGGCACAGGGTGGCACTACTGTATGGAGAGTTTTGCCTTGTTTACAACTATTACATTATCCAACATTTTAAATGAAAAAGTAAATCATGCAAAAAAATCTATAAAGAAGAAAGGAGCTTCAGGAAATGATGAAGTTATCGCTGATATTTTAAAGGAAGCAAATGAAAAAATAGGAACATGCTACAAATATCGTGTACTAAATGATAAAGATATGCCAAATGATTGGAAAAAATTGAAGTAATATTGATATTTAAAAAAGGGGATTAAAAAGCTATTAAAAATCATAGAGCTAGTAGTTTTTCATCAATTTACACAAAATTCGTTACTAAGATATCCTGACTGCAGCAAACTTTAGATTCTAACCAATCAAAAGAATAAGTTTGATTTAAAAGTGTTTTTGATTAGACTGGATCATACCTAAATATTGATAGAAATTATAAAAAGAACCAATAAATATGAGTTGCCATTACGTTTTGCATTTGTAAGTTATGAAAGGGTGTTTGATTTATAAACATTTCTTCAATAATTAAAGCATTGGATCATTTAGATCTCAAATAATGTCATATTCTGAAGAATATTTATCAAAAATACACCAGCAGTTTCATTTTCTTACATTGTGATGTTAAAAAGATTAACATTAAGAAGGGTATATGTCAGTGGGATTCCATATTTCAAAGCTTTTTGCAGCAGTTCTGTAAGAAGTATTTCATAGATCAAAATGAAAATATAAGGGAGTAAAAGTAAATTGAGATTATTTAAGTCATTGAGATTTTGCAGATGATGGGTTCATTTGCAAATAATGTTTCAGAGTTTCAGGACCCAAAAGTTGTGCATAAGATCTCGTGCCCACAGATAGGCTGCAGTACCACATATGGTGAAACGCAAGCCACTGTTAATAATAGAGCTACTCAGCATATGTATGCATACAAGAGAGCTCAAAATAATAGTGACAACACTTCAATATCCTTAGAACACAAAAAAAACAGCCATGACAAGTTTGAACCCTCCAACCCTTAGATTGTGTGTACTGAGAGAAACGACTGCAAAAGAAAAATAAAGGAGGCATACTACATCATAAATGATTCATATGTCATTAATAGAAAAGACATGTTTCTCTATCTCTAAGAAGTGGTCGAGCTGATTGATCTTTTAATAGTAAAATTGTTTTGCATATGAAGACTAATTTGCATATATTAGCAAATGTCAACAACACTACAATGTTTCTAATTTATCAGCTATGAATATGAGGTTAAAAGACCTTGAAAGCGCTTAGCCTGATATTTAACTATGAGTTTTCTAACTTCACCAATGAGCATTTGAAGCACAGTATAATTGCTTTTGCCAGATGAAAATAAGAAAGTAGAATTAAAGATAAATGTTAAAAAAGCTAAAATAATGTTGAATGGATATTTTGAAATATATATATATATAATCATTTAACAACTACAAACAAATGGAAACATAATGGATAAAAAATAATCATAAAATTAAACTTGAATGGAGTGCTGACAGTAGAAATAATAATAAAAGGAAATGTGTCTGTTTTTGGAAAAAAAAAGTTTTTTAGAGATCTGTTTTACCTATTCTTAATTATGAATCTGAGATTTGGACACTTAGCATATGGAGATGTTAGTCTTTTCAATAAAGTATGAAGAAATATATGTTTAGGAGTAATAAGTACATAGGTAAATAAATAAGTATCATTCATATCATTGAAGGAATCAAGAAACTGCAGTAGCTATGGGTTGGATATATTGTTAGAAAAGATAATTATAAATGGACAGTTAATGTTTTAAATTGAATCCTAAAAAATTGTAAAAGACCTAAAAAGTGATCCCATCAAAGTTTGTTATTATATTATGAAGAAGAGAGCTAGAAATTGGGTAAAACTTAGAAAGATTTTTCTTTGATTTGATTGCATTCATTATTTAAAATGAGTTTAGAGATCATTTATAAAAATAAACATAACGTCAATCCACATAAGTCTTTGTTGACAATGTGGTTTTGATTAAATAAGTTTGAAAATTAATTCACAATGATATAGCCCCTATGATAAGAACATTTTAATAGAATGTATAAAAGATTACTTTTTAATAGCATTAATCCATCATGAATTGTACTGACAGAATCGTGTCTTTTGAGATAGATATTGCTCAAGGACCACTGGCATTTATTATAACATTCCATAGGGTATGTTATTGCAAAGTAATATATTTGGTTAAATGATAAAGTTCTTTTACATCTCTACACAAGCAAATATAAAAACTACCACAGTTGTGTTACGTAACTTATGCTGATGTGTCTTTTTCTGAATGGAACATCATAAACAATCTAATTACAGAGTAAGGTAGAGATATAAGTATGCGATTGACAAAATTTTGGGAAAATGCAGAAAGGTGATGTCTTATCTATAGCAGACATTTACGCATCAGTAGTGATCAGAACCATAAACTTATACATATTTCTTAATGATTTCTTTATAATTTCTTTGGTAATCAAAATTAATTTAATAAAAGTATTTATTGATTTCATAATAAGTTTTATTGACACAAAATTGGGAACATGATGTCAGTAGAAAAGTGAAAGTAAATGTTATTTTTTATATATATTCAATACTGTATGGTTTATCTCTCAGGTGATCATGTGATTTTTGAATGTCCTAATGACAGACTGAGCATTTAACAGCTTTATTGAGTTAGTCTGAACCAAATTTTTGTATTATTCATATAAGAATTGATCCTAGAATCTTTAGCTCTGAGTCCATACAGTGGTAAAGTGATAGTATTTTAGCTCAACTTTGTCATTTCTGGTCATTGAACATCACATGACCTCTAGCTATAAACTATTGATTATTTAAAATGCTGATTAATTGATTTATACTTTTAATATAATGACTATTCGGGTTTCAAACTCAGACTTTCACACGACCCACCACTCTCAGTGCCATCTCATATTGCTGACTCACCTGATCACACACATGTTGAAAAGATAAATAATCACCAATAAACGTATTTCATGCTAAACCAGCAATCATCAGTTGGTGTGATCAGGTGGGTCGGCAATATGAGATGGCACTGAGAGTGGTGGGTCGTGTGAAAGTCTGAGTTCAAAACCCGAATATATTACATATATAAATGCAGGTTTAAGCCTGTAACAATGTATTAATTTATAATGACTATTCTAAAATGAAAATATTCCAGAATTTTTAATTACATTGATGGTGAACACATTGGTAAAGCATAGGTTGCTTTCAAAATATTAAGAACATTCTAAAATCATCCTTTGAAGTGACAAAAGAAGCCCTTCTTTTATTAGCATATATAA
The DNA here is from genome assembly GCA_028023455.1 of Epiperipatus broadwayi. Taxonomy (NCBI): domain Eukaryota; kingdom Metazoa; phylum Onychophora; class Udeonychophora; order Euonychophora; family Peripatidae; genus Epiperipatus; species Epiperipatus broadwayi. The sequence continues at coordinate 4,517,988 of JAQFVV010000058.1, forward strand.
ACTTTATCGTTTTTTGAAATCAGTTTAATGGTTTTGTGGTTTAGTGCAGTGGTAGAGGAATTTGACTCTAAAAATAAGGGTTCTAGGATAGAAGTTTAACCTATTATTTTCAATGCTCGAACGTCAGATGACCACCCAAGTATCAAAAAATTCGATTTTTTTTTTTTATGTATCAGCTTCATATAAGCTGTCTGTAAACTGCTTCAAAGATCAAATAATCTAATTTAATATTAAATTAAATAAAAACATTAATAGTTTTAAGCTTCAGTCTGCCACTCTCCCAATGCACCAAACCAGGGCTTAAGAGTATAGATAAACTATTTAACAAAGATTAAAATTTATTACCTGATCTTAATCTAATTAGTAGAAATATTATCTTTTGTTAAGCAGATTTTTAGAGATGTATTAATTTAACATTTATATTTTGTTTTTCAGAAATAAAGCCGCTTTCAAACATAAACAATTGTTATCTTATCAGATGATTCATTAAAAAAAAAAAAAAACATTATTATCAGGTTTCAAGTTTGCCAAATGTGATGTGATGTGATGTGATGTATTATGGCTTCTCCTTAAACGAAGTCAAGAATATCTCAGCAATTGCGCCCTCTAGCAAACTGCGTTTGTTTTATTTCCTTAATCACGATTTTTAAAATTAATAAAAATGTTTAACAATTTCAATATTTTTCTTCATAGAAAAAAGAAAAAAGACATTGTTCCGCAAAAAATTAATCTTTTTTTTTTTTTTTAGAAATTCGACTAGTCAAGCACTTGTATTTATTTTCAAAATTCTTATTTGATTTCATTTCTTTTGTTAGATAATTATTTTTCAGATTTGTTATTAGTTTAGTATATCATAAAATAAGTTACATATTTAATATCGATGTTAAAATTTCTGATCAGCTTGTTATAATGTTTATAAATAATTATTTATTTGTTAATTTAGAAGTAAAATAAGTGAGAAAACTAATTCTAAACTACGTTACAGTTAAAGTCTTACAGCCAATATTTTAAATGGTTCATCTATATATTTTTATTCTTGATAATGTAAATTCAATAACGTTTGTTATCCCCAGGTCATTTTTAAAAAGAAGTACATATAAAACATGTTAAGCCTCTAATTTCTAATGTTTAAATCATTGTAAACATTGCGCGATTATTTTTTCTTTATGCTTACACAAGCTGTTAAAAAAGAAAATTTTTCCACACAATAGTGTCACCTAGTGCGAGCTGTAGTAATCAATACATGTTAGAATGTTATGCTTCATAATCTCTATCCAGTGCTTTACCATGCAATATTTTCAGAGTAGTTTTTATCTTATGGTTCCTCACTGATCTGATAAAAACTATAAGCTAGAAACTAGTTGAGGGATATTGGATGGGAAAGCATTTGATAGAGATTATGACACACATTTTTCTATTATCTATTGACTATTAGAATTACCACCAGATGGCTCTATTGATATGTTTTAATTTTCAATGTTTTGGTGATGATATAAAAAATATCTTACATGGTTCGGTGTAGTGGTATAATGGCAGATTTTGGAACTTAAAGTCCTTGAATTGCAACCTGTAGCTATCATTTCAAGCACTAAAACTTTTTAAAGAACTCTGGAATAGCAATGAAGTTATTGGTTATATTTTTTGATCTGCATGATTTGGTAAAGTGGTTCAGTACAGACTCTGGAACTTAAATCCATGACTAGTAGTTTAGCTCTGAGTTTTCAGGCATTCAAACTTTTTATAAACTTTAACCAATAAAACCATTTGATTATATTTTATGTTTTTGTGTGAAAGATAAGTACAGTTTGATGCTATATAGTCATTTGTACTCACTTTCATATATATAGTCATTAGTAAATACTATAATTTAATAAAAAATATTGCAGCTATATTGTTATGAAAAGTGATATTAAGAAGATAATCAAATACCAAGTCGAAGAGATACTAAATAAGGAAGCAAAGAGTTATTTATTTTATTAAAAATATCTCGAACAATACCAGTGATGTTTGAAAAAAAAAGTATATGTAAAAAAGATCAAAATTAATGGATTGGGACTATAATGTACAATACAATGTTTTGTTTATCTTGGAAGTAATATATGTTCATAGATATCTTATTTTCAATATACATTATTAGACATATATCTTCCATACAAACAAAATATATTTTGTCTGTCAAAATAAAATACAGATGGAGTATGATAATATCTATAGGCTATTGATAATATTTGGGAGTTCAAAATATCAGATTACATATTAAACTAGATGTACTGCACATACATGGGCAAAAAAATTTGATAATTGAATGATTAATCATTCAGAAAGTCTTACGATGTTCAAGCATCCAAATGACAGAAATAATCTGTCATCTATGGACTTTTGTTCTTAAAACTATCCCTCTACAAATGTGTCAATCATTACAAATATTCAGTAAGCAAGCAGTAAAGAATTGTAAACAAAAAGAAAAATGGATCAAAAAAAGTGTTATGGAAGAATATTGCAGACAAAAACTAACACTTACTTGGCTTAATATATCTATGAAATGGAGATTAAAAATTGGAAATGGTAATTTGTAGTTTTGTGCAAGCCAAAAACAAAAAAGGTTGATCCCATAAAATGTTAGATAATGTTAAAGAATGACATGGATTTAATTTACATTTGTTCAGCCTATTAGCAAGTGATTTAAATCTGGAGATCTGAGAAACAAGCTGATATATATCTAATGCTAATAAGCCATAATTTCTGAAAATGATGAGAATGAAATATTAAAAAAAAAAACACATTTTTTTCTGTATACTTCATCAACCAGCCAAATACACGAATATTGCAGTTATAAAATTCTCTAAGCAACACTGTACAGTGTGATAATTAAATAATAGAAATAAAGCAGTCTGTTTATTAAATAATTAAGTCCAAGATATAGTAAAAGAATTCTGAAATATACTATAATGAAAGTTTATTGAAAATGAATTTTGATTTGAACAGCTTCACAATTTGCTCTAAGGCTCATTCTCAACTGATCTTATATGCTAAGATATCCAGGGCCAATCAGTCAATTGAAAGCTCGATAATTTTAATTGTTAATTTAAAAAATACCAACAAAGTTCAATAAGAAACTTAGAGTTATTTTACTCTGAATAATGATAATACTGCTTATAAAAGATTAGTAATTCAACTTGCTATTTTCTTAGTGAGAACAGGATCTCTTAGATCACTTAACAGTTCATAATTGTGTAGAGATTTATTATATATAAATGTTTCATTAACTCTGCAATTTTGTAAGCATGTTATTGCTCACACACATTATTCTGAGATAGTCAAATCAGATTCTTCATCAAAGCTCTTTATTAACTCAAAACATAGAACTGACCATAGAGCAGAACTTAAAACTCAGCACTCAATACACCATTTTTGCACTGTTTATTTTTTTCCTTCCTTTTCTTCTTCTGCAGACTTTTTTTACCAGTTTTCCTAATCTTCATAAATTAAGACTGTTATTAACATGCTAATTAACCTATTGCTTTTTGCAGTTACTGACCTCTTTTTTCTTGCATATCATTTATTTCTTTTCTGGAGTATTCTAGCAATATCAATATTTTAAAGTTCAGACACATTTATTTATTCTTTAATAAAATATATTCACAGATATAACACATACAAAGTATTGAAAACAATTTTAAAAGATATTAGTTATATTGTGAAATGCCAGGTGAAAAATACTCAGGATCCTTTGGTCGCCTATAAGTGTTTCTTTCTTAAATGTTAATACTGAGTTTTGTTCAAATTATCTGATTGTGCTGTTCTGTTTCTTTGCCAGAAGTTTGAAAGATTACTATTAATCTACTGAGTTTACAGAAATAAGTTTTCTCTAGAAACAATTATTGATCTGATCATTTTTTTATGATGTCATCTCTTATTTTAGAAAAATTATTGACTTTCTCTTACCATCTGCATGATTTTTAAGTGGAATGTTTCTTTTAGTATTCTGTGTAATATTTTTTGAAATCAATCTTCTTAATACATATTACACTCTTCTTATGCATCAGATTCTGGTCAAATATTAAATCAACAAAATCCTGTGATGTGTTTTATACCATGCGAACCAAGACAAGAGTTGCCTAAACTTTGTGATACTTATATCAGAAGTCTGAATGTGATCAGTTAATCAATTATAGTCAATAAATTCTTTTGTAATAAGATGCCAGACAAATTCCATTTTTAACAAATGAAGAGGAAGGGAGAAACTGAAATACAACTGTCAAATAAATAATGAATAAATAATTTACTGGAAACTCTTTTTTAACAGTTTTTCACAGCAAATGCTTTTTAATGTTGAATGTGAATCAGGTATTTCCCAAGGCAGAGTGGTTTACTGACATCCCTCTGACTGATCGTCTTCCGCCAACTGGATGGATAGGATCAATGATATCTAACATTAGCAATCACGCCTAAATAAACGCTCAATCCCTCTTAAAGAAGATATATTTCTGGGAAGCCTATAAGCTCACACACAATGAGATTGGGCATTGGATGCTTGAACCAAAATATTTTGACTTCCTGATAAAATTAAATTTAGAGGCACTTCCAACAATCAATTCCTCGTTATTAAAAGGGGATTATCTAAATTAGACCCAATCTGCCAGTTAGGTAAAAATGCTGAAAAGACAATGATGCACATGCTATTTTGGTTTGATGAACTAAAGATCCATAGGGATATAATTCATGCTGTAAATAGATCAGCCCCCCCCCCTCACAGTGACTGCAGACTGCATCAGGAGGGGCATCTTTCCAATGATTAGGCTTTCTAGGTTTTTTTATTTATTATTTGGATAATCAGGTGCAAGCTTGTATTTGACTTGTGGGTAGATAATAATGCTCATCTGTTCTTTGATTTAGTTAAGAAAACACAACAAAGAGACAAGAAGCTTTTCCCTTTAGGTATTTATGAAGATACGTGGAACTTGATTGCTCTTCCAACTAATATGTAGGTTGGGCAATCATATGTTTTTTAAATTTAGCTGTGAATGGTTACTATTATAAATATATAATTCTAAGGCAGTATGTCATTTGCTTATACTGAATGTTTCCTACGTAAGTAAAAGGAATTTGAACTCAGGATTTTTCATTTTATTCATCCTCCATTCTATTTCAAGTAATCAATGCACAGGACCACACACATACAAAAGAGATACACAATTTTCCACTAAACATGTTTTATGCAAAACCAGCACTCATCAGTTTGGCCAGAACATAATCTTCCACACACATGTACAACCAGTACTCAGATTAAGATAGCAATTCCTCAAACTTTAATGGAAAGGCTTCAATCCTCTAGCCCTTCCAACTTTTTAACCATCCATTTCATTGATAAACTGATGATGGAATGCTCAAAGCTTGTTGGATTTGATATTATAGTGATAATTTTAATTCAGTTTTCGCAATAGTTCAATGTTTTTTTTTTAAACAAACTGCATAGTCAACTAAATAGTAAGCAATTAGAACCGCAGTAGGGTTTAGAATAGTTACTGTTATCAGTATAGAATCAAAGGATACTTAATTTGATTAATAATTTCCATTAATTAGAAAATTAAGAAAATACATTCAATATACATTTATATATGTGTGTGTGTATGAAAATAATTGTTGTAGACATTTCATTTTTGTTACAACATATTTAAATGGAAGAAAAAGTTAACATTTTTTAATTTTTTTTTTATTTCTTATGAATTAAGATTGTGATTTAAATGGATTAGAATGAAACTATAGGGGTATTAAGGGTGTGTGTGTTTAATTAAGGATTACGGTGGAGCTGCAATCTACACTATCTTTTGTTCCAAAGCCTCCTCTTGTTTAAGGAAATAGTGTATAATAGCTCACCTTTTGTTAATAAACATTGATTAGAATAGAATACATATTGTTTATTGAAATGTAAGTGCGCAATACTTTTCACCATGCACATATATATAACAGATGCATTTTTATATTTATATATAAATCAAAATTATAGTATAAACAAAATTTTAATAATAATAATATGCATCACATGATCACCAATACGTATAGAGTGGCAATACGTATAGAGAGTTTTGCCTGTTATAATGATAATATAGTTGTTAATATAAACCTATTATTAATATATAGGGTATATGAACACAGACTTTCATACAACCCACCACTCTCCACACTATCTCATAAGACTGATACACCTGAACACATATATGTTGAAAAGATAAATAATCACCAATATACGTATTTCATGCTAAACCAGCAATCATCAGTTGGTCCAGATTACCATCTCTACACATATATGCAGTCTGTGCTCATATACCCTATCTATTGCATATCTAGACACAGTTATATTATAAGCCTGTGTATTTCAGCCATAAACTTATTATTATAAAGTACTGAAAACTGAAATTATTCAAATGGAAGTCAATCTCCGATAATGCGCTATTTCTTAAATATTATAAATCTCCAACAGGGAGAGTGCACGGAGATTTATAATATTTAAGAAATAGCTCATTATCGGAGATTGACGTCCGTTTGAATAATTTCATAGTTGTTAATAATAAATGGAAGAGATAGTTATTTTATTTTTCTGAATAATTACTTATGCACCTATTAATGCAGTAAGAATAAGAAAAAAAACTCTTATTATATTTTTATCTTTAAAATAAATAGCAAAATATACTCTCGGTAATATTCTTTTTCCCCCCTAACTTTTTCTTATATAGAAATAACCATGTTCTTTTGAAATTTTATAAATATTTTATTAAGCAAAATATTGTATATCAAATTCATAAAGGATAATAAGGGAAGAATAAAATATATGTACTTTCAACATAAACTGAAGATATTTTACGGATATATGCAATCTATATGCGTTTTGGTCAAAGAAAAAAAAATGGCTGTCGAATATTAAAATTTGTGACTTTTAATGGTTTTTATTTTGTTGATTTATCGATATTTTTGTTTGTTTGATTACATTTTATTTTGGATAGAATGCAATTGAAATCATGTAGTCAGATATGGTGTAGTTCATGGCTTGACTGTAATGTTATAATTATGTGACATTAAATAAAAGGAATCTTTTATATTTTTTGTTTGATTAATTAAAGAAAAAAAAACTTTTTTATGATTATTTGTATTTATGGATTTAATTAGATTAATAGTGGAAGTGCAAGTTAATCCCACATCTAATAAAATTATTAGATAAGTATGATTTGGCTACAGATGATGTTATGTTGTAGTACGATTAATATTAAGAAAAATACGTGTGAAACTGTGTGTACTCCAGAAGTTAAAAGTGTTAAATAATTACATGTGAAAGTAAACGAGTTGATTTAATAAAAACGAAAATTAGAAATTACAAATGGTTTTTCATATATATATATATTTTATAAAAAGCAAGGTGTAAAATAAGATGGAAGATCCGAATAAATAATTAATTAAATGAAGGATTAAAAATGTAAAGAACAATTTAATTAATTAGTTCAGAAATAATCCCACAATACTTTTGCGAATAAAATTGATAGAGAATAAACAATAGAACAAAAAGTAGCTACAATCTAGCGGGAAAAAGTCAGTCAGCGTCAGTCCTGTTTTTCTGAGAGATTTATGTGTAGCGTAAATTTCGGAACAGGACCAACGATGGGAGGAGAACCAGATATTCGGGTCTGAAGGTACCAAAGACCGACCTAGGGTAATTATACAGACTATACCTGTCTTATTATTATTTTTGTAAGCCTTACAGGCGCTGGTAAACTACTGATAATCCTGTTTATAAATGCTTTTTAATCTTTATACTAATAAAATCTTGTATCTGTTAAGTGGGATATCTTAATTTCATGCAAGATAGTAATAGTTACTTGAATTAGGTGTATTTGTTTATTTCTCGTAAGTAACATTAAGTCAAGTACATCACAATTTTGGCACAGTCAGGAGAAAACCTATTTTTCAAGCTTTATGAAAGAAGTACACCGAACAGTAATGCAGAAGTCGGTGAGTTATTAAAGAATTAAAATGTCGATAGGACAAGCTAATATATCGGAATTTGGGATAGATAATCCGCACGAATGGCCCTTTTATGTGCTTTAATTACAAAATTATTTTAAGATAAATAGTATTATTGAAAATGACAGGAAAGTAGCAGCATTATTATGTTTGTCAGGTAGAAAAGTTATTGAAATAGTAAGCAAATTGTATAATGGACAGGTTATGGATAGTACTAACTACGATGAACTGGTTCAAAGACTAACAGATTATTTTAGCCCAAGACCATGAAGTATTTAGCTAGGTTAAAATTGAGGAACCGCAAACAAGACAAACTCAAATCGATTAAAGAATATATTGTTCTATGCCAATTAGCAAAGAATTGCGAATATGGCGACTTTGTGGAACAAATTCTTATTGATCAGTTATTATGGGGAATGAAGGACGATAAATTGTGTCAATTGTTATTAATTGAAACTCAGATAACATATGAAGGTGCTATTCAAAAGGGAATAGTATATGAATCAGTGGTAGAACAAGCTTTAGCTTTTTCAAATAGAATGGAGGAAAACTCTAGGAATAATATTTTTAAAATAGAGAGAAAGTATAAGGATTGTACTAAAGAAGGGAAAAGTTTTGAAATAAAATGTTTTTGTTGTGGAAAAGTTGGGTCATTTGTCTAAAAGCTGCAAATGGAGGAACGAAAAATGTTACAACTGTGGGGGCAAAGGTCATTTAGCAGCAGTGTGCAAAAAACCTAAATGAAAACCTGAATATGGTAAAGATCAGAAACAGTGGAAAACAATAATTAAAAGAAATATCTTAAAAAATGAGCAAGATCAATTAATGCTAGAGATTAAGTTAAGTAACAAAAGAGTAGAAATGGAAATAGACAGGGCTCAGAAATTTCTTTAATATCCATGAAAAAATGGAAGGAAATATCCACAGATAGCCCTCAGATTAAAATACGGATATGAAAAATGTCTTACAGGAATTCGTTATGTATCAACATATAACTCCATCAACAACGACTGGAAAATCGCCAGCTGAAATGTTATTCGGTCGGAAAATACAAACTAATTTAGATTTTTTGCGACCTGATACACATATATATAAATATAATCAAGATCCAATGAAAAACTTTAACATTGGAGACACGGTAATATTCAGAGATATACTACGTAAACAATGGGTTAATGGAAAAATTGAACAGGCGCGATCAAAGCAAATTTATGATATTAAGGACGAAAATGGAATTATATATAAGCGTCACAAAAATCATATTCATAAAAGTGAAGATGACATACAACTAGATATGTTCCAGCAGTTTCAACATGCAAATGAAAAGAATTTAGATAAACAGATGCTACTGACTGACATCCAAGAAGATGCGGTAGAAGAGAATAAAATACACACCAGACCAATACAATGTAAAAGAAGACCTTTGTACTTAAAAGAATATGTATAAGATAGATAAACTGTAACTTCTGGAGTGGGGGAGGATTCCAGAAGTTAAAAATGTTAAATAATTACATGTGAAAGTAAACGAGTTGATTTAATAAAAACGAAAACTAGAAATTACAAATGGTTTTTCATATATATATTTTATAAAAAGCAAGGTGTAAAATGAGATGGAAGATCCAAATAAATAATTAATTAAATGAAGGGTTAAAAATGTAAAGAACAATTTAATTAGTTAGTTCAGAAATAATCCCAGAATACTTTTGTGAATAAAATTGATAGGGAATAAACAATAGAACAAAAAGTAGATACAATCTAGCGGGAAAAAGTCACTCAGCATCAGTCCTGTTTTTCTGAGAGACTTATGTGTAGCGTAAATTTTGGAACAGGACCAACAATGGGAGGAGAACCAGATATTCGGATCTGAAGGTACCAAAGACCGACCTAGGGTAATTATACAGACTATACCTGTCTTATTATTATTTTTGTAAGCCTTACAGGCGCTGGTAATCTACTAATAATCCTGTTTATAAATGCTTGTTAATCTTTATACTAATAAAATCTTGTATCTGATAAATGGGATACCTTAATTTAATGCAAGAGAGTAATAGTTACTTGAATTAGGTGTATTTGTTTATTTCTCGTAAGTAACATTAAATCAAGTACATCACAGACGAATAAACACACAAAGCTGCCTTTTTAAAATTCTTTATATATTAAAACAATAATGCAAGTGTGGCTGAGCACTTTTAAGGGACACAGTCCTCATAGTCATAGCCATACTGTAACTAACAACACTAGTAATGCAAATTTATGCAAATGAGTTTGGTTAAAAGTATAAATAATGTTCAAAATAAGCAAAAAATTCACCGAAATGTGAAGAAAGTGAATCAGTTTTTTTGTCTTTAAAAATTATTATTGTAAGAGTTGATTATAACAGCAGTGTATTTTATATGGAGGAATAGAAAAAAGTTTGATTTCCTCAAATTTCCTGAGAACCATGATACAAATTCTAAATGCCAGCAACCTTAAAATGCAGACAAAGTCAAATTTCCACCAGATGGATGCTATATCTAAATACAACTTAGAGAAAATCACTGATTTAAAATCTTTTATGATGATTATAATGTAATGTGAAAATCACCTGATTTAATTTTACATAATCTAAAGATTCACCATCACTAAAGATGGAAACGAAAAATAATATATATATATCATGCAAACCAACTACATAGTTATATATATATACATATATCATTAAAAACCATAGACAATCCCAATATCAATCAACAAATTTAAACTGTTGTCAAGGCAACCACCTTTTAACAATATATATATATATATGTATGTGTAGATCTGAAGATGGAGAAATATAGATGCTCATTTTGAATTATAAAAAAAGTACTGTAAATAAACCCCATTAAGTGTTCTCTAATACAAATATTGTTAGTTTTAAAATTGTTTCTGATGTATACATGGGGCCTTATTTATCTAAACCAGTTATAATTTTTTGGAAAATAAATACATACCCCAACTTAAAAAAGAGTTTTTTTTTTGTATTTAATTAACTTCATATTCATTTAGGAAATCTTCTTACATCTCACCTACGATTGTACTAATTTGTACTTTTCGTATTTATAGTCCATGCTTGCAGTATTCTTTGTAATGTTAAAATTTATGCTGCATTTTGTTTCACTATACTTTATTCTGCACTATTTACTCTTTGGTAACTCTGCACTATATGCACTCTTCAGCATATTAAACTGTTCACGCACTACTATGCTGCAGGGATGATTCTCCTTACACTGCACTATGTATATGGTACTGCACACACACACAACTAGATTGGAAGTTTTGTTTTGCTTTGTCTAATTTGCATAATTACTTTCATTGTTACATTTTTGCAAATTAGCATATCTATATATTTTTAATTTTGTATAATTTTAATTATTATGCACATTATTTTTTTTCTAGAGGGAATTTTTAATGTCTTTTATTATTGACTAAATTTTTCCACACACATTCATACAACCTTATTTATTATTTTTATACATTAGGAGTATACAATATTTAGTCAATACATAACAGTTTCTTAGGAATATTTCTTAGACCATAAATATATTTATATATGTTGTTATTTTGTATTATTTCTTTTATGTAAAGATAAGTTTGAGCATGTTTAACTAGAAATATGGAGAAGAAAGTTTTTGTTGTTATTCAATTATTCAAAAATTACGCAATGCATTAACAAAAGAAGGAGGGGGAATATGGTTAACTGTCTACTTTGAATACAAAAATCATTTGAAATCCTTTATATTTTGATGTCTGAGAAAGTTAGCAAGAAGTGATTTAAGGTTATATGCAGAAGTTATGCAAATATACATGTGTGTGTGTAAGATTTCTAGGCAAACTCATATTAAAAGATGGAAGTTTTTATTTTTTTATTATTGTGAAATTTAAGTAAGCCTTATCATATATATATATAAATTATATGCAAGCTAAAATGCTTGCTCTGAGAACATTGGATCGAATATTTAATGACGAATTCTTTATTATATATCACCTATACGTGAAGACAAGAATTATTTTTATGTGTGTGTTCGAGAATGTATTCATTTCTGCGGAGATCAATTATAAAATATATTGTTATGAGAATTAAAGTTATATGTCACATGACTCAATTTTTAAACTTGTAAATAAAAAATAAAGAGTTCTGCTAATTTGCTCTAACAAGCTTTATTGATAAATGCCAGTTAAACAAAGCATTTAAAAATCTCTATCTTGAAAATCACTTCTTAGCCTCAGACCAATGGTTTCATGCTTTGGCACTCCTCAGTGAGACATTAGGGTAATTTCAGACACTAGATTTAAAAATACCAAACTAAAGCCAGCATTTATCTTAAAGTTAACTATTAAGTAGAAAATCTGAAATTTTTAGACACCTAAATGTCTTCAAAACCAGCTATCTAATTTAAATAGCTATATGGAGGTGAGAGATGTTCAGCCAAACCATATATTAATAGCCTTAGCAATATAATATTGCTTAAAACTTTAAAACAAAGTCTATAAATAGTCAAAAAAAAATCAAAGTCATATATCACATGACTCAATTTTTAAGCTTGTAAATAAAAAATAAAAAGTTCTGCTAATTTGCTTTCACAAGCTTTATTGATAAATGCCAACTAAACAAAGCATTTAAAAAATTCTATCTTGAAAACCACCCCTTAGCCTCAGACCAATGGTTTCATGCTTTGACACTCCTCACTGAAGCGCTAGGATAGTTTCAGACACTAGATCTAAAAATACTAAGGCAAAAACAGCATTTATCTAAAAGTTAACTATTAAGTAGAACATCTGAAATTTTTAGACACCTAAATGTCTTCAAAACCAGCTAACTTAAATAGCTACATGGGGTTGTGATTCAGATTTTCTACTTAATAGTTAACTTTTAGATAAATGCTAGCTTTGGCTTGGTATTTTTAGATCTAGTGTCTGAAACTATCCTAGCACCTCACTGAGGAGTGCCGAAGCATGAAACCATTGGTCTGAAGCTAAGAAGTGGTTTTCAAGATAGAGATTTTTTTAAATGCTTTTGTTTATCTGGCATTTATCAATAAAGCTTGTTGGAGCAAATTAGCAGAGCTCTTTTTTATTTACAAGCTTAAAAATTCAGTCATGTGATATATGACTTTGATTTTTTTTTGCTGATTATTTATAGTCTTTGCTTTAAAGTCTTAAGCAATGTTATATTGCTAAGGCTATTAATATATGGTTTGGCTGCATATCTCTCAGCCCCATATAGCTATTTAAGCTAGCTGTTTTTGAAGACATTTAGGTGTCTAAAAATTTCAGATTTTCCACTTATACTTAACTTTTAGATAAATTCTGGCTTTGGCTTGGTATTTTTAGATCTTGTGTCTGAAACTACCCTAGTGCATCACTGAGAGAAGTGCTAAAGCATGAAAACATTGGTCTGAGGCTAAGGAGTGGTTTTCAAGATAGAGATTTTTAAATGCTTTGTTTAGCTGATATTTATCAATAAAGCTTGTTAGAGCAAATTAGCAGAGCTTTTTATTTTTTATATTGTTATGAGATTTGTATGAATAATATGATAATTTATGGAGAAGTAATAAGACCAAATATTAAAAAATTAAGAAAATATTTATTTGCGTGATGCATGTACCATTTAGTTTTAAAAATAGAGTTTATCCAGTTAAATTTCAAAGAATAATGATAACATCAAAATTATTTTGTAGACATACATGAAATAGTATTTTAAAGTTAAGTATAAAATAAGTGAAAAATATATGAAGTTAAATAATAAGAATGCAGCAGTAGAAATTTTACCAAAATCCCCCTTTCCTTTATTTTGCTAAAAAGTGTTTAAAGTGGTTTGCATAAATTGCATTTAAAATATAGCAGTAGTTTTAAGCTGTGTTTTCAAATTGATTTTCATATCTGGAGTGAAATATTCATTTGAGCATGAGTGCTTTGATATAAAAGTAGGAAGTATTTATATATTTAATAATTACTGATATATTATGATCATTGTAGTTTATTATTTGTTAACTATAATAAATTGTTAGAGGTTACAAAACTTATAAAAGTTTTTATATTTGCCTAGGATGAAATGTTTGATGTTTTAAATATTTAAAGAGATATTGTTAATATGTTTTAGAAAGTATTAACAATATGTTAATATTAATATGCATAATAATTAAAATTATACAAAATAAAAAATATATAGATATTAACATATTAATATAAATATTAATATAATAAATAATATATTTATGCATATTAAAAAATGCATAAATGGAGTATATAAAATTAAATGCAAATCATGTAAAAGTAAAAATATAAAAACTAATTATGTAGAAGAAACAAAGAATTCAATTTATACAAGATTAATTCAACATAAATATGATAAGAGATCACCTATTTATTTGAATTCATTAGAAACAGGTCATAAATTTGAGAAAGATAGTATAAAAATGATTAATTATACAAATAATAAAAAGGATAGGAAAATTAAAGAGGCAATATTGATTAAGAATATAAAACAAAATCTTAATAAGGATTTTGGGGTAAAGACAATAATTTTATAAGCAATTATTATTAATAATAGTTTAAAGACAATAATTTTATAAGCAATTATTATTAATAATAGTTTGATATTGAAAAATATTTAAAGAATAAAATTGAAGAAAATGACAATAGAGAGAGGTATTAAACAAGTGTACAAGTTTGGAAATTTTGTCAGTTGGGTTTTTAGAAATAGGATTATAAAGAGGTCAGCAAATTTTGAAATGTAAAAAAGTAATTTGTAATATGGGAAAGGTTAATTGATAATTATAAAATATTTAATAAAAATAAGGAAAGGTTTGAAGTTGATTTATAATATAAGTAATATGACAATAATATGTATTAAATAGTAGAATAAATGTTAAAGTTTATAATTATAGTAAATAAGTTTTTTTTAAAAAAAAATAAAATGATATAAAATAAATATTGACAGAATTTTTTAAGAGTAAAGTAATAAAATGGGAAATGATTATTTATAATGGGCAGGTTAAAATGTATATTTTAGTTTTGTTTATTTTGTGTATTTAATTATGTATATGAATATGTATACCAGTGTATTAATTATATATTTGAATATTTTAGCTCTGATGATGACTGCAGGACAGTCGAAGCTGTTAGTTTTGATATAAATAAAGATTATTGATAAAGTATTTAAGAAAGTGGTAAATGATATATGTTTTAGCACAGGTTAGTTAAAATGAATAAATGTTAAGATATATCATGTTCTGTCAACAAAACACATTTTCATGAAACAGGATTGTAAGATCTGAATTAAAATAAAAGCTAGTTTAGTAAATATTATGATGAGATAATTAAAAATAGTGACATCAAAGTTGGAGCTATATCGAAAAAAAGCAAACTTTATTCTAATAAAATATAAATGTGCTACTTAAAAGTTTTATGTATTTATTCAATATTAGCCTAGTAATAAAATGTATATTTTTATTTAATATATTTATGTGTAGAGTTTATTATTTTAGAAGTGGAGAACATTCATATGAAACTATCATAGCGAATTGACATATATCTTCTTAGGTAGATGGCGCTACAGTAGTGATTCACTTTTGAGGTATTAGCAGTAGTGGAAACCCATCTAACAGAAGAAGAATCTATACTGGAAGACTTGGTATGGCAGGGTATAAATGGAAAAGAAAAAAAGGAATGGTGGTATAGGAGTTATGTCAAAAAATATTTAGTAGTGTTCTGTTATATCATATCAGCTGCTTGATGGTGCTATATCTAGCTAAATTTCTAGAAATATGCCACTTCCATGGCCGCAGCCAAGCTGATAACCTTCTTTCTATGATAAAACCCAGAAAGAGTCCATTTACTTGGCTACCACTGTGGCTTCTTTTTATGCTAAAACCACAAAAAATGCCTTCATTGGCTGCTGTAGTTGCTTGTGTTACACATTTTATCATAATGCTCTGTTGTCTATTTTCACTACAGTATCATGTGAGGGTGTGTTGACTGCATCGAGTCAAAATAAATGACTTTTCAGGTCCAACATCTTTTTTTTCATGTGAACTGACCTACTGGTACTTTCTAACAGTTTTAACAGTGTTGTCACTGTTCCATCAGGACTATGTAACCCTCATAAATTGGATTTTAGAGTGTGACACAGCACTATTTCGAAGATCCCAATGAAAGTAATTATCCATGATAAATTGTCTGAGACAAGTAAGATGGCTGCTTCGAACTCTGAAAATTGGCAATTGCCAGACACCGGAGTCAGCTTTTATTTTAATAGTTTGTTTATAATTATTAACTTTAGTGGATAAATTGCAATCTAATTTACTTTTTCCCCAAAACAGTGTCTGATTAATTACTGTCCAAAAAAGGTTTTATTTCTCATTAGAAAAGTATCATAAATTTTCCATTATATTTACTATTATTTGTTATTAAAAAAGTAATGTTAACTTTTTATATAAACACACGCGCACACACACACACAAAGACCAGTCTCTGATTAATTAGTCCCAAAACGTCAAAGTCGGCTTTCATTTGAAAATTTTGTTTGGATTTTTAAATTTTGTGGAAGTTGTAATATAATTAGAAAGTAATGTAATTTTTTATTGACACACACACAAAAAAAGCCAGCCTCTGATTAATTATTGTCTCTAAAAGTCCAAAAAGTCAGCTTTCATTTTTATATTTTGTTTGAATCACTGGCCCAGAAATGTTATATCTATGTGTTTTTGCTTAGCATCAACACCATCAAGTGGCTGACATGATAGAACAGAACACTACAAAATATTTAAATACTGTTAAATGTCAAAAACATTGTGGTTTGAGATAAGGTTAGGAAGACTAAGAATGGATGATGGCTGTACTATATATAGCTACTGGAGATAGTCAAACTATAATGGAGTGGAACAGTAGCATATATGAATCCCTAAAAGAGGAAGAGAATAATGGTTAAAGGGAAGATGAATGGGAATATTGAAGAAATTGATGATATAGGTAGTATGTATGGGCAGCTTTTGAAGAATTTTTGTCAGAGAATAAATTTGAGCATTGGAAATTTATCAAATATTTATGAAGGACAATACATATGGTCTAGAAATAATATATTCCACACAATAAATTATGTATTAGTAGAGAAAGAGGGAATGAATAAAGTATGGAAAATTAAGGTGTTTGATAATGAAGAGAGAGTATGTAATAGTGATCATAACTTTTTTATAATAGAAATGATTAGTAATGTGATGGAAAATAAAAAGGCAAAACTCTCCATAGAGTAGTGTTCTAGCATAAGAGATAGTGATCATGTGATGGTTAGTGATGGAAAATAGCAATAAAAGAAAAAAGAATAGTGAAAGATGTGTACGGAGAGTGGCTGGAAGGGTGGGAAAATGGATGGGAAAAAATAATACAGTGTGAGAAATGCAAAGGAGGTTTTCAATCTGATAAACATATAGGAGATAGTTTATTTGTAGTCACATAACTTATAGCTATGAGTAGAAATGCAGACAGTTATATATGGTGTTCATAGATATAGAGAAGGCATATGATAGAATAAATAGAAAGAGATTATGGGTAAGTGTAGTAAATTTGGGAATGAATGGAGCTTTAGTGGATCTTATTAACAGATTGTATGAAAATAATTACTATATGTATCAATTAGGAAATATAGAATCAGAGTTAAAAGTGAAATGAAACTATATCTCACTTATTTTGTTTTGGTTATATTTGAGAGAAATGGAGAGAGAAATAGAAAGAGTAGGAAGAGGCATAGAGATATCATTAATAAATGGCAAGGGATTGTATATGTTATCAGGTATTGGGTGGTGATATCTTCTTCTGCACAGAAAGTAGGAAAGATATGAAATTTATGCTGAAGACATGCACAAGGGTGGGTAAAGAGATGGGGGATTAAATTTGGTGAGGAAAAAATAAAGGTAATGATGTTAAATGCTGGGGAAAGGTAAGATATTTTTTTTTGAGGGATATAAAGTTAAATGTGGTGAATAGTTATCACTATTTGGGAATTATCTTAAGTAATCAAAAAAATTGTTTGGATAAATGGGAGGAAAAAATGATAAATATGCAAAGAAAAGAAAGAGACTGATAAAGACATTAACAGTGTTTTCATATAATAAATATGATGTATCACGGAAGGGGGTGGCAGTAGCAGTGTTAACATATGGTAATGAAGTGTTGTGTTAGTGAAGGGGTGTTAGATTACTTTAAAAAAGTACAAAGAGAAGTAGGTAGACCTGTATTAGATGCAGATGTGTGAATGGCAAAAAAGAAGGAAACTTAAAAAGAAATGGGGTTAAGTTTTTATATGAGAGATACAAAAAGCAAAATAAAAATGTTCAGTAGATTACAGTTTATGGATAATAAAAGAATAGCCAAAATAGAAGCAGAAAGGATACAAATACACCTGGGTCTCATTTTATGCGGATTATTTTAATGCGATTTTGAAGTTATGCGATTCATATTTCTTTTTAATATCTTTCATATTTCACTATATTTATTAGATATCAAGATATTTAAATTATTAATAACTTATTTTGACTTGAAATACTTTTTTTTTTCAAAAATATAACATTATATTAATAGCAGCTAACGTGAATATGGCCTGAAGCTGTATTTAGAACTTAGCTTCTATGTAAATAACCTATTTATACTAATGAGTAAATAATATAAAAATATCGCAATAAATATTCAAAAAATTTAAACTTTTAAAATGTATTATGTTATATATAACAGAAATAAATAATCTTT
Source organism: Epiperipatus broadwayi (assembly GCA_028023455.1). Taxonomy (NCBI): domain Eukaryota; kingdom Metazoa; phylum Onychophora; class Udeonychophora; order Euonychophora; family Peripatidae; genus Epiperipatus; species Epiperipatus broadwayi. Next base: position 4,536,759 of record JAQFVV010000058.1, read on the forward strand.
TAGATGTTTAAAATAAAAACGAAGATTTTACAAACTGAAAATAATCTTTCTAATGATGTTTTGATTGCAATATCATTTTTTAAATATAGAAACAGAAAACCATTAACACAGCACAAAACTGAAAATGGCACTAGTTGTACATCACATCACGAATAAAAATAAAATGGCTTAACAGGTTTCTCTGTGCATAATTGCTGAGATATTCTTGACTTCAATTAAGGAGAAGCCACAATGCATCACATCGAATCTGATTTCTTACCAGTTTACAAACAAACGCTAGCGGTAATGATCAAAATATGTATGAAAAATGTAAAATTAAATACTGTAGTAATAAAAAAAGTAAAAAAGGTTTGTCTTGGATTAATATTTTTCAAATATTTGACATTTTTTATTAGTCATACTTTATTTGTTTATTTATTTTTTTTAATGCAAATTTTAAAGTAATTTTTTTTGTTGCTTTGCTTTTATGTGAATTCTGAAATTTACAGCACCTATCCCCCATTTTTCAAGGTAAATTAAGTCTATTTTTGTGTGATTTTTTTTAATGTGGGTTTTCTGTGGAACCTATCTACCACATAAAATGAGACCCAGTTGTAATGAAGTTGTGGGAGGATAAATATTAACAAAGTCATTGTACAGAAAGTGAGTTCTTGGTTTTTATGCTGAGTTTGGGAAAAGGGGGATTTATATATAAAGGCTGTAGAGTGGACAAAGTTGTGGAAATGAGATGGAGCAGAATAGAGAAAAATATGACAAAAAGGATGGGGAATGGGAAGTAAGGTAGCTAATAGGATTCATTGGGAATAGTGGCTAAGAGATTCCTGATTCCAAGAAAGGAGAAGCCATAGTATATCACATCACATCAATATGGTATTGTAGTTACCCAGTCATAAGAATGAATTACTGATGAAATCTAATTTCCATTCCAAATAAATATGGTTATTCTCTTGAAATATTATGTATAAATTTTTTGTTTTCAAAGCAACAAAATCATATCAATATTTATTAACAATTGCAGGTACAAAGATATGCTATATTTATGCAACAAATTGTCTGTTTATGTTGTACATATTGTAAACTTTAACTTTGTCAGTAAAGCAGAGCTTCCAGTCATCTAATTTGTCTAAATATATATAAAAAAATTCAAGAAGTTAACTTATTGCAAATTACTTTTAATAGGGCTTTATAGTTAAATGCTGAATTATTTTGTAATTTATTCTATGAACTTTTATAAGGCTTAATTATTTTTAATATTTTTATTGTATTGGTTTTAACCCATCTGTGGTTATAAGTGATTCCCAATTGTTTAAATTAGGGATATATTTCTGTGTATAATAATAAATTAATGTTGAAAGTTATTAAAAGCTAAAATTATTTTAATATATTTCTGAATATAAAAAAGTTCAATGTTTAAATTAAACTGTAATAATAACTAAGTTTAAATCTTTAATGTTCGGTATTATTATTTAACTTACATTGCTTATGAGAAAGCATTTCTATCTAAGATAAAAAACATTAGAGAATATATGTGAGTGTGCTGGCATTTTAAATTTCATTTTCATTTGTGTTCATATTATATTATTTTTAAATATCTTTAATTAAAAACAATGAAAAAAATATTCTGAGAAACTTCACCTTTATTAAATATTATAGGCGTTTAAAAATAATATGATCTATTATATAACAGTTTTATTTTTATTATAATTTTTGGTTTCATAAATAATTGGCTTATAATTTAATATTTTTAACTGAGTCTAGACAACATGGAAATGAGTTTCTATTTTTAGCTTTGTTTCTCAGATACCAAATCAATTTTTAGACTTTAATATAGAAAGTCAAGAGGTGATGATTTAACAATGGCAATTTTAACCAATAAAATCAATCAGATAATTGGAGGTATAAAAAGGCACATGGGAATAGTTGCACACACACACAAAAGAGAGGAAAACTTGCTCATTTTTCTTTTAATTGTAGATTTAACCATTATAAATTTTATTTTATTAAAATAATGTATGATTAAATAAGTTGTAATCTAAGTGGTAAAAACTTTAAACTAAAGTGTATTGAAAAGTCCAAAAGCCACATTATTTAAAAAGAAAGGAAAATATGGTGGGAAATTTAAAGTTATTTTCTACAACTACTGAATTATTTTTATACAGAATTAACATTTTGTGGGGATTTTTTATAGATTGCTTTACTCACTTAAGAACTTTTAATGATTATCAAATTTATACTTAAATAGATTTTATTGTAAATTTAATATTCATTGTATCTTAAGGATAAGACTGTTCACCATATGACCAGCTTCTCTGGTTAGAATCATAGTCAGCTTTACCTTGCTTTAAAACTGGCAATTTTTACATTATTGTAGCAAATTTACACTTATTTTAAAGCATAAAAAATACCGTAAGATGCTGCCCTCTCTAGAATTATTTTGCAAGTAAAAAAATCAATATTTCAATTTGAAGGTAGAACAATGGGAGAAGGCAAACTTTTCAAGATGCTGATTGGTTGTTTTTCATTTTGAACAAAAGAGTGTTTGTCAACAATTTTGGCAGCTCCAAGTTCTTTGTTTTGATTTTCAAAATGAAAATGAATGCTTTAGAGTATTTTTTTTTACATATAAATTATTTTGATAAAATATATTGAAAATATAATTATTTTAGAAGAATAGTTAAGATTTTAATAAAAATTCTTTACTTTTACACGAATGTAAATTGTGCAAGAAATCAATGACATATGCAGCATTTTCTAATAGGTTACTAATATTCTTTTTAGGTTCTCTGCTATACAATATTTTTATAATTATAAATAGAAATGTATTTTTGAAAAAATGTAAGTTCACTTTCATAATCTGACAAATTATTAATTTGATTTTTAGAAAGTAAACTAAAACAAATATAATATTAAAAGACAAATACATTTCTGCTGCTGATTTTGTAATTGACCAATCAAAAGTTTGGAGCCTTAACTCACTCAACAGTTTTGACAGGGGAAAGGTTAAAGACTTTATACTCATTCAACCTTTGTTAACAGTCTATAATATTTTAAATGCTTTGCTTAAATATTTAAAAAATGCTGAGTAATAAATTTATGAAAAGTCTTGAAAAATGTTTTGTCTTCAGCAATGTCTTTTGAAATATGCTTATTTCAATACTATTATATTTTAAACAATATTTTTCTCCAGGATAATTTTGAAATGACATTTTATTGACTTATCATAATTTGTTTGATTATTATCTTTGCTACAAAATCTAAAAAAATATGTTCACTCATGAATATTTTAACCTATATTTAATACAGGCTAAAGATAGGGAAAAAATTTCCCAAGTCTTTAAAAATGAAAATTATTAATTTACTCTTTTATTTGAAAAATTATTGCTTGAATATTTATGTTTGAAAAGTAAGATTACATTATTGTAATGGACTTATTACTTAAAAATTGATTGATATTATTATTTAACTATATGTGGACAAAATAACTGAAACAGTCATATTATAAAAGTATAAGATGCTTGAATGAATTATTTTTCAAGTTATTATAATTATAAATATGATTTATGTATGCTTCATCATTATTAGTGCTATAGTTATGGATTTTAAACCCTGATCTCTAATAAAACCTGTCATATCTTTAAATATTTACTAATAGACCTCATTAGTAAAATGTATTTTTCCAAGGGATGAATAGTTAACATAATGTAATATTAGAAATTGCTGGCATATTTAAAAATATTTTTGCAAAATGGAATGGCCATTAAAAAGTTTGTATGCTTATGTTGTCAGGAAGTCTCTTATAAAAATATTTTTGAATGCTGTATATTTAGTTTTAAATTTGGAATATCAGAAATTACTGGCATCATATTTAAAAATATTTTTGCAAAAAGGAATAGCTATTAATAATTTTATGTGTTTATGTTGTCAGTAAATCTCTTAATTATAGAAATATTTCTGAATGATATATATTTAGTTTTAAATTTGCTATATTTTCAACAAATGGAGACAATTTTCTATGCTTGCAAAACTATATCGTGATGAACCTTTCAGGATGGACATTTAATAATTTAAGTTTTGGTAAACAGAATAATTTGAAATTATAATTTTATGCTTTTGTAATTTACTATGTATTTTATTTATTTATGCATTTGTGTCCAATATATTTTATACACTATTTATCAACTATAACACCAAGAAGCTCACAGAATGTTTGCTATTTATAATACTCTATCACTTTAAAGTGTCACTTTGTTCCTTATAATGAGTAATTTATCTATTTGAATGAATATGTTTATGCAATAAGTGAAGATATAGTATTCTTATTTTAGTGTTTATTTCAGGCCATATTTTATTAGACTAGATTTGGTAAGTAATTCTATTATTGGTTTTATGCATATAATTATATTGTTTAGGAGATTGTCACATTAGTTTTTCTCATTTATGCTTCTTACCATTATATTTTCCAAGAGATGGTAGCTTTGTTTCTTGTGTGTACTTATTTTGTTAGTTGTAGCTTTGTTTCTTTTATGTGTATTTATTTTGCTAGCGCATATATTTTATAAAGTGATTGTAGCTTTATCTCTCTCTTCTGATAGTTTTTTCCATAAGTGATAGTTTTCATGTTCCACATTTAGCATGTATTATTTAAGGCAGTATCTATTGTTCCTAATATTTTTGGTGATTCATTCTCCCCATATGTTTAGACAAAAGTCCTAGCATATTCGTTTGCTTTCAAGATGTGTTCCCTTTTGAGTTCATGCCATCATTAGGTTCATTGCCTTATGTATCTTTTCCTCTGATTTATTATCATATATCTTTTATACAGCTGCGTGTTGTGTGCTCCCATGTCTTTATTATTTTGGAAATTATTTGTTTTAAAGAATATCATCTTTTCCTTGTTTGCATTCATGAATACAGTGAGTGTAGGTTTGAGATAGTTCTGTTATGTAGATCTATCTTGTGTGCTTTGTCAGCATTGCTGAACATAAAACCAGTAGTTACTTATTTAAAAATTGTATTTATAGGCCTAAATAAGTAACATACATTACTTCTAACATTGATTTCACCACTGGATTGTTAAAACATGCTTAGTATTTAGATAAACTGATTGTTGGGATGTCATAGTATGATTGTTAATGTAATAATGTAGAACTTCTTGTGATAATGCCCATATTTAATAAGAAAGCCTTTATCAGTTAGACAAATTCACAATGGTCAATAACCATTTAATGTGGACACTTATTTATCATAAGCTGTAAACTTCTAAAATTTATTTTTCCTACACAGTAAAGTTGTATGGAAGTGTTTGAATAGCTTAATTTGAAGATTATAGATTTCCAAAATTGTTATTTATTTGATTGTCCTTATTGTTATTAAATTTGTGTATAGTTTTAATATCATCTCAATCACATACTACTTATTCAGAAATCTTAACATTATATAATCAATGATACAATTATATTTTATGTTAGTCATTAAGAGTATATGCACATAAAATTGAAGATAAAAATCCCTTTGTTAGAATGGTCTTCAGATGTTTAGAACGCATCTAAGAAATAAAATATTCATTTATTTTCTTCATCTTAAATGATCACTTTAATCCATATGATTAATATTGCTTTTGCGATAAAGTTATTAATTAATAATTCATAAGATTATAAATAATTATTTATCTAAATTTAATGCTTAAATTATTTATCTTAAAGTTATAAGAAAGATTTGGCTGAAATGTTAATAGAATATCCGGAATGGTCATAAAATCCCTTATCCATTCTTGATATTTGAATGCTATCCTAGTAAATTATTATTTTATTCTAAATTAAGAGTTTCTATGTATTTTATCTTAATTAAAATATTTTCTTTTAAATTTATTATTATTGTTGTAAATTAGGTAGACATTATCTTAAGAGCATATCTCCTCATATTTTCACTAGGATGCCATTCATTGTTTGATAATTCACAAATAAAATGAGACTGAAATTTTAATACTAGAAATATTTAATAAACAACTGAGATCTTATTATTGTAATCAATGATCAAAAGAAGTGTCACAAATAAAACCTAAGAAACATTATTATCCTTGATCAAGAGTTTTGAAGTGTGTGTCAGATCATTGCAATGAAATATTGAGCATTGTGGTTGTGAGATATTATATTGGAGAGGGGGAGGTATAAAAATATTATGAAAAAGAATATATTATAACCTAACTTCTCTTTGGTATGTTTTTAATATTAAGAGCGTTTGTAGTTTGTAAGAGTGAGTTGAGGGTTCTATTAAATGTTAATTATATAATGAGTTATTTATTTATATAACACTGTTTTTACATTGTAATAATACAAATCATTCCACTACTCATGTGCTTTATAGATTTAAATGCTTAATTATTTACATGTTTAGTTATTATTTTTACTCCTATGCTTTTATTTTAGCATATATATTTAGAACTTTGAGCTTAGCCTATGTCATTGTATTTATAAACCACTAAACATCACATGATCGCTATTTCATTGTATTTATTTAAGCCAAATCATGTTATTTGGCTCATTGGGATTTTATTATTAGTTTTTCTTGGTAAAGTAATTATACTTTCACTTTTCTTTAGGTTATAATTTTGCCTTGCCCAATGTGTTGGTTTTTGATCAGTTATAAGGTATCGAGCAATCAACTAAAAACATTTGATGGCAAACTTTTTTAGGTTATATAGTGTAATAAACCATAAAGAGTCACATGATCACTATCTCTTATACTAGCACATAATTGTTTATAAACAAGGCAAAACTCTCTATACAGTACTGCCACCCTGTGCCAACCAGAGTAATCAATGGTGCCAGAAGGCTTGTGCATAAAATCCCTATCTAATGCTTACTCATCCAATATTCCCAGACTAGTTTCTCGCTTGTGGCCTTCATGAGTGAGGAGCTTCGGATCTAATGCAACCCTCCAGAAAACCACCTTTTATCTCTACTTAACTATAAAATTATGAGAATGAAATTAAAAACAAAAATATTTTCAATCTGAGCGCAATAGCTTATATAGTCATATGGCTCTAAACTCATTTCAGCATCCATACATTTTAGTGTCTTTGGCTCTTTAACAACCATAGCCACCACTATCCTATTAGGCAGGATTGGTGTTAAACCATAAAGCATCACATGATCACTATCTCTTATACTAGCACATAATTGTTTATAAACAAAGCAAAACTCTCTATACAGTACTGTGACCCTGTGCCAACCAGAATAATCAATGGATGTCAGAAAGCTTGTGCATAAAACCCCTATGTAATGTCTACTCATCCAATATCCCCAGACTAGTTTCTGTCTTGTGGTCTTCATCAATGAGGAGCTTTGGATCTGAGAGCACTGCACCTAGATCTTAGGACACCAAAATGCATGGGTGCTGAACTAAATTCAGACCCATATGACTATATAAGCTATTGAGCTTAGATTAAAAATATTTTTGTTTTCAATTTCATTCTGATAGTTTTATAGTTAAGTAGAGATAAAAGGTGGTTGCTGGAGGGTTGCATTAGATCCTAAGATCTAGGTGCAGTGCTCTCAGATCCAAAGCTCCTCACTGATGAAGGCCACAAGCCAGAAAATAGCCTGGGGATATTGGATGAGTAGGCATTAGATAGGGATTTTATGCACAAGCCTTCTGGCATCCACTGATTACTCTGGTTGGCATAGGGTGGCAGTACTGTATAGAGTTTTGCCTTGTTTATATAGTGTAATAATATTTATATATTTTTATTTGAAGAAGGCTGTTGTATAATCAAAATTTACTTAAATATAAAGATAACTAAATCAAATTGTATGGGAATTAGCTTCAAAGTGAAATGATTTATTATATACATTCAAGATAAATGGGTAATTGAAGAATATTTTTGTTTTATGGATTACATTATTAGGCAATAATTGTTTCATGTGTTTGTTGTTTTGATGATTTCAATTATTACATTGACTTAAATATCCTTCAGAGAATCATTTTTTCTGTACGTTCTATCTTTTAAATCAAAATGTCTATGTTTCATTGATAACCTACTCTGGAAGTTTTTTTCTTCACTATTATTTCTTCAAGGTTACTATTCCATCAACCATTTTGTTTTTATATCAATTAGGAGCCTTTCAGAGATGAATATGATCATTCTAATTGTTGGAAAAAATTATAAATACCAGTTCTTCAATAATAAATGTCAATGCTTTCTTACTCTGTTTGTTTGATATCCTACAATGCTGTCTTTTAATATCTTCTGCAATGAACTTTACTTTTTTAATAAATTACGATATCTTGTTTAACTCTATCTTCTGATATTTCTTATTGCATTTTTGTTTTGAATGTTCAAAATAATTTTCATGATGTAAATTATTTAATATAATGCATCATAGAAATAAATTACTCTGCATTGTTTAGTGCAGTAATAGAGTGACAAGCACTGGAACTTGAGATTTGTGTACCAAAGCCCAGATGTACCAATTCTGGAGTTCAAATTTCTTATAAACTTCTAGACAAGAAGTCACTCAATATTTAATAATGTTTAATTTTTATTGGGTATAACGGTAAAAGAAAAACAAGAGACCAAGATCTTTATTTCTGACAAAATTAAGGAGAACATGAAGTTTTTATCAAATGATATATAAATATAACTTTATTTGAAAAAAAAGATTATTTTTTGTCTAAAAGGCAATTGGTTAAGCATTAGAATAGTAATTCCTGAGGTAGCCATGATTGGATGGGAGATTGGTATCAGTGTTGTTCTTTAAAAAAACAAACATGTTGGCAACAAAATTCAGCAGTTAAAAGCTTAGCTTAGAAGGCTGATCTCACTCTTAGTTAAAAAAGAAAAAGGATGCTTTGGAATTTTATAAAAACCATGTGCTAAATTCTTACTAAAAGCTGGTTAATGACTCTATTCATGTATTAATTTTACTAAAAGGAATGTTGAAGGAAAATACATGAGATAAGCTTTCAACAATCTTTATGTATTGACCCATCAAAAATTATGTCTCTCAACTTATGATAACCTGAAATAAAATTAAATTGGAAATATGGAACTAAAATAAATAAATAAATAAAGCTATATCAATAAAACTATTGAGAAGCTTTCAGTAATCTTTATGTATTAATCCATGCAAAATCATGTTTCTCAACTTATAACCTGAAATAAAATTGTTAAATTGGAAACATGGAGCTACAAAAGAAAAATAAAGAAAGCTATTTAAGTAAAATTATTAAAAAAACCACAACATAAAAAACACAGAGCAATGAGACTATCTTTAAAATTTAAATAAGAACTAAAAAGAAAAAAAACTCCATGGAAATATAAGATATTGTGGTGTTCAGATCTATATTTATAAATATTATTTTCTAGAGAAATAAATAATTCAAAATATTGAATAATTTTGTTTTTGTTGATTTTTCCCCCTTGGTTAAAATTATAAGGGACATCATCATTTTTTTAAAAAAAGGGGAAGTTCAAGTTAAATCTAGTTTTCTTTCATTATTGTGAAATAGTTTTTATAGGGCTTAAGTGAATAAAAAATTTCCCAAGTTTTTTTCTTTTTATATTTTCAATTTTCCAGTAATCTACACTATGAAATATCAGTGTGTGTAACTAATTTTATTCTAGAGTCATGCTTTTAAAATGAAAGTAGATCTACATATGACATAGGGGCATTTATATTTTCACTTGTTCAGAGTCTATAGATTTCATGACGTCCCTCAGACAAAATGGTATTATAATATGTATGGGTGAGCATATTTTATTTTCATTGGATTAAGTGCAATTTATCATCTTTAAAAATGAGAATCTTTTTGGTATCTAGATAATATCATTAGATTTAAACCTTGATATTATGTCAAATTTAAATCTTCAGCTTTTATATTTAGACTTCATTATAGACTTTAGTTTATTTGATTTTCAATATTTGTAAGTAAAAAATGTGTATAAATTATATTAAAAGAATTCAATTTACATGCTAACCTTGTAGAATAATAATTAATACATCTAACTACTATGTCTACCACCTGGAATTTGAATAAGGGAATCTTGGAAAGTTTTCAAGTCATAAATATAGAACTTTTTTAAAGAATATTACTGCCAATTCAGTTGACCATCTAACAATGGTCACTAATTGGATATATAACTTCTCTTATCCAGAGGATAAAGATTTTAAGATAATTTGGATTAGTTAAATAAAATATCAATGTGATGACTGTGAAAATAAAAATATATAATCGATGAGGAAGATGTAATATATTTTCTCTTTACTTATTATTCCTTTATGCATGGATTGATATTTATTTCTTGATATTTGCTTATAGTTTTGACCGATGAATAGCCTTCATCTGAAGTACAATATTCAAATATATATGATGTTACAGTTAGTATACATATTATAAGAAGTAATATTGCTATTGATGTTTATCTTTACTTATGTACAATTTTGTCTTTGAATTGCAGGCAATATTTAGTGGCTATCAATTATTTTTTAAAAGGCTCTCTCAAGCATTACCCCCCTGATCCTGTCTGCCATTTTCACACCATTTATGTAAATTGAGTCATGACTCAAAATTGTGTTAAAAGACCAAATAATACTATATGTGATTTAAAGATGTTTGATCAGCAATTATACTATATTCATATTTTTATTCGATTAAAGCCAAATATTTTTTGTTTGAAAAGATGTTGAAGAAAAAAACAAACAACGTAATTTATATATAAAAAAAATTTTCATAATTTTATTATGACCATACAGTAATGTATCCCTTATTATCCAGAGCAAGAAGGAGAAAAGCTGAGAGTAAGAATTATATTTTATTTTTCTTAAAGAAACAAAAGAAAAAAAAAATTCACATAACCCACATTAAATACAAGCAAAATAATAGTTTTTGAGCTGTTTATTTTTTATTTTTATATAATTGTTAAATCTAAGCAAAATCTTAAGCAGTTATCAAGTCATCACCCTTATTTTTCATTCCAGAGTGAGACACTAGGGGTCACTGATATGTTAGTCAAAGGCAAGTTGTAAAAACAGGGATTAAGGAATTACTTAATCAATTTTGAGTTGTTTTAATTAAAAAAAGATAAACAATTGGCACATTTCTAACTTTTTCATTTCCTTAATTATGACTTGTCCAATAAAAGGTATTCTTTAAGATTTTCAAAACTTAAAAAATACGAAACGTTTAGAGACGTAGTAATAGATGATAACGTGATATAAAGAATTTCTCATTTTATAAAAGGTAAATGTATGTGGACCGAAAAAAAAAAAGGCATATTATAACTGTAAGATATTTTTGTTTTAATTAATATTCTTTTAATCAAATATTTTAAAATATATTTCGTTGAAAAATATTATTGCTATACATTGCAACGTTATATCAATACAATCATGGATCTAAATGTAATTAAAGGTATCTTTGCTAATGATATTTACAATGTGTAATAAATGACAGAATTTATATATATTAGTAAAATAAACCTACACTTAATACGCTATTATTATATAGATTAATGCAAAAAAAACGATTAAGTAATTAAAAATATAAACGTATTGTAGCTAGATCTAAATATATAATGTTTAAGTATTCCATCTTGTGAATATTTACAACTCTATGCAATCATATATATATATGACTATAACTTCAATATCTTTAAATAAATATTGATTGTACTTGGATATGCCGTGATTCAGTAGCTGAAATTCTCACTAACTTGAAGCATAACCAGTATAAAAATTTAGAAACTATGATACTTTACTTTCTTTCATCTACAACTTAAAGTTGTTCAGGAAGTTAACAGACATTCAAGTTCTCCGGTCTGTCACGTTACCACTGCATTAAACGGTACTGGGCTAAAGGTGGTCATGTGACATTCAAACATTAGAAGCATTCAAGAAACTTTGCCTGTCAAATATACCATTCTGTCAATATACTAAAACACACAGAATTGACTTTAAAGCTGAATATCATTGTAAAAGTTGTTTAAACTAAAGAAATTTTGTTAAATTATGACCATTCTTAAATCATTAATTAATTAATTGTTATATGCAAACATTTATATGACATATATGTCTGTTGTATATGATTACGAGTACTTATTAATGTTTGTCCACTAATAGAATTTGGAAACCCAACAAATAAGTGTTTTTTTCTATTGGTGAAGTCACACATGTTAGGCTAATACAAACATTTTTATTGCAATCTGTGGCAGCCAATTATGATCCAATCAAATCTGACTATATAATAATGAGTAATTTTTGAAATCATCACAGTATGACTAAGAGAAAATGTTTAACCAAGATGGATAATAATTTACATTGGCTGCCAATCTTATATAATTTATTATATTTAGCATATTCTAATGCTGTGCAGGTTGAATAAAATGAAACTTATTTTTGTCTACCCATTATTGCACTGTAAATATTCATTTAGAAGAATCATTATAAACTGTTTGAAATTTTTACACTTCAAAAATAAATTTTGATTTAGAATAATGTGCTAAAGGTTTCATATTTCAAGCAATTAAAAATTATATATCTTTTGAAACAAACAAACAAAAAAAGAACGTAACTATTATGTTAATCTAGCTGCTTGTAATAGTGAAACACTACATATAATTAAAAACAAATGCAAAAGGCACATAGGAAATTAATATACATTAGGCGCCAGATAAAAAATATATTGGCCACACCCAATATCAAAAAATAAAAATAATCGGACAGTATTTAAACATACTTTAATGAATTATACTCATGATATTGTATAAAATATCACTGAAATATAATTACAATGCCTGGTTACTATAAAGTGTTTTAAGCTACTCTACGTATAAAGAAAATTACATGAAGAGTATTTATTTATTAAACAATTATTTATTAAACAATTTGAAATTAATTAGTTAAAAGATTTAAACTTTTTAAAATTGTAATCACCAGAAATTTTTATGTTTTTTTTTTTTTTTTTCAGAATTGCAAACAAAATTGTTTTTACAATACCATATGCATTCTGAAAATTTGGAATTATTCACTCATATTTAAAAAACTATAAAAGTGAAGATTGTAATGGAAGATGTATGAATTAATTTAGCTATTATTATTATTATCATCATTTAAAAGATGTATACATTTTTATGTATATATATATGTAATAATTACATTCTTTTATTTGTAAATTTTTGAAATTAAAATGAAATGGGTTAATTGATTAAGTAATTCCTGATAAACAGATGGGCAGTTTTATAAACTACAAACTAATACTTTTAATGAAAATTTGTAGACAGAATTCTTGGGGGTCAATGAATGTATGTGTGTACACGTATATTTCATGGATGTAAAAAATATACTTAAATAATGTTAATAAAAAAAAGGCCATCTTGGGAACAAGATTTAAAAATGGGAAAATTAGCAAAAATTAAGAGAATTTAATCTCCTAACATATATGTACATATGCATTCATATAGTTACATAAATATGTATGCGTACACGTTCATATGTGTATATATACACACAAATATACACATATACATGCGTTTTGCACATATATTTCCACAGCCAACTAAAAAATTAAGAAACAAAAATATTACTAAATTGCAATTTTGAACAGTAATCGTAAGTTTCCCCAAAGCTTTATATTCGCTGCCCCAATAACTTCGCAAAGCCAATGCATAATCCAAATTTAAGAATATCATCTGATTATTACCAATATTTAAAACTTTAGAAACAAACAAAAAAAAAAAAAATACAATTTTTTTAATTAAAAAAAAATCATCCTAGCTTATCTATTATATATTTCAACTTTAACGTTTTCAAATTTCACATAATTGAGATCTGCTAAAGGATGAATTTGAACTACATATCTAACAAATTGAAAATTTGCATAATTCATGGCCGTAAAGCCATAACATTCAGTGAAGAAGAGAAATCTTTCAAAGTTTACCCTAATAAAGATTGTGTAACATCTTTGCTAAGTTACTTAAGAATGCACATTACATCAAGAACTTGCTAAACTATAATCTACAAGTTTTTTTTTTTAATATTAGCTACTCGTAGAAATTTGTTTCACAAGTTCTTCTAGCACAGCAGTTCTTACCAGGATGTAAGATGAAATATTTCAAATAATATCTGTTTCATAAATTTGATTAGGAGACCTCACAGAATTGGAAGTTTTGCTTGTTGTATTCGCTGTGCTTGTGGTGAATGTCGTGGTATATTGTACTGATGGTGAAGTCGATTGCTTTAAAGGGCTGGTATCAACTGGCTTTTTCAAAATACCAGGTGGAGTAGCTGCTTTTGGTGGTGAGGCACGAGGACCAGGAGAGGGAGTTCTTTGTTGCTCCCGTTGTAGCTGCTGAAGACGGGCATATTGCTCTTGTAATAGTTTCTGTTTCATCAGTAATTCCTGATGTCGTTGTTCTAAATATTCTTGACGATTGCGAGATGGTGGAGTTGGAGGAGTCCTTTTGGAAGAATCAAGATTTGGGGGTTTGGGGGGTGGAGGTGGAGGGGGACCACGCTTCGTAATTAAACCTTCTTGAGAATTAACACTTTCACTGCTACTGCTATTACTGGAAAGTCGGTCTTTCTGCAAGTTTTCATCACTCACAGCACTAGTTCGGATAACTTCTTGCTGGGTCAGCTGATCATTTGTCTCAGGCTTAAGTAAATTAGCGTAAACACCAGCAATTAAATCTTGCTGAAACTTCGTTAATTTTTGATCTTTAATGCTCCCACGAGAAGGAGTGTTCCTTCTAGTTGTATAATCAGAATAAGCAGGTTCAGATACAGTTCGAGGATGACTTACCACTGCCGTTGTATTCGTTGTGGTAGTCACAGCTGCCAAGGGGCTCGTTAGTTTTGTACCTGATCTCAACGATGAGAGAATACCTCCTCCAGGGGAGATTGGAGATGTAGGAGAAAGCATGGGAGAGCGACTGCTGGTACGTGGGGGTGGTGGTGGAGGGATTTTTTTCTTCTGAATTGGACCATCAGGAACATTTACAGAAGAATCAGCAGTACCATTAACGACTGTCGTGGTTCCATCGACAGAACTTCGACGTGATGCTGTTTGGCTCTCCACAGTGTTCTTCAACATCTGGCCAAATGAGAGTTTAGATGTAAAAATATCTGGTAATGGAGATGTTCGAGGTGATACTTTGGGTGACTTTCCATCTTTTCCTCCTTGCGATGATACATTTAATGTTTGTTTTGAATCGCCATCAGCAATTTGAATCTTAGAAACATTAGTAACTGTTGCAATTGTGGTAGTTGTTGTTTGGGTGCTAGCGACTTGGGTTGTAGGCTGTTCCTGAGTTGTTGGAGCTTGCGGCAAAGCGCTTGGCACAGAGGCAGATGGCGATTGCTTAGAAGATGCTGTTTGGGCAAATTCAACCTTCTTATCAACCTTTTCTGGTGTGGTAAAGGTTTGGAGTTCATCAAGAAGGGCATCCAAAACTTTTTGTGCAGAAGGTTGAGTCTGATCTCCTTCAGAGGGCGCTGCTGGAGTTACACTTTGATTGGCCATTGCATCTGCAGTTTCTTTCAAAGTTTTTTGCACCATGTCTAAAGAGTTTTCTAACTTCTCTTGAGGAGTCAATTTCTGTTCTTTTAAATCATCAGTTGGCTAAAAAAAAGAAAAAAAAATCTTTATAAAAGTGATAAAATGGTTTGAAAATGACTGTAAAATTAAACATATCTATTACTAAGCTAATTATATCCATTTCACTTCATTAAATTTAATTAAAAACCAAACATTTATAAATGTTATTACAAACTGTATCAAATATATGTAGAATATACGATGTATAAATTAAGATAAAATTATATTTGTATTGACTTATCTAAACAGTTTGGCAATTTTAAACTCTTCATTGGGTTAATTGGACTTACTCTTTGCACCCTGTATTGTAACAAAGAGTGAGATGCTAAACAGCTATAAGACTTTACTTCAACTCAGAAGATGATAACTGAAATGCTTAGAGAAATTTTACAAAATTATTTTCATGACTTAAAAAAAATTAATAGATAAATAGATGTTTTAAATTGTTTTTTAAGAGTTTCTTTACAATTATTTCTTTGTTACTCTTTTACATAATGGTAGTACAATATAATAGATAACACCTTCAGTGTAGAAACAATACATTAACAATAAATTGCAGTACTAGCATTGAATACAAAGTGTTTTTGGTTTTTAATAAGGTAATTAACACAATAAGCAAACATACATATAATAAATAGAAATAGAAGTATCTATCTCCTACTGATTTAGATTTTTGATATTATGTAAGTCAGTGGAAGGGAGTTACTTATGTTCCACTTACAGATATATATTTATATATGTAGACATATTTATATTCTACCTAAGCATCTTTACAATCCTGCTCCCCATGACATATAATTCTTATTATTCAAAAAGTGAATTGTTATTCGTGTGGATGAAGTCTAAAAGGCCAATAGCAAAAGGACTGTTGATGTACAATGGAGTTTCAAGCCACTTAACTTGCTCCAAGTATCAATGGAGAGGTAAGGAGTAAAGGTTATCTAAACAGAAAAGATATCGAGAAGAAGGTGGCATAGAAAGAGGGAAATTTAAAAAAAACATTCTAATTTATGAATAATAAGACATAAGAGCAATTAGTGGCTTTCAAATTCACCGTTAATAACTGATTCTGAATCGCTATCCTGTGGGGCATGTACCCACTATTGTTTTAAACTAATTATGTTTTTTTTTTGTTTTTTTAAAAAAAGCTTTAATTTTTCTTTAAAGTAATAGTATTATAAACTGCCAATGAAGTACAAATTTTTCTATATTTAAATTCAGCCTTGGAAAGTATGTTTGACCCTGGTACTCACTGAAATGATACAAACTTCATCTTTTATAGAGTGGTCAAAAATCTTAAAAATAACGGAATGATTTATTGCGTAGTTCTACTCAGCTGAACCATGATATGTGGACTTTTAGTTCCAGATACTGTCATTATGCCATGCCAAACACACAGAGCACATACCTAAATAATTTATTCTTTGGGAGTTCATAAAAAGTTCAAGCATTATAAATTGGGAGTTTCAAAAATATTTGAACTATTATAATCCCATCCAAGTATTCAAAAGAAGGAGTTATTCACCGGCAGACATAAAAATAGCAGATAAACAAGTTGAAGGAATATATCATCAGGGATAGGATTCTACTATTTACTAAAATGACATTGTCTAATGATAAGTGTTTTGGAGGATAGGTATGTGTGGATATATTCTTTTAAATTTTGCAAGAAAGCTTTTAATATTTTTGTACTGTACTCGTAGCTTACGTAGAATGATGCTGCAGACCTTAAAACACATTTTAATTAAAATTTCTATTATGATTTCATTGAATACTATTAGGATGTTGGTTGAGGATGTGGCTTGAAGTGGAATTGAACCACATTTCTTTTATCTTTTGTTTCTTATTCATTTTCATGACTCAAATAACCCTCAATTGAATGAGGATTAGTTTTAGAATAGTATTGAATGCGACTTAATTTAAATATGCCCTAATCTCACCATGTTATAAACGAGATATCCTCATCTTCAAAAATATACCTCATTAGCTTTTTGCATAAAATTAATTTTTTTTTTTTTTTTTGAATTATTTTATTATACATGTTTTTTTTTGTAATTATGTTACTGCAAGAAATCTAGAGCTATGATTATGATATACAATATATTGAAAGCATGATCAGCACGACTAAAGCTAACTTTAAAACAACATATGCTTATATGTGTAATATTATAATAATAATCACAATGTAATGAATATAATTAGAGAAAGGGCTAAAATAGTGAGCTTTGCCATTTTCTATCCCATTCTATTTGATTTTTTAAGTCCAATTTTTCATTTACTCGATGTGAATTGTAGTTCAGTGACATTTCTTAATAATCAGTTTTATTAGCTTCATGATATTTAATCCACTTTTTTTAAAGTCTGTTTAGTCAGTTTACTAAGATTACTGGAGTCTGTTTCTATAGCCAGTAACAATAATCGTGTGATTACCCATGAATTCATTAGTGATCTCCGAAAAGCATATACCAATAATGGCAACAGACAAAAGCAATTTCAATTTCACATTTCATTTTTGAAGTTAATTCAGTAATGTTGCAATCTTTTGTTGCTAAATAACCTTAAAAAAGAAATTTGATTTTAGAGAAATTTCTTGCAAACATGATAATTCCAAAATGTGATAATACTTTTTAAGATTTTTGATATTCCAAGATGTCCAGAATCTTTTTCATGCGTATTGCATAGCTTCTATTAAATCTATACAAAAAGCACATTTCTCATTAAGCATTTTTCACCAAGCTTTTTTATTGATAGTTGATGTCTCAATCCCATATATTTCTAAAAAAAAATTCTAATTGTTTTTGAAACAAATGCACCACCACCATATTTTAAGACTTCTCAAAAGAATTTGCAGGTTTTTAAACATTACTAAGAGCTGTTTTAACTTCGTCAGTCTGAATATTTCTCTCCAAAGCTAAGTTTGTCAGATGAATATATAATTAAAAGCAATCAGTTCAATTCTTATATTACTTCTCAAAAAGTGATTAAAATACTGCTTCCATAAGTCTGAAATATCTCTTCTATAAAAGAGTGCATTTTGATTTAATAGGATTATAATATTTTATTTCAATCCATCAAAAAAATAAATAAATACAGTGACCATAATCGGCAAATATATATATATTCTTGAAAGTTGGAATATATCAACCATTTTTAAACATTTTTATCAGTTTTCGAACTTCTGTTTTTTTTCCTCATATGTCAAATGCGTTGACTGGGAATCGAACCCGGTCCAGCTGCTTGGAAGGTAGTTATGCTAACCGCTAGGCCACCAACGCTTGACAAAACTTCTGTTTTAAACATTTATATTATGCATGATATGCTGCTAAGGACAGAATTCCACATATTTTCTTTTAATCAAGTCTAATAAAATGATTATTATCAAAGAGCCGGTCAAGGTTTTTCTTTTTAAAAATAGTATTTTTCCTAATATTCAACTTTTATATCCATAGCAAGCCAATCCTGATGGAATTCAGAAGCTTAATAAATCATTTCTAAATAAATATTTTTACTAGATTGAGTTTTTCTATCATAACAAATATTTAAGAGCAAATGCCAAGGATATTTGTGACAAGTAATGTCTGAGCTACTTAATGACTTGTTCCATTGAAACATGTTTTGAGAACAATATTCTATTTTTTCCACTCTAAATTGCAGGCAATTCAGTTAGTGTTATTAAGAATTAAACTTACCTTATTATCTTTAGCTGCAGTAATGGAAGGCTGGTCAGTCGTCTCCACGCTTAAGCCAAGACTTGCACTTTGAGCTGACCTGTGTTCTTGAACTGAGGCCAACCTAAACAAAAATACAATACTCCGTGGAAGTACTTATTTTCATCATATAATAGCTGCAATTTATATCTGCTAATTATATGATTGTTATTTTGATTATATCTGACATGTATAAATATTAATTTAATAGCAAACAATGTAGACGATTTTATAATTTAAAATAATTTTGGAAATACACCTGGGTCTCGTTTTATGCGGATAATTTTAATGCGATTTTGAAATTATGCGATTCATGTTTCTTCTTAATATCTTTCATATTTCACTATATTTATTAGATATCAAGAAATTTAAATTATTAATAACTTATTTTGACTTGAAATACTTTTTTTTCCCAAAAATATAACATTATATTAGCAGCTAACGTGAATATGGCCTGAAGCTGTATTTAGAATCTTAGCTTCTATATAAATAACCTACTTATACTAATGAATAGATAATAATAATAAGATTTAAACGTACGTATAAAATATTGCAATAAATATTCAAAAATTTTAAACTTTTAAAACGTATTTTGTTAGATATTAACAGAAATAAATATTTTTTTAGATTTTTAAAATAAATAATAAGGAAGATTTTATTGATTTTATAAACTGAAAATAATCTTTCTAATGATAATGTATAATCTTTTTGTTTTGATTACGATCTCACTTTTTTAATATAGAAACAGAAAACCATTAACACAGCATAAGACTGAAAGTGGCGCTAGTTGTATATCACGTCACAAATCTGATGTCTTATCGTTCACAAACGAACGCATATTCTCAAATAGTGGTAATGATTAAAATATGTATGAAAAAATGTAAAATTAAATACTGTAGTTAATAAAAAAAGTTTGTCTTGTATTAATTTTGTTCAAATATCTGAAATTTTTTATTAGTCATACTTTATTTTCTTATTTTTTTTAATGCGAATTTTAAAGTAATTTTTCCTTGTTGCTTTGCTTTTATGCGACCTCTGAAAATTACTGGAACATATCCCCCATTTTTCAAGGTAAGTTAAGTTTATTTTTGTGTGATTTCTTTTGTGCGCGTTTTCTGAGGAACCTATCTACCGCATAAAATGAGACCCAGGTGTATACATAATGTTGTAACAACTCCCTGAAACACTGAATGAATCAATGGACACTAGATGGCAGCTCATTGATTTATTCCTTGTTTACAATTTTAATTCTAATTCTAAAATGGAGTGGTATCACTAGTTTCAAATTAAAAAAGTTATGTGATGTTTAATAAAAAGAATGAGCTAAAATTTTAATATGATAAAACAAATGGTCTAAATATACAGTAGGTCAATCATTAACAGCCACTTATAAAAAAGTACAGCTGTTGTGGGAAAAAAGAAAGAATAATAGTGAAAAAAGAACATATTATAGATGTCTATGCAAATTATGCTGCAAATCATGACTGCATACATATATTCTAAGCAGATTCTTTAGTATTTATATTTGACATTTTTACAATGTTCTCCAGCAAATTTCTTTTTTCTGAAAATCTTAAGACGCCTTGTCGATTTGTATTTAGGCTTCAGATATCTTTTCTTGACGAGCATTTAATGATTCACATTTTTAAAATGTCTTTGAGATAATTTTAATATAAATGGAATTCACCTTTCTCATGAAAACCATACTCAAGATCACTAAATACTTATGAAGTATGTTATCATTAGATTTATTATATATAAATGTGAAAGTTTGTTTGTTACTTTGCAACTCAACAAATATTGCACCAATTTTGATGAATCTTGCATGATTTTCTCTTTTTTTTGTGGAGAATTATATTGTAACGGTCAGAATCATCTATCTCGCTAACACACTGCATAATTCAAACCCCAGACACTAAACTGAACATTCTAGGAGGGGTTGCCTTCTAGATATACTAAGTTCGAATCTAAAGTCCAAATTTCACAGCGCCACCTACGTGATAATGCATCTGATGCTACAACTAGTATAACCTTTTACCGGTGCCTGGTGGTCAGGGAGAAACAAAAGACTCTATACTAAGATAAGTTTGGGTGGCTAATTAACGTCTATGGATTTATAAAAGAAATGCAGAAAATATATATATATAGACCGAGACAGTGATAGGAATCAAATAAAATAAGAGATAAAATTTAGTTTTAAATAATTTCACACAATTTATTTATATAAATATATATATAACGCCACTGTCTGCTTATATGAGACAGGGACGTGTATTAAAGAATTGTTGGCATTTATATTTCAGTAATGACAAAAGGTTTTAAAACAGAGTGATATATTCTATTCCTCAGGCTAATAGCGTTACGATAATGTGCTTGACAAGATAGGAACATGTGCGAGGTGCTTTGAGTAAATAGACAAGTTTAAGACAATATGTGAAATTAAATGTTCTAAAATATTTATTGATTTCGAGAATAGTAACGGATTAAAGCTTACTAAGCAAACGTGGGAATGGGATCAAAGCATTTATTTGAGAATAATAATAGATTTGTATTGGGAGGTCAGTATTGCTGATAGTGAATTTATAAAGTTGGAGGGTGTGACTCGTTTAAGTCATGGATGCTTTGTAAAATAAATATAAAATGAAATAATATTGAAGATCCGGAATAATTACGGAGGGCATCTCGCCGCTAACCCGTAGGAAAGTCTTTTGACGAACAGCCGAAACTTAGCGACTGTGTGACGATTGCGTTTAATTCCCAGGGGTGTCATTGGTGAACACCCTCTGCCTGGAAACTTGCAATAAGCGAAAAGAACGGACTTTGCCGTGTAAAGAATCCTTGGAAAAATAAAACAAAGCGGTCTCAACAACCAACTCATGTACCAGCAATACGAGACTAGTGTATATAAAAACATACTAAATGGGTTTTACTTGGATTAAGAGAAATGCCCAATCAAATTCCCCGAAATTCATTTAAGAGGGTCCGCACATTCTCGACGTCAATGATGAACTTTATAATGAAAGTAGAACACGGTAATTAAAATAGGAAAATGCATGCTTGCGGGTTTGAAAAGTAAGTATAGATTTATATACGCAATCATGCATTTGGGGACACATTTAATCATTGACTTCGCACATACTCTTATATTAGATTAAAATCAATAACATGTAGATTTTAAACTATGTGATTATGTTACATTAAAGAAAAGAATCGCCCTCGAACGAGTGATTTGCAAGACAATAAAATTGGAAAATTATAAATTTAAAATATGCCTTAATAGCGGCGTCTTATTTTCAATAGAGGGAATAGTTCACTCGGTCAAAGACGATTCTGACACATTATCATAATAAAATAAAAGAAAGCTTTATAAATAGAAAATATTAACCCAAGGATAGAGAGCAAAATGTTGAGCATATTTAAACACACAAAATAAATACAAAATGAAGTTGTGAAATATAAGAAAACAATGTTAAATAGCTATAGCATGTTAGTTAGGAATCGCAAGAGCTCTTGGGTTAATTTAGGTTACCTCTGGAGAAGCATTTGCAGGTAGATGTTCGGCAGGTTTTATAATTCAGCAGCAAAATCTGGAATGTTCATATTTTGGCAGCGGCAGCAGCAGTTCCGGGATCCGTGTGATAATTTCTGATGTTATGGAGCAGCGGCTGGCTATTCCGAGGGGACATAGCCATCTTAAACGCCTCTACTCGGACATGTCAAGGTTAGCAAATTATTAGAATTTTAGAACAACTCAGAAACCTTTAGACAACTCAGAATTCTTTAAAAGCTTAGAATAACTCAGAAACCTTTTTACAACTCAGAATTCTTTAGAAGCTTAGAATGGAGAACAAAAGAAAAACATCCTTTTTATAGTAAAATTTAACAATAGACTTGCCCTGGAGTGTACAAAATTATTGGACT
This sequence comes from Epiperipatus broadwayi, assembly GCA_028023455.1. NCBI lineage: Eukaryota > Metazoa > Onychophora > Udeonychophora > Euonychophora > Peripatidae > Epiperipatus > Epiperipatus broadwayi. Next base: position 4,559,981 of record JAQFVV010000058.1, read on the forward strand.
TACCTGCTGTAATTAAATCTATCCGAATGTCTAAAGGAATTCAACATTAATTAATTTCTTTTGTTAACTTCCCCGTCGACATTCGAATTACAAACCAGATTTAATTAAAATTACTGCTACTAATTAAAGAAAACTTAAGTGGACAGCTGCTGTTTTTAGATAAACTTATATAATTAAACTATTGTCCCTCATTTATTTTAACAGAAATATTTGGGATGATTTTTATTAAATAAAACGAAAATTATTTTATTTTAAATTGTAATATTTGAATCTATCTACTAAACGAATATTTACTAAATGAATTTTATTTTAAATCAAAATATATTACGATGGTAATATATTTGTAAATAGATCCAAACCAAATAACTAACAATTTATAATTTTGATATGTTTTAAAATGGATATCATAGTGTGTGCGCAATTACGACTTGTATAACTTACTTTTTAATAAATGTAAATTATATGAACAAATACATAATTCATAATATTTTATTTTATTTGGGAATAAGTTATATATATAATACGAGCATTGTGCTCGTGGTTTAAAATTAGGCGGGATTTTCGGTATATAAGTGTATTGCAGACACCCTACGATAGATTGGTGTTCAAACTAAGGTATGAGGGTAGGAAGTAGGTGAGAAAAGGTGAAACGAAGATCTGCAAAGCAGACCTTACTGTTTCAATATAGACTATGGATTTTTGCATTATAGGACTTAACTATTTTAAAAACTTAGATAATTTGCAATATGATTCAGAATAATAATTATTTTTGAATCATTTAATAGAAGTGCTAAAAGAGGGCAGTATTGACTGAAAGATTATAGATGTTGGAAAATTTTTGAAATAGATACAATGTTTGTTGTATTGCATATTCAAATACATACTACAGAAATGGAGACAATTATTATTTTAGTAAAGTGAGATAAAATTTGGTTTTGTAAATATATTTTAAATTAGTTAAATTTTGTTTATAGTACATATTTAATTTCTCATTTGCAAGTGGAACAGGAACAAAGTACCATAATGCTAAAATTTCATAGGCATTTTTAAAAATTTGTTTATTATGTGAGAAATTTATTTCAACTAAAATCCTAAACTTAGTCAATTTTTTGCAACACTGCTGTTGCTAACTCATGTATTATTATTTTATGTAAGCAATGTAAATTATTATGGGAACAGCTATAATTAGATATTGCTTTATATTCTCCCATGAGTACTGGTAGTTTCTTATGTAATACTACTCTATCTTTTTCAGCATATTTACAATCATTATGTTGTAATGGCTAACCATTTGATAGCAATTTAATGAATCTTGAACTGATTCAATTAAAGTCGAAGGATTTCAACTCTGGATTTTTCAATCTATTCATCCTCCACTCCATTTCAAGCAACTGATGCACATGACCACACACATGCAAAAAAGGTACATGTTTCCCAATATATGTATTTCATGCAGAACCGGCACTCAGCAGTTCGGCCGAATCATAATCTCCCACACATATACAACCAGTGCTCATTTTATATTAAGGTAGCAATTTCTCAAACTTTAATGGACAGACTTCAATCCCAACTATTCAACTTTCCATTTCATAGAAAAACTAACGATGGAATGACCAAAGCCCTTATTGGATTTGGTATTGTGGTCTTACCCATATAGACATTATGTCAATCTAATCCCTCATATTATCAGACCATTGCATATCCATATATATTAATAGGAGAGGAATGTAATCTATTTCCCAAGTGATATGTAATTTAATTAAAAAGGTTTCTGGGCATTATTAATTTTAGGTCAATGACAATATTTCATGCAAAGAACGACAGTGTTGCTATAATAATTTGCTAAAATTTCATTTAGTAATATAATTATTAAAGTGATAAATATGATTGTTATATATTTTAATATAATAAATTACTTTATTCAGAAAGTAATAATGTTCTCATATTATCTTGTAGCTGGCAAAGAGATATGAAATGACTCTTTTAAACGAAGATAGAAATTTTTGTGCATAAACCCATGGATCCTGTTGTACATTGCATCCCTCTAAAACCATTATTTCATAATAAACTCATCTACTTCTTTACTTCTTACTCCCAATCTTCTTCCAGTACTCTTTTTCTTCTCCATTTTAATAATACCTATTTCATTACTTCCTATACCTATTCTCATATTACCCATTATTATTATCGAAATCTAAATTAGAAAATCTCTACTTCATCTGATTCCCTCACTTTTACATGTTTCTCCAATCTATATATAATTTTTCTTGATCATTTTTTAACATTCTATATATCCAAAACTAAATGTTCTTCTACAATCCCAAAAAAAATTTCATTTTGATTATTTTTCTTCTGTCTTTGTATCAAAAACAATAAACTGCCTTTAATGTTAGCATAATCTCTTAAAGTTGTAATTAAGTGCATACTCATTACGTAAGTAATATATATTAAGGCTATAACCTTAAGACTATGCACCTAGATGTGACAGTAGGGACCTCTACAAATCTTAACACAAGATTAACGACGTTAAAAGACAAGAGCGGCCACTATTATCCTCAACCTACTTTTTTAACCATATCCCTACTGTTGCATCTAGGCGCATAGTCTTAAGGTCATAACCCCTTAAATGAGTAAATTATTTTTATTCATTTGCTATAACTATTTTCTTCTCTAGCAACTTATCTATATATTTTTTACACTGCAAAATATGTAATCAATTATTGATTCCTGGAAATGTAAAGTATTGATTTTCATGCATCTCACGCATGAGTTAGATCCACAATTGGTGATCACATGATATAAAATGGCTTAATCTTGAAATGAAATTAGAAGTTTCTATGAATAAGCCATGTCTGGAAACCTTCTAAGCTAAATTAAACATTCCCTCCTCCAATCTGCCACAATAAAGCAATCTATTTCTTATTGTTTATTATTCAATCATTTTTCCTTTTCTGACTCAGATATTTCATTATTTCCATTATCTTATCCTATTTTCTAATTTTTTTTATGAATATTTTTTTTTTTTTAAAAATCACTCTCTCAATTTAAATTTTTCTCACTCACTGTACAATTTATTCTGATCCTCTTTCAATACTATAAACTCCAACACTAGAGTTATAATATTCTTCCTACCATCTCCACATAGTAAATTCTAGATAATTTCATCGGCGTCATTCATTCAGACATCGTAAACAGTAATTTAAAGTGAGTGGTCTATCCTCACGCTCTCACTTCCAGTACTTAAGATTTGCCCATATATAAGCATTTGGGTTGGAAAGAATAAGTGGATTCATTTTATTCTTTCTTAAATACTATATCTTGTGTTGGGAGTGAAAGTATTCATTTATTATTAACACTTGTAAAAAGCGCATGCACAATAGCTTGACAGGCTGATCTTTAATGTATTATAAGTTACAGTTGTATTTCAAATACTATTCTTTCTCTGGTATCTAAAGCTCCCGCCTTGTCCAAATAACAAACTCTATTTGTAATTATAGGTTAAACCATTTTCTAGAATTAATTGTTAAATGTCGTTAGAAAAATTCAAACTTAATTTACAAATTTTCAAATACATTAAACTGTGAGTAACAGCACACAGGTTAGTACATACTATAATATTTCTAGTGGTATTGCTTAATCAGTGGCAACACTAACATCAGAATCAAATATGGAAATTTTAGCTTCATTGGTTTTAAGGTTTGCACTGCCATCTAACGTCCATTTATAAACTTAATGCTATTACTGAATTGATTATATTGCGGAAAGATGAATTACTCGTTCATTTATTCTTTTAAAACATTTTTTAAAAAAAAAAAAATAAGGGGAAGAAATTATGATCCCTTAATTTATTTTGTGAATAAGTTTTGCATAAATCATTGGGTGGTAATTGTATATTTGTAAAAGATTAAGTTTAATGAAAAAAAAGAACGCGGTTTAATCTACGTGCGTAAACTGTAGTTAACATACCGTTTTAATGTCACCAAGGTTCCGGATAGCTTTTTACATCGCCTAAATGCATTTTCCAGTCGTTGTGGCTCGTCTTTGAGAAATCTGAAACAAGGACTTACATTACAAAAAGGCAATAAAATCTGTCTTAATACGCATATAGATTGGATTCATCCAGACAAACAATACTAGATTTAAAATAACTTTTAAAATAGTTATTATATGCTATGATTAACGATTGTAAAAAATAATAATAAGGAGCATCAATTTCAGGAACATATACATAAGGTTTGTGTGCAGAATATAAAAATGTGTGGTATCATACAGAGAGATTTTTCGAAAGTGAGATTGGATCTGGTGAATAATAATTTATGATTTAAACCATCCGTTAACATTGAATAAGTAATATTACTCAGAATGAGATTAATACATGCTTGCATGGAGAAATTTAAAGGATTTCTATTTTCAACCACTGCCCAACAGGAATATCAAAAAAATAATTACACAGTAGGTTGCTTGGGATGTCATGTGACATTGATGCTGATTGAGCTGAATAAGCTCTATGCAAATGACCAAACCATAATTTTATCATTTTTTTCTCAGTGAAGAATCAATCCAAGAATCTTTTGTTTTATATTGGGCAAAACTGCTTCAGAAACTTTTGAAATGATTTAGAATTATATATGGCATTGGAGCCTTGAGTTATAAGAACATTTTCAGGTGGTTTGCGAGATTCCGGATAACATTGAAAACATCGGGGAAGATACGAAACACATTGGTATATTTCGTGCCACAACTCATGATCCAGACATGCTAGACACCTAAAATTTTTGTGGCAAATAGCTCAAACATGTTCCATGTAATGCATGGCATTGAAGCAGAGATAGTTCTTCAGGTAATTTGAGTAAACCAATCATCTTCTTGCTGGGACACAGTGTGTGTATTTGTAAAAAAAAAGGGTTATTTACTTTACAAAATCTGCAATCGTTAAAGTATCATCCTTTGCATAATTAACAAACACATTGGCTATAAAAAGTATCCACATTTAAAAATAGTGTGTGTTTTATCTTTCACGCATAAGAGTAGAGCCAGTAACATCTGCTTATAAATATGATTTAAATATATCTGATTTATGGTAAGTGATGTTTAAGACTTGACACAGATGATGAAGAGAGTTCCCTTGAAACAGATCTTTCTAGCTTTACATTGACATAGTTTACAATTCAGAATTTGACTATTGTATATAACATCATATTTTATTTTCACAATGATGATGCTTAAATGCTCTCATTCATAATAATATACATTTTATCTCTATAATGTATCAATTACATGTATAATATGTTTTAACAGCAAATTAAAAAGAGAAGCGATAGAGATTAAGGAGTCATTAAAAAGGTTTTTTTTTTTTTTAGATATGGTAGAAAGAATCATAAATCACCTTAATCAAATTATTCTGATGCAAGATGGATCAATTTTATATATAATCAGAGGTAGTTGTTAATAGGAATTAATAATATATAATAATCTAATATTAAAGTTCTAGATGAATCCATTAAAATATTAAACATTAAATATTATTTCTTCTAAAAATTTATCTCCAATTTTATAATTAGAACATAGTAATCTACACCTATCAATATCACATGATCACCATTCTTTATGCTTATACAATCTGTTTACACAGAGGCTAAACTCTCTATACAGTAACAGCACTCAGTGCATTTTATGCTGAAACTTTCTTGCATCCATTGATTACTCTGGCTTGCACTGAGTGGCGCTATTGTATGGAGAGTTTAGCCTCTGTGTAAACCTATCAATATATTTATACAGGTTATACTAATTTGAATAGACTTAAATTACCAGTAGCATTCATTAATAAAAACTAACAGATTTTATTTTTGAAATGCATTATAAAAAGGCATCTATACAAAAATAAAGTAATTCTTTGTAACGAGTATTATGAAAAGATAAAAGTTGAAATTCAAGACTTTTACAATGCACTAAGCATGCTTTAGGCAGACTACCAGAATCATAGAGCTGTATTAATGTAGCAGTTGAAAATTATGTCTATATATGGATGTAATTTATTATGTAAATGAGGCTTAATATGTAAATGCAACATTTAAATATTCCATTTTTTCAAAAATGGAAGCATGAATCCTTTCTGTTGATTGTATTTAGATACTTTGCAATTGTTCAAGCCGCTTTATATTTTCTTTTTCTAACATTCTGTTTTGGTCTGTTATATAAGTATGCATGCTATGATGATACCTTGTAAAAATCTATTCACCCGAGATTCACCACAGTGCACAGAACTACAAAATGAGCCGCTAAATATTATAAAAATTTTGAATTTCAACTTTTACCTTTTTGTGATACTCAATTACAAGTTTATAAGAATTACATTAATTAAAGAAAAGAGAATTCAATATTTAGAATTATTAAAAATAAAATAAATAAATATAGTTTTGTCTATTCATGTAACAAACAAGTCCTGATATGGCATAAAGATCATTCACAAACTAAATTATCAAAGAATCATTTAAATGTCCTTGTAAATAATAACCACCTTCTGTTACGTTAATACTAATTTATTTTGTCAGCTAAAATATCATTTACAAATATATTAATAAGATCATTCACAAGCAAGATTGTTATAGAATAATTTAAATGAACTTGTAAAAAATGCCACCATCAACTATTGTCAATCCATTACAGGATGAAGATCTCTCAAAGTTTAATCCATCTTCTCCAATTTTTAGCTTCTCTTCTCCACATCACCCCTGCACACTTTATTTCATCCATCCATCTCACATGTGGTCTCTTTCTGGGTCTTTTACAATCTGTTGGAATCCAATTTAAATTTCAACTGTTCATCTATTATGATCTCTTCTAGCGATATGTCCAACCCAACTCCACTTCAGTCTTTTAATTTTTGCAATGAGGTCAGTAACACCTGTTTGTTTTCTTACCCATATATTGCATTTTCGATCTCTTCTTGTTACTCCCAACATGTATATCTCCATACTTCTTTGAGTGGTCATATAAAAATCATATATAAGTTCATTTAAATGATCCTTTGAGATTTTAGCTTGTGAATTATCTTAGTAATAAATTTGGACTTGTTTATTCTGTGAATGATAGATTTATCTTCTCAGCTTACATATATGATAATCTGCAAAATTAGTTATGTGTTTGTTAAAATTATTAGAATATAATTTAGTAAATTTACTTTTCTTCTCGAACAACAACTTCCATTTCACCACCCATAATTAACTTCATTCTTTCTTGCAGACTTGGAAAACGAGCTAAAATATAAAAGAAGAACATTAATAAAAGATCTCATAATCAATATTGTCTTTAAATAGAAATAATTTTTAAAACATTTATTTATATATTGTAAATTATGTCATAATATTTGTTTCAAGAATATTTTGAAAGATTAAACATGCTTTATATTCATTACACAAAAAAATGATAAATATAAAATCAATTTTTATAATTGATTACTACCTATAACTAGTTTAATAAATTATAATAGTCATTTATAGTTGATAATTTGTTAAGCACATACTCATTACATAAGTAATATATATTAAGGCTATAATCTTAAGACTATGCGCCTAGATGCGATAGTAGGGACCTCTAACTGGAATGATAAATTTCAAAGCACTAGTAAATTAATGCAACATCTTTTACTATCATTCTACTTGTTTACTGTTTATAATCTTATATAAGCAGTAGATGAGACAATGATGTTTATTATGAATTTATGCCCGTATATTTGCACAGTCTCCTTTCAGTTGGGTAATAATTTAAACACATATGGCAAAATTAATATCTATTCATTTCATAAATTTTATAATCCACTGATATCAAATATGTAAAGATCTAATTAAATGGCACTTAATAATATATAATATTTGTAGTGATAGTCTAATACTTCGAAATTCGTCACTTCATTATTACATATTATTTAGCACTTTTTAATTAGATCTTTACATATTTGATATTTAGTTGTTTTCTTACAAGATTATCAAAATGCGTAGTAAGTAACTTTGCCCTAAGAATTTAAATTATTAGATGGTTCCAATGGGACCGCACAAATATCTACTAATTTGAAGTTCGCCCTAATACATGTTATTGACTATTATCTGTATTAGATTACAGAGTAGATGAAAGTGGTTTATTTTTGTCTGCAGTATTAGTGTCTTAAAATGTACACTCCAATTATTACATATTATTTAGCACTGTTTAATTACAACTTTATCTATGTAGCGCTTAATTATTTTTTATTGCGTTAGAATTATTTATATATCACATTTATAAATACTTAATATATAACAAGGCATCATTTATGAGATGAAATATAAATCAAAATTCCTATGTGCTGTATCTTGAGAGTATTTTTTCAATTCCAGCCGGGTAGCATCAATATATTAAATAAATATTATGTCAAATTAAACTTACCAACACAAGTTTATTGACTACGTAAATAAAATAATAGCAATTAGAAATTTACTTCATAATCTCTTAAGTCGATTAAATTCATAATCTCTAAAGTCCATTTTAATCTATAGTTGTATCAATTTACTTATTCACACGCACAGTAATGTAATATAGTCTATATAACGGTTTGTTACCATTAACTATGGTTTTTTATACACAGAGTTATTTGTATATCTTGTATACACCAGGATTCCATAACAACCATTTAAATATTTCAGCCAACACTTTGCTGACAACTATATATATTCAATATATCCGCACTCTCTGAGTAGATCATTGCAGGTTTTTATATTAGTCCTTCCTGCATAATCTATGCTCATTTGCATATATTATCTTTTAATAACATTCAAATATATTCATATTGTATATAAAATTTTCTAGATTGAAAATAGTAATGAACAGTGACAATTATACATATAATCTGTACATAATTACAAAAATTTAATCAACTTTATTTACACATTAAATGTATGCGTATACAGACAGACATTCCACCATTCAAATCAAAGACACCTTGTGTGAGAGTGGTGTAATGAAAGTTATCAAAAATTGTCAACATGGGCAAGTAATTCAAATGCTGATATCTCTGTAGCATTGTAGATATATTATTCATTAAGTGAGACTTAAAGTATACATTTGAACTATGGATAATGTTTAGCCTAATAAATGATTAGTAAAAATTATTAATTACTTCCATAAAATGGTTTGTACCAAAATTGTGAAGCAGAAAATTTGAAGTCTGACAATTAAACTATACTAATTTGCTATCTATATATACTGTACCCCCCCCCCCCCAACAAGACCTAACCAGAAAATAAGCCCTAACATGATTTTTAGGATGTTTATAATATAAGCTCTATTCTAAATATAAGCCTTAGTTAAGATAGCTGGCTTTTGTTTGCCTGTTGAAACACATGACGGATGTATTGAAGTAATAAATGTACAAATAAACATTATTATTGACATTAAAAATGGTAATTTTCTGTCAACCATTTTTGACAAATATAATTCTACCTGTATAGAGAAACAATTTTTCTACCACAAGCCAATATATCAGACAATTTATAATTTTATTTATGCCTTTTTAGGTACTTATTTTATTTATATTTAATACTTAGATTTAGAATGCTTGATTTAGTATTAGAGTTTCATCATGGTAGCTTTTAAATATTCAAGATAAAAGAAAAATTAGTTTGATTTCTTAAACATTTTTGCTTCCTCAAAGATTTTAAATAACAAGTGATTTTAATAATCAAAGTTTACCTTATGTTACACCAGGGATCTCCAACCCTATGCCCGCGGGCACCATGGCGCCCGCAGACCATTTTACGTGTGCCCGCCGCTATCCAAACATGATAAAAAATTATTTATCTGATACAAATAAATTTAATTTTTAAAATTTCTTATAAATTATTGTATTATATTGTAATCAAATTGTAGGGCATACTATACTTTTACAGTGTAAAAATATAAACGTTAATTATATGTTAAAATTTTATTTTTGAAATAAATATTTTTTTGTACATTATGTGTATTATTAACAATATCCAACTATAAATTTACATTGAAAAAATAAATGGTGCCCGCCACCTGGCCGGTATTATAGAATGTGCTCTTAAGTGCAAAAAGGTTGGGAACTCCTGTGTTACACCATCGATGTTAATTGTAATCATTTTTGTTACCATTCCTGTCTAGTAAGTCTTCAATTAATACTTGATTTAATGGTAGATTTAAATGGAATAATATTTTGATCCCTTGATGAGATGAGTGCAAAAAGAAAGAGCTATTCCAGAGAGTACAAGAGAGAAATTATGCTCCCAGAGTAAGAATCTTACAGCTTTCTGTAAAGAGAAGAAGTACTTGAATAAATGTATATTTTTAATATTTGAATATAAGTGTAGATTTTTGTACATGAAAAATTCAGACATCCTCTGAAAATAAGCCCTACCGTGTCTTTTGGAGCAAAAATTAATATAAGACCTGGTCTTATTTTGGGGGAAACATGGTATACTAAATAAACAATGAAGATATGTATAAGAGATTGTGATTGGTTCAGCACGAAATGCACATCTTAGGGATCATTTAATTTTTTCATATCTCTTTTATCACTCCTTTCAATAAGGTGTATTGGAATAGAATTTGGAAATATATACATGAATTTAAGTATGTCTAATATCGCTAAAAAAGTGTGTTTATAAAGTTAAATTATAAAATGCATTATGGCTTATTTAAAAAAAGTATGTTTCAAATATATCTATAAGTGTGGGAGTTTGGCATGACTTCTGGACTCATAGTGGTTGTAATAGGATTGATTTAAACTCAAAAAATGCATTGATAAAAAGAAAAAACTTGCAAAAATTTATCATACACTTGAAACTTTGCATTAATTTGAAATAAAAACAAACTAAAGATACATTAATGTATAAACCGATTAGCTATTAGTGAATTAGTAAATGGTTCAATTTAAAACTTAAAAAAAAAAGGCCATATAATTATTTCACATTTGCAATGTAAATTTTGTTTTAAATTAAGTTTGGAAATTAAAAACCAATAAGTAAGTGGTTCATATATATAGATTATTTTTAAATTTTGATTTCTTTTGAAATTATGTGTATGTCTTTATACATTCTTTTCCTTTTTATTTTACTAAAGTGCAAAATATAAAATGCGCTAACACGCACAAGCATACAAAGCTGAAGACAAATAAAGAAATGTATATATTTATTTTATTTTAATATATATATTTAATTAAGTGGCTAAGTGCTTTCAAGGGTCAGAGCCCTCATATTCATAGCCATTTTGTAAATAGATAAATTGATTAGGAGCGATGTAAAATTTATGCAAATGCGATAGTTACGTATTCCATTTCCTGGATTTTTTGTAGCAAGAATCTTTTCTATTTATGGCATCACTTTCTCTAGCGATAAAGTAAGCCTCTTTTATCTTCCTTTTGAGATGGTGTCGCTCTCTGCAAACCACCACTGGATCTCCAGGTTGGCAATCGTGACCGGCTGACGTGCGATGCTGTGCAAAAACTGAACTATAAGAAGTGTCCACCAGTAATTTATAGGAGTATGTGCGTTGGGATAGCCTAGTGAACAGAGAGGCTCTGGTTTCACCATAATATGATGATTTACAATATTTTTCAGGGCAGGCAATATTATAGACCACCTGAGGTGTCAGCGAGGGTGGTAGGCTGTCTTTAGTGTTATTGATTAGTTTGTTGAAATTGGGAGGTGTTTGGAAGCATAAATGATATTTATTATTGAATATATTGTAAAAACTTTTATGCACATTAGGCAGATAAGGGAGTAGAAGTCTTTGCTTGTCTGTGTTAGGGGTCTGATTATTCATTTTAGAGCAAAATTGTTTTATTTTCTTGTCAATTAAATTCTGATTAAAACCAACTTTTATTAGGTCGTACCTGTATGATCTAGATTAGCTTTTTTATGTGCCTCGAATTTACAAAGGTGCATATTTCTATACAAAAATGAAGTTAAGCCAGAGAGTTTGTGGTTAATTGGTGAATTGGAGAGGGGGTGGGAGTGTCCTCTAACTTCAAGGGGTTTGATGAGCATCTTATAATTAAGATGTGTTTGCTCCTAATCAATTTCTTATCTATTTACAAAATGGCTATGAATATGAGGGCTCTGACCTTTGAAAGCGCTTAGCCACTATATATATATTAAAATAAAATAAAATAAATATATATATATTTCTTTATTTGTCTTCAGCTTTGTGTGCTTGTGCGTGTTAGCGCATTTTATATTTTGCACTTTAGAACAATTAGCCACGAAGTTTAAACTGTTTGCTCATTTTTATTTTACTATATAGGAAATTTTTGTTTAACTTAAATTATTATTTTTAATATTTTAATTCATATATAATTTGTATTCAAAAAATAATATCAAAAAGGCTTTAGATCGCAGGTAAATTTAAAAGCCAATTTGTTAAGCATGAATCAATAGGAATCATCTAAATTGTAAAGTATATTTTAGAATTTTAAACCAGTTATTTTTTTTAAAGTAATGGAGAGAACTGTGAATAAGACTGTCAAACAGCTGAAACAGTGACCTATTTCTGAAAATTTGGATATAATAAAATATTATATTTCCATTGTGTTAAGTGCATCAAAGAGTGTTTGGTAATGCTTGTTTTTATATTAATAATAAAAGAAGATCATGTGATTTTTTTTTTTTTTTTTTAAAAATTGTATATGAGTTTTAATTTTCTATTATCATCTAATATGTGTTTTCTGTTTTTGTTACTAAAAGAGTCAAGCGTTGGTGACCGAGAGGTCAGCGCAGCTGCCTTGCAAGCAAGCAGTTGCTTGCAGACGGTTGTCGCGGTTCGCTTCCCGGCCGATGCTTTGACATATGGAAAAAAAAAGAAGAAGATACTATTATAAATTAAAATAAAGAAAAATATTGACCGTAACAAAAAATGAGTAATAAATATAATTATAGTGAATCAAAAATTGCTTTAAACATAACTGAAGTACTGATTTTAAAATATTAAAATGTAGCTGACTTATTACCTAGATGAATTCAAAAACAGATAAGGCATTATTCAATGCAATTATAAAAGCTTAATATCTAATCCTTCCTTTCTAAATTAGAAACCTGGAAATTATTTACTTACTTTTGAGATCGGCCAAGCTTTTACTTGATTTGTTGAGGGAGAGAGCCATACTTTCAACGTCCGCCATACTGACACGACAGCGTCTGTTGATAACATCATTTCTTAATTTTTCAACCGAAGCCTCTAATTCACTAAAATGAAACAAAAATGAATATTAAATTTCTCTATTTTTAGTACACTGAGCTAATTTAACTATGATGGCTGATTTGATAAAAGGAAAGAAAAGATTGAAACAAAAACAAAAAAAAAAATCAATTTATATATTTAACAGATGTCCTGATTAGTGAAAGATAATATTCCATAAGTATTTTAAATATTACATTAAACAGAATATACTACCACAAAAACGAGTAGGAAAACAAAATTTCTCTTATTTTCACAAATTTTCCGATATAAATATGATACATCATGTATTACATATCTAGTATAAAGATTAATTCATTTATCTGCTATTCTCAAAACTTGGGGTTCAAATATGGGTGATTTGGAAAGAATTTCTGAAGCCAGCTTAAGCTCTTTTCAATCACTCAACCCACAGTCAATCTGATTAGTTATTTAAGATTTTTGGTACATGAGTTTCTAGCTGGGATGGAAAAGATCACTAGATAGTCTAAGATAAGATTAGAGTTACTACCCTGACCATGCATAAATATGTGATTATTTTATGATACAGATTTTACTACTGGTAAGGTAGTTGTCATATACTTAAAAGTGTAGAGTGTTACATATGTGGGATTATCCAGTTTCCATGAGATCTTTGTCTTGGCGGATCTGTAAATGAAGATAACAGCTACATTTTAGCTTGCTTTATCAAATCACCTGAATTATATAGTAAGGGAACATAAACATGCTATTCTTGTAATTCCCAATCATAAAAGATACTGATCTCAATCTTAGAAGTGTTTTTTTCTTTCCAATATAATAAAACTTTTGATAATGAGATATTAGTAGATCTACTGACATGCATGTTGTGATTTTTCAGAATTGTCTAAATCTTTTGCGGTAACTCTTTGTCCATGGTATTATACCATGAATAGAGATGTAAAAGGTAGTTGTTGATATTCAGTTTTATTTAATATTTATTTATAAGCCATGTTACCACTTTTTCTGAAGACATAAGATGTTAATAGTAGGCTCATTGCAAAGCTCTGGGCCATCAAAGAGAGACAAGAAGAGACTGGCGCCACCTTCCATATTTAATGCTACATGGAACCTAAACAATGGATGAATTACATTCATGAGAACGGTTCGGTTGTTGGCGCATCCCTTAACTATAGGGATTCAAATACTACACTCGTCTCAACAGAACTACTAATAATTAGGACTTGTTACTTTCACCATGTAACTCCATTATAGATCTAATAAAGTTCTTGAGAAAAAAAAAATAGTGATCTTAATAAAATGGTGTGAAGGATTTAAAGAGTAAAAAAAAAATTAATAGCTGGAAAAATAACAATACATCAACAGTTTAAAATATGAAGGCAGAGGATTAAAGTTAATAAAAGTAATGCAATAGTTAAATAGGGTTATAATAAGGAAAGAAAATGAACCAATATAAGTGGAATTAATATTTATGTTTCCCTGATGGTACTTTGAAATGAACAGCAATTCAGGATAATTCAGGAAAGCTAAGAAAATGGATTAGATGCTATTAAGATGTAGATTTAAAAGAAAATGAAAAAAAAGTTAGGCAGATTTATTGAGAAGAGAAAGTAAAATATCAAAGAGGAAATTGGCACCTTTTTTACTTTGTAGCTTATTGTTCTATTAATTTATATGGTTAGCAAGTAGACAATGTGGCCTTCTGAAGATTTTTTTTCTATTTGCCTCGGAAAAGAAGTTGATACAGAAACTTTCAATTCCCCAGGTCATCATCATCATTTTAACCACTATCAATCCACTACAGAATGAAGGTCTCTCCAAGTTTAATTCATCTCCGATCTCTAGACTCTCTTTAAATCACCCGGCACATTCCTTATTTCATCAATCCATCTCATATGTGGTCTGTTTCGGAGTCTTTGATAATCTCTTGGAATCCAGTTTTAAGATTCAACTGTCCATTTATTATCTCCTTTAGCAATATTTTCAGACAAACTCCACTTCAGTCTTTTAATTCTTTCAATGATGTCAGTAACACTGGTTTATTCTCTCATCCATGTATTTTGTTTTCAATCTCTTGCTATTCCTGACATGCATTTCTCCATACTTCTTTGAGCAAAATGTTACACAGAAATGGACAGGGAAACATCCAAATGAAGATTCAGCAGAATTGGATTATATTTTGACTAACAGAAAATATGTATTTCAAGATTGTAATGTTCTTAAATTCAACACAGATTAGTGATCATTGATCAACAAGATAAGATGTATGTTAATGCAAAACTAGAGAGACAAAAATTATTAAAGAAGAAACCATATTCACAATTGATAACCCTGATGTTCGGAAACATGCTAATGACTTTTCAGAATATTTTCTTAGTATGAAGCCCATTTACCCCATAGCCACTATGTAAGCATTGATTTAATCAACATATTCTATTCTAGAAGACAATTACTACATGAAGTTATAGTACGATTAAACTTTTTTAGAAGGCAGAAAGAAATGTTAAATTTCCACCTAATGGTCAGCTATAATAATATACTTTCAAAGATAATGACTAAAAAAAAATTCCAAGACAAAGTTTAGAATCCAAACCAATTGCTTATTCAAATGTATAGTGTTGAACATCTAGAAAAGATTAGTCAATATTTCAGTTATAAGCAATGATCACCATTCTTTATGCTTACATAAGCTGTTTTTCACAGAGGCTTATGTGATATGATGGACTGCGACTTCTTATACAGAGTCAGGAATCTCTCAGCAACTATATCCAGAGAAACCTATTAGCCACCTTTACTTCCCTTTCCATTCCCCACCCTAAGTTTTCCCATATTCTTTTCTATTTTGCTCCATCCCAATTTCCACAACCTAATCTTATCAACTCCATGGCCTTTATATCTAAATCCCCATATCTTTTCCCAAACCCAGCATAAAAACTAATAACCCACTTTCTGTATAATCACTTTGTTTATTATTCCACAACTTCATTATTTGTACCCTGTCTGCTTTTTAGGCATTTACATTCAATTAACAGATACCTAATATTTTTTATGCCTTCCTTACACAATTTGCAGACTAAATCATCCGGTAGTTGTTGGTTAGACATCCACGCCATGTGATGGTGCTATTTATGTGCTAAAACATATAAGAACGCCGTTTACGCGGCCGAACGTATTTGTCGTGGCCATGTGTTACATGCATACAACAGTTGTGTTGTACCACACATTGCAGGCCGCGTTGTTGCATCGTAGTAAATTATTTTGGCGAATTCACACATTTCACACTTTTCTATGGTGTCGTGTGAAGGTGTGTGTCTTACAATTATGTATAAATCGTTAATTGTAAATAAAGTTTAATTTTTTTTATATTGAAATCACACGATTTGACCAAGAAATAATTATTGGAGAGTTTACACACTTCCATAGTGAAGTTTGAAGATGCAAAACCTTGTCAAAAGGTATGTGTGGACAATACTTTGAAGGAGGTAACATGTCAAATAACGTATTCTCAATAACCTCAACGAGACAAAGAACATGGTGCAGGAAAACCTAGATGTTCGATTCTCACAATTAACGATCACTTTGTTCAAGGTATACATCTGATATATTACTGTAGCTGTGGACAGCTTGTTTTTTAAATTTATTTATACCAAAAAAAAAAAAAATGTAATAAATGTGAAATTTGTTGATGCATACATTAATAATTAATGCTAGTATTAAGGAATTTAACTAAGATTTGGAATGGACTACAAATGATGCGCAACACATTGTTTATAATTTAATATATTTTAATTCTTAAATATAGATTAAATAAACATAAGTGCATTGAATGACACACACAGGTGGATTAGAAAGTAAACATATATAAAACAAATATTAGCAAGTAATAGAATAATAGCTGAATAAGTTATTATTTAACAAGTGTTTAGAGTTTTAGAATTTAATTTAAGAAATAGGCAAGTTTTTATTTTTAAAATACAATTAAAATTTTAATCCCAAGTTTCATTAATTGCTATCTTAAGAAATTTATTGTTTTCTAATTATTGTTCAAAGATTGCAATGAATATACTGTCGATAAGACCCTAAGGATAGGTTGATTTCGATTGTTGCTGATTGCTTACAGATGGTTTCCCAAGAATTGACAACTTTTTTTTATAAAAACATAACTTTTTTTTAAAAAGAGTTTAAGTTTGTAAACATTTTATTATATATGTGTGTGAGACTATCCCAGGAATTGAAATTTATATATCAATGCATTTAAATAAAGAGTTTTTAACTGAGAATATTTCAAATTTATATTATTAATTTAAAAGAGTTGTAATGCTTCTTTAAATCTATTGCATTACAGCTTCTCTCGCATATATATGTAAGTGGTTACACACATATAATAATGTTCACACAACTGAATTATATCATTTTATTACATTATACACATACAGACATTAATATATATTAAATGTGCGCACATATCCTCACATGTAAATATATGCTATTACATATCAAAATAAATTATTCTGATTATATACGTGGACTGTGAGGGTTTGAATTGTTGGAAAAAATACTAACTATGATGGGACATAGTAGGTGAAATGGAATGATGGTTAAATAATACCGTTTCAAACGGAAACAAAAAAAAAAAACCTAATAAGTTTTAAATTTGTTGATGTTTTAAAAAACAAAGTGAAAACAACAAAAAAAATCATAATAAGTTTTAAATTTGTTTATGTTATTTAAAAAAAAAGCTAAACCAAAAAAAAAAAAGCTCACTAACTTTAGGATTTATTTTTTAAACAAAAATACAACCGTAATAGCATACTAACTTTTACATTTAAAAAAAAAAAAAGAAACCCCCCCAAAAAAGTGAAACCAAAAAAAAAAAAGCTTACTAACTTTAGGATTTATTTTTTAAACAAAAAATAGGAAACAAAAAATACACCCATAATAAGTGTACTAAGTTTTACATTTAAAAAACAAAAAGACCCCCCCCCCCCAAAAAAAAAAATGTTCATTTTACTTTATATTGTTGATGTTAATAAAAATAAATGTTTGCAAAATAAAATAAAATTTGTGTTTAATTTATTTGTAAATAAAAAAAAAGTAAAAAACAAACAAACCAAGGAATTAAAAAAAACCCAACAATCTGGGAATGTTCATAAGTTATATTTTTTCAAGAAAAACAATGCCATCAGGCGGCGTGGATGTCTAACCAACAACTACCACCAATCATCCATATTTTTCCATTTGTGTGTATATTCTCTTGTTGCTAAAGATCCTGTTCGAGCCTTAAACAGTAAACTACTTTCCTTGTTATTATCATAAATTAACTCGTACCCAATATTCTGTTTACTTTTATAAATATTTAAACTCTTTTTACTCTCCATAGTAGTTCTCCATCTCTCTATTCTTTATTAATGCATGTATTCTTCTAGCCCATTCCTTAACTCTATAAATTCAACAATTCTCCTAACACAATCATACCACCTTTTGTATAAGTATACTGACATAAATTCTTTATCCAAATCTTCTGCATATCACACTACCTTTCTCACCCATCTTGTTGTCTGTCTTTTATTCATAACTCAATTAAATATTATTTTGGCTATTCTTTTATTATCCATAAACTGCAATCTACCAAACATTTTGCTTTTTGCATCTCATATAAAAACTTGACCATCTCACTTCTTCTTGAATTGCTTCCTTTTCTGACCACACTTCTGTATCTAATGCATGTCCTCCTACCTCTCTTTGTACTTTTTAAAGTAATGTAACACCCCTTTACTAATGCAATGCATTGGTATCATATGTTAGCCCTGAGACTATTACTCCCTTCCATACAATTCTTGCTACATCATATTTATTACATGAGAATACTATTAATTTCTTTATCAATCCCTTTCTTTTCTTTGCTTCATTTATCAATTTTTTCTCCTATTCATCCAAGCAATTTCTCTGATTACTTAAGATGATTTCCAAATAGTTATATCTATTCATCACACTTAACTTTATATCCCCTAACAAAAATGCCTTGTCTTCTCTTTTCCCAGTATTAATCATCATTACTTTTGATTTTTCTTCACTAAATTTAATCCCCATCTCTTTACCCACCTTTGCGCATGTCCTCAGCATAACTGCCATATCTTTCCTTCTTCCTACAAACAAAAAGACATCATCTGCAAATAAGACCCAAAAATGTATATACTCCCTCCTTGCCACTGATTAATGGTAGCTCTATCCCTCTTCCTAGTCTTTCTATTGTTCTCTCCATTTCTCTCAAATACAACAAAAACAAAATAGGTGGCATAGGGCATCCTTGCCTTAGTCCCATCCCATTTTTAATTTTAACTAATTCTACATTCCCTAATTGATACATATAGTAATTATTTTCATATAAATTTCTTAATAATATCCACTAAAGCTCCACCCATTCCCAAATTTACTAAACTTACCCATAATCCATTTCTATTTACTCTACCATACACCTCTATATCTATAAAAACAATATATAACTGTCTACCTACATTCCTACTCATATCCATAAGTTGTGTAATTACAAATAACTATCTCCTATATGCCTATCTTATCGAAAACCTCCTGCATTTCTTCCACTATATTATTTTTTTCCATCCATTTTGCAACTCTTCCAGCCACCATATATGAGAAAACTTTATATAGCAATGGCATTACTGCTATTGGTCTACAATTTTTTAACTTTCTATGATCCTTTTCTTTAAACAGTAGCTTTACTCTTGTATTACTCCAATTACCTGGAAAATCTCTCTTCTATGCCATCTTATTAAAACATGATAATAGTTTTAATTTTGTCCTATGCTTTAAATTCATTACCATCTCTGCTGCCCATCCATCCAAATTTCTTGCTTTTCCACCTTTCAATTTCTTACCTGCCTCATTCAGTTCATTTTTTGTAAATTGTATATTCTCATTACTATAGGCTTTCATGTTTTCTATCACTCTGTCCTCACATCTACCATCTTTTCTATATCCATTACATACTTATTTAAGATTATATCTAATTCTTCTCTAGAGCTACACTCTATTCATCATCATCTAGTAATACTATCTCTCTTTCTCCCCTATACTTCTCCTTTTAATGTAATTCCAAAATTTTTTACTCCCATCTCTTCCACTTTTATTAATATTCTCCAACAGTTTACTACTTATTTCATTCTCTCTCTATAATTATCTAATTTAGCCAACTTCCCTTTTTTTCTAAGTACTTTTTCCATTTAGCATTAATATCTTTTTCATTTTCTTTGTCCTTAATGGCACACTTATATTCTCTGTATGCTTTTTTCTCTCTTTTACACTTTTACTAACTCTCATTGTTCTATTACTTTTATTCTTCTGAATATTCTCACCTAAAACTCTATTTGCCACTTTTGCTATTTCACTACACCAGTCCTTATACTCACCCCCAACCAACTCTTCCATGGTTTCTTCAACTTTTATTTTATACTCTTCTAACTTATTCTCATCATTCGCTCTCCAACCACATGTTTCACCATCCTTTCTACTTTTATTACTATTTTACATGATATTAACCATTTCTCTTATAAAAATTCATTCCCTCTTTCTTTACTAATACATAATCTATTATGTGGAATATATTATTTGTAGACCATGTATATTGTCACTCAAAAATATTTGATGAATTTCCAATGTTCAATTTCACTCTCTGACAAAAACTTTTCAAAAGCTATCAATTCTTATATGCCCAATCATATCCCCTATAACTATCATTCTCTTCCCCCTTTTTTTTGAAACTCTGTATAGTATATCCTTAACTAAGCATTCATATATGCTACTGTTCCACTCCATTATAGTTTGACTATCTCCAGTGACTATATACACTACAGCCACATCCATTTCTTGTCTTCCTAACCTTATCTCAAACCACAAATGTTCTTGACATTTAACAGTATTTAAATATTTTTTTGACATAACTTCTATACCACCACCCCTTTTTTCTTTTCTATTTATACCCTGTCATACCAAGTCTTTCAGATAAGGTTTTTCTTCTTTTCTTAAATTATTTTTAATTGCTTTATTTAATTCCAGTCACTTTTCTGGTTTTTTTATCACTTTGCATATTCAAATACCAACTTTAATAATTTCTTTTTTTCTAACTACTCTTTTATAAATCCTTTTGACTCTTTTCCATTATATTTATAAATAACTTGCTTACCATTAATTTTACAGACCCATTCTCTCTCCACATCTATATTTATATCTAATTCAGCTACCCTTTGATTATTTCTTACATCATATCCATTCTTCTTTCTGATAACATTACACCAAATTCACAACTCAACCAGACTAGCCAAGAAAATAAAATCTAAAACATTACCAATGGCTTCACTGCTACAGGCAAAACTTTCCATACAGCAGTGCCACTCAGTGCAAGCTAGAGTACATAAAATCCCTATCTAGTGCCTACTCATCCAATATGTCCAATAGGATTATAGTGAACTGTGGTTATTAAAGAACCAAGGACACCAAAAAGTACAGATGCTGAACTGAGTTCAGATCTGTACAACTATACAAGCTGATGAGTTTAGCTTGAAAACATTATTGTGTTTTCATTTAGACTCAAAGCTAAAAAAGTAAAAGATGGCTGCTGGAGGGGTTGCATTAGATCCTAAGATCTTGGTGCAGTGAGAGCTCATCCAATATGGCCACTAGGGTTATAGTGACTGTAGTTATTAAAGAACCAGATTTGTACAACTATACAAGCTGATGAGTTTAGCTTGCATTAGATCCTAAGATCTGGGTGCAGTGCTCTCAGTTCCTTCTCACTGATGAAAGCAACAAGCTGGAGACATTGGATGATTAGGCACTAGATAGGAATTTTATGCACAAACCTTCCTGCATCCATTGATTATTCTGGCTTTCACTGCACTGAGTGGCACTAGTATATGAAGAGATTTGCTTCTTTGAAATTTTTTATCTTTCAACCAACAGCAGTATATACCAAATTAAATATATATCAACCTATCCTGTTTATTTTTTTCTATAATAGATAGTAGTCATTTTTTTTTTTACACAGCCATTCCATCCTCACTTATCTAACCTATTCAGGGAAGACTTCTTGGGATAGAAACTCATCAATAGAGATAATAGGTAGTTTATTTACAGTCCAGTAACTGAAGATGGAGCCACTGTCGAATGCAGAGAGAAATTGCCATCTGATTAATATATTTTTAAAATAAAGGAATTATGATGAAGAATTTGTGGCAGAAATTGTAATAGATGACAAAAAAAAAAAGATAGTTTATATCAGGAGTAGACAACAAACATTTTGACATGGTGATGCATTTTATGTACTGAAAATATTCCATGATTTATCAAATATACCCACAGGCAAAGAGTATTATTGAGTTTTTTACTTACATAGTACATGTATCATGTTATAAATATATTTTTTAAAAGCAAATACTATATGAACAAATACTAGTTTAGGTATATATAAAATATTATTTTAACACGTAATATATTAGGAAAAAAACACCGATTCAAATATTTTTTTAAACGTTATTGTTAAAACACAAAAGTTATAATTCTTGGAAGTAAAAAAATCAGATTCTTTCAATATTTGTGAAATAAAAACGTTAAGAGAGTTGGTTATAGTCTCCCATACTTTTTTTAAAAAAAAAAACCGTTATGATGATAAAAATCAATACAATCAGTTATATATATTTTAGCTTAAATATTAGTTTCTAAAATAATTTTATTATTTATAAAAAAGAGAGAGAGAGAGAGAAGAAAACAAAGTCTATTTAAAATAGAATGCTAACTGAAAGTCTATTTAAAATAGAATGCTAACTGATGACAGAGCTTTGTTATGAAGAATGAAAATTTTCTTTTATTGCTCACGTGTTGGATACATTTATTTAGCCAAAGCAGAAGTCACATGATTCATATTTACACTAATAAATTTTCAATTGATTTTTTTAAAAAAAAAATGATAGTATTAGAATTATTTTTTAAAATATGTCTGTTGTGTGACTTGTGGACTTCAAGACCCGTGGATAACATCTCTGACTTTGTCATCCTTCTGGTGTTCAAACTTAGGAACTCCTAAACAATAAACCACTTGATTATTATTAACATTTGGATTTAAAATGTGAGCTCCCCCCCCTCTCTCTAGACTGGAAAATGCTAAAAATTTTCAGTACATGAAACAATTCATAAGCTCTGAAGTTTGGCTAGTCCTAATATAAACTATCACTTTTTTTTTTACTCTTTTCTTTTTACCTATGTTAGTATTTTCTACAAATTTCTTATATATATATTGTAATGGTAATTGCCCTTTTTAACAAAATACTAAAATTGGTAATATATAAGAATAATATGATATTTGTGAATTAAACTAGTCTAGGATATCTAATGAATGACCATGTACATGGTAGAGTGCCTATACAATTTTTATTTTTAATTGACTAATTTATAGTAGTCACGGGTAGCAACCAGACTGGATACACATAAAGGCAAGCTTTTATGCATATCCAGCCATAAAGTAAAATAATATGCTTAAAATTCGGATGAGAAATAAAGAAGCAACAAAATTATTAATATTAACAATAATTTTAATTAACAAACAGAATGAGAATAATATAAATTGTATTCACATATTTATATCTAAATAATTGTATGGTGAGCATACACTACAGAAAAATCTTTGTTTATTCATACCAATTCATTAAAAAAAAGTTTAGTACAGTTATTTATGTTTCAGTGAGCTCATATTTCTTTGACTTTTGAATAGAGGCATATGGCCATAAGAATTCTCATATTATCAACATCTGCAAGCAGTGTTTAATATTTTAATTTTTGATGGTTGGTTTTAATTATAGTTGATTCCCATCATGTTTTCTGAGGATGTCAAAATTATGCAGATTTATAAATTCAGTCATAGAAGAATATTTCCATTGGACAACTAATTAGAAGGCAAGTTTCTTTACATTAAGGGTCACATATTTTTTAGTATTCGAAAGCAATTAATAGAATGGTAGAATTGAAGTTAATTTGTAAGACATTCTTTTATTTACAGATCCATAATAATCTGCACTATTGGAAATTTCAGGGTGAGATATTCTGCATTTTTTACCTCTGAAACTGCATTATCTCTATTTAAATAATCATTTAAATGTTTTTAACTTTCTCTTTTTTCTCTGAAAAGCAGATTATGTAAAAGTTTTTTTTTTTTTTTTAATTTTTTGATAGGTTTCCATAACAACATGGTATTATTAATAGTTTATTTGGTAATAGTATGTATACTGAACCCAATTTCTTGATGGCGTTGTTTTTCACACAATGCACATCAATATACTGTTTTAGCAGCCTAACTTATGGCTAACACTACAACAGTGTTGTTTGAGCCGTAACAGGCCACCTAGAGAGTGATGTAACCTATGATTACATATGAAATACTATGCCCATTGACTTGCGACAATATTTCTCAAGTGAGCACAATTCAACTTTCGCTATGGTCTGATTTGATATTTGAAGGATGCGAAACTATCAAAAAATTCATTGTGGAAAAATTTTGAGAAAGCATAGTGGATTTAGTATTACATATTAAGAATTTTCAGGCCATCATGCAGGCTTCCCTACAATTTTGAACTGCACACAACCTGAAAAGGTTAGAGTTTTCAGCAGAGTTTTGCTGAGTTCTAGCGCAAATGCACGGTTATGTATGAATTTGTGCGAAAACAGTAAAATGGTGGTGGCAAGTGTTCAAAATTGGTTGAAGGGGAGTGAATTGCTGGCCACAGAAGTTGACACTATTGTGTTTTTCCAGAAAGAGAACATCATGCCAAATGCGAAGCTATGCGTTTGTGGGAGGAACATGGTTTTAGTCAACCACAGGATCTGGAGAATTCCGTTCGCACTCCTGCAAGCGTACCTGGGGTCTGCGTAACGGAAGTTGGTTGGGGGCTCCAAAATCCCATTACTTACTGCTTTGAGGCTCATCTCCTATTGGAGTCAAAAACTGTAACTGTATGCCCCCCCCCTAAAATATTTTTTTAAAAATGAACCGCTTAAGGCTTCTTGAAAAAGGCAAAAAATAAAGGTAGAACTTTTCGCTATTATATAAAAGTTGCGGTAGTGTAAATATTTTTTTAAAAAAACCTCATAAGAAGAAAATAAAAGACGATAATTAAAAATCAAACCAACCCCCCCTCCAGCCTCTAAAAACCAACTGTTGGTTTATTAAAAATGAATTGATTAATAAGGTTTTCCAAAAAAAAAAGAGCTCAAAATCAATAAAAAGTCGATAAGGAAAAAAGTCGATAATTTAAAAGCAAACCAACCCCCCTCCAATAATTCGTATATTTTGTTAATCTATCTCTTTATATGTATTCTATATTCAAACACATTCAAAATTAATATGCGAAGTTTCCAGTAAGTACATCGGCATACTAAAAGACGAGAATTAAAATTCAAACCAACCCCCTTCACCCTCTAAAAACCAACTGTTGGTTTATTAAAACTGAATTGTTTAAGGCTTTAAAAAAGAAGCTCAAAATCCAAAAAAGGCGATAATTTAAAAGCAAACCAACCCCCCTCTACCATTTAAAAACAAATTGTTTGTTTATTAAAAAGGCAAAAAAAAAAAAAAAACCATACGAGTTTTATGTATAAAAAGGGGTAAAAACATTTTTTTAATAGTAGTATTATGTAAAGAAACCAATAATTCAAAATCAAAAAAAAAGCTGAAAATCAAAAAAAGTCGATAATTTAAAACCACCCCCCTACACCATATAAAAACAAAGTGTTTGTTTATTAAAAATGAAAAAAAAAAATAAACCGTATGAGTTTTATGTATAGAAAGTGAAAAAATAAATTTTTTACGGTAGTATTCTGTAAAGAAACTGACGGCCCATGAATCAATATATTGATGTGCATTGGGTGAAAAGCAGCGCCATCAAATGGTGGGGTTCAGTATACATACTATTACCATTTATTTTACTATAAAGAATTATAATACAGTTTTAATTTTTACAATTATTATTATTTTAAATTTCTTCATAATTTATTTTACACATGACTTTTATACATCTTAGAATACATAATAAAAAGGAAAATGCATATATATTTACCAAAAAGTCATGCATGTTACAAGATATAAACTTCAGAAATTTATGTTTTACTGATTTTATATCTGCTCAATTTTTTTCATTGTTAAATAATAAACTTAGTAAAAAATAAAAGCAATTAAAATAAAAAAATGAATTTAAATTGTATTTTTCAAACTAATACTAATATTATTTTCATCTAAAAGTGTAAAAGCATGAATAAATGGCTAAAGAGTATATATATATAGTTTGTATATTTTTGCGATAGGTTTTAAGGTGGAATTTTTGGTTTGAATCAATTAAAATCAAAACAAGAACTACTTTCTTGTATTCAGGATTTACAATATACTGATAACTGTGCTATTTGTTTCCAATTGAAAAGACAATTTACAGACTGCACTCTGAAGGGTTGGAAGCAAAATTTAAAGATTAGTTTAATAATTAATGTTCAAAAAATAAAAAATTAATGTTTTTTATTAGCCAATGAAAAAGAAAAATCCCTAACGACTTTTAGCTTGGATGATTATCAATTTGAGAATGTAAACCAATATAAATATTTTGGTAATTTTTAGTAGAAAAGTGGATTTAGATGTTGAACTACTACACAGACTCAAATATGCTGCTGCTGTCAAGTGTTGGTGGTCAGCACAGCTGCCTTACAAGCAGTTGGTCCGGATTTGTGGGTTCGCTTCCCGGCCGATGCTTTGATACATGAAAGAGAAAAAAAATGCTGCTGCTGCTTTTAACAAATTAGAAAATAGGACATTTCATTATATGGAAACAACTACTGCAGGTAAGTTAGTTGAGACTTGGCCACCCAATCAACACAACAAAGTTTCATTTAAGGATACTCTATAAAATTTTAAAAATACAATGGTAAGATCATCAAACCAATCCATATGATGTTCAACTTTCTGGATTTGATACCGTAAAGTATGTTATTGTAAAATCACAATTTTTTTGGATTGGACATGCAAAATGAATAAACAAGATTTCTTAAAAGGATATTTTCTGGTGAACATGAGCTTGGTTTTTAGGAGTGAAGTGCACTCCATCTACTTTATAAGGATTACCTCCTAAGACATTTTAAAGAAGTGTGATATTGATTGTTTTTCATTGGGATATAAAATATGGCAGAGAATAGAATACATTGCAGAACTATAATATTAAACATGGACTTGAATTGTTTCAGAAAGAAAAGTTTTCTGTTGAAGAAATTAAGACAGTATTACAAACTAGGAAACAGAAAAATAAATCAGGGCATTCTATATGTAAGCATATTTGCCATTCATAGATAGATTTGTATAATCATTGCAAAACTTGAATTCAAAAGCAATTTTTTTTCTTTTCTCACTTTGAAGTTGGAACGACCATCCTTATTTATAAGCGGTTCCCATACGTATATATGTATCAGTGTCAATTTGAATAAAAAATTATAATTTCTAGAGAACATGCATGATATATTTTTAAAAGATAAAAGACATTATGAGGAATCTATAAAAGCCATAATAACAAGACTAAAAAAGATATTAAAAACTGATAGTTTAGACCAGTAGATCACAATTGGCTATTTGGATATCTAGTTTATATTAAAGAAGAATTTGAGCAAAAATATATGATAGGTTGGAATTGTTTATAGACTGAAAATTATTATGAAGAACTTTTGGAAATGAAGAATTATAGAACATTTGTCATTTAAATAATTAAAAAAAAAATTGCATATCTTTTGAAAGACATATCCACCGTTTCAAAATTCAGTAATTCAATTATTAAACCACTAAACATCACATGATCACCATTTCTTATGCTTGCTCATAACTCTTTTTAAAAGAGGCAAAACTCTCCATACAGTAGTGCCACTCAGTGCAAGCCAGAGTAATCAATGGATGCCAGAATCCCCAGACTAGTTTCTAGCTTGTGGCTTTCGTCGGTGAGAAGACTTGGATCTGAGAGCACTGCACTTAGATCTTAGGATCTAATGCAATCCTCCAGCAGCCACCTTTTATCTCTATATAGCTACAAATTATTCAGTTTCAAATAAATAATCATTTAAAAATTAGTAAAAAAGAAAAATGAAATTTTTATTTTTTAGTTCACATTAAAACCACTTGATGTATCGGTCCTAAAAAAAATACATCACATAGCACTGATTTGTAAGAATTCTATAAAACATATCCTGGAAATTAGAGTTAATCAATTTAACATTCTTTTAATTACTGCTTTCATTACAAATGATAATAACAAGGTTAGAACTTTTTAAAAATATATTAACATATCTCGTACTCTTTTATAGATTTTTCTTTTAAAGTTTAATCCAGTTTTAATCAGAGGCAATATAAATATATGCATCTCAAAACATTATAAATATTTTTATTACATAATAAAAATTCAAAAGTACCTCATGAAAATGGATTTGTACAATAAAATTTGTTTTTAAATATAGTATTAATAAAATATCTTTATATAGTTTATGTATAAACATAAGGCATACTATTTTGTTCTTAACTATTTTTGCTTTATGTCTTAATGCCTTAAATTAATTTGCATCATAGGTGATGTGATGCACTGTGTCTTCTCCTTTCTCAGAGTCGGGAATCGCTCGGCCATTATTCCCAGAGAAACCTGTTAGCCACCTTACCTTCTCTCTTTCCATTCCCTATCCTAAGTTTTTCCCATATTCTTCTCTATCCTGCTCCATCACATTTTTATAACATAATCATTATCAACTCTATGACCTTTATATCTAAATCCTCTTTATCTTTTCCCAAACCCAGCATAAAAACCAAGAACTCACTTTCTGTATAGTCACTTTGCTTATATTTATTTTCCCACAACTTCATTATTTGTACCCTTTCTGTTTGTAGGCATTTACATTCAATTAACAGATGCCTAATATTTTCTATGCCTTCCTTACATAACTTGCAGACTAAATCACTCATATTTTTTCATTTATGTGTATATTCCCTTGTTGCTAAAGATCCCATTCGAGCCTTAAACAGTAAACTACTTTCCTTGCTATTATCATAAATTAGCGCTCATCCAATATTCTGTTTACTTTTATATATATTTAAACTTTTTTTTACTCTCCATACTAGTTCTCCATCTTTCCAAATGTCTATTTTTTATTAATGCATAAATTCTTCTATCCCATTCAAATCCCATTGAAGAGGCAGTCTTAGTATAATACTATAATTAAAAAACAACTTTTGGTCAAGGAAAAAATACGATTAGCATTAATGTTAAGAATAATTCATTCTATTTATTTCAGAATCATTTACTGTAAGTTTGAGTAGTGAATGGAAACTAAATAATAGTGTTACATCAGTCTTTAATAAACTATCAACATTTGTTATTGATTACTTATGCTTGTAACAGATGACTCTGAAATAAAGGAAATATAATGAATTATGTCTTCTAATGCTAATGTTGAAAGAAAAGTTGTGTAAGTCACATGATTAAACCACCAAACATCACATGATCACCATTTCAAACCTTGCATCCATTGATTACTCTGGCTTGCACTAAGTGGCACTACTACATGGATAGTTTTGCCTGTTTTAAGTCACATGATTCTTCATTTTTTATTATATTTTATAACATTGATAGCAACAATGTATTAAATTAATATTAAACTAATAAAAATTAATATTTGAAAATAAATTTATTGATAATAGTTCATACCTCAAATCTTTTTCAAGTCGACTAACATCTTGCTTGTAAAACTCCTCATCTCGATTAATTTTAACTCTTTCAATTCGAATTGGATGTTCATTGGCTCCTGGAACAGTTGCCAACATTGTCTATAGATATAAAAGAAAATATTAATTGATCACATTATAGCCGTAGCAGTTAAAAGACCAGAATAAATCTGAATACAATAAACATATTTCCACAGTAACAATATAAA
The DNA here is from genome assembly GCA_028023455.1 of Epiperipatus broadwayi. Lineage (NCBI taxonomy): Eukaryota > Metazoa > Onychophora > Udeonychophora > Euonychophora > Peripatidae > Epiperipatus > Epiperipatus broadwayi. The sequence goes on from JAQFVV010000058.1 coordinate 4,590,182, forward strand.
AACAACCAATGGATTGAGCATTTATAGCTGCATGACATGCCTATTATCAGTGGTGTTATTTTACAATCGTCACCAATGGTGAAGAATGCCCCATATTACAATCATATATATATATTTGCATAGAGCATGTCATAATTAATGCTTGAAGCTTCCTCTTAATAACAGTGATCACGTATTAGATACAACTAAATTATTTAAGATTTATATTTAATTTTTCATTACATAAATAGCATATATATAAACCTATTCACAGAACAATTAAGTTTGTAAATGTTTCTAAGACAATTCTTAAGACAGATAGTGAAATATTTTAACTTGCAAATAATAGCCACTTTCTTGTATCAATGCTAATGTAGTCAAAGGTTAAAAAAGAATCACTTTCCTCTGTTCTTCAGTTTGTTAATATAATATTAAAGTGTCCATTATTTTATAATTTAAATGATTTCCGAGGAATCTGAATTGTGAATAGATTTATATTATCAGCATTATGTAGGTGGTAGGTCATAATTGATTTACAAACTTGTTAAAATTATTAATATATATATATAATGTTGGATATAAAATTATAGGTAGCATAATAACATTAGTGTTTTGTTATAGTATATAAATCTATTTTATGGAACAAACAAGTCTAACCGTATTATTAAAACAATTTACAAACAAGATCCCCAAATAGTCATTTAAATAAAGCTATAAATAATGTCCATCTTTTATTATATTATATTGTCATTAATATAACAAAAGGTGGACATTACTTACAGTTATTTAAATGATTATTTGGGGAACTTGTTTATAAATTATTTTAATAACATAGTCAGACTTGTTTATGCCATGAAATAGTTTAAATTCTTAATTTTCCATATCTGATAAGCCATAACATAATTTGCATGTTCATTAAAATAATTATTATACTATATATAATATTATTAATTTTCTCTTCACTTTTATATGTACTTATTTTTCATATGAATGCACATATGCATGACAAAGTGGTTCCTGTTTTCTTTTTATATCATAAAGCTAAGTGCATTTGTGATGATGTAGCACCATTATCATAGATCTCATATCTGTTGTTGCAGCAGTATTTATACTTGGATCTCATTATAATGTTATTTAAACACACAGTATGTAAATTAAGTTATTTGCATATTCCATTTAAGTGAAAGAAGCATGGTTTATTGTCAGATGTGATAAACAAAAGAAAAAACAGTGTCCAGATATTACATAAATGAAATATTTACTGAGGCTATAACCTCAGTAAATATTACTTACGTAATCAATGTGCATTTAATAAATTTATAAATGAAATATTTAAATGACTTCATTTACATAGCATGTATCTACATAATATGCATAATTAGACAAGTATAAATACAGCAGCAACAATAGATAGCATAGGAGCTATGACTATGGTACTCAAAACAAAATTGCACTCAGCATTATGATATAAAGATAAGAAAGAAATCATTTCGTTATGCATATATATATATGTATGCAAAATAAATATAAATAATAGTAATAATATAGAATTTTTAAAATATATGTAAGAAATGGAAATGATTTTCTAAAACGTTTCCACAAGGTTTCTCTGAACTTATAGAGATGGGCAATCCAACAAGCAATACATTATATATATATATATGATTAAAGTATCCAGACAGTATACAATACTATAATCAAACAATAACAATGAGAGATTAATAATTAAATATATGGATGAGAATAAGTCATTGATGACAATAAAAGGATACCTGAAGGTTTAAATGGGATACCAAGAAATTATAAGGAGATCTAGAAAGATACTACATATGATATAAAGGTGAAATAAAAAATTTAGATTAAGTGATGTGAAGAAGGTCAGAAAAACTGAATTAAGCTTGGGGATAATTTTGGTCTGCAATGGATTGTAGTAATAATGATTCTAACATTTATTCAAGACTCAGCATAACTATAATTGTATCTGACATTAAAAGATAACATCATACTACAATGAAAAGTGAATAAGCATTCCATAACTTGAATTTATATTTAGAATGGATCTAGAAAATTTTCAGACAACTGAACGAATTTCAAGTAATCGCAAGATATTTCTCTAGTAAATGACTCAAAGCCAACTACCAAATATTGGTTAATAAGTGGGTCTTTTAATCATTCTTAGCTAAAAGTTTATATAACTCTCTCTAATTTAAAATTAGTCAAGACTGCACCCCAGAATGAATTAGCAGTGTTAAAAGTGAAATAGTACATCAAAGATATAACATTATCTCCATATTTTGATTCTAAACAATATCTAAAAAATAATTAAAAACATTTACTATTATTTACTCACATCTTTTTAAGACTATCTATAGATGCCAAAAATTGTATATATTGTATCGGTAACTATCCAATCAACACTTTGCAATAACCGAATTAACAATAAAATAAAAAATACAATATTTGCCAATTAATTTTAGTCTAGGGAAATTTAAAGATAACTAATAGGCGATCGTGTACCTGGTGGAGCGACTACCACAACTTACTTTTAATTGACAGAACTATAATAATTGCAAGTAATGATCAATTGAAGATACATTAAAAAATACAAATCTATATGCAGATTCAGTTATATTTTCTGATCACTATCCTCTCCACCAAATACTATTATTAAATTGACAAAATCAACAATTAGCTTGGACTTCATATGAGAAATGACAACAAAATTACTAACAACAATAGCTTTAATTAACAAATAGTTATATAATAATAATAATAATAATAATGTATCTACATATTTACACTTAAAAATTATATGACAGGCATGCATGAGAGGGAAAATCTTAAGTCATTAGGAAAAGCTAATAGAAAGTTCAGTTAATTGCTTTGATATTTTTGTGAGCTCACATATATTTCTGTCTTCATAAATGTGAATATATGGCCATTAAAATCACTAATTTTAAATGTCTGCTAACAATACTAATATGTAACTTCTTTTGAATTAATCCAGGATAGTTTTCCTATGAGGATTTTATTGTAGTTCTTTTATGAGTATCGAAATAAGTAGATTTACAAACTAATTATAGAAGTACATTTCTCTTTTATAGTGCATTAGAGGCAAGTTCCTTATATTGGAGGTGTTGTGGATTATTTTTAGCTTTAAACAGTAGTTGATAGACTGGCAGGATCAAAATTAGTTTTTAAGGCATTTTTTTTTGCTTACAGCTCCATATTCAGATACAAGGCTGGAAAGGTCAGAGAAAGCATTCTGGAGGGTTTTCTACTCCATACAATATTCACTTAAATAATCCTTATAAATTTTATTGACTTCTCTCCATTAATCATTCTGTTTTTAATTACAAAACTTTTATAGGCCAGAAGTCAAGAAATTGTATATATGTTTTTTACTCTCTGCTGAGAAATTTTGTGGGCTTTTTTTATAGCTTTAAAATTTATGTATATATTTTTTCTAATATTTTAATTTCAAAAGAATTCAGAGAATGTCAGGATAATCAAATAAGCAGGTCTTCAATGCATACATTGTTGGTGATCTCAAACTTTGTGAGATTTTGAGAAAATATTACAATGGTTTTAAAAGTTGATTTTTTGGAAAGTTTATGATCATTTTTGTATTGTAATTGAGTAATAATTATTGGAAATCAAAAATATATATTATAACATATTTCTTTTTACAGAAATATATTCTTCTGAATATTGTTACCATAGAGATTATAATCACAGGAAATACAACTGTCTAGAAATGATGTCACTCAACTTAGTGATATAAAAATTACAAAAAAAGAATTAAACTTTTAAAACATAAATTGATAGATTTACTAGATATTAAAAATAATTAGTTCAGATTTTTAAAACAAACATCAAACAAAGAAGATTTCATTTATTTTGAAAACTGAATCTGTTCCATCTGAAATATGATGATGAAACAGCACTTTGTTTTGATTAAAATCTAATTTTTAAAATAATTCCCAAAATCAAGTGTGATTTTTAAAAATTTATTTAATTTCTAAATAAAAATATCTATCAAATGAGGTCAAATTTAATATTAAAGTAAAAGTTGAAAGCTTAAAATAAATGAGATCAAAGAAATCTGTCAGAATGTAAGCATAATGCAAAAGGGTTAAAAGACATGATGAACTAGTTACAATAAAATCCCATCTTTTCTTTGGAGTGCAGACAATTTTAGAAAGCTATTGGTTCCCATAGCAATGTTCTTTTTATTTAAAGAAATAATCTTTATTTAAAAAAATAAAATGATAATACATTTTACTTTTAACAATGTTTATTATCATTTTCAAAACTTTTTGAAGTTTATTTATACATAACTTTTAATAATCTATAATATATAATAAGGAAAAATATTCATATAAAAACAATGGCTGTAACATAAGGGTTACAATATATATAAATATCATTAAAACCAGTCAATCCCAATCTGTTGTCAAGGACAACCATTTATATTTATACTAAAGTTTTATTATATATATATAATGAATTGGTTTTTGAACTAGTACATATTCTGAAAAGAAAATATATGACCATATGACTTTTACTCCTTACAAGTATAACAATCCGGATGGAGAGTGAAGATTGAATCTAACCACAATCTGCACTACAAGGGCACCATCTAGGCATTTGAGCCTAGAAAAATTTATAAAGTAGGCAGATACGTGCTGTTAAGATTCCACTTTATTTAAATATTCAGATCATTAGCCCAAGTCACTAGCTCATGGAGATGCAGAGATAATAAATAACTTGTTTAATTGCATCTTAAATATATATAAAAAAATAAAAGCCACTGCCAGTAATTAACAAACAAACATTTATTAACGCACGTATAAATAAATTTTGAGGAATACATTTAACATTTTATATTAACTTTTAATTTTACATTTAAATAGATTGCAATGAGTTTAATATTTTATTTAGAGGGTCGAGTATGAATAGACTATATAGATTGTATTTGAAAAGAAAATGTCTATCCCTTATTTAACCTTAGGCCAAAAATTCGCAGTCAAACCAGCGTCAATCCATCTGATATATTGATGTATTCAATGTAGCAGCACAAATATACATACTGTCAGGAATGTACATCTGAACAGTATAGTTAGAGAAGACATTGAATCTTGTCCAATACAGGAATGTTACATTTGTATGGCAAGAAGAACAATAAAATAAAACTCCATAGGAAGAGACCGTGGACCTTTTTGCCAACTTACAATCCCATGCGTAGGCAAAAGGGTTGTGCGGCATATATATGCAATCCTGCCCATAGCGGATCTCATACTACATCTACTAATTACACCAATATATCCAATCCATTGACCTAATTTAACTACGAAACAAATAATCTAAGATTTCCCTCCCTTAAACTATATATATAACTTTACAAATCTATACAGCCATTCACGCCCGACTTAAATTTAACTTTAAGATACGTTCGCACAAATGAATTTTATACAATTTTTTTTATAATGTTGAGTATAGATTGGCTGCACAGATTCCACGGTTAAAAACATTTCAAAATAAACGCAAACGATCAAAATACAAAATCATCCATAATGTCAATTGCATAGGGAATACAAAAAAACCCAATAGCATTCGTTGTAAGATGCCGCAGTGACATCGGTGACATATATTCCAATCGACTATGAAACAGCAACATAATTAACTGCTAACGAATCTATGCAACATCTATACCCAACTTTAAATTTCATGCATTTAAATAATTTATACAATAAGTATTAATACAAATAAAATAATAAATGGAACTGATTTTTATCAAACGCAAAACATATAAAATTAAACATTATTAATTGATTTGACACATAAGTCAGAGAAAAGTTCTTTTTTTTAAAAAATTTAAATTAAGTTATCAAATCTTTAAAGTTCTTAATTACTTTTATGATGTTAACAATTTTTCAGTTCAATTGCTTACAGTAGAAGAGTCCAGGTTCCTGTTGGCAATTCCCACGAAGACTTTCCTGGAAGACCGGTCTGATATTTTGGAGGTAGCATTAGCTGGTTCTATTCTGGTATCACAGTCTTTTCATTTTTTTAAAATAAGTGAGAGAGAATGACAAGTGCGTCTTATCGTTCATCTCACTAAATCAAGTTGGAAACTGACTGGAACTCAATATTTTTCTTTTTATAGTCCTCCTATGGATTCCACGAACAAAAACGTCACTGTTCCATTTTTTCGTTATGGTCCGGGCTTTTATTTGCTTCCATTGGTCAAGCTAAAATCTCTTTATTCTCTTATCTATTTTTCATCTGACTTTTTAATTACACAGCTTTTGGATAATTAATAAACAATCATTTCCATCTACAAAAATATTTTATCTTTAAATCTTGTACTTTTTTATCAAAAAGTACGTTCAAATACTTATTTATTTGTTTTTTAAAAAAATATTTTTAAAGTTTTGCATCTGTGCGAATATATACGTTTAACAAACATTTTAATTTTAGCGTTTAGTTTTTTTTTAATACATTTATTTTTATTTGCGAACTTAAAAGTTTTTATTTCAATTTAATGTAACGGCATATTTATATATCGTTACATAAGAGAACCATTATAATATATCTGAAGTTATCAAAGGATTTTAATTTTGAATTAACTAAAAACTAATTAAGATTGGTTTTCCCTTAGATATTTTATTTTACTGAGAGATACAAAAGTTTTATATTTTTTCTGACTAGAAATTAAAAACATTCATTTTAGGAAGTCTGATATATGTGATTCAAAGATAAAATAAAACTACATAGTTCCAGTTCATTTCATTTTTTTTAACATTTGCAATAGCCTGTAATGAGAAATATGCCATAATAATGCAAATAAAATAAATAATATATGATCAGTTGCTTGGGATGTTAAGTGACATTTGAACACCTAAGTAATAGTTTCATTCAAATGATCAAACTGAGACTTGTGTAATTTTGGATAATCTCTAGTCTAATGAATGACCAATAAAAATTAATATACTTCTATCAAAATAGTTTGGCCAAATTTATGAGGGTAATAAGTTTGAAACTTATCAATTAATCTGTATAAATTGGCTATCTATATCTACTGAACAATGGTAAAAATATGTGTAAGAGATTGTGATGTGGGCCAACTGATGAGTACTTGTTGAGAACGAAATGTGCATATTGGGGATTATATATCTTTTTCACATCTTTGATCATATGTTTATGATTACACCCCTCCACAAGTTTGTTAAAAATGGATAAAAATCAGTTCATACCTTGCATGAGAGAGGTAAATGAAAATTACACTATAGAAAATTATTCATTGTGTTTTAACTGTTCTCTGCTGCAAATCATTACAGGAATGTTTAGAAATACTCATACATGCTAAATTTCTCGAAGCAGCTAAATGGATGAAATTCATAGATGGCAAAAAGATATTTAATGAGAAAATAAATAGAAAAAAAAGGAGATGGATTAGAAAAGTTCTTATACATTAAATAATTATGAAGATTATTTTGAAAAATTAGTAGAAATGAGTGGGAAAAAATGAACAAACCGTCATCTCAAGAAATAAAATATTATAACAGGGTAAAGGATAAAGTAGCTTGAAGGGAGTTATCTGAAGCAAAATGAAGAATGTACTTTTTGATTAAAAAGTATTGTTCGATAAATAACCTACTGAAGTATTAATGCTGTAGCGATGGTTTTATTAAGTAAAATAATCACATGGCTTTATTGCTCTGGACTTCAGAAGAAATCCAAGTGTCATAAATAAGAGAATTGTAATGCAATCCATGAAGTTCAAGCTCTAGGATTGGTTTTCTTACCACTGCACCAAATCATGAAGAGCATAGTTTTATTTACATCTTCTGATTAAATTTTCTTCCCATAAATGGGTTTTACTGGTATCTTTTCAATTATTAAAAGTTGGATTTTATTAGATCTTTATTCAAAAATATGAGAGTATTTAACGTTCCCTATTAGCTCATTATTTAACTAAGATATTACATAACCAGCATATGTACCTAGACTTTGGAAAGGCTGCCATTTTTTAATTGGTTGCTTTACCAAATTTCAATCAGGTGTGTTATTACTGTGGAGCCACGAACTATGCGATATCAAACTATACAAAACTAAATGTCTCCCCCCCTCATTAAATATCACATTTCAAACATGAATTTATAAACTGGAATCACATTTTGTTTGTGATTTAAATACTATAACTATTCAGTTCTGTACCGTAGTTAATATCACTTTCATTTTTCCTGAGTGTTTTCCCCTTCAAAACGTTTTATTCCAATACCATATTTTTTTAGAATCCAGAAATGAAGCTGGCCTATGGTAAGGTCAGCATATATTTTTTTAATTGGTTGCTTTAATAAATTACTTTCTTTGCATAAAATGCTTCCATTACGGTTTATTAATGGTGGAACAAATAATTTTTTCTTTGAAAAATATGCCCTCTAACAAAGAAATGTTTAACTTGAATATTACATGACAGCATTATGGACATTTAGGGATTTCAAATTATATAATCTTCAAACTGTGAACTTGGACAATATTAATGATGTGTAAACCCTGTATTATTTGGTTCAGTGGTAGAATGGCACACTCCGTGAAGTTCAAAGCTTATGGTTTGAGGCCCAGCTCCGTTACTTTTTCCAATACTCAAACTTCTTATGAATTCCCAAGCAGTAAATCATTCGGTTACATTTCTATTAATCATCCCTCTTCTACACTTCTTACACTAATCATATTCTAATATTTATTCATTTTTTGACACATTTAAATTTACACCACTTTACACTAACACTTGAAACAAATATATGTATGTATATAAATGTTTATAATACAGTGCAGATATTATTCGTTTAGTCTGACAAAACAATATAATTGTCCATTTTTTAAAATTATAACTTTAATATGCAATTATCTGATCACACACTTTTAAGCACCCTTCAGCTATCCACTCTATCTCACACTATCAATTCACATGACTACACGCACATGAAAAAGATAAGTGCTCTCCAATATACATATTTCATGCTCAACCAGCATTCATTACTTGGTCCAGATCATCATCTCCCACATATACATAATCAATGACTTGGTCTATATGTGTGTGATCATGGGTATCAGTTGTATGAGATCGAGTGGATAGCTAAAGAAAGCTTGAAAGTCTGTGTTCAAATCTCCTATAATTACATCGAAACTCCAACTATATGAATTATGCTTGAATTATTTAATATGCATATTTATATTACCTAACTGTTATATGAATGAAAGATCACAACACCTGCAATTAATATCTAACCAAACTAAAAATCCCATCTCCAAGCAAAAAGACTTTTTACATTCTGACTTACCACAATTAATATATTATTATTCCCATTTCAATCACAACTGGGATTCTTTTCAAGATCCATGATGATGTATATATATATATTCATATGTCAAATGCGTTGACTGGGAAGCGAACCCAGGCCAACTGCTTGGAAGGCAGCTATGCTAACCACTAGGCCACCATCACTTGACATGATGATGTATATATTGCCATGTGATTAGCACAGAATCCCTATATCCAACACTGATAGTACTTACATAGACATTAAGACCTCAAATCTTATCTATTTCCAAAAAATATGTAAACATTTGACTGGAGGTTTGTGATAATGATATATTAGATGTGATATGTTGGACTATTTTCATCATCTATCATTAAATGTCTAGAAAATTAAATAAACTTTTCAAATACAAACAACTTGTTAGTAATAACGCACAAATAGACAACACGGGTTAGGAATTACATGTTTTGAGTAGTAGTATTTTCCACTCTTCTTCAGTTATTTAATTCCTATGCTAATATTGTCACTGGTCAGGGTAATACCACCTGAATAAAAGTGGAAAATACTACTACACATTGTGTAATTACTAACCTGTGATGTCTATTTGTGTGTTATTACTAATAAGTTGGTTTGTATTTGAAAAGTTTAAAATTTTTGAGACATTCAACATTTAATGATAAATGATGGCAATAGTCCAACATATTATCAAATATGTAAATAGTTCTTTAAAATGATCTTAACACAATTTAACCTCTCATCCAGAATAAGATGAAGAAAACTATATGTAATAGTATCTCATACCATTAATTTTAGAAAACAAATATCTTGCCTAAAAAGTTTATTAATAAATTTAACTAGTCAGATTTGGATTCTCTAATGTTAGAACAGAAAAACGATTAAAAGATAAAATTGTTGTCGATTAATTTGGATACGATATAGAAATGTGAAAGAAAATAATTTGTCGAGTTCACAGAAAATTAAAATCTGAATATTATAAATTCATATGACAATACATCAAAGTTTGATTATATTTTATTTAAAAGAAAATATATATTTCAGGATTATAGTCTACTTAATAGATTCAATGACAATTATTATTATATCCTTGTAAATATAGGGGATTTGAACTCAGACTTTCAAGCACTCATCCATTGGTTCAGCATGAAATACGTATATTGGTGATTATTGATCTTTTCTACATGTGTATCAATGATGAGATAGTGTGGATAGTTGAATGGTGCTTGAAAGTCTGAGTTCAAATCCCCTTTATTTACTATTAGGCTCCAGGCATATGAAAAGTAGTCTGTATTTCAAATTCCTTGGTGGAATAGTTAGTTTTTTTTTTTCTATAGTTAACAAATCATTTTATAATGTTAATAAACAAAATTCACCATTTAAAATAACGGTGAATAAAACAGACTCATTATTTTATTTTAATAGATAATAATGATTTAAAAATTTTTATATGTCAATTCAAATATAAAATATTTCCCGGCAGCTTTTTATTTTTGATAATAATATTACGAATAAAAAAATAAAAGCATTTCTTCTTTTTTTACTCTAGCACTATCGGTAGTAAAATTATATCAGTGATTACCAGATGGTTGGGCAATTTAATCCCCAAACTGCATTCTGGCTGTATCAATAGATGGCGCTAGTGTGAAGAGAAATAAATGTTCTTGAAAAATATAGTAAGCTTTGAGAATCAAATGATGCCGTTAAAAAAAAAAAACAACTAATTAAGCTGATATTTAATATTCTAATTAAAAAATTATAATTTTATGTCAAAATTTAATTGCTTACAAACATCCGTGGATTTGTAAATGATTTTTATATTATAAAAATTGCTTATATAAAGATGAAACTAATACATAAAAAAAAAAAAAAACTTACTTTAATTTTCTCGAAAGTTTCTCGAATTGTCTCTCGAATATTTATAGCTTGAGCTTGGGACATGCGGCGGAGATTTCTCACCTCCAACCGCAAATCCTTTGCTTGCCGTTTGAGTAACCTTAACGAATCATTTGTATCGTATCCAAAAACATTATCGGGAAGAGGAGTGGAACGCGTAGAACTATCTACAAGTAATAAAATGAAATAAAGATTATACATTATGCAATTTAACAACATAAAATTTAAAAACCTGATCCCTACAATATGACCCGTTCCCAATTGTTAGATGTTAGGTTGTGAAGCAAAGCTTTTAACTTTAGGTTGACATGACAAAATGGGTGATCATATATAAATATTTCTGATTTAATAATTTTAATTCTGTAATATAATAATGAAAAAACAAAAAATTAAATATAAAATCTTTATGGAATAACAAAGAAAAGTAATTAAAAAAATTTAAGTAAAAAATAGAGAGGAATAATTAAAAATATATAATGGAATAAACATGTTAGGGGGAGGGGACATCTTAAGAGAATTAAAATTCAGTAGTTTTTAATCCTAATCAGATTAAAATTTATATATCTTTATTTACGAGTATATAGAGACGGAAATGTGTTAATGATATCACGTGGTTGTATATAATATGAATAGATATATTAACCTTTTATTAATTTTAAATTACACACCTAGCTTATAAGTGCAATAATAATTTCTAGCTTACTAAATGATTTGCAATAATCATTAATATATTTAATAAAATGGGTGTCAAATGTGCATATACAAGAACTTTGATACTTATTTCTCAAATTGCAGTAATATTAAATGTAGGTTGGACGAAAAAAAGGTCAGGTGAATATATTAATTAAAAATTATGTATCTATTATTGATAAAGTTTAAAATATATATCTGGACAATAATTAATAATCATTAAAATATTTATTTGGAAAAATAGTAAACAGTTATGGTGCAGTTTGATGCCTTTAGATTAAATTGTGCTAATTAATAATACCTTATTAATATGCTTTTAATGTTATTAAAAATCTGTATTTTTGATATTTTATATAAATGACTGTAACTATTTAAACCGGATGGTTTTTAGTCATGGATTGTTTTTAGTCACTATTAATCGCATTTAATTAATTTTTTTTTCACTGTTTGTAATAGTTATTGTTTATGTGATTTTTTTACGTATTAACATTAAAGTGGGTACTGTGCTCAGGCTATTAGAACAGGTTACCAATGAGATCTAGTGATGGCAGAAAGATCTCAGATGTGAATAACAAATAGTAGGACCAAAAGTACTTTTCTGCTGTCTTGTAGAATTTTGGTTTATCAAAATCTAGATATTGTTTATGATACAAATAATGTTTTCTGTCTCCCTCTTTTCCTCCTTCCATCCAATTAGCTTAGAATCTGATTGTCCTGAGTCTCTTATGTCATATTTGGATACCCACATTTCCATATTTTAACTACATGCACAGCATTTCTGATTCCAATTTCTTTTATTTTTACTAAAAGTTAAAAATTAAGAAAGCAATGATGGAGACAGGCTTAGTAGATTGGTAGTCCTTAGTTGTGGTTGTTGTTCAAAACAATACTGTTTGGAACTGGATTTAAGACAGGAGTTCTAGCTAGCAAAGATTTTACATTGAAGCATCTCTACTTTAAGGATTCTTCCACCTATTTGGAAGTGAAAGGGACTTAGAAATATCTACAACTGGCCTATCTTACAGTTTGGTAGATTCCTTGTGCCTAGCGGATTCTTCATTACAGAGATAGAAATAATAATAATCTAAATAGTAGTAGCAAAACAGAAGGCAATAGTAGTACTAAAAATAAGCATTATAAATCTAAGTTTTCTTTAATATTGGTACATAGAATGTGTGAACTTTAAATTCACCAAGATCACAACAGATGACTGAAATGGTAGCTTAGGAACTTGAGAGAAGAGCAGTAAATTTAGAAAATAATATTAGCAACATAAAAATACTGAAAAGATTAAATGAAAAATATTATTTATTGAAGAAATTAAAAAGAGAAATTACAATGAGCATGTAGTTTGAGGCATAGGAACTATGAAAGATATATTAGAAGAATTATAAAAGGTATGAAGAAAGGATATAGAAAAATGACTGAACATAAAGAAAAGAATAAGTATAATTATAGGAAGTTTACAGCAGAAATTGAAAAGAACTTAGAAAAGTTATATTTTCTGAATTTGAAAAGTCAGGTACAAATCTATATAAATTCCACTAAAGTTATATACATTAATAAGCATATAATGATTCTGCTACTAAATAATTGTTTTTGATACTGGATGACATGTGATCCCACAATTTAGACTCAACTTTATTTAATATTCAGCTCAAAGATGAATAAAACTGTTATAATGGCATATTTTGAAAAATTTGGTGTTAATATTGGTTTAGATCTTTATTATAAAAATCAATTTTTTAATAAATCACTTAAAGGTTGAAATAAAATGCGCAACTCTCCTAGCACCATCTTTTATAATCTTGAATAATCAATGATTACAACAGAAATGCTTTTAGCAATGACACTCATAAGTCAAAGTTGGTAAGAATGCAGTTATGTGTCCAATAAACACTTTCAACTCATTTTACCTGTCAAACTAAAAACTTGAATCTAAGTTAACTGCTTGAAATTTGAATCTAGTTCAGTAACAATATTTTGGCATCTTCAGTTCTTCATTAACTATAAGCATCTTCTTCAGCTGGATAAGAATTTAATAATAACAAAACATTCAATCTCTCAACTCCCATGAGAAGGCAAAAGCAACTCTTATTGTTATTATCCAGTGACCAAGTAGGGATTAGCTTATCACAATACACTACAAAAGTTATATGAGATTAAGGAACTATGATCCAGAATTTAAATCTCATTTTATAATATACAGCTGAATATGGATACAAGCAAATTCAGAAATATTCTGGAAGATGTGAAACAATGTATTTGGTTAAGATCAAGAGGTTAGAAAGTAGAATTAATTTATTATTAGATGGAACATGGAGATTATTCAATATTTTTTTCATAGTTTATTTATCACTTCTGGTTATTTAATAAGTAAGAGTTTAGGAGTATTTTTGGCATTTCAGAGTTTCACACTAAGTTGTACCCATATATTAGAAGCTAACACCTTGTGCTGATCCAAGTATGTAAGTCAAACAATTTATCATGCAAGTAGGTGAAAACAAAAGAAATTCATATAAAATAAAAGCAAAAGAAATTGCTGATAATGTTTGATTTAGAATTTTTATGAAATCTGTTATCTTGAGATAAAGCTATTTAAATCCTTCTGGTCTACCATATAACTTTTCACAACTGTCATGGCTCTGAAAAATTCATCAGTGAAACCCCCCCCCCCCCGATATCTAGTACAACTCTTTCCAATAAATCTTTTACAATTCCTTTGTCTCAAACTATATGCCCAATCTAATTTATTTTTTTTGTGATTTCTTCAATAAACAACTCTTTTCACTTAATTCTTTTAATACTTCTATATTGTTAATCTTATTTAATTTAATATTTAAATACAAGTATATAGTCTATACTGAAGTTAATATAATTAGAAGAGATTTGAACTCAGATTTCAAGCTCCCTACAGCTATCCACTCCATCTTATACAACTGAAACATAAAAAAAATTAAAAGTTTTGCAGTTGTATTAACAATTTATTTATGATAGAGCTTTAAGTTTAAAATATTTTACATTATACTTTATATATCAATCACAATACCTACCGTCTCTCTCAAATCTGCAGAAAAAGGGTGTTTGAATGAACTACACATATTTCTGTATTTCTGATTTATGTTTTAAAATAGCTTTGAGTAATTTGTTTGATTTTTTTGATTATTCTCACTATTTATATGCTAAAGTTTTTAATGTATTAAATACAATTATACGGTCTGGTCTGATATTTAGTAAACAAGTTTTATAAATACTATAATTTATTTGGTTATTTAAAATATATATATATATATACTATTATTTCTCCACTAAAAAACAAAATTATTATAATCAAATATATATATAAAAGTACACATTTAAATAAGCAACATACAAATATTTCTTTAAATACATAAGTAGTCTTTTCTGAGTGAGAAAATGTGAGGGAATGGTGACTAAAGACCAAGCATTCAAAGTGATCCATTCCTTTTGTTTGTATGGTTTTATTTAGTGTGCATATACCCTTTCATTGTGCGTACACACTCAAATATATATATTTATATCAAAGTAGAACTCTCCATACAGTAGCACCACCCACGTGCAAGCTTTAGTAATCAGTGGCTGCAAGAAGGTTTGTGCATAAAATTCCTATCTAGTGCCTACTCAGCTAATATCCCCAGACTAGTTTCCAGCTTATGGCTTTCATTAGTGAGCTAGAAACAGGTCTGGGGATATTAAATGAGTAGGCACTAGATATGAATTTTATGCACAAATCTTCTAGCATCCATTGATTACTATGACACACTGGGTGGAACCACTGTATATGGTGAGTTTGCTATTGCTGACACGAATAAAACAAAAAGCTGAGATAAGTTTGATACTTTTAAAATCTTTTTTTATGCTTGTTGTCGATTACGTGGGCAATTGATCTTTTGAGAGCATCATTATAAAGACTAATTATTGTGTATGAAAGTATAAATTGTGATCGAGAGAGTGAGATATTTGAAAGATTGAAAATTTTTGTTTAATTGTTTGAAAGGTTTTCGTTCGCCATTTTAGGTGTAGAAGTTATATATATAAAAAGTTGTTCTTGTTGAATGTGTGTTAGCGTAAGGATATTTATAAAAAAAGTTTCGTTTTAGTTAAGTAAGTTAAGTTTGGTACTAAAGGTTTTTTAATTTTTAAAATAGACATTTATTTTGAGAAAAAGGACAACGCTGGGAGGCCTAACGTTAGAAAACACGTGGTTATAGTTTGATCAGGTTTGGGAAAAAGTAAAAAAAAAAAATTTTATCTTTATTTTTCCATGTAAGGGTGTTTGAAGAATAGGAGAGGTACTATAAAGTCAAATATAGAATAGGTGACTTGAAAAATAAGAATATAGATTGCATTTGTATTGCACAATGTATATACAATTGGCAGAAAGGAAATAGGCGAGCACTTGTAGAATGTACAGTGTGCTGAGGTGTATCACTTGAAATGTTTGAATAGGAAGGATGTAACAGGTTGATGGTTATGTAGTCAGTGTGTAAATGTGATTAAAGAAGTGAGAAAGTGGTTTCTAAGTGTAGGTAGTCTAGAGAGCAAGTCAGAGGAGAGGGAGCAAAATGTAGTTAATAAAGATAGGACAGTATGGTTTTAGTGGAGTGTCAGGAAATATGGGTGGAGAAAGTAGTAAGGCAATGGAGATGGTTAGCCAGAGAATAAGTAAGATAGAGGAAGAAGTGAAGGATGTAGAAGTAAAATTAAAATTGTTAGAGACGGAGTGTGAGGAGATTAAGGAATTATTGAGTAGAAATGATAAGGAAGAAATGGATAAGGAGGTCCAGAAGATGGTAGAAAAGGCTACAGATGGAGTAGAAAATGTAGAATGTGAGACAGTATTGATAAGAGATTCACTAATAAGAGAATGTGGGGATATAATTGCAAGGGAAAATAGAAGCAGGTATGTAAGAGTATGTTTGTCTGGAGCTAAAATTAGGGATGTGACAAATAAAGTAAGAAAGCAAGGTAGTAGAGATGTATATGTTATGGTAGGGACAAATAATTTGTTAGAGCCATCAGAGAGAGTACTGGATGAGTATGTAGAATTGATTAGGAATTTGAGGGATATTAAAGAAAGAGTAGGGGTAGTTGGAGTATTACCAAGATTTGACAAGAGGCATTTGTTAGACAGGGCATGTTCTATAAATGAGAGATTGAGAAAATTGTGTGAGAGAAATAATGTTGTGTTTGTGGATGTATGGGATTGGTTTATTGGAAAGAGGGAGTTATATAGTAAAGATGGATTGCACTTAGGAAAACAAGGAAGTGAAGTTTTAGGGAGTCTGATATTTAAAGAATATAATTCGGGAAACTTTTAAAGGGGGGTGGGCTTTTAAATTGTAATATTATCAAAATGAAGAAGAATGGATGGGATATAAGAAATAAGCAAAAGATGGTTGATTTAGATATAAGTGTAGATGTGGAGAGGGAATGGTTTTGTAAGATTAATGGTAAGAAAGTTTGTTATAAACATAATGGAGAAGAAAGAATCAAAAGAATTTATAAAAGAGTAGTTAGGAAAGAATTGTTAAAATTGGGTTTTTGAACATGCAAGGTGGTAGGAGACCAGAAAAGTGGCTGGAATTAAATAAAGCAATTGAAAATGAAGAGCTTGAGGTGTTAGCAGTAGTGGAAACTCATCTAAGAGAAGAAGAAGAACCTATTTTGGAAGAGGTGGTATGGCAGGGTATAAATAGAAAAGAAAAAGAAAAAAGGGGTGGTGGTATAGGTGTTATATCAAAAAAATATTTAAATATTGTTAAATGTCAAGAGCATTTGTGGTTTGAAATAAGGTTGGGTAGACAAGAATGGATGGTGGCTGTAGTGTATATAGCCACTGGAGATAGTCAAACTGTAATGGAGTGGAACAGTAGTATATATGAATGTCTAGTTAAGGATATACAGAGTTTTAAAGAAAAGGGGAAGAGAATAATGGTTATAGGGGATATGAATGGGCATATTGAAGAAATTGATGATGTAGATAATAAGAATGGTCAGTTTTTGAAGGAATTTTGTCAAAGAGTAAATTTGAGCATTGAGAATTTATCAAATATTTATGAGGGAAAATACACATGGTCTAGGAATAATATATTTCACACAATAGATTGTGTATTGGTAGAGAAAGAGGGAATGAATAAAATACGGAAAATTAAGGTGTTTGATAATGAAAAGAGAGTATGTAATAGTGATCATAACGTTATTGTAATAGAAATGGTTAGTAATGTGATGGAGGATAGATATAAAGGTAGAAACAATAGTGAAAGATGTGGATGGAGAGTGAATGATAAGAATAAGTTGGAAGAGTATAAGATAAAAGTTGAAGAAACCATGGAACAGTTGGTTGGGGATGAGTATAAGGACTGGTGTGGTGAAATAGAAAAAGTGGCAAATAGGGTTTTAGTTGAGAATATAAAGAAGAATAAAAATAATAAAAAATGAGAGTTAGTAAAAGTGTAAAAGAGAGGAAAGAAACATGCAGAGAATATAAGTGTGCTATTAAGAACAAAGAGAGTGAAAATAATATTAATGTTAAATGGGGAAAGTACTTAGAAAAGAAGAAATTGGCTAAAATGAATAATTATAGAGAGAGGATGAAGTTAAATAGTAAATTGTTAGAGGATATTAATAAAAGTGGAAGAGATGGGAGTAAAAAATTTTGGTGTTACATTAAAAGGAGAAATGTAGAGGAAAGAGAGATAGTATTAATAGATGATGAGGGAATAGAGTGTAGCTCTAGAGAAGAGTTAGAGAGAATCTTAAATAGATATGTAATGGATATAGAAAAGATGTTAGATGTGAAGGACTTAGTGATAGAAAATGTGAAAGCATTTAGTAATGGAAATATTAGGTTCACAAAAAATGAACTGAATGAGGCAGGGAAGAGATTGAAAAGTGGCAAGGCGAGAGGTTTAGATGGGTGGGCAGCAGAGATGGTAATGAATTTAGGGCATAGAGCAAAAGCAAAGTTATTATCATGTTTTAATAAGATGGCACAGAAGAAAGTTTTTCCGGGTAGTTGGAGTAATACAAAAATAAGATTATTATTTAAAGGAAAGGGTAAGGATCATAGAAAGTTAAATAATTATAGACCAATAGCGGTAACATCAGTTTTATATAAAGTTTTCTCATATATGGTAGCTGGAAGAGTTGTAAAATGGATGGAAGAGAATAACGTAGTGGGGGAAATGCAAGGAGGTTTTAGGTCAGATAGGCGTATAGGAGATAGTTTGTTTGTAGTTACACAACTTATGGAGATGAGTAGGAATTCAGGTATATCATTATATATGAGTTTTATGAAAGCATATGATAGAGTAAATAAAAATAGATTATGGGTAAGGTTAGCAAATTTGGGAATGGATGAAGCTTTAGTAAATATTATTTAGAAATTATATGAAAATAATTATTATACTTACCAATTAGGAGATATAGAATCAGTTAAAGTTAAAAATGGGGTGAGATTAAGGCAAGGATGCCCTGTGCCGCCTATTTTGTTTTTGTTGTATTTGAGTGAAATGGAGAAAGTAATAGAAAGACTAGGAAGAGGGGTAAAGATACTGTTAATAGGTGGCAAGGGAGTATATACTTTGTCAGGTCTTTTTTTTTACGGATGATATCTTTTTGTGTGCCGAAAAAAAGAGAAGATATGGAAATTATGTTGAGGACATGTGCAAGGGTGGGTAAAGAGATGGGGATTAAATTTAGTGAAGAAAAATCAAATATAATGACGGTTAATACTGGGGAAAGAGAAGATGTAGAATTTTCATTGGGGGATATAAAGTTAAGTGTGGTGGATAGATATAGGTATTTGGGAATCATCTTATGTAATCAGGAAAATTGCTTGGATGAATGGCAGAAAAAATTGGTAAATGAAGCAAAGAAAAGAAAGGGTTTGGTAAATAAATTAACAGTATTTTCATATAATAAATATGATGTAGCTAGAATTGTATGAAAGGGAATTGCAGTAGCAGGGTTAACATATGGTAATGATGCATTATGTGTTAGTAAAAGGGTTTTATATTTAGAGAAAGTACAAAGGGAAGTAGAAAGACATGCATTAGGTACAAAGGTAAGTAGAAAGACGTGCATTAGATGCAGACAGCAAAGGAGGCAATTCAAGGAGAAATGGGATGGTCAAGTTTTTATATGAGAGATGCAAAAAGTAAAATGAAAATGTTTGGTAGGTTGCAGTTTATGGATAGTAAAAGAATAGCAAAAATAGTGTTTAATTGGGTTATAAGTAAAGGGCAGGCAACAAGATGGGTGAGAAAGGTAATGCGGTATGCAAAAGATTTGGATAAAGAATTTATATCAGTATACTTGTATAAAAGGTGGGATGATTGTGTTAGGAGGATTGTTGAGTGTTATAGTGGTAAGGAATGGGATAAAAGAATAGAACCATTAATAAAAAATAAGGAGTTGGAGAGATGGAGAACTAGGAATGGGATAAAAGAATAGAACCATTAATAAAAAATAGGGAGTTGGAGAACTAGTATGGAGGGTAAGAAGAGTTTAAATATATGTAGATGCGAATGGAACATTGGATGCGAGTTAATTTATGATAATAGTAAGGAAAGTAGTTTATTGTTTAAGGCTCGAATGGAATCTTTAGCAACAAGAGAATATACATGTAATGGAAAACTATGGGTGATTTAGTGTGCAAATTGTGTAAGGAAGGTATAGAAAATATTAGGCATCTGTTGATTGAATGTAAATTCTTGAAAGCAGAAAGGGTACAGATAATGAAGTTATGGAAGAATAGATATGAACAAAGTGATTATACAGAAAGTGAGTTATTGCTTTTTATGCTGGGGTTGTGAAAAGATAAGGGGGATTTAGAAATAAAGGCCATA
The DNA here is from genome assembly GCA_028023455.1 of Epiperipatus broadwayi. Lineage (NCBI taxonomy): Eukaryota > Metazoa > Onychophora > Udeonychophora > Euonychophora > Peripatidae > Epiperipatus > Epiperipatus broadwayi. Next base: position 4,610,964 of record JAQFVV010000058.1, read on the forward strand.
GAGTTGACAAAGATTATGTTGTGGAAATGGGATGGGGCAGAATATGGGAAGACTTAGAGTGGGGAATGGAAAATAAAATGGCTAACAGGTTTATCTAGGCATAATTGCTGAGAAATTCTTGACTTCGTTTAAGGAGAAGCCAAAATGCATCACATCACATCACATATTGCATTAACACCTTGTGAAAGCATAGAAAATGGTGATCATGTGATGTTTTATATATCAAAGGTATTATGAGCAGAGTAGTATGTCAATATATATAAATAGAAGTGATTCTCTCTTTCAAGACGTTAATTTAAGCACTGAATAAAAATGGATACTAAGTAGCAATACAGCCAGATTTCATGATCATTTTTCATTTTAACAGTTTTTTTTTTTTTTAAGAGAGACATTGGATTTGCTTTGTCTTCAAGCAGTGGGCAAAGTTTAAAATTCAAATACTACATGTTTTAATGTTAAATCAACCACAACATTTATAACTTTACCTTTATTTTTGAAGAGTATAATAATTAAATATGATTTTCTTAATTAGAAATAATATACTCTATTATTCTACTCCAGAGACATCTGTTGTAACTGAGTAAATGTATATTAGATGGCAGTGCTAACAAATTCCTTAGAATTGATAAATGAAGCAAAGAAAAGAAAGAGATTGATAAAGAAATTAACAGTGTTTTCATATAATAAATATGATGTAGTTAGAATTGTATGGAAGGGAGTGGCAGTAGCAGAGTTAACATACGGCAATGATGCATTATGTGTTAGTAAAGGGGTATTAGATTGCTTAGAAAAAGTACAAAGGGAAGTAGGAAGACATGCATTAGATGCTGAGGTATGGACAGCAAAGAAGGCAATTCAAGGAGAAATGGATCATCAAGTTTTTATATGAGGGATGCAAAAAGCAAATTGAAAATGTTCAGTAGATTGCAGTTTATGGATAATAAAAGAATAGCCAAAATAGTATTTAATTGGGTTACAAGTAAAGGACAGGCAACAAGATGGGTTAGAAAGGTAATGTGGTATGCAGAAGATTTGTATAAAGAAGTTATGTCAGTATACTTGTACAAAAGGTGGGATGATTGTGTTAGGAGGATTGTTGAGTGTTATAGTGGTAAGGAATGGGATAGAAGAATAGAATAGATGCATTAATAAAGAATAGGGAGTTGGAGAGATGGAGAACTAGTATTGAGAGTAAAACAAGTTTAAATATATATAGAAGTAAATGGAACATTGGGTGTGAGTTAATTTATGATAATAGTAAGGAAAGTAGTTTATTGTTTAAGGCTTGAACAGGATCTTTAGCAACAAGGGAATATACTCGAAAAATGGAAAAATATGGGTGATTTAGTCTGCAAGTTGTGTAAGGAAGGCATAGAAAATATTAGGCATCTGTTACTTCAATGTAAATGCTTGGAAGCAGAAAGGGTACAAATAATGAAGTTATGGAAGATTAAATATGAACAAAGTGATTATACAGAAAGTAAGTTATTGGTTTTTATGCTAGGTTTGGGAAAAGATAAGGGGGATTTAGATATGAAGGTCATGGAGTTGACAAAGATTATGTTGTGGAAATGGGATGAAGCAGATTATGGTAAAACTTAGGGTGGACAATGGAAAAGGTAAAGTGGCTAACAGGTTTCTCTGGGCATAGCTGCTGAGAGATTCCTGACTCCATTTAAGGAGAAGTCACAGTGCATCACAACACATCAATGAAAATGTTTGGTAGGTTGCAGTTTATGGATAACAAAAGAATAGCCAAAATAGTGTTTAATTGGGTTACGAGTAAAGGGCAGGCAACAAAATCGGTGAGAAAGAAGGATTTAGATAAAGAATTTATATCAGTATACTTGTACAAAAGGTGGAATGATTGTGTTAGGAGGATTGTTGAGTGTTATAGTGGTAAAGAATGGGATAAAAGAATAGATGCATTAATAAAGAATAGGGAGTTGGAGAGATGGAGAACTAGTATGGAGAGTAAAGAGTTTAAATATATATATAGAAGTAAACGGAACATTGGGTGCGAGTTAATTTATGATAATAGCAAGGAAAGTAGTTTAATGTTCAAGGCTTGAACGAGATCTTTAGCAACAAGGGAATATACACATAAATGGAAAAATATGGGTGATTTAGTCTGCAAATTATGTAAGAAAGGCAGAGAAAATATTAGGCATCTGTTATTTGAATGTAAATACTTGAATGCAGAAAGGGTACAAATAATGAAATTATGAAAGAATAAATATGAACAAAGTGATTATACAGAAAGTGAGTTATTGGTTTTTATGCTGGTTTGGGAAAAGTTAAGGAGGATTTAGATATGAAGGCCATGGAGTTGACAAAGATTATGTTCTGCAAATGGAATGGAGCAGATTATGGGAAAACATAGTGTGGGGAATGGAAGGGGAAGGTAAAGTGGCTAACAGGTTTCTCTGGGTGTAGTTGCTGAGAGATTCCTGATTCCATTTAGAAGTCACAATGCATCACATCACATCATTACTTTATACAGTACAACTCTGTCAGTTCATCTTTATTTCTTTTATACTATCCATACTAATGAAATGAGATTAAAGTAGCATAAGGTTTATAAACTAAGCTTCTTTGCTTTTTTTTGTATAGTTATATAGGTTTTCAAGGTTTTATAATTTTCAAATACCCACACAATCATTGATTTGGTTAAATCCTTACAGGAAATAGTGTCCCAAATGGACGAATATATCGAAAAATACTGAATAAAAATAAATATTAAGAAAACAAAAGCCGTGACTATGGCAAGTGTCCTATAGTGATAAATATTAGCATTGAGACAGAGGTGCTGGATCAGGTGAAAAGATTTTGTTACTTGGATCGACTCATAAAGGAAGATGCTTATAGTCTAAAAGAAATCACAGATCAGGATTGCTATGGCAAAAGCAGATTTCAGAGATAAGTATAAAGAATTGCCTCTAAAAAAGTGGCATTGGTTTTTGAAGACATTCTTATCTTGTATGTTTGATTCAATTGTGTATACAAACTGGGAGCCTAAATCTTGAACAAAAAGGAAATGACTAACCTGGAAGCATTTGAAAAGTGGTATTACCCTAAGATGGAACAGATACAATGAATAGATAGGAAGTCAAGTATATAGATTTTGCAATAAAAATATATAATAGTGAATGTCTCAAAAGTTATCAAAATGAGAACTCTCTCGGCTGGGACAATTTGTGTTATGATATTCTTTTATGGGATATACTTTAGGCAAAATACAGTGTAGGAGAGCAAATGAAAGATTGAAATATTCTTAAATGATGTAAATGTGTAGAGCTGTATCAATAGATGTTCAAACTTGAAAACCAGAAAATTGTCAGCTCAGAAATCAAACAGAAAATTGAGTTGTGGCTACTAGGCCAACAACTATTGCGTATAAATATTCTTTGACTTATTTATATAAGCAATTCATCGTCTTCTTGCCTAAGTTAAATTTTGCATAAGTTGGACTTGTGCTCCCAATGTATGTTTACCATTAATCATAGCAGATTAAAATTTAATATAAAAAACAATATATCACAAGAGATATTTACACTGTTTGAAGCACCCAGGAGCCACAGGGGGCTGTTGATTTATACATATTTTTTGAGTTAGTGTCTGCTCATAGCTTTATTTTGTATTTAATGTAATGTGTGCGTACTCATATATTTATATATCAGCAATACCTAGGTTAGAGTGATCATTTAAAATAAGTGTTTTTATTTAAATATCTAAGATATCCACTTCAGCTTTCAGAAGTGTACACTAAACATCACCTGATCACTATCTCATACTAGCACATAATTGTTATTAAACAAGGCAAAACTCTCTATACAGTAGTGCCATCTTGTGACAAGATGGCACTACTGTATGGAGAGTTTTGCCTTGTTTAAGTGTACACTAGAAACTTTTATATTCCAATTCTAGAAGCCACAAAGCAAGTAGTAAGTATAATAAATATATATTAAAGAAAACCATTCACACCCAAATTTTAGCTAGTTTTGTTGGTTTTTTTAATGTATTTTTATCATGTCTTCCAAACTTTGTAGCCACATTTTTTTAATTATGCAGTATTAGGGGCCTACAAGTAATTGTTTATGGTTTTTTTTTTTTTCAATTTTATTTTACTGAATATTATGTGTTAGTTGTTAAGTTTTAAAATCAATTCCATTCAGAAGGTTTATTTCAATATTTTAATTAATTAACATATACTAACACCTTCCAAACATTGTCATAATTTGTTTAGATTCAGTGTCTTTATTTTTGTCACTGCCATTTTGGAAAAATAATGAAAGTTTGGGTTCTTCCTTTGACAGAACACCAAACAGTGCAGTATTTCCCAAGATACAAGTTTCTGCCCTCATGAAGTCTGCATTAATGGCTATAATTTATGTTTATTATATATATTTCTTATTAATAAGTTGACTTAACACAAAATAATAATAAATAAAGTGGAAATATTATAATTAATTTTTACAGAAATTTATCTTGCTTTTAAAATAACAATGATAAAAAACTAAGTATTAACTACAACTGTGTCTTGTCAGATATTTTGTTTTAAATATTTATTTTATGTCCTTAACATTACATAATTAAAAAAAATAGCTGCAAAGCTTGGTAGACAGGATAATACGTAAGTACCAATTTCCAACCACCATAGCAGGAACTGAAATTGTAAATGTGTCCAAATAGTCATCAGTTCTTGCTCTAAAACACCAACGGTTTAACATTTCAAATATTTAACAAGTAGAATGTTGAAATCACTAACTTTAAAAAAAAAGTAAAAGGTGCATGATGAATGTAGACATGCAAATTCAGTGCTTCTTTTAGGAAACGACCATTTAGCTAGATACTGAACATGAGCTGGTGATTTTTCTCACTGTTTTGCACTGTAATATGAGTTGGAAAAGAAATGCTATTATTATATAAAATACAGAGAAAAATCTTCAATAATTTTATTTTATATTTTTTTTCTGTCAAAAGATCAAAGATGCCTGCAATTGGTTTATAATAAAGCTTAGTAAAATGTGCAGTTGTTAGCTAATTACAGATCTGTATAATCACATGACCTAATTTGCTTGGCTTTAAAGTCTTACATTGGAAATTTCAACCTATAGATTGTGAACAGAAGGACAAGGATAAAAGCTGTTTATTAAGTAAAAATAGAAATTCTAATGATTCAGCCAACAAAAAAAAGACAGTCAGTTATTTAGAAATTAGTGATTAAAGACCTATCTGCACTTCTTTTAGTATCCAATTATTTTAATCATAGCTTACATTATGATTTCTGAAATTAGGAGACAGATATTACTACTACTAACAATGAATACTTTTAAAGAGATTTTTCTTTTTGTTATTTTTAAATTCAGTCTTAACATAAAAACCACCTTTGGAAATTTTTATTATATAAAACCATACTTTTTTTAAAAAAAAAAATCTGCTTCAATTTTTAATGTATTAATTTTTAATATTAAACAAGTATTAATTTTTAACATTAAAAAAATGGGTGAATTATGAAAATTGAAACTTTATTTTAGTTCTATGACATTTTTAAAATTTCTCAAAATGTACGTGGTGCGAATAATTTCCCGAGACACATAGACTAGTGAAAACAAATGCAATCTGAGAAATATTAGTTACCTATAAATGTGATATGTGGATATCCAAAAACTGATCAATTAACTCAATGATTATATATATACTATTGTATGTGTGAGATCTTATTATTCAGTCCTTTACTGTGGTGATACTTTCTGTATAGCTAAGGCGACATATTTTTCAGTATATAAAATCCTAACCCAATTTAATTTCTTTGGTTATGAGGATGAGTGTATGTATGGCTGTTGTCCTCGAAAATTAGCATTGTTATATATTGAATCAAGTGATGGGGAAAATAAAAATTAAGCAAGATGCTATATTTTGAATCAGATATTTAGCAATGTAAACTAAGTTTGTTCCTGAATGTTGGTCCTCTAATAATAGTTTATCTGTTTTGAAGGTTGCCTGCGATTAATCTGGTGATTCACACTGAACCATGTTTAATTATTAATACTTGACAGTATAATTGCTCTAGATTAACACACTTTGTTATTTTATAGAAAGCAACCATTTTATCTGGGATTTGTGATTAATATATATATATAGTGAGTATTTGTAATAGATTTATGTAAAAAAAAAAAAAGACAAAATTTAACAAAAAAAAAAAATAAAGTAGACATTTTTTTAAAACAGTATTATTTATGCGTAAAAAAAAAACACTGATAAAAATAATAATGCTAGTAACAAAACGAATATGATGAAATAATGATATTTAAATAATAATAAAAGATAACATTCCATCTCTTTTTTCTTAAATTTTTTATGATTAATTTTATTACATTAAAAGTACATTTTGATATCTTTTGGGCTGACAGTTTCAGTATAAAATGTTTATATTTTTTACCCTCGAAATTCAAAAACTAAAAGTTTAGACTGAAGATGTCTCAAGCATAGTCAGAAAGTATGAACAGTATTTGAGCCTCAAAAAAAGTTTGAACACCCGAAAATAGTAGAACTAAATTATGATCAGTGACCCCCAGAGTCTGTCATTATAGCACTGCGCCATACCATATATGGCAATATTGTAATACAATTAAAGATAAAAATTTAAGAATGAAGAATTGGAATGTTATTTTTCATTATATTAATGCATACGCTTTAGAAAAGTTTTTTTTAAAAAAGAAATTAATAATAAATATGATAAATCTAATCACCCACTAAGTCAATTTATTAAATAGTTCTAAGAAAGTCAGTGAAAAAATACTATCAAGCAGCCATTCTGATGCAGGCTTGTAGTAGTATTAAATAAAGAGAATAACAGAATTATATAAACTTTTGCTAAATAGGAATAAGTCAAGGGATTAAAGGCATGGTGATCATGCATGTTAACTTTATGAAATCATGCAACTAGGGCGTGATACCTTGAACTACGATTGTTTGACAGGCAGTTGAAGTGGCCTTATCGCTTGGGCTGATTTGAGGTTTAGGGGCAACAGCAGGTTTTATGGGTGCTTGTTGGTCTAAATTAATATAAACAAGACAAAGTCAGTGACATACACAAAAGCAGCTTAAATAAATTAAATATTGGCAGGCTGTAGGGGTGGGGAAACATGAAAAATAGAATAAAATTAGTAACCTTTGACATACAAGCATATCAACTCATTTGGTATTGACAAAATAAAAACAATCATTAAACAAAATGCAACTTTTTTTTACTAATTACACACACAAAAAATTAAACCCGCCAGATTACTAAACTTACGTTTTCGTGTTCTTAATGCAAATTATGTATATTGGTTAAAATATGTTGATGAATGTAAGCCAATGTACATAAATAATGCAAAAATACTACTTTATTTAAATTTAATATTAGGAAATATGTATTATACACATCTTGTATTGGTGGTCGAGAGGTCAGCGCGACTGCCTTGCTCTTGCAGGCAGTTGCCTGGGTTGCGGGTTCGCGTCCCGGCCGATGTTATGACACTTAAAAAAAAAAAACCTTAAATAGACTATGATAATTCTATCAGTGAAATATAACAAATTGCAAGTAATACTAATATTGGTCCATTCATGGAGGAACCAATAAATACAATCATGACATACTTTCAATACTGAGCACCCTTATCAAAGGCAGTGATTATATATAGTGATTGCCTTTGACAAGGATGATCATCACTAAAAATGCATGAATGTCATATTTAATACTTTCTCCATAAATAATGCAATAAAGTTTGATTTAATATGTGCAATGTTTTCTCTGAATATGGAGAATTGTGAATGAGCCATGATAAAAATAAGCCATAATTGACATATTAAAGCATAAATTATTATGACTTATGTTAAGATTGTCAGTTTTGTATTAATAAATATGGTTTATGTAAGTAAATGTGCCATACTAAATTAAGCCATCCGTTTTTATCTCGCGGCACCAAAACCACATTCTTTGAATGAGATTTAAAGTCTGAATAAGTGATCAGTAACAATTAGAAAATGTTTTCTAAGTTTTGAAACCCCAATGAATAAAGTAAATCATGAAAAAGAGATAAAATTAATTAATAATTTTTATTAATCATTCATTACTAAAGATTATCCACTCAAATATTTCTGTAGTGTAATTTTCAGTACAACAATCTGACATAAGGTAGGGACTGGTTTCTATCCATTTTTAATTACACCCCTCCACAAGGTATTAAAACTGGATAGACATCAGTCCCTACCTTGTGTCAGAGTGGTGTATTGAAAATCACACTACAGTAATATTATTTATTAACAAAGTTAAGTTAAATTTTTTTTTTTCATGTGTCATAGCATCGGCCGGGACGCGTACCCACTAAACCAGGCCAACTGCTTGTAAGGCAGCTGTGCTAACCTCTCGACCACCATCGCTTGATAAAAGTTTAAAATTTTGTTCTTCTTAAAGCTTAAAATTGTAAACCAACTTTAAGCCATATTATTCATTAAACTCTAATCTAACAAATTAAAAATAGTAACACTTTTAAATATTATTGTATGTAGATTATAAATAATGACATTATGTCAATTTAAATCAACAGAACATATTTATTTATTTATAAAATGTTTGAGAATATACAAAATGCCATTTCAATTTTTAATTTATCGTTTAGCAAATGGACGTTAGGAAGTTATAACTGACAATAAATAACTTTTAGCATAATATATACATCTGAAGATCGGTGACAGAAATATAAGTTCTGGGATTGGCTAATATTTCCCATCTCTCTTTTAATTAATTTAAAATATTTGCAAATTATTATTAATATAATAGACTATCAGTAATCTGGAATTTTTAATTACTGGATTATTTTAGATTTCAAAACAGTATAACTTTTCCTCACTTATTATAAATCGAAACTTTACTGAAAATTTAAATAATCATTTTACACCTACGGTTTGTATATATTGAAATACAGAATATGCTAGTATTTGTATTAGTACAACATATTTACATAGCAATAAGTAAAATTATAAATCAAAACAGTGGATAATAGAAATTTTTGAATTAAAGATGTATTGATTAATGACCCTCTATCTGTAATATCATTAATATTATTCCATTATTTAATAACTTTACAAAATCAGGGATTTAAAAAAAAAGTTGTCAAATTTTTTTTCTATATTGTCATTCTCATGATTTTTTGATATTCACCTATTAGTTATCAATGCTGATATAATTGCTATAAAAAATGAGCCTAATTTAATATTTTTGTTTACGAATACTTTTGACATAAGCTTTCTTGATGATTAAATAACATTAGAAATCAATTTACAACAGTTGATTTTTAGAAACAGATTATTGGAGGTAATGGGAAAGGAATACCTGTTGTTGCTTTGATCGCAGGGGGGGATTTAGTGCCGCTCCCATCATGCTCTAAAACGAAGACAATGAGAAAATACAAACATAAACAACAAAGATAACCAACAAAGGTCAATATGATAATGATACATAACAGTGCTTCTTAAACTTTTTTTTAACCCATGACCTCTTTTTATAAAGTAATATTTCTTAATTAACGGATACTCGTGAATTTGAGTTTTAAGTACATAAAATCATTTTAAAATTGTTTGTTTCCATTAGTGAGCCCACAACAATCATCCATCAATAAATAAAGCTTGAGTTACCAATGTTTATCGGATGCATATGAAATCTCTAATGATAATCAGATGCATATAAAATCCCTGGCTTTAATATTTAAATACTGAAGATAAGGACTTTATCATCTAATAATCATTGATTATTCAAGTTTATACTAAATGGCGCTAGAGTGGAGGACGGCCCTTATCATGTCAGTCATGAATCCTAGTTTAAGAAGCACTAACATATAAAACACATAATAGGACTTGAATAAAATACAACAGAAAATGGAAGCACAAAAGAAAATAAGATAAAAAAATTTTTTTAAGGAAATGTATAGGAAAAATAATAATTAAATATTTAAAATGTCAGTGAAATTTTGCATGTTTAAAACGCTTATTTTTGTTATATGTGAATGATTATTTAACAAAATTAATAATTATGAAGAGAGAGAAAGAACTAAACAAAAAGCTTACAATTTAATCTTATATTCCAAATAGTAGACCATTTTGTACAGGATCAAATGTAGGAAGAAGATTAAATAGAGCTTGAATTAAAAAGCAAAACTATAGACTTTTTGTTTAACCTTTCTATCTCAATTATCAAATTCTCTTAAATAATTATCGTACCTATAATAGATGGTACATATTCATTTTATTAATAAAGAAAATTCACTCTTTTGTAAAAGTAGCCCATAATTTCTTACGTTTTTGTATTTGGAGGACTTATTTCTTGGACCTTAGCTTTTATTGTCTATTTTAATTTCTATTATTTGTTTGGAGATTTACTTATAGATATAATATTCAGGCAAAATGTTAACTGAAGAAATATACAAAGAATTACAACCAACCATATATCGATACCACAATCTAGTTTAACTTCGAACCAATTGTTTGCAATTGCTTAGCATTGACAAACAAGTCGCTTGAGGATGAACTGAATAGTGATAGCGATACGGATGGTTATAAGTTTTTATATATATAGTTATATTCAAAATATGTTACTGCACCAGCAATATTTTTCCATTTCATTTGCAAATAAATAAAATAAATATTTTAATACAAATAAAATAATCGACAAAATCTTCATTATTGATACTGTATTTTTTCTGCTTTTTTTTCTCATGTGTCATAGCATCAGCCGGGAAGGGAACCCGCTAACCCGGGACAACTGCTTGTAAAGCGGCTGTCTTTGACCTCTCGACCACCAATGCTTGACATTTTTCTGCTTTATAAAGTAGATGGTCTAAAAAAAAGTAATCGGGGAAAATTGAGAGTAACATTTTTTTGAATTCCTTTTCCTAATATGGAAAGTTTTACTCTTTTAACAATAAGGGAGCTAAATAAGTGATTAACACTGGCAATAGTTTAAATATTTAGGCTATTTAAAAACAGAGATTATTACTATGCTCATAATCATTCATATAAGGATTATTTACTTAATAGATACTAGAAAACAATACCAATATATTTCTAGTGATTCTTTTCAGGCGACCTGATCTTCATTCATGACCTTTATTTACTAGAAAAGGGTGCAATGAATAAAGTCCAGATAGGCAAACAAGTTTTGAGGTGTCTACTAAGTATTGCCATACTGTTTCAGTTAATACGGACATTGTTTATATAATTGCCTACGAAGAAATAAATGTTATTACCATCTTCTCTGCTAGTCGAATGCTGAGAAGTAAATAATAAAGAACCGATTGTTGCAGCTCTCAATGTAAATATCCAAGGCCCACTTTTTTTGCTTACCGTCTTTGATGCGAAAAGAATAACATCTAAAGCATATCTTAATTAAAGTAAAATATTTGATTTATGTTATGACTTCATTTAATAAAAATATATTTTTGAATTTATATTTGGAGAAATACTGCTGGCTTATATTACTTTGCAAGCCATATTAGTAATATATATATATCACTGATAAGTATATATATAATATTCCAAAAATATTAAAGGAAGTTGTGAATAATTGAAATCAGAGAAGCATTAACATTCACAGAACAAAAATACAAACAGCAAATAAGATAACAAGCAAAACAATGATGAAAAAAAAAACATATAATCATGAAATATTCACCAATCATATAAAAAATAAAAAACTATAAACGTAATATAAAGGCATGTATTAACTAGCACACGCATACATAGAGTGATATTCTGAAATATGCTTCCAACAAGGGCAGAATGTCAGAGTGACAAAAACATTTAATCATTATCCGAGAAGTTTTATAAAATATATAAGAGCCTCATATAGTGGAAAGTACACTGATCTGCCATATCCATGACCCGAGTTCAAATCTACACCGAATTTTCATTTAATTAATCTACAAGAAATCCAGGAGACACTGGCTGGGTAAAGGAATAACGAATTATTTTTAGTTAAAAAAAGAGATTTATAAATCTCAACATCCAAGGTAATGGAGAATGGCTTTTTTTTTGTTCTACCTTCTTGGAAAGCTTTTAGAAAGTTATTTACCTGCACTAAGGCATGTACTGGTATCACATCTACACACACACACACACACACACAATATATATATATCACCTACTTCATTATTTAAAGATGAACGCAGAAAGCCAAATGCTTGTCTTCAATTTTGATTAACTATGTTAATATGTCAAAGGTAGACCATTGCTTAAAATTAAGTTGAGATCAACTGTTTTTAAAACTTAATAATAAGAATATGAATACTTATTATATAAGATCTAAGCAGTTAAGACTAGTGATGCGAATGATAGAAACAAGAAATACAGATTCTTAGATCTTATGTAGAAATGAAAAATCTGAGTTTGGTCAATTGAATGAAACAGTTATGCTAAGTCTATCATTTTAATGTTTGAACTTCACACATGATCTGTTGAGCAGCTAACTATGTAATAAATGAGTTTTATATATATCATATATTTAATGCTCAATAAGAAATTTAGATGTTTATATATTGTAGTTATAACAAATCTAATGCAGCTCAGATTGGTTATATAACAATGCAGCAGAAAGAAAAAATGTGGTTAATAAAAACTCGTAATGTGACTATCATTTTAATTCTAGGAGCCAAGAAATTCATTCCATACTGCTTTGCATTAGAGTGTAGCATATTATTGAATTATTGTTGCCATGATCCATGCTGAAAAGAGAAACAACAGCTGATTAAAACTTTTCCCACCATATAGCTATATTTTACTGACTGTTTTAAAAATACTTTTCAATACTCCAGTTACAACAAGCAGTATGATCAATTTATTTAGAAAAAAATCATCTACCATGTGTAGCTAGATAACCACAAACCATACCAGTCAAAACAACTTGGAAAATGTAATCAGATTTACGAATTACTTTGTGCAATGCCTCTATAATGCATTCTGTGAAGGAAGAAATGGATAGTGGCATATAAATTACACAAGACATAGAGATAGTATACCTCATATAATGTCACCAGTGCTGCTGTATTTACTCTCTCTCTAACATACCAGTATTCAAGGAGATCATCATTGGAAAAACTAAGGAAGACAATAGTATAATATTAAAAGACCGGAATCCAAAAAATAAACATGAACTAGTGATTGTTTTGATACTTAACATGGTAAGATCTTGTCTTTATAAATACCATAAGGCCTTAAACTTGAACCAGAGCTTAAACTTAAAATACCTTTTGTTACTATAATATTTTTGTGTATGGATTGATAGTTGTGAGTATATATACAACAGTTTAATTTATTCATTATTAATAAATTAAATTTTATTTATTTATTAATCCATTTAGTTTGTGTTTGTAACTCAATCTAAAATATATGCTTTTTACACCCATATGCTAGTTAATATCCACAGCCCTGAGAAATCATGTAATCCATTGGGGGACATGGTGGAATGGAGGTAATAATTGATGATGATCGTTCCTTTAAAAGTTTTTTCTAAGAGTAAACTTTCTTTTTAGGTAGTTTGGCACCTTTGAGTTTATTTTATTGAAACTCAAAAGCAAATAAAATTCTTTTGGGAGTACTTGTTTTTAAAATTATAAATCATCATCATCATCTTCATCATTAATATTATTATATATTTGAATTAAATGTATTTTAGATTATTAGTAACCATTTAACTTATTATTTATTTGAACCAAAGTTTACGGTACACATTTGGAATATATTATTATATATACTTGGTATCCAGGTTCAAACCCATCTTTCATTTAATATAAATACCACACAGAGAAAAAGTTACCATTACAATATGAATTCCTCTTCTCCTATTGAATAAAAAACACTAACATTTTACAGAAACCCATATCTAATTCTTGAAATGAATTTCAAATGGATCTCTTTTTTTTTCTCTGATATGTCATAGCATCAGCCGGGAAACAAACCCACCAACCCGGGACAACTGCCTGTAAAGAGTTGTTGCTGATCTCTCAACCACCAATGCTTGATTGTTTGTCTGAAGTCCTTAGATATGTACAGAAGACAAGTTCAGACCACAATAACCATGAGAATGAAATTTTATTCACTATAGATGTAAATAAAACTTTCAAAAGTGGTTCAATTTCATATTCCCAAGGTGGAATCTCTATGAATTCATTTTCAATAACCTTGCAAATGCTCAAAGTCTATATAAATACATAATACTAAAAATATACAGCATGAAATATTAAGGAAATTTGTGGAAGATGAATATTCAATTACCACACAAACAATACAGAAATTCATATCAAAACTGTCAACCAAAAATACAAGTTCTTGCAAGATTTTAACATTGTGGGTACATTTGGACATGGTTTGGAACTAAATTTCATGGAGTGTGTGTGTGTGTGTGTGCATGTACAGAAAAACTGTAGTAACTGGTTAAAAAGAAATCTGCATAATTTTCATATCAGTGTTATGAGATAGAGTGGAAAGTGGTGGGCCATGTGAAAGTCTGTGCTCATATACCCTATATATTACATATGTTGATACAGGTGTATAATAAGCTTGTATTTCAGTTATCAAAACAGCCTATATTTTCTTTGCTACATAAGTACTGATTGTAAAAAAAAATACATCGGAAATAAGAAATCATCTTCACTACCAAAAAAAGAGGACATCATATATGTATAAGCACAGAGCTTATGATTAGATATAATTGTGACTTATTAATATTTTATATACATAAGCAACGTTGGCTTTAATTTTATAATCAGTTATACTTTCACTTGGTGATTTCACTTGATTACATTAAAATAACTGTAACAAGCTCATTATAAAATTTATGAATTTTTTAAACAGCAAACACTTTCATAACACATATAAACATACATAATTAAAATATATGATTGGCAGAATATTATCATAAAAGTGAATAAATAACAAAGTATAACAATGATGAATATGCAAAGATATGACATCTAAAAAGCGGGGAGAAGTAATACCTTCAGCGGACTCTATAGAAGATTTACTAAGGTCAGCATCTGAAAACACACAAAGCACAAATGAGCAAGCATTCTATCAACTAGTTAGAAACAGTGATATAAATGCAGTAAACATAGGATTAAGACACAGAATATAAAGCAAAAATAAATAAATAAATGTTATTTATTGCCAATCACAATCATTAGAAAATGAAGCCAATCGATGAAAGCATCAGTAGGCTGAAAGAAATGCATAGAAAATGACCTAAAAGTAAGTCGTTTATTAAAACATATTTAACTTTTCTTACATAAATATTAGTAAATAACATTAAAAAATTTGGAAAATAAATAAATAAATTGAGAATGTGCATTTTAGTTATAAAAACAACAAAGAAAAAAATGTCATAAAAGTATATTATTAATATTACATGCATATATCAGTGTGTCTGTATAAAACGTCACATGACTTTCTATCTTCACCTACTTGTTTTCCATATGCTTTTTGATTTATTTACTGCCTAATCTTAAAGCAAGCTAAATGAAAAATGGATACAACAAGTGTGTTTTATGTTGAGTGGACAATAAATATATTGGGCAAGAATAACATGCAAAGTTAAGGTATATATAGATGCATGAAATTATGTAAAGTGGAATCAGAAAATAGATATGGTTATTTATGTGTGTAATGATGTAAAATAGAAATAATTATATGGAGTGGAAAAAAGGAATAAATAAGATGGATAGTTATAGAAAATTAATACAAATAAAATACAGTATGAAATTACATACAAATAAAATATACATATAAAAGATGGAAAGTTATATGATAACATGAGAGCAATGTTTCTCACCTTTTTCAATGACATGATATTCTTGATTGCACCCTTCATATCTCATGGTACCATTGAGAAAAACACTTGTTTTATGTGATACTTGAACTTGTTTATTCTGCACAGTTCTTTTTATTCTGGTCTAATTTTGGATAAACATACATGAAATCAATCTCCAGGAGAATGAAGATGATTTCTATCTTTGCTCTTCAATGTCTTTATGCAAGAAAATGTTTGTTCACACAAGTAAGAGATAGACAGCTGGAGTAATATATTTATTTTTATTTCAACATCTCATGGTACCCTAAAAAGTGTTTGAGGTATCCCAGGGTAATGCAGAACCCTGGTTGGGAATCACTACACTAGAATGAGCTTATTGTGATTTGATGTAAGAACAGAAACTTTACATACCAAAATTGTACCAATAAAGTTTAATCCTATTTTTTTTTTTTTAAAAAAGAAGGCAAAAATGGAATAAGGATTTGGATTACAGGTATATTTTAAGAGCAGTTACCACTGAAGACTTATTACTGAAAAAGATTAGTATAAATTGTGTGGGATAATGGGAAAACTTAAAGAGAATAAAAAGATATAGAGATTTTATTATTTTTTTGTTTAGGATTTTGTAATAAAATTAGCAATATGAGGATAGATTATAAAAAATAATAAAGCAGTTATTATTGCAATGGTATAAAAAATGAAAGGATAGATTATAAAAAATAATAAAACAGTTATTATTACAATGGTATAAAAAATGAAAGGAAACTAGAAGAATGATTTAATAATAATGAGTAAGAAATAGAAGAGTTTACTATGATACAGTCTACATTAAGAGGAAATGAATGTTTAATTTGATAACTGAGAGATAACACAAGCATACAAATTTTTGATTTAATCTAAGTAGAAACACTTAATTCACATCAAATAGAAGTGCAACAGGACTTGTGAAAATATATATTTGGAATATGCAATTATTTTATAACATTATGATAATCATGAATATATTTATAAAATTTTTGTAAATTATTTTATATATATCCTTAGTTTTCTTACCTGCATTTGTATGTATGTATGCATACGTGGATATATACATATATTATATACAGTGGTTTTAAATTATAATAAAGTAAAAGATAAGCAGCAATAATGTATAATTTAAGCAGAAACACTTTTCGTTAATAATATACACATATATGAAATCATAATTAATATTTTCACAGTTATATGATGTAAATAAGATAGTTTTTGGGTAAAAAAAAGAAAATTTGTTATGCGATCTTACATTCCTAAAACTAACTTACGGTTTATCCCGGAAACTATTTTATTATATATATATATAAATTTATGTACCTAAATAATATGCAAGGTCTTACATCAGTAACATCCAACTGCTATGTGGGGAAAATATGAATTCTATTCTTGATTATAGCCTAAGTTTTTACATATCCGAAATCAATATATAGATAAACATTAAAAGCATAAAGCTAAACTAGTCAATAAATAACAAAATTACTCTAAATTCACTAAACCAGACTAGACAAAAAAATAAACTCTAAACTACTACTGATGGTTTCACTGTTACAAGCAGACTTCTCAAGTATAAAGAACTACAAAATAACAATATATTTAAACTAAACATTACCCACAAAGTAAGTGGAATTGTTGGTAATGTTTAGTTTAAATATTTGTTGTTTTGTAGTTTTTTACACTTGAGAAATCTGTTTGTGACAGTGAAACCATTGGTAATGTTTTAGAGTTTATTTTCTTGGCTAGTCTTGTTGAGGTGTGAATGTGGGATAATTTTGATTATATATATATATATAGAGAGAGAGCGTACCAATAGCCCAAACAAGCTGTTAATTAATAAGTGCGGTATGAGAAAATATTTAAAATCTCTATTCAGAACAGTCTCATCTCCAGACCAACTGGTTTCGAGCTTATGACTCACATCAGTGGAGAGCTAGAATATTCGGACACTAGACCTAAAATATCAACTCAAAATTTAGTACTTATTTCATACGTATATTTAAGTAGAAACTCTGAAATATACTACTTAAATATACATATGAAATAAGTGCTGAGTTTTGAATTGATATTTTAGGCCTAGTGTTCAAATATTCTAGCTCTCCACTGATGTGAGCCATAAACTCAAAACCAGTTGGTCTGGAGATGAGAGTGTTCTGGATAGAGATTTTAAATATTTTCTCATACTGCACTTATTAATTAAGAGCTTGTTTGAGCTATTGGTATGCTCTCTGTATTGCATTTTGGTAATTACAAGCTTATTAAAAGTAATGTCATGTTATATGACTTGCTTTTTTGATTATTATTATATATATATAAGATGGTGTGAACATGTACATTATTCTTGCAGTTAGCACTATTTAGATTGGCTGTCTTATTTAGGCTGATGGTAAAACTGTAATTTAATGTAGTAGTTAGTCATTAGTGCTGAAAGACTTTGTACATTACCTGTATAGTTGGCATTTGATTTAAAATGTTTTTTACTCCAGGAATGTTTGCATGATGTTCCACTATATATATATATTGAATTAAATATTTCCATGGGTTGTTATAATAATAAAGAATAGAAATGAGATTATATTCATGCCAACAGAGATAACTTTTATCTTTTGATGTTGCTAAGAAACTATCAATTACTACTAATTGACAATACCTGCTGCTAAACAAGTTTTCTCATTAACCTATAATAGCTCTTATATATATTATTGATTGGAAGAAGTATGTATAAACCTTCTTAAACAGATAAATATAACCTGTTCTAAATGAAGAATTTCAAACTGTTGTCAAGGCAACCTCCTTTTAGCAAGAGGTAGAATCCCACCTCCACTAATAGTCGCATATATTTATAAAGACACTAAAGATTACAACTTGACTACAGAGTTTGAAATTTTTGATTGGAAGAAGTTTAAATAAACCTCATTAAAGGGGTAAATGTAACATGTTCTGAATGTAGACTAATAAATAGTCAATTATAACATTATAAATTGCAATTATAATTTTCAAATTGCACCCAAAGTATTATTTAAATAATAAATGTAATAATTCTCAAGGCTAAATGGGCTTATAAGTAATCATTAGAAACCAATCAATATTAAGACAATCCCAATATAGATAACAATTAAGAATTTCAAACTGTTGTCACGGCAACCTCCTTTTAGCAAATATATAAATATATGAGACCATTAATGGAGGTGGGATTACCTCTATTGCTAAAAGGAGGTTGCCTTGACAACAGTTTGAAATTCTGATTGTTATCTATATTGGGATTGTCTAAGTGTTGACTGATTTCTAATGGTTATATATTTTTTATATAACAATTATATACAGTTTTTCAATCTTTAACCCTCTTCAACTGCTTTAAATTCAAATCTCATGAATCTTGATTTTTAATGTTAGCAGCTTGTTATTAATTATATTCATTTTATTTCCATTTATTAAAATTGCCTCCTTAATTTTTCTTTTATTATGGTTTCTCCTTTCATTAAGAATCTTAACACTTTCTTTATCGAACATAAATTTATATTTATATGTCTCTTCATAATCCAAAAAAACTGAAACAGTCATTAAATCATTATTATTTTTACTTTTCACACACTTGTATAACAATTCATGCTCCTTTAATCTTTTCTCAACACTGCACCTTGACTAACCCATATATAATAACATACACTTAAATGGCTTGAAATGGATTATTGAAAAAGAACAGGACAAAAGTATTAAGTATTTGGATTTATTTATTACAAGAGATAATCTAGTATGTTAAGTTATAAATTAATAATCAAACCAATGCAAAAAAGTGGATACATAAGTTGTAAATCAAAAGTATCAATTATGTATAAGATAGCAAGTTTTAGATCTTTTTTATTTTGTAATAAAAAATTATGTCATTACCCCATGTGATAATTTAAAAATATTGAGATATTTGCCTAGGAATTGTTTGAAGTTGGTTATAAGATTGAGCAGATTAATAATATTTCATCTCAATTTATAATAATTTAAAAAAGTTGAAGATTGATAATAAAAAGTTGAAGATTGATAATAAAAATTGGATATCTATTCCATATATTTCAAATGCTAAAGTGAAATTTTTTAAGGATATATATAAGGTTGTGTTCATACCTGTCAAGCAAAAAGTAATGTTGTGTATCAAATTTTTTTGTGAATATATAATTATCATATATAGGTGAATCAAAGTGCAGTATTGAGAACAGATTAGAGGAGGATGAATTGTTATACAAGTGTGTAAAAGGAAAAATAATAATGATTTAATGACTGCTTTAGTTTTCTTGGATCATGAACAGACATGTAAATATAAATTTAAGTTTGATCTTGAAAGTGTTAAGATTCTTCATGAAGAGGGAAACCATAATAAAAAAAAAATAATTAAGGAGCCAATTTTAATAAATAGAAATAAAATAAGTATAATTAACAGACAAACTGCTAACTTTAAAATTTGGGATTCATGGCATTTGAGTTAATGATGTTAGCTACTGTTATGTATTTTTGAATTTAGCAGCAGTTGAGGAAGGTTAAGGAATTAACCGAAAGTAATTCAGATTGAAAGACTGCATATAATAGTAATTACTGTTAGATTTATTATTTTTATTGTTATTACAGTAGTTTTTAATTAATAGACATTTTATTTGTATTATATATATATATAATAGACAGGGTATGAGCTTAGACTTTCACATGACCACCACTCTCGAGAGTGGTGAGTCATGTGAAAGTCTGTGCTCACACCCTGTCTATTACATATATAGACACAGGTATATATAAGCCTGTGTATTTCATATATATACACATATATATATATAATAAAAGAGCACTGTGAATTAGTCGACAGATTCATATCTTGTCACTATGTGGGATTCAAATTCTGGTGAAGTTGAAAATTTTTCTGTTTTTATATAAGTACTCTAAAGCCAAACAAATAGTATCTTGTTATTCTTAGTTAAAAGTAAAGCAAGGAAGGAAAAATCATAAAAATTCTCCCCCATCTGGCAAATGCCAAAGTGTTAACTGTCTTCTTCAGTGCCCTTATTCCTATAAAGTTTAGTAAAGAGGCAGTATTTAAGAATTTAAAGTTACTTGACTAAAAATTCAACCTATCACATCTAGTGATAGAATGACACAATTTATTAAGCAAAAAATTAGTATCATTTTTAATGGAGAAATGATGCAGAGGCCTTTGTTTGGTATAGGTACATATCCTAATCAGATAATAATTCTGTTATTAGTAGGTGAAGATATACAATTCATCATACAGAGTAAAAAAAAAACTGTAAACTTTCTTCAGCCAGAATTGTTGGTAAGTAATATTTTTTCTATTATTTCTCTGAAGAGATCATAGAAAGACTTTTACTATTTAATATATATATTTATATATTTGAGGGCCACCCACACATACCTCATAATTAGATTGTCATGTTTATGTAACCGTATAAAGACAATAATAGCAATCTAGACAACTGTTGTACCCATATGGAATAATTAATATCATTTTTAAAGGAAATAAAACATCTGATTTTATTTAGCATTGCTAAAAAAAAAAAAAACCTCATGAAATTTTGTTATATAGATCAGAGTTCAATGATTGGGATTTAATGATGGTTTGATCTAAGAGATTTAATATATTCTATTAATTTATTCCAATAACGTAAGAATAATAAAAATGTAGACTTCTCAGTTAAACAAGTAATATGTCTAAAAATGCTAAAATGCAGGCAGTGGTGAAGCTGAGTACAAATTGGAATATTCATGGGCTGAGTGCTTTTGAGAAGTTTTATCTTCTCATAATCGTAGCAAGTGGGTTGTGTGAGCATGATAAAAAATGTATGTGACAAACATTTAAAGGTATGCAAAGTGAATTAGAAAGTCCACTTGATCCCATGTCCCCAAACTGGCTGCAGTGCCATGTACTATAGTGAATCCCACACATCTCTCCATTTGTCTCTCAGCACTTTACTTATACAAAAGAGCTCTGAATAAGCCTGAATCTAATTACTACATCTTTTTAGAGGACCATAAGTCCACTGGCCATATATTTGAACCATCTTCTGATTTCTCACATGCATAGAATGCCATGACTTTAAATGTAAAATCAAAGAAATCTGTTTTATAGCTAACAACACCTATGCTATAAACTGGAAGGAAGCTTTTTTTTTCTCTCCAAAAAGTTGACTCTCTAATCCATTTTGCATATATTTAAATATTTGTTGCATACATTTCCTATCATGCTCACACAGCCCATTTACTATGATTATGAGAAGTGCTCAGCCAATTAATGTTATAATTTGTATTTAGCTTCACCATTGCCTGTGTTTTAGCACATTTAATTTAGACATAATTTATTCCTAAGTAAATATTTTATTTAAACAGGCAAAACTCTCCATACAGTAGTGCCACCCAGTGCCAACCAAAGTAGTCAATGGATGCCAGAAGGCTTGTACATAAAACCCCCATCTCATCCAATATCCACAGACTAGTTTTTGGCTTGGGCCTTCATCAATGAGGAGTCTTGGATGTAAGAGCACTGCACCTAGATCTTAGGATCTAATGCAACCCTCTGAGTGGCACTACTGTATAGAGTTTTGCCTGTTTTAATAATAGTTATGTGGTAGAATAAGAAATAGTGATCATGTGATCTTTTGTGATTAAACATTTTTGAGGATACTAACATGAAATTTGATTAGTATCATTCCATAAGTATTTCCAATTATTAAGGACCATCCTCTGATTTTTTTTTTTTACATTTTCATTAAATAATTTGTTATACCAACATTTGACCATAATTGCAGGCAGGATGACACTGACCCATTTAATTTAAAATTCTTTTTAATTCTGGTTTAATAATACACACTATTTCATAAAAAATGACAATCCAATAGTAAATTGTCTGCATGAATAACTTTTAACATCTATACATTATCAAGTCCTTGAGGTTAACTGAGGCAAGGATATCATTTTTCAAGAAGTTTCATCAGATCTTGTCCTTATATACAAGTCAAGTTAATAATCATATCATTAGTTGTTCAGGAAATCACATGATATTAATAAAGTATAAAAATGGCAGGCCCAAAAGTTCCATTCAAGTGAGAACTAATCTAGAACACTTTAATTCAGTGGTGTTTAAGCATTACAAATAACAGCTTGAGCTTTGATTCAGGGACCTTTAGCTTATAAATCAGCCACTCTTTTACTGGACCAATCTCTTGACAAGCTATTTACATAATTACTGAGGTTAGTAACCATGAAGCAAATTACATGCTTTGTAAACATATTCTTTGAATCTTCTTATTTTTACTTCATTGTGACAGTTGAAATTACTACTAATATTATTTTTCAAGGTATTCAAATTGTTTTACAGTGTCTAAATCACTTCTATTTTTTTTCCATTTTACCTTTTTCACACATAAGTATCTTAGTAACCATGAAGCAAATTACATGGCTTGTAAACATATTCTTTGAATCTTCTTATTTTTACTTCATTGTGGCAGTTGAAATTACTACTAATATTATTTTTCAAGGTATTCAAATTGTTTTACATTGTCTAAATCACTTCTATTTTTTTTTCATTTTACCTTTTTCACACATAAGTATCTTTGTTTTGATCATGATTATTTATAATCCATATTTTTAGAAATGTGGGAAAGTAAGATCCTTGCAGACTTCTCATTTGCCAAACAATTGGCCCACAGTATAAGTAACATTTCAAAATTGCATGTTTTTTAAGCTCTTATTTTTTAAAAATAAAATAAGTATATTACATTTAAATGTTAAGCAGAAACGATATAAATGACTAATAATATCGTATGACATTTTTCTACTTATTTATATTTTTCCAAGAACAGTTATTTTCATTCTAACCTAAAGCTATCTACTATAGGGTTGAATCATCAATAGTTTTATAAATCTTCCAATCACCAGATGAAATGGTTTCTGGCTTTTGCCATCATTAATGAAGATTAGGATTCAACACTGGGATGAATGCCCATGTGCACTAGAAGCTAACTTTTGTACTTTTTAATAAAAAGCCTCTAAAGCTTCAAAGTACAATTAATATCAATTCAATTTCTGTATATTTCTGAGATGACAATTGTATAATAACTGTAGGCCATCTTGATATTTTTCCAGGGAAGATTAATACCAATAAAAAATATGATATATTGGCCTGGATTTGGGACTTATAGTTTTTTAAAAAAATTTTCAGATAATTGGCTTGAGATATAAAGGAGTAAAATGTGGATACTAGATTCTTAAATGTATTAATTTATAGTACCATACCATATGGTGTCCATTGGTTTCTACATGACTCTGGAGTAATATATATATATAATAATTAATAAAACAAGTCACAAAATTGTATAATTTGCTTTTAAATTTGTATTAAAATTTTCACTAGAGAGAGCTTACCACTAGCTTGATTGGAGCTAGTAGTAAGCTCTCTCTAGTGAACATATACATTCAAATTATAATTTAAACAACATAGACAAGATGTATAAATTTAAAAAAAAATCAGGCTCTTATGCTGAGGGGATGTGGAGTTGCTTAAAATCTTTATTCACTTGATAACCCATAAAATTCATGCTTAGTGAGAGAGTTGATCTGGATATTTTATATTAAATGTAATTCTAAAACACAGAAAAATCCTGAGTTCAAATTTCTCTAATTTTTTTTATATTGAATGATAATTCATCATTTAATAATTAAGATTTTAGAAGAAAAGAGGAGTAAATCTAAAAGATTTGACTAGTTTCAAATATTTTTAGGTGCATTAGTCAAATTATTATACATATATAAAATATAGTAACCAATAATGTTCTAATTAAATATACTGAGATATTTTTCTTCTAGTCTCAATATTCTACTGCAGCCAATGAAAATGAAACATTACCTTCATTCCCAAGATACTATCAAAAATCTAATATATATATATATTGAAATTGATAATGTCTTATTTATTTCATGGTCATCCATATGATCTTAACACATGATAGTGGGATAGATTACAGCTGTTGTAAGGATAACTAACAAAAGCAGCATTGTAAATAAATTAAATAAAGTTATTAAAAGTAATATTTTAGAATAAAGTATAAGGTAATAATGTAATAGGTTTTTTGCTATAAGGAATTAAATTTAAGTGAAACTAAATATAAATTAGATTAAAACACAAGCTAGTTTTTCTTTATTAAAATTTAAATGTAGAATTAGAAAAATTTATTTAAAAAATAGTGTAGTTATTAGATTTTGTACATAATGGCCATATGCAGTTTTATAACAAATATGTTTACACACAGTAAAATGATTCCACTCATTAGAAAAGTATTATTTTAGGATATAGTTATGTTTCCAAATGGACATTTAAGAGAAGTAAAACATAAAAGTAATTATCTCGTGTCTTTGTCACATGCATTATTATCACTGTCATTATTAGTAGCTTCAAACCTTCTTAATGCTGTCAAGCATTGGTGGTCAAGAGGTCAGCGACAGCTGCTTTACAAGCAGTTGTCCTGGGTTACCGGGTTCACTTCCCGGCTGATGCTATGACACATGAGAAAAAAACCTTTCTAATGCTAATTTTAAAATACAAGCACTAAATCCGCAATCATCTCAGTTTTTCTAGTGTTAGATCACATATGAAAACTTTATGCATCAATATCTCACAAAAAAAGCAACAGTGCAACAAAATTTTCACAGGCCTTCTCATTGAGTTCAGTTGAATACATTCTTTTAGAAAACTTAAAATTAGGTATTACAATAAAATAAATTTGATTTGAAAAAAAAAAAAATTGAATTATTGGCAGGGTGAGAAGAATGAAGTCTGTCCATTAAAATTTAATGAAATGTTACCAATATAAGCTGGGCATTTATTGTATATATATATATGTGAGATATTATGATCTAGCCTAACTGATAAATGCTGGTTCTGCATAAAATATGTTTATTTGGGATCATTTATCATTTCCACATGCCGGTGGTCATGAGTATTAATTGCTTCAGATGAAGTGGATGATGAATGTAGATTCTTGAATCTTAAGTTCAAATTCCACTATACTGAATGAATACGATAATTAAATTTGATTTCTATTATTCTAAGAATTACTTTGAAAAAATATGATATTTATGTTTTATATATAAAACATTCAACAAAATTGTTTTCTTCCTTTTTCTTTTTTAAAAAAACTTTATTTTCATGATATTTCAATATTATATACATTTCTGATGTTTTAACTATGTCCTTGTAGTCATTATCAAGGATCTACAGTTATATATATATATATATACACATACTATAACCTAGTAAAGAAGCAATACCAAATGAGAAAACAAATTGATAAAAAAGGCCACAATACTGATCCAGGACAATCGATTGGTACTTCCAGCTGATTGAAGGCCAACATGTTTGGCAAGCCAAATTGTAATCTAGTAAAGAAGCAACTATGAATGAGAAAACAAATTTATAAAATAGCCTCAATGCTTATCCAGGGCAAATGATCGGTACTTCCGGACAATCAAAAGTCAACACATTGCGTAAGCCAAATTGTAACATAGTAAGAATGACATGAAAATTGTCAAATTGTAATCTGAAAGAACAATGTGAAAAATTATGGATTACCAAAGCTAACCAATAATGATATAATATAAACCAAAAATAGTGATGTTAGCTAAGCTCAGCAGATTTATGCCATAATAAAAAGAGATGCAGGAGTAAGCAATTATAATAAAATATCATTAAAACACAAAGCAATATTTTAACAACTTAAGGAGAACTCGACTTGTTCTAGTACAAATAAAAGATTTAATATTGCAAGTGTATGCGATTGAAGTTACATTTAAAATCCTTCTCTTACAAACATTTACTACCACAACCATTTTTTTTATCCACCTTTTAAGAATCTCATTGTTATGATTAGATGAAACACTGTATTTAATTTTATAAAATTTGAACATGTTCTCTTAATTTTTGAAAATATCTTCTTCTTTAGCAAAATAATCTTTAAATAAGACGATTCATGAAATAAATTTGGGTATCTCAGATTAATATGATTGATTTTAATCCTAAAATAAATTCTCTCTAATTCTTAAGATCTATTCAACATAAAATGAAATCCTAGTAATTAAATAAGACATACACTTACCCCTAAGTTAATGTCTTATCACAATGATAATAATATTATTAATTTAAAATAAAACACAACATGATGTCTTAATTTAGAATAAGATAAATAATAAACTCCTAAGATGACATTTCAGATATTAAAGATGAGTAAGGGATTTTATAGTCATTCTAAATACCATAGACTTCATCTATTTAAAAATCTTTTAAATTAGAACTAAGTTCTTTAATAATCTAAATTTATTATGGAATAACAAATATGGTTTAATATTTATGGAAAATAATTTTAGAATAAACAAACACAGTGATAAACAGTGAGGATTGCCAATTCCTCTACAAGCTTTATGATAAATGCTTAGCCAGAGACAGCACTTAAAATATCTCTGTCAGGAACCCCTCCCCAAACCCCTGACCATGATTTCATGCTTTGGCACTCCTCAGAGAGGTGGCAGGGTAGGTTCAGACACTAGATCTAAAAATACCAACCCAAAGCTAAGCACTTAGCTAAAAGTTATCTATTGAGTGGAAAATCTGAAATTTTCAGACATCTACATATCTTCAAACCCAGCTATCCAACTCAAATAGCTATATGGGGCTGATAGATCTTCAGCCATACCATATATTAGTAGTCATAGCAATATAAAATTGCATAAGACTTATTGGCAGAGACTATAAATAGTCAAAATAAGAGTCATAGATCAATTCATAGATCACATGACCCTATCTCTTAAGCTTGTAAGTTATAAACAGTGAGGATTGCCAATTCCTCTACAAGCTTTATGATAAATGCTTAGCCAGAGCCAGCACTTAAAATATATCTGTCAGGAACCCCTCTCCAAACCCCTGACCATGATTTTATGCTTTGGCACTCCTCAGAGAGGAGGCAGGGTAGGTTCAGACACTAGATCTAAAAATACCAACCCAAAGCTAAGCACTTAGCTAAAAGTTATCTATTGAGTGGAAAATCTAAAATTTTCAGACATCTACATGTAATTTAATACTTAAATATATTTCAATAAAGTGACTCATTAATTTTAATGTTCATATACTCTTACAACAAGCTCTTAAGATAATTTATAAAACTTTTATCATTATTTAGATTTCTGGTTAATGAATGGATGATGTGGAAAAATGACTATAAAAAATTTATTAATAATAAAAACAAATATTTATTTCACAGAAAAACAAATAATAACAAATCACAAATATAACATATCCTTTAAGGCCACAAAGCCAAGAGTTTTCACAAACATTACTTTCTTTCAAAATATATCAGAATGTTAAAATTACAAATGGATTTATGAAGAATAAATAAATTTGACTAAATAAAAATTCTCTAGGAGATCAAAATAAATTCTCAAGTTACCACATATTAAAGCATTCACATAATGATAGTGTCCTTTTCAAGAATAGTGTTCCTTTTATAAATATTTAACATTACCTAAAAATACAAGCTCACCATTCCAGGAACACAGTTTTGGATAGATAAGAAGCCAATTGCTATGTTTACAAATGCATATCCACCTTCTGGAATTAATTTATTTTGTATCTCTGATTAGGCCAAATATTTTTTTTATAGATGCCTTAAGATTTTTTAACTTTTGGGGTACAAGATAAAAATAAACAATTCTTATGATACTACTTTTTTAAGTTCTGAAGCTATGGATTATCTTAGTAAGAAGTATTAATACGGTTTGAATAAGAATTGTATGAGGAATACAAAGAAATTATCAACGAAGATGTAATTTTAAACTTAGTTAATGATAAATTAAAAATTATGAACAAATAGTACAGTAATAATTTTTTCTGATGTTAAAATCCCCCCCCCCCTTACTTTAATGGTAATCGCCATTTGTCTTAGCCTTATTGTTGCCCTTAGCTTTTCTAATTTCTGTCAATATATAGAATTTTGATCTAATATTATTAAAATTGAAATTATTGTGAAAATTATGTCTCAAGACTGTCTTTTAAAAATTCAATATGGTGCCAAATACATTGATATAGTTAAAATAAATAAAATAAAGTCCTTCTGTGTCATCCGTTCTTCCATTATTAAACCATTAACAGGAACAATGGCAATAAAGTTCTGTGGACAGCAAAGATATCCAATGCACAAATATAATGTAATTAAAATATAAAAGCGCTTCATGGTTATCTTGAAATAAGATTCAAAATAAATTATGCTAGCAAACAATAAGATAAGACCATTCATTGAATAAGCTTCCATGGATTTAAATAATGATAAATATTTATTAACTTGCAATAAAAGTTTCTTCCTACTTAAAACTAGGTATCTAACACTTAATCCGTTAAGAACATTTTATTAATTAGGAGAAATAAAAGTGTATTCATCTGGAGAAATACTTATTTTCAAATATCACATTTTAAAACTATAGTGGTGGTTTTCATAGCAGCAGAAAGAGGGTCGATGGGAAAGAGGGGGAAAGGGGCGGGAGGGAAGGTGGGAGGGAGGGGAGGGGGAGGGAAGGTGGGAGGGAGGGGAGGGGGAGGGAAGGTGGGAGGGAGGGGAGGGAGAGAGGGGAGGGGGAGGGAAGGTGGGAGGGAGGGGAGGGGGAGGGAGAGAGGGGTGGGAGGAAGGGAGAGAGTGTATGTAGACTTTCACAAAATTAATAAAACAAGCAAAGTTCATTTAAAGTCAATTGAAATATAATATTTTCAAAATTATTTTATATCTTAATTAATACTGTAACTTATTTTAATATTTTAAAAACTTTTGTTATGAATTCGTCAAATAATGGTAGTTAATGATTTTAACTTCCTGGGACTTAAGAAAATGTATTTCTTTCCTCATGGGACAAAACAGTCATAATAAATAAATTCCATTTATGCTGTCATAAAAACAATGGATATCTTATTATAATAATAGCACAAATAATTGTCTATTCAAGCAATATTATATAACGTTAGAGATTTTCTTCTTGTAGATATAAGAATGATTTTATAGACGATTGATAAAATATACTCCTCATAAAAAGGTATTTATTAAATGAAATTCTAAAGTTCTTTACACGCTGTAAATTAATTTCAGATAATAGTTTATAAACGAGTATTTTTAGTAAAAACATCCTCAAGTTATTTAAGAAATTTAAAAATAAAAGCAGGCAAAACTGTCCATATAGTAGTGCCACCTGTGCTAAATAGAGTAATCAATGGATGCCAGAAGGCTTGTGCATAAAATCCCTATCTAGTGCCTATTCATCCAATATCCCCAGACTAGTTTCTAGCTTGTGGTTTTTATCAGTGAGGAGCATTGGATCTGAGAGCACTGCACCTAGATCTTAGGATTATGTGATGTTTAGTGGTTAAATTTAAAAATATTGTTTCTGTTGATAAATTTTCAGTATTTTGCAACAAATTTAAATATTAGTCAGACACTTAAATATGTTTTGAAACTGATAACAGTTTGTACATCATCATGGTGATAATAATGTCTATTAAAGTTTTCTAGTGCATAAAGTTTAAATAAAAGTAAATTGAACATTGTAACAATGAACTTGTTCCTTGAAATCCTATTTAGAAACTGTGCCTAAATAATTTAACTTTTAGCTATATATTACTTCAAAACTAAGAAAATAAGATTTTTAAATAAAATTACCCTTGGTAATTAAAATTAAAGTTTAAAAAAAACAGCAATGCAAATAAATAAAAAAATGATCACAACAGGGAGTAGAGTGGAGTAAATAGTATGTGGGTGCAGGTATTAATTTCACTTATTTATAGCTTGGATCAGATGACCACTTTAAAACATTGATTATTGACATTTAAATCTACACTCCCGTTCCTTTATTGGTTCAAATTCACATTCTACTGAAACCAAGAAAGATTGTTAACAAAAAATTTAATTAATATTTAGCTTTTAAAATAAATTAATTCCTGTCTAGACAATAAAATTCAATATTTCTTGTTACAATAATTATTTACAAATTTTAACACTATAACAAAATAAAATGTGTTATATAATTAAAATTTATACTGTTTTAAAATAAAGATATTACCCATAATATTTAACCCAATTTACCATTAATTTTAACCTATAAAAGTTGTGCAGAATAAATATTAAATTGTCTTTTAAAATTAGTCATTTAATGAATATTTTAACAAATAAATGTTAAAGTTAAACATTACATTTATTCATTTATCCAGGCATTCATTTATCTACTACTTTAAATCCTATATTTTATGACTATTAGCTTTATTATAACTTCTAGTGAATAAATAACACTAAAATATTTAATTATAATATTCTGCACTAAAATTAAGATTAGATTAATGCATTATGAATTCAATTTCATTATTAGCAAATCTAAATGTAAGGTCTGAACTTGGTTTTCAATTTTAAGATTAATATTAGCTTTGAAAACATTTTAATGGTTAGATTTTGACTACAATAACACTATTAACATTGAAAATACATTACTAATTATTTTAAGCTATCAATTCTTAAAGATTTAAATACTTTGGCATGATAAGCATTATTTAAGACTAAAAATATTATAAGTCAAACTATCAAAATTATTTTACAGCTATAAAATTTATAAATATACTAATATAGAAACTTTTTATATGCAGAATCATAGCAATATAAGGCACTAACAAAAATGTATTTATTATAAAATCAAACTATATAAAATCTTTTTTTTAAAGACATTTTGGCATAAGACAAGCTCTGGCATTTAGCTTCTGGGAAAAGCTAAAGGTCACAATATATATATAAACTCATAATATAATAACATTTCTTTAGCATCTATATATATTTCTTTTCATTACTTAAGTTTTACTATTATAATTACTTATCTCTCCTTATTCTTTATTTTTTTAAAACCAATTTTTTATTACATTTTACACAAATGTATAAAACCTTTACAAAATCCAGCAATACAACAATTTTTTTTCTAGTTAAAACTGGATTTTTTTTGTCAAACATTGTTAGCCAAGAGGTCAATGCAGCCACCTTGCAAGCAAGCAGATGGTTGTTAAGGGTTAGCCTCCTGGCAGATGCTATGACATATGGAAAACTGGATTTTCTTTGTTAATATATAAACTTTCTTTAAACATTTTTTATATAATTTAACATTTTCTAATATTTGTGTCAGATGTAATAAAAAATTGGTTTTAAAAAATAAAGAGAGGTAATCATAATAGTAATATTTATATAATAAAGAAATATATGTAGATGTTAAAGAAATATTATACTATGAGTGAAAAATATGTATACATTTATAACAATAAAAATAATAAATATAATGGTAATTAATTATTACATAGTCTTTCAATCTTCAAAAATACTTTTGGTTAATTCCTTAACGCTTCACAACAGCCATTAAATTCAAAAAATATGACAGAAGCAAATGTTATCAACTGAAACCCTATAAACCCAAATTTTAATGTTAGCAGCTTATCTATTAGTTATATTCATTTTATTACTACTTATTAAAATTGCCTCCTTAATTTTTCTTTTATTATGGTTCTCTCTTCATAAAAAATCTTAATACTTTCAATAGCAAACTTAAATTTATGTTTACATGTCCTATCATGATCCAAAAAAACTGAAGCAGTCATTTATTCATTATTTTTACTTTTCACATACTTATATAACAATTTATGCTTCTTTAATCTTTTTTCAATAATGCACTTCGATTCACCTATATGATTGCTTCAATTTTCTTGAATCATGAAAGGACATGTAAATATAAATTTAAGTTTGATATTAAACATGTTAAGATTCTTTATGAAGAGAGAAAACATAATAAAAGAAAAACTTAAGGAGGCAATTTTAATAAATAGAAATAAAATGAATATAATTAAAAGATAAGCTGCTAACATTAAAATTTGGAATTTATGGGATTTGAGTTGATGATGTTTTCTTCCATTATGTTTTTTGAATTTAATGGCAGTTGAGGTGAGTTAATCACTCTGTTGTTAAATTCAGTTAGATCTAGCCCTGTTTTAATTATCATTCATGTTATTTTCAGTTTGTGGACATAGTTTATGCCATCTCTTGGTCAATTTTGGTTACATTTTCTTTATTTTAGGCTTATTTCATAGGAAATTCGAAATTTAAAATTTTAGTTCTAAAAAAATCTGCATATGAAGATATATTTTGAAAAAAAAAATTTTCATTGCTGTGTAAGCGAGCCTCATTTCTCTGATTGAATGGCTGCCAACTCTGGAAATTGTGCCACAGGAATTTCTAAATGACAAAGTCAGAAATCAAAACAAAATGTTTTACATGTTTGTAATTGATTTTGAATGTAAATAAATATATTTATTGTAATTTTTTACATTCATAACTAAGATTTTACATTACTTTATTGAAATATAAAGTTTGATTCAAAAAATTTTAAATTTTACAAGGAAAATAAGTATGAAAAATGACTACTATTCAAGACAAGTGTGTGGCTACTAACTGTAATTTGCATATCAGGTATTTCTAAATAAGAAAGTCAGAAATCAAAACAAAATGTTTTACATGTTTGTAACTGATTTTGAATGTAAGTAAATATATTTATCTTAATTTTTTACATTTATAATTAAGATTTTACATTAGTTTATTGAAATATAAAATATGATTTGAAAATTTTTTAAATTTTACAAGAAAAATAAGCATGGGAAAGTGATCACACTTCAAGAAAAGTGAATAACTTTGACTGCTACAAAACTGAATAATGAGACACCGGCATTCACATAGATTGGCTGAAATATAATTCTTTTGTTTTATTGCTGGCTATTTTTTAAACGTTTTTCTTATATTTTTCTTCAGTTATTAACATTGTTTAATTTTTCATTACATTTAACCAATTTGAATCTAAAATTATTAAATTTTTAGAAGCCGAATTGAAACAATTCTGTGTATTTTAGATTAATATTTTATCAATTGAAACTGATTGGAAATGAAACTGACGAATAATTGTTATTAGATTTAAGTAACAGACCAATACAAAAATTAGACAAAGGTTTTAGAAGTTGATGTTGGCATCTAAAGGGTTAACTCTTTGAAGTTTATTTTCCTTGATCTTTTATGATATATTATTATTTCCAAAAATTTAATATTCCATATAAGCAATTCTAATTGTTATAATTTTTCCATTTATTTTTATGGTAGTATCCCTCCACCCACAAGTTTTTTTTTATTTTAAAAAAATAATTATTCTAATGGGTTTTTTAAAATTGTATTTGATTCTACAGTCTTAGTTTCTTTTTCTAAATACTTTGCTACAACAAACTCAAACTTAAAATTGAATAACTGCAAATAAAAACTGAACACTCATCATTTTTAACTATCAATTAACTTTAGGATGAAGATCTCCTTAATGTTAATGCAATTACTCCAATCTCTAGTCTCTTTTCTACATTAGACCAGTAAGTTTTCTTATTTTATCTATCCATTTCACAAATGGTCACTTTCTATGTCTTTTACAATATTTTGGGATTCAGTTTTAAGATTTTAACTGTAGATCCATTATAATCCCTTCCAGCAATATATCCACCCCAACCTCATTTCAATCTCTTCATTCTTTCAGTAATGGCCTTAATACCTATTTGTTCTCTCATCAATATATTTTATTTTTAATCCCTTTTTGTTACTCCTAGTATACTTTTCTCCATACTTGTTGAGCAGTGTATATTGCTCTTCTATTGAGAATTCCAAGTTTCAAATCCACAAGTAAGAATTGATAAAATATATTTATTAAAAACTGTTTAATTGGTTCATCTCTTTTCTTTTACATATATCTATTTGTCCATAATATCTAGATATTTTTCAAAGAAAACACATAAAAGTTTTTTTTTTTTTTAAATTAGCTTATTATACTGTCACTTGTTTATATTAATAGATAAGCAGTTTGCTATAAATGCTTATTTTCAAAATATTGATAATCATATTTTTTCATACCATATTCTAGATTTAATTATTTAATACTAATAATATACTTAAATATCTTATAAAATTTATTTTTTAAAAAAATATTGTTTAATTTCTTTTGCTTTTAGAACTATAATGTTGAATACTAATTATACACACACTTCTTATATGTTAACTTTTATAACTAATACTTTCCATATCCCAAAATCAAAATTGGAAAAGAATAAATCTTTAAAATTTAAATTAACTCACAACGTCTTCATGTGGTCAATTATACCACTGTCAATATTTCAAATGACCTAATTTCACATCACTTTTTAAACTGAATAGGTATCCACTGCAGTGCCTTCCTAAATATATTTCCAGTTTACCAAAATCGAATTAATTTGAATTTATCTCACATGATCTAAGTTTTAGGCCAAGTTTGGGGAGGGAGGTTGATGTTTTACTGCTTGTAGAAGTCTAAACATAATTATGTTGTTTTTTTGTGATCTATGATTGATTTTTTTTTTATATATACAAGTATTATAAAAAGAATTTTAGAAGCATCATCAATATTATTAATAACAATAAATTCATTTTCTCTTTAAAATATCGTTCCAAATAATCTTTCATATAATAAAAATTCAAGCGTTGGTGGTCGAGAGGTCAGCACAGATGCCTTAAAAGCAGTTGTCCTGGGTTAGCGGGTTCACTTCCCGGCCGATGCTATGACACATGAAAAAAAATTCAATGTTTCTGATGTTTTAACTACTTCCTTGTAGTCAGTATCAAGGATCTACAAATATATATAATACAAATAAAAAGTCCATTAATTAAAAACTATTGTTATAACAATAAAAATAATAAATATAACAGTAATTAACTATTATATACAGTCTTTTAACCTGCAGAAGTACTTTCAGTTAAATGCTTAAATTGGTATCAAGGAATCCATAGAAATTATCATTACAGAATAATTTAAAATTAAAAGAAATGGATTCTTATAATCATTTTTTTCTTGGGCAAGAAATTTCAAGAAAAATATGTACTATACTTAAAATAATAATTAAAAAAAAAACTTATACTGTATATAAATTTATTAAACGCACATTGATTACGTAAGTAATATTTACTGAGGCTATAACCTCGACAATATGTGTATAACATGCGATAGTAGGGACCTCTACAGGTGTTTTAACTATCGCATGTTATACACATATTGTCGAGGTTATAGCCTCAGTAAATTATACTGTATATATAATTATAGATAAATCCCAATGATCGCTACTTCAAATCTGAATAAGTATATCAAAAGTTTTTATATTGTTAATTAATATTATTTAAAATTGATTAAATTATTTATATATATATAATGAATGTTATAACATTTATACTTTTTTTAATTAGCCATTATGAATATTATTACTTAAACTATTTTTTGCATCTACTAGATTCGCTTTCTGTCATATTTTTCACTATGCATATGCAACATATATATATATGTAAGTAATATCCTCTTTAAATATTTATGGACGAATTGTTTAAATTAAAGTTGGTTAATCTAGAAGTTAAAATTATGAAAATTTCTGGAGCAGATTGCCTTTGTTTTGAAAATGAAAAAGCTAATCTTACTCAGTATAGCAAAATATAAAACTTTGACCAGAAAAGTCAAATTCAAAATATTTAATATTATTTAATTGACCAAGCTTTCTTGATTTCACATTCCCAGTATCTCATATTTATTATTCAAAAGAAAGCTGCATTTGATGGTTATTGCCTAATCAAGAAAATTTATTGATAAAAAAAAAACAC
The DNA here is from genome assembly GCA_028023455.1 of Epiperipatus broadwayi. NCBI lineage: Eukaryota > Metazoa > Onychophora > Udeonychophora > Euonychophora > Peripatidae > Epiperipatus > Epiperipatus broadwayi. The sequence goes on from JAQFVV010000058.1 coordinate 4,647,624, forward strand.
AATAAATTTGGTTTCCAACAGTGCAATCTAATAAATCACTTAGAGTAATTTACTATTTTTGATTAGTTTTATATTTAAAGTCTTTTAGCTTGTTCCAATACAATATATATATATACTGTATATATATATATAATATTACATCACATAATTATAATTTAAACTTACACAAACTGTTAAAACAGTAACAATTCTTTCTAAACAGTAGTGCCACCCAGTGCAAACCATAGTCATCAATAAATATTAGAAGCATCAAAATCCCTATCTAGTACATACTCATCCAATATCCTTAGAAGAACACTGCAGTTAGATCTATGGATCTAAAGCAATCACCAGCAAACATTTTTTTTTATTTTTTTAGTTAACTATAAAGATATGAGGTCAAAATGATAACACACTAATGTTTTCAATCCAAGCTCATTCACTTGAATAGTCATACTGATTTAAACACAGTTCAGTAACTATATATTTTGATGTCTTTGGTTTTTTAATAACCATATTTACCATTATCCTTTGACCAGGTTGATGTTGAACCATTAATCCAAGGTCCTAACTGACAACGGCCTCAAGTTAAAAAGTAGTCTGGGAACAATGGATGAGTAGTTACTAAATAAGGACTTCAATGCACAAATCTTCTGCATCCATTTATTACTACAGCTTTTATTGGGTGACATTACTGTATAAAGAGAGTTGCTATTGGTTTACATATAATATGAAATAAATGGGGAACAGAACAAAAAGGTATCATTGATATCATTGAAAAGATTAAAAGACTGTAATGGAGCTGGGGTGGACATATTGCTAGAAGGCATAATAATAAATAGAAAGTTAAAGTTTTAAATTGGATCTGAAAAGATTGTAAAAAAACTTAGAATGATACTAAATGTGAGGTAGCTGTGTGAAATAGATTGGTGCTGATATAGTATGCACTCAATGCCATTTTGACTTTTATAACTCCCCAACATCCCTGCTGACACATTCAAGCAATAACATGTGGTTTCAAAAATGGGGGTTAATAAAAAATAAAAGTCAAATGATGTGAGTAAATACTTTGCATTAATATAATTATCACAATTTATATAAATCTTTCAAAAATCAAAAGGCAATTTACGTTTTCTACTTTAAAAAAAACAACAACATTCAAATGATCAACATTAGTGAACAAATAATTTCTGATAAGAAAAACTATAATCCTATTATTTGTAAAAAATAATCTGCTGTATTCCATATTTTATAGGTTATAATCTTTTGACATATTAATGTAAAGTAGGTTAATTAGGCTTTTTTTATTTAAAGTAGAAATGTAAATTGCCTTTTGATTTTACTCACATTATTTGATTTTGATTTTTTATTAAATGTTAAATATTGATCAAAATTAGGATTTTTAAATATTGGATAACGATTGCAAACTTTGCATTTTGATTTTTTAATTAATGATGAAATTTGCGATTTTGTAACCATCTTTTTTTTAAACACATGTTGATAATCAATGTTATTTATCATTGAATGTGTCAGCAATTTTGAGTGAGTTATAAAATTCAAAATGGGTTTGAGAATGTACTATATCAGCAGCAGAAGTTTGATCTGTGCTATGGAAAAGAGAGGCTACTAATCAGAGAAACTGAATTAAATAGCAGCATCTCCATCATGTAGTAGATTGACAATAGTTGAAAATGATATATATATATTCAAATAATCTAAATCCTTAAATAAATAAAGAGATACAAAATATGTCTTACTAAAAATATATCACTTTATGAAGAAGATATTATTATGGGTTGACCATCAGAATTAACTTCTCCATAAAAATTATGTAAAATACTGGAAGCAACTCCACAATTTTTTAATATCAATATATTTAATAGTTAGAGCTAGCATATAAGCATAGCTGCTATGTATACCAATTAGCATTCATGGATAAATGCTATCGAACATTGCAATCATGCTATAATCTAGATATAGATATTATTTATTTATAGATATATTGAAAATATAGTTAATTCCAGAACTAATTCCTACATTTTATTTTATTACATATTATTGCGACTACCATTACATACATACATATATATTAAAGATGATTTTGCTCAAAGCTAAATTGATTTATAAATGTCAGTCACATGGTCGCAGAAACACTTATCAACATCAAGGTTTTTCAACTTGCTGCCAAGGAACTCTTTTATTATTATCACCTATCTCTTATAAATGGTACTCTGATAGTAGAATGAAAATTTTTGATGCAGATAAGTTTTGACTAATTTAATATGATATATACATTTATGTAATTTAATATTTTAAAATGAGTTAAATAGATGTAAATTAATCAGTGAATGGGAAAGTTACAGTCAATGTGTTTTGAAGTGCAGTAATCAATCAGATTAATCCTGCTATGCTGAAAAAGAGGAATAATAAGCTTGTCCACGCTACATGTGATCTGTCTTCTTAGCTTTTTAAATAATTAATTAAATAGTTGTTTTGTTGAATGCAAAATTTATTAACTTATCATAAAAATACATCAATATTTATTTTTATTATTATTAAAATAATGTTTTTGTTTAGCATATTTGCACTCCACCTGCAATTATAATAAGAATTCAGCCACAAAGACATTTCCCCCGTGAGCTCATTGTAGTGACTAGAAGCTGCAGGAAAAATATTGTATTAATTTTTTTTAACATATTACACTCATTTTTGACTTTAATAATCCAGTACCCTAAAGCGAAATTAAGTCTGAGCATAACATTAAGTGAAGGAATTTAGGAATAAGGTTTTTATAATTATTATTTAAATTAATACAATATAAGGCTTAAACCTGCATATATATAAATATATATGTAATGTATGTGGGATTCAAACTCAGATTTTCACAAGACCCTCAATTCTCCATGCTAGCTCATATTGCTGACCACCTGATCACACACATGTTCAAAAGATAAATAATCACCAATATACATATTTCATGCTAAATCAGCAATCATCAGTTGATCCAGATTACTATCTCCACACATATATACAATCAGTGCTCAGCTTTATATTAACATAGCCAATCTTCATACTTTAATAGACAGGTTTGAGCCTGTCCATTAAAGTATGAAGATTGGCTATCTTAATATAAGCGGAGCTTTGGTTGTATATATGGGTGGAGATGATAATCTGGACCAACTGATGAGTGCTGGTTTAGCATGAAATATGTATATTGGTGATTAGTTATCGTTTCAACATATGTATGATCAGGTGGGCCAGCAATATGAGATGGCATAGAGAATTGAGGGTCGTGTGAAAATCTGAGTTTGAATCCCGCATATATTATTATTATTAGAACTTTTTTTTAATCAAGAAATTTTATTGTGAGCTCAAAGAATTACATTATTGCAACTTTTTTCAAGTGTTTATGCAAGAAAAAAATATTTAGGTATAACTTAGAATACACACACATCTATATAGGAAGAAAAAAACTCTCCAAAGACAGGTGTTAAAAAAATCAATGTTTGTTGCTGATACAAAATTGTGTACTGACTATTCCCATTAGATTTCCATCATAATGTTACGCTTAATCCTATTATATGCCTTGTTGTTTAGTTTTCTCTCTCTCACTTTTTAAAAAACTCAGAATCAACACATATACAAAAAAATTCTAACTTTAACCCTTGGCTTATCTTGGTAAAAAAAAAAAATTCCTCAATATTAAAACATGTAAATATTGATGTTGAGATTTAAATCAATACATAGTAAGGGAGGACTTCATTCTACCCAGAAATGGATTTATCTGCTATGCCTATGATCTAGGTTTGAATATAGGTTGAGTAAACTCAACATTTTACAACAGAGCTGGGGTTTTCATTTCAGATAGCCAATTGATTGCCAAAGCAGCTAATTATTCAATATAAGTTAGAAATAGATATATACAGTTCTTTTGGGGATAAAATAAGAAGCATCTGGAAATTGGCAAGCTAGGGCAGTACTGTCTTCTTGTTTAATATTCCTTAGGAGCAATTTCTCGAGAGATCTTTGTTTTGCATTGGCATATTAAAAGTCTGTTTTACTTCCATTTTTCATTATAACATTAATGCAAACAATATAATAACTGATAAAGAAGTGATGCAGAGATTAATTGAAAATTTGTGACCTTTAAAAACATCTCAAACAATGAAATCACATGTATGACGTATTAATCAGTATGTAATAGCAACAATCTATACTTTACTAGAAAATTTATAGAATGTTTGAATATTTTCAACTATTAACTTGAACATCATAGCAGAAGAAAAAGATAGATGCTAGTTGGCTGTGCCAACCCAAAAATAGTCTGGATATATGTTTGATATTGCTATCTGGTATCCATTAATTATTCATTCTTATAGAGATGACTTGAAGTACAAAGTCAAGAAAATAAAAGAAAAAAACATTGAAAATGCTGAAAGTTTATTCGGTTAAAAAAAATAGTGAAAAATAAGCAAAGATTTATAAGATTGTAAAAAAAAAAAAGATTAATTAAAGCAGATGAAGCTAAAATGTTAATACTTTGGAGATGAGAACCAAATAAAAAGTAAATAATATAAAATAATGTTATATAATAGCAATATTCATATTTATTTATAATAATAATACATAAAAGCTTTTTTTGGCAAATATTTTATGCCCTTCTCAATGTAATTGTAATCTATTTTCAACCTCCAATTGACATTAAATACACAATGACATGTACTGTCATTTATATAAAATTAATCAGAACCAATAATAAAATTATAATAAGTTATTCCAAATACAAATGTAACAAAAGTAAGATGTATTAATTATACATTACAATTATACAATATATGCAACATATATTCTACATAAAGATATATACATTGTATATTAAATATTTTTCCAATAATTTTAATTCATACAATTATCTTTGATGTAGTTGATATAATCAGTTTCATATATTTTCTGTCTATTAAGTCCTTTAACCATATTGTAAAATTTAGCGTGAATGCACTCATTTTTTAAAATTATAAGTACATTGTTTTCATTTTAAAATTGCATGAAAACCAGTTCATTTTCTGCACATACCCCTCTTTCCAATGATATACACTATGTTTTCATTGGACAAAAAATGAATTTTTTATTAATAAGTTAATTTAAATTTTTGCTCAATTTATTAGACTGGATGGAGACAATAAGATGTACATTTTTGTTGGGGGGAAAAAGTTGAAAAAATGGACTCAACAAGCATTGAAGATTTTGCAATTTCTAGGCCTTCATCCTAAAAATGAACATAACGGCACAACAGACTCCAAGTTTGAGGTTACCCATTAATGTGAATTTTTTATTATTTGATGAAATAGTTAAGATTTTACTTCATTAACGCTTAAATAAATTAATATATATGTTCTCTGCACACAGATAATGAAGCTATTAATAAATTGTCATGAAATTATTAAAATTTTACCACCAAGCGCTTTCGGGACAGTCTACAGTCCAGTTTTAGTTAATCGCTGGCTTATTGATACATTAGGCTTTGGTGATTACACCATTAAATCATCTTTCACATTTGTAGGGAAAATTAAACGCGCGTTTATACCAGCTAATTTTAAAATCGCATCATTTGATGAGGCAGAGCTATACGGCTCCATTGACCATAAACAATCTATTGAAATAGTCAACGATGCATTAATTGCAAAAAACTGCCCACCCACATGAGCCAAACTCATCATCGATTTTTTAAAATGGCTTGATTTAAATATAATTGCTGTTTTCAGAGATAAGTGGTTTAGTATGAACAATGGATGGCCAATGGGCCTCCCACTTAGTGGTATAATGGCAAGTGTTGTACTTGACCATTATGAGAAGCTAATACTACCTGCACTCTTCATGTCAACCCCACATATTATATACATGCGCTACATTGATGACATATTTGTTGCTGCCCCAGAAGACATCATTATTAACCTTCACACTAGCCTCCAGAATAAAACCAAACTTACTTTTACTACAACTTGGGAAAACCAAAACAAACAGGTCAAATACCTTGACATATGTGTTAGCAAAAATATAGATAAGCTGGACTACCAAATGGTAGTCAAACCTTTGGAAGTAAGAGGCTTGACAAACCCTAATTCTTACACGCCACACTCATACAAACTTGCAGCCCTCTCTTCATTCATGTTCAGGAACCATAACTTGTGCAAATATGAGGCAGATAAAAGGAAAAATCTCATCAATTATACAACTGATTTAAGGAAAATAGGACACACTTATTCATCCATCAACAGAAAAGTTAACACATTTTTCTATAAAATAAACCACAACCACAAGAAAGAAAACAAACCAAGAATCTTAATTCTATACATTCACTCTACAGCTAAAAGCCTTATCAAGCAACTATCATGTGACTTTGAAGTCACTTTCCGTTCACCTCCCAACACCAATAGAATGATAAATAATACCAAAGACAGGATCAAACCTGAACTCACCCCTCAAGTTGTGTACAAAATTACCTGCCCCCAAAGAAATTGTATGGCAACATATTATGGAGAGACCAAAACTAACATTGCCACCAGAGTAGCTCAACACCGATACCTTTACAATAAAACCAAAACAAAGTTTGAAGGTAATTCGATTTTTGTCGAACATGAGAGAAACACTGGACATGCTTTTCTACCTACCACAGCCAGTGTCGTTTGCTCTGAAACAAATGACACCAAACATAAAGTTAGGGAAGCTTACTTCATTGCGGCTGACCCATCGGCAATCAACAGAAGAGAGGCCTGCTATTCCCTATCTCGTAAATGGTCCACATAACATCTGCACATAAGTTTGCATAAAATTTGCATACAGTTATTAACAGAATAACTCGCCATGAATATGGGACTGTAGACTGTCCCGAAAGCGCTTGGCGGTAAAATTTTAATAATTTCATGACAATTTATTAATAGCTTCATTATCTGTGCGCAGAGTACATATATATATATATATTAATTTATTTGATGAAATAATATAGTACTCAAATGGTTTAATAGTTTATTAATGTGTCTGTATTTGTATTAGCGTATGTGTGTAGTTGTATAACAAAAGTAATGATTTTGACTGCACCTATAAAATTAGACTATTATAGAGTAGTGCAATGTAAATTTTGAGTTACATTATCAGATGCACAGGAAGGTTGCAATTGATGAAGCAATCACAAAATTTACTGGACATAGTGCCATGTGACAATATAAACTATTAAAACCAATAGAGTTTCAATTAATGTGTGTGTGTCGATAGCCACAATCATTATGAATACCATATGAAATTGTATGCAGTAAAAGAATCAAATCCTGATTTTTTCCTATGCCTTGACACTCATGCTGTGGAGTCAGTAGTTTTGCCATATCTTGCATCATATTATTTTCAAGTCTATAGCTAGCAAATGAGCTATATGCAAATAAATTATATCTCTGTGGTGCAATAAATATAACAAGATAGTATCACCGATGTGCACAAAACATATAAAATGAAAAATAGAAGACTTATTTTATTATTGATAAAGGCAGTGGCCTTCAATTTCTAGTTTGGATGGACAAAAAGCCAATTGCTATGATTACAAATGCGTATCCACCTTCTGGAAATTATATCTTTTTTATCATTTATTAGGAAGAATCTTTTTACTTATAGATGCCTTGAAATTGTTTAACTTTTGGGGTATAAGATAAAAATAAAGAATTTTTATGCTACTACTTTTGAAGGACTAAAGTTTATGGATTATCTCAGGTAAAAAGTATTATATGTTTTGAATTAGAATTTTATGAGGAATGCAATGAAGTTATCTATGAAAATGTAATTTTAAAACTTAGTTATGATGAATTAGAAATTTTGAACAAAGAATAAAGTAATAATTTTTTAAGATAACTTTTTTTCTTAGTTTTTTTAAGGGTCATCACTATTTTTCTTAGTCATATTTTTTCTTTAGTGTTTCTAGTTTTATCAATATATATTTTTATGCTCTAACATTATTAAAACTCAAGTTATTATGAAAATTGTGTTTCAAATCAATTCTTTAAAAATTCAATATGGCAATATACCATACCAAAAAGTTAATCTAGTGTAATAGTTAAGATATTTTTAGTCTTAAAAAGGAATGAGAATGTGAAATTAGATACAGAGAATTATAACAGATTAGATCTAATCTATCAAAAATGATAAAATGCAAACAAACTTTTAGAAAAAATTGCTGTTAAAGTACTGAAAGCTTTGCATACATCTGGAAATGTATGAGTGTCTATGTATATTAAAAATGTTAGTTAAAACTAATTAATATTTGCACAGAGTTTCAAATGTATAAGCTAAATAAAACATAAACGGGATCAAACAAAACGAGTTATAGATTAATGCTGTAATAATTCAAACGTTTTTAAAATTATATTTTTCATGACTATACTTTATTGGTCTGTAGTATATGATCTGCTTACCAGATAAAGTGATAAATGGGGTGGATTTCTTTTTTAATGAGGAAAATTATTTTGAAAGGTTAAATTACAATATAAGAATGAAAATGGATTCACATATATACATTTTTATTCACATAAATGCATTAAAATGTAAAAAAAAAAAAAAAATTCCTTAGCTTTCATAGTATTCCCATTCCTTAATTTCCTTTGCCCAATTCATTGAAGATGAGATTTTATAATAGTGGATCCAACAAAATGAAAAACACTTGTCTAGTGTTGGTGGCCTAGTGGTTAGCATAACTGTCTTCCAAGCAGCTGGCTCGGGTTCACTTCCCAATCAAAGCATTTGACATATGGAAAAAAGAAAAACACTTTGGTCTTATGATCTACCTATTGTATTTACAATTTTGCAAACAATTCTTAAATGAGTGCTGTTTGAGCATGAAATGTGCATCTTGGGGATCATGCATATTTTTCACATATCTTTGGTCATATGTTTATGATTACATCCTTCCACAAGATATTAAAAGCAGATAGAAACCTGTCTCTACCTTGCGATGGTAAAAATTATACTACAGAAATATTATTCATTAAATAGATCTCTAGTCTAACGAATGACTAATAAAAATTATTAATGTACTTTCATTAAGTGATTAGTGTCAAAGTTGTGAGGGCAGCAACATTTGACAGTTATCAATTAAACTGTAGTAATTTGCGATCTATATATATACTGAACAATGATAAAGATATGTGTAAGAGATTGTGATCTAGGCCAACTGATGAGTGCTGGTTCAGCACAAAACGGAATCACAAATCTTTTTCCATGTCTTTGGTCATATGTTTTTTATTACATCTCTTTACAAGGTATTAAAAACGGATAGAAACTAAATTTTATCTTGCGTGAGAATGGTATAGTAAAAATTACACCACAGAAATATTATTCATTAAATGGATAATCTCTAGCCTAATGAATGACTAATAAAAATTATTAATTCTTAAATGAAAATTTTCTATTGCCTTATATCAACAGAGAACCCAAATCTCACTTCCAAACAATAAGTTAGAAATATAATAATAGTTTGATATACAACTAACTTAGTTGTAATGATTATTTTACAATCGTAAAATACTCTATGGGTGGTGGCAAGGAAAAAAACGAAATAAAATAAATCTATAAAAAATTATTTATAAATACTAGTTTGATAAACTGTTTTTTTTTTTTTTGGAATTACAAAAACATATGTTTAGATTAAAAAAAAAAAAGAACAACAAAAAAGATAAAAATAGAAATTAATTTTCTTTAAAAATAAATTTGAGAAAAATCCATAAAAACATATTTTGATTACATTTAGAAGTGTTTTTTATTTAAAAATTCAATTTTTAACAGGTTAAATAAAAGGGCAAAACAATAATGATATAAATTATTATTCAAAAGGCAAAAAACAAATAAACTGCTGTAGCTTTGATGTTACTACTGAACTGTTTAAAAACAAAAATGCATTTAAATAAAAAAGAGCGAGAAAACAAAAAGCACAACTTAAAAACTGAAATACATAGTCTTGCGTTGATAGCCGAGAGGTATCGCAGCTACCATACAAACAAGTAGTTGGTTGCAGACGGTTGTGGGTTCGCGTCCCGGCCGATGCTATGACATATGAAAAAAAAACAACTGAAATACATATGTAAATTTTTATTTATATAGCGCGATATAACGTGGGCTTTGAACATTCCATCATTAGATTTTCAATGAAATGGATGGCTGAAGAGTTGTGGGTTGGAGTAGTTTGAAGCCTGTCCATTAAAGTATGAAGATTGGCTATCTTAATATAAAGCTGAGCACTGATTGTATATACGTGTGAGGATAGTAATCTGGACCAACTGATGATTGGTTTAGCACGAAGCGATTATTTATCTTTTCAACATGTGTATGATCAGATAGGTCAGCAATATGAGATGGCATGGAGAGATTGAGGGTTGTGTGAAAGTCTGAGTTCGAATCCCTTATATTATAATAAAGTAGCTTAAACCATAGCACATGCACTTTCCAAATGCAAGTATTCAACATAAATAGCGTTCCATCCCAAAGCGCATGCGCTGTGGTTTAAGTTACGTTATTATTTGAAATACATAAGCCTTTAAATCATTTAAAAAAAAAAAATACAAAAAATAATTGAAAAGAAGAGTGATAACTGATTTTGAGACAATGAGTCAATTATTAAATTAATGAACTGATTAAAAGGAAACACGTGATAAAATAATTATCCTTGGCAGATAAATTAAATGTGGAGCTTCTTAATATATGTATAGACATTTTAAAGCGGAATTTTTCAACAATTGATAAGAAAGATTAAATAGGGTTGATGGATTAAAAAATTGCAAAAAAAATATATTCATTGATTATGGTCACTTTGAACTTTTATATGCACATTGAAAATAATATATGGATCTTAGAAACAATATCATAATCCTACTACATCCATCAATAATATTATTTTATTAAAATAATGATACTCTGAACAAGTGGAAGGTTATTTTAATCATCTTTTCAATAATGATACAAGAAATTGAGATACTGACTTTTAATAATACTTCCATTTTATCCACACATTTAATTTGGACAAAGATATCCAGTTTAGTTCTTATAATCTTAAAAATGGAAAAGTTGCAGGTTCTTGTAAGATATATGGAAAAAATTTAAGACACAGAGTTGATATGTTTTTTTAAGAAATATATGGATTCATGAAGTTATGGTGTCTGATCCAAAGGTTATGTCTATTGTTTCAGTTTTTAAAAATAAAGTGGATATTCACGAAGGTGGTAACTATCATGGATTATCATTGTCATTCACTGTAATAAAGATGTTTTTAAAGATTTTATTTTCAATTATAGATAAGTAGTTACCAAAAACAATGCAAAACATATTGAGATTGAAGGAATGATTTATGTATATAGTTCTTATTGACTTGGTCGAGGCATTTGCCTCAATTAATTGAACAGGCCTTTGGCAATGTTTGAAATGACTTGGATGTCTAACAAAGCTTATTTGCACTATAAAGCTTCTACGTGATAGAATTAGAGGAATTATTATTACTATAGGCAGGAAATCTGAAGCATTTGAAATAACAAATGGTATTAAGCAAGCATGCATATTAGCCCATCTTAGTTTTTGATTCTTATGACAGTAGTCTTTGGAACTGTTTATAGATGGCATCATGAATCATGTGATACAAGCTTGATAATATTTTTAATTTGAAATGATTAAAAGCAAAAAGAACTATACCATAACTTCTGGATTTAAATTATGCCAATGATTATGCTATCTTTTCCACTTCAAAAGATGATATATAAAATATATTTGATGCTTCAAAAACAACATACAAATACTGATTAATTAAAAAAATACCTTGGGTTTTTTTTATCAGCCAAGTACCTTGAGAATGAAAAGAAATTTAAGCATTTTGATAGCTTTGTAAGTAGAAAGATGGACTTAGGTGTTGAAGTGTATGTAGCAAACACTCTAATATTCTGCTGCTGCTTTTAATAATTAAAAAAATAAATTTCATCATAATGATTTAAGTACTTAAAATATATTAATTGTATTATAAAGTTATTATTTTACCCAATTGATTGCATGGAAATGAAACCCTCTATCAATATAATATAAATGCATTAAATAAATTCATTTAAGGATGCCTTATAAAATTTCAAAAAATACAATGGTAAATGTTGTAATAGTAGTCAATATGCATTTAAACTGAAAGAATGTGTTATTACAGAGCCTACTATTGTAAAATTACTTTTTTGTTGGACTGGAAATGTCACATAAGACTTCCTAAAAAGAATTTTTTATATTGAATTTGAGCATGGTTTGCTTGGGGGGAGGCAAATCCCATTTTCATTATAAAAATTATGTTAAAGATTACAAGAATATCCAACATTGTCTGCTTTTATAGAAAAAAGATGTGAAAGGATAGAATATGATGGAGAGGTACAATCAGAGACAGGGTTGGAGTCTTTCAAAAAGCAATATTTGTTGTGGAAAAATGGATAGACAACAGTGCAAAATATAAACTAAAAAAAGAATAGATTAACAGGTTGAATATGTGGAAAGTCTTTAACTGAAAAACTTAACCCTAGTGAATTATTACTAAACCATCAAACATCACATGATTACCATTCTATATGCTTACACAAGCTGTTTTTCACAGAGGCAAAACTCCATATAGTAGCAGCACTCAGTGCAAGCCAGAGTAATCAATGGATGTAGGTTTGTGCATAAAATTCCTCATCTAGTGTCTACTCGTTCAATATTCCCAGACTAGTTTCTAGCTTTCATTAGTGAGGAGCCTTGGATCTGAGAGCACTACATCTAGATATTAGGATCTAATGCAACCCTCCAGCAGACACCTTTTACTTTAAACTATAAAGCTTTGAGTGCAAAATAAAAACACAATAATGTTTTCAAGCTAAGCTCATTAGCTTATATAGTTGTGTAGATCTGAACTCAATCCAGTAGCCACAGTTTTTGGTGTCTTTAATAATCAGTCACCATAATACTATTCGGCAGGATTGCTTGTGTAAGCACATAGAATGATGATCATGTGCTGTTTGATGGCTTAATACCAATCCTGCCAAATAGGATTATCGTAACTGTGGTTATTAAAGAACCAAAGACACCAAAAAGTATGGATGCTAAACTGAGTTTAGATCTATACAACTATATAAACTAATGAACTTAGCTTGAAAACATTCTTGTGTTTTCATTATGGGCTCAAAAAATTTAGTTTTAAATAAAAGGTGGCTGCTGGAGGATTGTATTAGATCCTAAGATCTAGGTGCAGTACTCTCATATCAAGGCTCCTCCAAATGAAAGCCACAAGCTAGAAAATAATCTGGGAATATTGGATGAGTAGGCACTAGATGGAGATTTTATATACAAATCTTGCTGCAAACATTGATTATTCTAGCTTGCACTGAGTGACACTAATATATGGAGAGTTTTGCCTCTGTGAATTATTATTATTGTTGTTATTGTTATTTTTTTTTCCTATTTTTATTCTTACAATTAAAATGGGCCTACTCATTTATGATTGCTGCTTTTAGTTTACTGAAGGGTCTTGTTGCACAAAGGTTTATCATCACCTAACTTTCCTTTCCCTGAGATCGAATGTAGTCTGAGAAAAGTGGGAAAAATTTCAAACTTAGGATTTTTTTCCCATGCAGCTAGCCTGTGTTAAAATCAAAGTGACCATCCAATATTGGTTCATAAATGAAGACTCATTTTTAGCTGGAGGGAAAACTGGAAAATCATTCAAGCTTTCAGCAGTCAACAAACATCTATTTCATTGCTTTATTATGAGGAGCTGTTAAAAAGACCTTTTCTTTGCAGTGGGCCATTTGAAGATTGTTTTACTTTACTGACATTATTTAAACAAAGGTAAAGGTCAACTGCAGGTTCAGTATTTGGTTATGACACTTCTCCTAAACTTATACTTGGATTTTTAATCAGCATACTAATATTTATCTGATCAATTCATATTAGCCTGAGATTGTTATTCTTTAACTAATACAATTAGATCCAATTATTGAATAGTTAGCCAGAGTGAAGTGCTTTACAAAACCTTAACTGGGTTGTGACCTAAATATAGTCATCATAAACTGGAACACTTAATTGATCATCATATTATAAAATATTCTATGCAAGACTGTTTTATTAATATAAAACCTAATCAAGTCGTATATTTGGTAAGTTTTATGATATTTGAGCATAAATGAGACATGAGTTTTCATCCAGGCTAATGCAAAGTTTTGAATCCATTACCCCTCTTTTATGCTACTCCACAGATGACAATATTATATTAAATATATGAGAAGACTTTAAATTGATATTAGAAGGTTATAATATGAAAAATATTTGAAAAGTTTATGAAGCCTTATTTTATAAACATTATGTCTATTCACAATTGAAACCATAATGATGGGTTTTTTATAACTAACAAGCACCATTGGATGAACAGTTCAAGGCTTTATTAATATAAGACATTGCAAAAAGCTATATTGTTTGAAACATTTGAAAGCTTTTATACATATATTGGAAAAACTGTGGAATGAATTTTATCCACTCTCCATTCACTTTTATACTTTGGCTTATTCCATTCATCCTCTGCAAAGAATTGTTGAGTGCTAAAATTGTAACATGCCTATCAAAAAATCTGGCAAAGAGTTTTAGTCTAACAATCAGTTATTCTTTTCTGGAGCATGTTGAAATAAGTTTAATCAATGAAACAAAGAAACAGATAATAGACATGGAAAGATTGTTAAAAAATCTCTTGTGACTTATGGGAATTTTTTTAAACAATTCTGATAATAATGATAATTGCATAATTTGTGAAAGAACTTGAATTAGATCAAGCCCAACTAAAATTGTGTTAGGTTTAGTTAAAAACACCCATATCAATAATACATATATAGTAAAGTCAATGCATATATTCTTGTTATTACTATTCAGATATGAAAATTACGATGATTTTCCACGAAAGAATTTTTTCCTACTCCAAAATTCATTCAGTAATATACTGATTTTCTTTTTATTGCTACCATCAGGAATAATAAAGAGATAAAAACAATATTCTTTATTTTCTCTCTCTTTTAACTCTACTATTATTAGTTTTTTTAAATCTTTAGTGATAAATTTTATTGATTTTATATAATGAACAGTAATTATTATATATATAATTTCTTAATTATTTTTACATTTAAAAAGTAGTTTTTACATGAGTTGACTAATATGTTTATAATAGGCTTTGATCATGAATAGCTAAATTGATTTAACTAAGAACGGATTATCATAAACTTTAGAAGTTTAAGAAAGACCATTAAACATCACAAATCACCATTTTCTATGCTTTCACAAAGCTGTGAAACAGTGCAATGTACTATAGCTTCTCCTTTATTAAAGTCAGGAATCTCTCAGCCACAATGCCCAGAAAAACCCGTCAGTTACCGTATCTTCCCTTTCCATTCTCCACCCTGTTTTTTCCATAGCGCCATCCAGTGCAAGCCACAGTAATCAAGGGATGCAAGAAACTACTCTGGGGATATTAGATGAGTAGGAAATAGATAGGTATTTTATACACAAACCTTCTTGCATCCACTGTTTATTGTGATTTGCACTTGGTGGCGCTAATGGGTGAGAAAGGTAGTACAGTATGCAGAAGATTTGGATAAAAAATTTATGTCAGTGTATTTATACAAAATGTGGGATGATTGTGTTAGGAGAATTGCTGAATGTTATAGTGGTAAGGAATGGGATAGAAGAATAGATGCATTAATAAAGAATAGGGAGTTGAAGAACTAGTATGGAGAGTAAAAGAGTTCAAATATATATAGAAATAAACAGAATATTGGTGGAAGTTAATTTATGATAATAACAAGGAAAGTAGTTTACTGTTTAAGCCTTGAACACATAAATGTAAAATATGGATAATTTAGTCTGCAAGTTGTGTAAGGAAGGCATGGAAAATACTCAGTATTTTTTAATTGAATGTAAATCCTAAAAACAGAAAGAGTACAAATAATGAAGTTGTGGAAGAATAAATACAAAGTGATTATACAGATAGTGGGTTCTTAGTTTTTATTCTGGGTTTGGGAAAAGATAAGAGGGATTTAGATATAAAGGCCATGGAGTTGACAAAGATTATATTGTGGAAATGGGATGGAGCAGGATAGAGAAGAATATGGGAAACTTGGGGGAGGGGAATGGAAAGGGAGGGTCAATTGGCTAATAGGTTTCTCTGGGCATAGTAGCTGAGAGATTCCTGACTCCAAATAAAGAGAAATCACAGTGCATCACATCACTTACCATTTTAAAAGTTTAAGAAATATTACGTTTTTATTACATGCCCTGTGTAGTAACTTCATGCAGTGATACAGTGTCAAACCACATGACTCAGTCCTCTGCTCAATCCAGTTCCTACACTTTCCACACTCGAATTCCAATTGCTTATTCTATTTTTAACTACCATATCTATCAAGGAATATATGTACATGACAATCTTTAATTATGTAATAGTTTTTAAATTGTTAATTTGTGTTGATTTCAATAGTGACAAAGTACATATACATGTATTTCATGTTTCATAATTATTCTTAATTAATATTTGCGCTACATTAATATTCAACGAGATGCCAAAAATAAAGGGATTAAAAACTTTAAAGATATTTTTCTTAGAAAATTTCTAGTTAAGATATGAAGAAAGTTTCTTTAATCTCTCACTCAAATCTATGAATTAAAACTAGGATTAAATTCTTAAAGATATTTATTGACTGTGAACATTAAACTTGTTTTAATCGTGATTTTCGTTTTATCACTAGTAAATATTTATAAAGCTTGAAACCCTTTTTTTTAATGTTACAAAAAAAGAAATTGAAATTTTTTGTAGTGCAGTTGGATAATCTCTAATCTAATGAATGACTAATAAAAATTAGTAAATAAATTTTTTGCCTGGGGAGTTCAAGCACCGGAAGTGCCCGGAGAGGGGGCACATTCCATGATACCTGTTTGTTTTCTCACCCAATAATTTAATTTCCGATCCCTTCTTGTTACTCGGATCATACCCCCATATTTGATTGAATGGTTTGAAGCCTCTGATTTGCTCTTCTGGTGAGGGTTCAAATTTCAGATCCATACAAAGAACAGATAAAATACATTTATTAAAAACTTTATTTTTCAAACAGGCATACTTTTTTTTTGATATTAAGCTATTTTTACCAAAACCACTTCATCGATGTTTATATTATTCACTTTATCCATTATATATATATAGCTTTGTGGCAAAATGATTGCAAAAAAGTTACAATGTGCAATTCAAACATGTACATAGTAAACTTGGGCATTTCCCCCAAATTGGCTGATTTATAGCAAACTCATCTGGATATACAAAAGTGCTGAGTAAATAGATAAGTCTTTCTTTTTAGCTAGAGGATAAAATGCAATTTATTGACTCTGCTATAAAGATTTTTTAGCAAAAATTACTTTTATTGTACATATATGCATACACAATCTTACGTTTCGACTGTCTTGCAGTCTTCTTCAGAACTATGATATAATGAACAAAATAAAATACATAACTATATAAATAATACATTAAAATATTATATGATTTGAGAATTAAAAAGAATATTAATAAATGAATTAAAATTGAACTAAGAATTATATGAAAATAAAATTATTAAGTATTTTATTAAGATGTAGCTAATAAAACTAGTTTAAGTTTATAAGGAATAGAAGTAATTAGGAGATTATTAAAAATAATAAAAATGAATAATGTATTTAAATTAAAAGTTGTTCATGAATGTGTATATATACCATCAACAATATACATGTGTAATTTATATTGTGTATTTTGGTTTATATTAACTGGATTATTTTATTTGGATTTGATTATATTTCAGTTTTATTATGTTTTGTTATATTTTATGTTGTTTTTTATTTTATTTTATTAATTTTATTGTTTACATTTTTATGGTATTATTTATATAGTTATGTATTTTATTTTGTTGATTATATCATAGATCTGAAGAAGGCTGCAAGACAGTCGAAACATAAGATTGCATATGCATATATGTACAATAAAAGGTTTTTTGTTTAAAAGTGTTCAAGGTAGAATGATTAATTGCATTTATATAAGACATTACAGCAAAATAAAGTGATGAATTTAATAATATTTCTAGAGGATAGAAAATTATTCAAATTCTCACATTTTAACATTAGCATGCCTTAGAAATAATGCTTAGTCTTTGATTAGCTTTCTTTCTTAAGCTGCTGAAAAGGATTTTTACTCTAAAATGGCACATTTAAAAGATTGTATATTTATTGTCCTAAAGCAACTTAATGGTTGAGTGTAAAATAGTTATATATCTTAGTAGGTAATCACATACAATATTTAGCTATACTAGAATGATTGGCACATAATGTTGAAATTAGTTCATAATTTTAGATAGAAGGGAAAGAATGTTATTATTTTTAAATATATAGATTAAGTTTATTATCACAGAAACATGGTGTTGCATTAGTTAACCATACCATCTATTTTTTAAAGCAGACATCTTCATGTATATCTTTTTAAAATGTATTAAGAGTAATTGAGATTATTTTCAGTTTCCTTTAGAGTCATTCACTCCAAGCTTGAGTAAACAATGGACACAAGATGATATAATGCTAAAAAATTCCAAGATTGATTGGTGTGTGGCCTTTGCATCCATAAATAAAAATTATGATTGAGTACTGGAACTTATGCATGTAGTAGTCAACCATTACTCTTTTACATCATGCAATTAATAAACTGAAATTTAAAAACCCTTTTTAAATCCAGGGTAAATCACTTGCAAAGATATATAGATCTGACATTAGGATAGTTTTTGGAAGTTTTTTTAAAATTTCAGATTATTAGCTTGGTATAAAGGAGTAGAGGATGCCTACTAGATGAATATATGTGTTGGTTCCAGCTTTGATTTCTATTCTACATTGTCTAAGACAAAAACTAGAAAAAAAAATGAACTGAAGACGGGGATTTGATATCCCTATAACATCTTTTATTCATTGTTTATTCCAACTTGCAGTGGTTAATTTTAGACAAGTAAAGATAACTGCTTTTTGAAGCTTTTAAGAAGGCATGTAGTATTGTCGATGTTTAATTAATCCAATCATTTGATAAATCTGTTTTTGTTTTTTCTCTTTTACTTTTCAGCTTACAACGATCAATTTAGGATTTTATTGCATTGTTTAAAAGTAATTCCAGAGGTAGAAAACTTATTTTTCAGTTGAAAATTTGTTGAATTCATAGAGATCTCATTTTTAAAAAAATCAAATTATTCATAATATCTGTATTTTATTGTTTACTAATAATCAAGCTTAGGAAGTCATGTGACAACTGAGGATTAGAAGCAAATGGTGATGTTCAATCCAAGGATCTTCCATTTTTAAGTTTATTACTCCATTACTGTATATAGCTTATTGTATGTTACTATTAGAATATTATACTCTCCATTTTGTAAGGTGTGTTTTTAACATAGTATGTAGGATAGTATGCAGAAAACCATAGTATTAAGTTAAGCAATTTAAATTTTTAAGAGTTAAAGATACATTATGGACAGTAAAACATTATTTTTATTAATGGTAACAGATTTAAAAACAAATGCCACTAAAGTACTTACTGTACCTACAATGAACTAACTAGTTTTGAAGATAGAATTGACATTAATTAAAGATCAAGAGGAATGTTATCCCAATAATAGTTTAATTGTTGATACCTTTAAAGAATGATGCTGATAATGACTTTTGGGAGTCATACCACCAACAAGGAAAATAATCAGATACTCCAATCGGACTAGACTTGAAAGCTATTTGAAGCACACTTGGCCAGGTTGAAATTGTTTTATTTAGATTACAAATCAATTTATTCTATTAGAAAGCTGCCCATAACCTTTGGAACATTACATCATAGTACTGGGCATAAAATTATGGACAAAGAGTGAGGTTATTTAAGGAAAAAGTCACTGAAATTACAATATATGAATAAAAATAGATTAAAAAATAAAATTTAATTGGATGTGGAAAAACATATTAGGCAAGTAAGGTTTCACAACATGAAGAGTTAATAGATAGACAATTTATTTCCATGCACTTTATAAGAAATGAAATAAGTATGTAAAAGATTGTATTACAGGTCCATAATTATGTTAAATTGGGAAAGTGAGGTAGATAAATGGATTATAAAAACAAATGAGCAGAACTAAGAGAAATGAATGTGAATAAAAAGTTTGGATTTATGTAAGAATAAAACAAATAAAATATAAAAGAGAGTATAATATTAGAGGGAGCTTATTATTATGTGGTGTATAAAAATAGTTTGAGATATTAAAGGGGAAAAACAAAAAAACAGATATGTATTTGGGATGTAGATGTAGTTTATGTATAGATGTGAGGGGGAGGGTATTGATGTTTAATTTTTGGAGAATTAAGATATTAAAAAAAAAAAAAGAACAGGGCAAACTGTAAGAAGCATATAAAAAATTTGAAGATGACAGGAACAAAAGAGAGAGATTTATAATTTTTTATTTAGAGTTTTATAACCAAAATAAGGAATATGGGAATAAGTTGATGAATTTAATAAACAAATTTTATTAAAATTGAACAGAAGAAATAAATAAATAGACATTAAAAGAGGTAATTTAGTAGCAATAAATAAGAAGTAGATTTGTTTATTTTGGTGTATAATAATTTCAGAGGAAAAAAAAAACTATAACACACATAAGGATGATATTATCTTTAAAGGAGATCTTAAGAAACAATATATATTATTTAATAGTGTTGTTGATTTATTTTATATACATATATATATAATATCCATGCAAAAGGCTAACTGAAGAAATATACAATGAATTAATTGCCACAATACTGAACAGTTTAATGGAACTATAAACCTCTTGTTTACAATTGCTTAGCAACAATTTAGGGGCCATATTTTTGTAGTCAACTGCCTTGTAGTTATCAATATGGTGTGTGGTTACTTCTATAAATATATATAACTAAGCATTTTTAATATCACTATATCACTTTTATTTTGTTTAATAAGATAATGTAAAATAATTTACATTTGCAGTCTTAGTTTTTATAGATTTGGACAATCTAACAAATTATATTGATAAAGCTGGAATAGAAATTTTATTCCATGAAGTTTCATTATTATCAGTATTGACAGAGAATGTTTTTACATCAGATGTAGATTTGAATTTCAGTTCTACTAATACACTTTGCTAGAGTGGATATCTTTACAAGAACTGAAATTACAAGGAAAAATAGTCATTTTACTTTTGATTAGTTATCTAACAAAATATGAGGGAAACAATGATATTGACAGGGCTCAGAAAAAGTAGTTATTTCCAGTTTTTATACATTTAGTAAACCTTATCTATTTATTATATATATATACACACACAGAAATTATGATGACCTAGATTTGTAACTATGTGACATTACAAAATAATTTAAAGTACATGTGAAGTATTATAGAAGTATTGTGTCTTAGATGTCAATCATAATACAGTAGCCAATGCATCTTAGCATCTATGAAGATCAATAAGCTACTTAAAGAAAGTAAAATAGCTATTGATCAGGAAAGACTAATCAATAAATCTTTTGAACTATTTAAAAAAAAGTGTCAGTCATAATTTATTAGTCAATATATGCTCACAATTTATTCTATATTTTAGACCAAGGAACAAATACTATTGATTTAAAGTTCACATTTATGTTCTAAGAGAAAATGTTTTTCTTAAAAAACTTTGATGAAAAAGAGTGATGATATGTGTATATATACACATACAATATATGCCAATAACCTCTGAAAAATTAAATAGTTTTGAATTTAAGAGTTTACACTATAAAATAAAATCTGACAATTAAAACAGGCAAAACTCTCCATACAGTAGTGCCACTCAGTGCAAGCCAGAGTAATCAATGGATGACAGAAGGCTTGTGCATAATATCCCTATCTAGTGCCTATTCATCCAATATCCCCAGACTAGTTTCTAGCTTGTGGCTTTCATCAGCGAGGTGCATTGGATCTGAGAGCACTACACCTAGATCTAAGAATCTAATGCAACCCTCCAGCAGCCACCTTTTATCTCTACGTAACTACAAAACTATGAGAATAAAATTGAAAACACAATAATATTTTCAATCCAAGATTATTAGCTTATATATAGGCCTGAACTCAGTTCAGTACCCATATATTTTGGTGTCTTTGGTTCTTTAATAACCATAGCCACCACTACCCTATTAGGCAGGATTGGTGTTAAACCACTAAATATCACATGATCATCATTTCTTAAGCTTGCTCATAACTGTTATTAAAATAGGCAAAACTCTCCATCAGTAGTGTCACTCAGAGTAATCAATGGATACCAGAAGGCTTGTGCATAAAATCCCTACCTAGTGCCTACTTATCCAATATCCCCAGATTAGTTTCTAGCTTGTGGCTTTCATCAGTGAGGAACCCTGGAACTGATAGTGGTGGCTAGGATAATTAAAGAATCAAAGACACCTAAATGTATGGGTACTGAACTGAGTTCAGACCTATATGACTATATAAGCTAATGAGCTTGGATTGAAAATATTATTGTGTTTTCAATTTTATTCTCATAGTTTTGTAGTTAAGTAGAGATAAAAGGTAGTTGCTGGTGGGTTGCATTAGATCCTAAGATCTAGGTGCAGTGCTCTCAGAACCAAGACTCCTCACTCATAAGTTATAAACTAGTCTGGGGATATTGGATGAGAAGGCACTAGATAGAGATTTTATGCACAAGCCTTCTGGCATCTATTGATTACTCTGGCTTGCACTGAATGGCACTACTGTATGAAGAGTTTTGACTGTTTAATAACAGTTATGAGCAAGCATAAGAAATGGTGATTATGTGATATTTAGTGCTTTAAAATCTGACAATTGTGAATTACTAGATGGCACTACATAAATTCATGTTGAAGTTAAAAAAGATTGAGAATAGATGTGGAGATTCCTATTGAGATCAGAGAATATATAATATAGCGATGTAATTTTTCCAGATAATGTAGTAGTTTTACAAACAATATAAAAGATATAAAGCTATTATTAGAGAAGGATGTAGTATTAGAAAAAAAAAGAACATTAATTTCAGAGAAGGTAAGCCTTTATATAATATTAATATTTCATGAATAATCAAACGCTTTTATTGCTTAGGAATTCATAAAAAGTTTGGAAGCTGGAAGCAACCAATACAACAGCTGATCTGAGGGACTTACACATTGGAGTCCAATTCTCTAGCACCAAAGTAGATAGAAACAATATTTCCTTGAATAAGTGGAAGAGTATAAATATTTAGGTATTTAGTTAATAGAAAAATGAACTTTCATAAAGAATTGGGAATTAAACTTATGACAAAAAGCAAAAAGTAGATTTGGAATGATTAAAAAACTGCAGAAAAATTTAAAACAGACCGAGCGGTACCTGCTTTGGAAATAAGGCATTTGCAGAATGAGAGAATATAAAAAACTTTACTTAATTCAAAATGTAGACATACTGTGGTAAATTGTAAACAAAAAAATAAATTGAATTCTACCAAGAACTGTATATAAAGGACAAGAAAAAAAAGTCATTCAATTATAAAAATAACTTTTGAAATGAGAAGTATTTTAAATGAAGATGTGAGACATGCAGTTAAACATATGATGAATTGAAAAGCTACAAAACTTGACAGAAATATCAATGATATCTTAGAAGAAGAAATAGCAGTATATTAAAAAAGACAAAACTCTTTATGCACTATTGCTACTCTGTGCAAACCAGAGTAATTAATGGATGTCAGAAGGCTTGTGCATAAAATTCCCATCTAGTGCCTACTTATCCAATATCCCCATACTAGTTTCTGGCTTGTGGCCTTTGTCAGTGAGGAGCCTTGGATCTGAGAGCACTGCAACCAGATCTTAGGATCTAATGCAACTGTCCAGCAGCCACCTTTTATTTCAACTACAAAACTATGAGTCTTAAATTAAAAACACAATATTTTCAATCCAAGCTCATTAGCTTATATAGTCATATAGTTCTGAACTCAGTTCACTTACACTTAGTGGCAATACTGTATGGAGAATTTTGCATGTTTTAATAACAGTTATAAGCAAGCATAAGAAATGGTGATCATGTAATGTTTATTGGCTTAAATAACAGTATAACTGTGAAGTGACAATAAAGTATAGAAGAAAACAAAAATGTCAGAAATATAACACCAATATCTTGGTATGCATTAGAAATTTGTTTCAGCATTTAAAAAAAAAGATTACTAGGTAAATGGAAGAATATAGCAATGATAATGTTATTTAAGCAAGAAGATGTAATGGACCAAATAATCTATCAATTCTGTGCAAAATCTTTAGTAACGTCATTGCAACTCGTCTACAGAGAAGTTTTGACTCATACCATTCAAAAGCATGGGATTAATTTGGATTGCATCCGAGTATTGAGAGAAGTTTTAGAAAGGAACGAATTTGAGTTGCTATTTTATATTGCTATATTAAAACTTCAAAACAATAGATGATAAACCTACAATATGTTGAAACTATGATGATTATTTCATTAAATTATATGGTAGCACTAAGAAGATTAACAGCTGTAAGGTTGTATGATGGGGTAATATTCTGCCCAAAACTTTTGTGACAGTTTTCAGCATGTGTTTTATGAATACAAGTGTGAAGCTATTACTGAAACCAGCTATCAAATATATGCATGTTTATTATCTAGATTATGATTTATTTTGAACCGTGCTGCTACTTATCGATACCAATAGAAAACCCATCACAAATGTCTATCTTTCACTGCATTCTATTTATTTAATCAGCTTTCTATTGTACTATAAAGATATTAGGATTAAATAATATAGCACCCATAAACACAATCATTTATTGCATTCACATAAATTTTCAAAACTTTTATTTTCAATAAAAAGTTTTAAAAAATCTAAATGATGATGATTATCAATCTATTGTTCCATCTAGTGTACTATACTTCTTCTGATGAAGTTACCACAAGTAATGAATGAAAACAAAATTTATATGTTTAAAAAATATGTGATTAGAAAACTGTTCTACTGTTCTAATGTAATGTGATGTAAAATAATTATGGATATGACATTAGAAGTTCCTCTGCATAGGATATATTCCTAAACATTCTTAGCCAATTTAAACACTCCATCTAAAATTCTTTTATACCACTCTAAAGCTATCTATTGCTTCCCAACCAGCAATCACCAAGTAATTCTTTTAACAATTTTACTGTTGCTTTATTTTACTATCCTATTCAAATTAAAGATGTTTCACTAGTTCTTTTTTTATTTTATTTAAAAACTATATTTACATTTGATTCAGTACATACATCGTAACAATCATTACTTAAAAAATAAATTAAGTTCAAATGTATCCAGTAAATTACATTATCTCCACCTTTCATTTAATCAGTGTTTTGTAAGAGCATTCAGCTCCACATTTCATAACATATCATCTTTCCCATTTTTAACATAAAAATGAAAACAAAATTTTAAACGAAATTCTATTTCTTTATTTGGTTCACCTTTGCATTTTTCCCAATTCCTATACAATTTATTCTGTTTTGTTTCAATATTTATATTCAAAAATAAATTTTCATTATTTCCCCTTCCATATCCACGTACACCACATCAAGTTTAAACGCTATGTTCTTTTTCATCTCTTTTTTCCTCAATACCTATAGCTACATCCTTGCATCAAATAAAAGGCCCATACTAGTGTAATCATCAAGGTATGTGTGGGTTAATATATAAATTGGACAATAAATGCGTGTTTGTCGTAAAATTGATTTTTTATTACCGTTACTTACTAACACCATCGGGCAATTTAACTTTTTTTTGGATATGAGCATTTTCATTTATAAAAACTAATTTATTCAGTTGCTTCTATATAAGTTTTTAAAAGACAAATTCAAAATAAATTATAATTATTATAATATAACCTTTATGTTGACTAGATACATACCAAGAAAATATTTATTTTTATTATATTATACTAAAAGCTGAATAAAAATCATGGAAGTTGAGATTATTTATCAAACATTTGAAAAAATTATTAAAATATTTGGTTAAGACGAATTAGTTGTCAGGCGTTGGTGGCGTTATGGTTAGCATAGCTGCCTCCCAAACAGCTGGCTCGGGTTCGCATCCCGGTCAAGGCATTTGACATATGAAGAAAAAAAAAGCCAAATTAGTTTAATTATTTAAAATGAATTGAAAGTAGGGGATAGGGTGAGATGAGAACAGATAACAATTTTGCTACATCCAGGGTTCAACTAAGTTAAAAGAATTATCTATGGAAATACACAACTTTTTAGGCAATCTGATGTGCCATTATTATATCATTAATGTTATATACGCTCAAAGTAAAGAGAAAGGAAAAAGTATATATATATATTCATATGTCATAGCAACGGCCGGGAGGCGAACCCACAACCGTCCGCAATCAACTACTTGCTTGCAAGGCGGCTGCGATGACCTCTCGGCTAATAACGCTTGACAGGAGTATATTTAATGCTATTTCAATATAGGACTACATAAAATGAAAACGAATTTTACCTTTAACACTATTTTTTGGAAGAAAAAGTAAAACTGTTTTATTAATCTAAAAGCATAAAATAAAAAGAATTCCCAGTATATAGGAGATGGTTTTAATAAATTAAAATTAATCCAAACTATGTCTTTTTTATAAACACTTCTGTTTAATTAAAACAAGTATTTGTCTGCCTATATATATATATATCCTCTATACTTATATATATATTAGTTAAATTTGATTGCATTAAAAAGACTAATGTGAAAGAAACCTATTTACAGATTTTTTCGTAATAATATTTGATTTCCAAGTTGAACTACAACTATCGTCATAATTATGGCTAAATTAAAAAAAAAAGTTTAATTATTTTTAATATTTATTTATATATTTAGTTATCATTACCAGCACTCAACATTTTTTTTTTAAAATTAGAATTTATTAGTCAATTAGATATGCAAGACAAGTAGAATGTGTTTTCTTGGTTATTAAGCATTGCTATCTATGGTTTATCTTATATTTAAACTTCCAGCGATGCCTGCTTGTGGCTGCGTTGTTCGTAATTGAGAGTTCTTGGATTTTTTAGGGGTGAAATAGTCAGGTTTTAGGCAACTGATGAATTGCCTAAGTATCTTTAATTATTCCCATGGGGGCTACTATTCAGTCTCTTATCTTAATTTTCTCTATGATCTTACAGAATGTAGAGATTAAATGACAGTTATTATTTTGAAGATTGATTTACATAGTAATGACATAATATTAGTTTTCCAAGGTGATTGCTAATCTACATAGAATGATGTATAAATTAAAATAGCATATCATGTTACAGTACCCTGATAACTTATGAAAATTCAAAGCCGTAATGCATGAGGTGTAGTCAATGCACTGCTATTAAATTGACATTGTGAGAGACTGTAAGGGATTCGATGTAGAATGTATGAGTGAAAATTAGAGCAACCCTTGAAATCAAATGTTTAAATATGATTTATTAACATTTACTGTTGAGCAAATAATTTATTAAATAAAATCGATGGCTTACAACACAATCACTGAACCATAATGTATAATGTTATTATTGCTAATAAATTGAATGAGATATCCAATTCGAGTAATGATCACCACAGCACCCTCCTCCCAACCCCAATCCACATAGGGACTAGGATTTAGGCCCACAGGGACCCTCCCCACAATTAGGCACTCTCGCTCAGTCAGCAAAGTCGAGTTAAATCTAAATTTTTCTTCAAAATCGAATTTTTCAATAGACTTCTCTAGAAACTTACTTGTTAAATTTAGCGCTAATTTTGGTGTTGAGAATTTTAAATAGAATAACGTTTTGAAAGACAATATAAAAGATCTGATAGAGAATGTATGGATGAAAGTTAGAGGAAACACTTGAAAACGATATTTAAATGCAGTCAAATACTAATCACCGTTGGGCAAAGTATTCTTTGAATTAGGTAAAATCTCTGGCTTATAATGCAAGTAATCAAACCACCATGAATAATGTTATTCTTGATAACAAATGAATGAGCTATCCAATTTTTGTTAACAATCCCCATAGCACTCCTCCCAGCTCCAGGCCATAAAAGAACTAGGATTTACACTCTCAGAATCAGCAAAGTTGTGTTAAATCAAAATACCTCTTGAAAATTAAATTTTTCCATAGAATTCTCTAGAAACTTAAATGGCTGCCATTTACTTCTAACAGCATTGTAAAGAAAGTTGTTATTATTCTTAGTTGTTAACAGTTGGTGCCATAATTCTTGTGTGAAAAGAAATAATTCTTGTCAATTGGAATCAGTTTAGGGAAATATCATTCCCTAAACTATAACTAAGGTAACTAAAATGGGGAGCTAGTACAGAGTGAATTGGAGTCCTTGACTTCCTCTGGTGGACTGAGCACTCAATATTTAACTTCAAAAGAAGAAAATTTAAGTAAAAAAAAAAAAAAGCCCAACAAGAAACTCTGGTAAACATCAAATCAATGTGCTATTCTAGGTATAATGTTAGATTTTATTAATACATATTATTTAATCTGATTATTATTTTATGCTCCTAGAAAAATTCATTGACTATCCCCACAAATTAAAATAAACAGTTTGGAGTACAAAATTCTTTTTTTTTTATATGTACATATATTTATGTTCTTTGCCTAAAATTAGGTAGAGAAACAAAGCAAGATAATACTACGATCAACAATAATAATCGACCATTGGTGTATGTATATTTTTAATCACATGATGAGAAAAAGAATGAAATTAAAAGTTTTTTACATAAACATAGAGATATCAGTGATTTTTATCAACTGAAAGAAATCTGACAACACACCACACAATTTTTCATCAAACATTTAAATGCTGGGACCATAAAAATATTATTTTATGTTAGACCTGCTTAATTGCAAAAAAAAGGAGAACCTTATGCTTTGTTAAAAAAATAAATATTCTTTAAAGTTAAAATGATTTGATATTTAACCAAATTAGGTCACATGATATTTGGTTTCACAATTATCATCAGATTATATGTTTAGCTAATAAATCACAGATGGACTACTATCAGTCCAAACACCTCTAATTAAACAACTACTATGAGAACAAAATTGTAAATTATTATTTTGATTTATTGTTTTAATTATTGTTATATAATTTTTTGGTATTATGCCTGCTATGATGTATTACTCTAAGTTTGTAATATGTTTAAAATAATGCCTCCAAATTTAATGAATAAAATTTGTCCCCAGATCCTGTAGAGGCATTATTTTGAGCATAAGTTAATTTTCGAGATCAATTGCATATGAATTGGATTGTAGTTAGAATAGGAATTCTTGAACCTTCCAACCATACCTGCTTGTGAATTTCCAAATATTCATCATTTTTAATGAGAGCATCAAAGTATTGCAAAAATAAAAAGATCATGTTGATAAGGAAAAACACATTTTGTCATGTATCATAGGGGTTATTTTGATTCAATTTGATCGTTGTGACATTATACATTTATTGTGGGTATGAAAAGGCCTCCTATCTCCCCTAGGCTACATCGCAGCTCTAATACCAAAGTATCACTGGGAGTAATATGTCATAGCATGTGTAATATGAAAGTTCACATCTAAAAAAATAATGGAGACATATATTCATTATGGAAAATGGAAAAAAGATATTACAATACTAAATAAAACAGGTATGTGTGAGTTCCATATTTTTAGTACAATACTATGTGTCATATAGGCCATCCTTCTCCCTCCTGGTATACTGCAATAACTTTGCACCATCATAGTGATGGAAAAATATATTCATTATGGAAAAGGAGAAAAATATGAAAAAGAACCCTGAAACATTTTTTAAATTGGAGTTGTAACACAGTTTTAGATTTCTGTCATTTTTTTTAACGTAAAAAAAAATGGTGAGCTTTATTTAAAAATAGCTAACTGGAAGTTTAACCTCATATTTTAATTATGTTTTTAAAAAACCTCCACAAATATAACAACTTTTAACTGTAAATGTATACAAAGTTTAGCAATCCCCCCCCCCCAAAAAAAAAAAAAACAACAACCCACAAATATAATAACTTTTACCTTTGTATTTTTAAATTTGAAAAAATTACTTAAAAATAATGTGATACATTTGCTGCAAGTTTAACATCATACTGTATTTTAAATATTTTAAAAAAAAAAACACAAAGTTTTAGCAAAATACAAAAAAAAAACATGAATATATATAAAAAAAAAAAAAGATATATAAAATAAACGTATTTTTAAATATAAAACTGTATTCCTAACAAATGATGTAAGAGATGTATTATATTGTGGGGAGGGGGGGGGAGTCATTATGGTGGAGTGAATCATTTAATACCTTCTAAAATGGAAAGAAAGGGGTCAGTTTATTTAACATGAATTAGTCATGTCAGGATTCTTGGTTGCCATGACATCATAAACAAAAACTTTGAATAAATATCACCACATCAAAACATACCAAAATAACAATTTTTTTTGCTGATATAAATTATTCTATATTTCAATGCAATATTTTATTATTAATGAAATAAATGAATATAATGTACAACATGTAATTCATTGTTTACAAACTATAGATAGTAAGATTATATGCTTATTTAAATTTTAGCAGAGTTTGGCTTGCAGTAAGTAGGAAAATGTTTGTTGAAACCTAAAAAATAAATAAGCCCCCCCCCCCTCCAATCCTGAATCAGGGGTTTCAGATTAAAATCAGTCAGCACTTGGGTATTTTTCGTCAGCCATTTTGTTTTAAGTTATATGGTTTTATGGGCCTACAATTACTCTTTGTAAATTTAAAGCTGATAGGTTCAAAACTGTAAAGAGTTTCCCACCTAATGTCCAATCAGAAGTCTGTTATAAGCTTCGATGTAGTTAATGGATGCACAACTGTCTGTGAGTGAAGATGAAGAATATATATTGCAATAATTTTCGGTCTACTTTCACTTTTACAGAATATATATATATTAACAATATTATATCTATGCTCATTCTTTTATGTGATTGAGCCTTAATAATATCATGCACAGGAGATTTGTGTTTCTTTACTTGGGTGGAAAAATACTTCTCTACTTTAGTATATTTTATAGCAATGCTACAGTTTGTGTTGCTTTGTCATAGTTATTGCTTAAATTTTTTCTTATATAAACAAAGTAAAAGAGCTTTAAACAGGCTATTAATGGTCAGGGCTTTTCTGGCAACCTCTTGCAGAAAAACTGCGCAAAAGTAGGCAAAAACTCATCAAGTTTGCTAATTGATAAATGATGAGGATTTGAGCAGAATTCTATCTTTGTAGCATATTTTTTTCTTTACCCATATGGACCACCTACTGTAGGCTTTACTAACTAATACATACCAGATAGTAGTGCTTAATCCATTCATATTAATTGACATCTGTTAGTTAGTAAAGGTTACAGTAGGTGGCATAGAAGTATGAGAAAAGAAATACTGCTGAACAGCAATGAGTAATCTGAAGTCATGTGATATTTATGTCTTTGTGCTATCTTTTAGCTAAAAATAGCTGAACACTCATTTACTGATCAATATTAGAATGGTCACCGAATTTACTACTTGAAATAAAATCCAAAATCCACTGAAAAAGTTTTGAGATTACTTGTCCTATTTTAATATCCGGATCATAAGAATGATAGACAGATTCAATTACAATTATTTACCTTTTATTAATAAATCTTACAATACCATTTACTATATATTTATGACTTAATCACATAATAAAAAAAAATCTGAAAGAAATAGATCAGAATTACATTTACAATCTAAAAGTAGAAATATCTAACTTTACCCTCAACAAACTATTGCATGCATAAGTTTTATGTTTTATATATATATATTATACCGGATACTGAATCTATCTGAAACAGAGGGCGCCACCAGACCACAAGGTGTCTGGAAAATTTGTTTACTGTGATCAGAATAGATGATGATGATGGTTTGCGCCGACTAGACTCAGGGAGAAACAAGAGATCTTAAATTGTTTAGACAATTGAGACAAAAGCACAAAGACAAACGTCAGCCAAATTAAGTTTAAACATATTTCATAAATTTTATTATGAGAAAATAAATTATTAAATATAAGTTTATGACACAATAGATGGGGGTTAACTCAGGCGTGTACCAGACATACTAAAGGCAAAGCTATGACAGACTGACTGATCTTCTAATAAACAAATTTAAAAGAGAGGAAGCAAATTTCATTCAGCAGAGGATTCACCTAAACATTGGTTTTCACTTTCAGATATTTAAACCATATGCCCCTGAAATAGATCAAAGAATCCAGCGCCGATGAGCGGTTCGAGATCTAAAAATTGGTCAGACCTCGAATGTCCTTATATCGGTATGAGCTGCACCTATTACTACGTTTAAAATAACGGTGATTGATCCACCTCAAGAACAACCGACAAACATGACTGAAATGAAGAAACAATTAAAACTGGTGAATCCCAGCCAAACGATTGGCGAAAATTACTTTAAAATTAATAATTAAAGATCCCACTAAGGGACAAGTAAATAATTAGAAAAACAGTTACGTCTGCCCAGCATTTAAAGAAAATAAACTGACAAACAAATTCTGAGTACACGTTCTGACAAATTTAAAGCACACATAATAAATACAAAAAGAAATCTATCGGAGAGTGGACATGAGTACGAAATATTAAAAGTTTAAATACTCTAGCAGAACGAAAGTATTGCTCACCTGTAATTTAAGAAAGGATAAATTTTATCTTCCTGCTGACGACTTATAAAATTACAAAGAAAAACACAATTCTAATTTCCGCCTTTAGAGATATTAGAAACGAAATCTCCACCTGCGAAAATCAGACAATAAAGTCGTCAGCCAAAAGAGTTTTGGAGGTTTAGCAAGAGGGCAAACATAGAGTATAAAATTAATTATTGAATACTAAATAATTACAGGTAAGCATAAAAAAAATATATACAAGACTGCTAAAGCATTTACAAAAGCGAGGCATAAAATATAAAACTCATTCGTCACTCTCCAATAAACAAAACTGAAAGCAAATTGGAAGCTTAAAACTAAGATTCCAAGACACACTATAAAATATTGGAAAACACAGCAAATATTAGATATGAGGCTATATTGATTTAAGAAGACATATTTATGATTAGATTGAGCGGAGATTTAATGAGAATTAATTTACCCTGGGAAGAATAAAAACGAAAATAGTTTACCTTTTGGTAAAACAAAGTTCACGTAGAGTGCGCACTTTTACTTAAGTTCATTTTCAGGTTCTTTAGGCAGCAAGGTAGATGTAGAGAGGTTCCGGCTTCTTTTAGGTGTTCAAGGCATTACTGGAGCAAACTTGGAAGTCAGGGATCCGTCTTTTGTGGAGTTAGCAAGCCATTCGGGTGGTGGTAACAAGTATAGAATTTTTCATTTTGTTGCAGGCAAAAGTATTTAATCACAGCTGATGTCCTTTAAGAAATTAAATGTCCGCGCTGATATAAATTCTCACTTGATAAACAGCTTGTCTATCAACAAACAATGAATTAACTGACACTCCAAATTTTCGGGGCTATTTATACATTGCTCCATTTCCCGCGAAACACTTTACTTGTTGTCCAATTTCTATGCCTGAGGCAGGGCAAATATTAATCTCCCGCTCAATCTATCTAAGAATTCTACCCAGAGTTTATTGAAATGAAAACAACATAAAAATCAAATCTCCGCTATAAAAATTGTTTACAATAATTAAAATAAAAGCAACAGGAATGCCATTAGCTAGCCAGCTTGTTTTTAAATCAAACTATTTTAAAATAAATCGATAAACATTTAAAAAAAATCCGTTTTACATATAAACGCGTGTATACTTGGATACACGCATTCTTTTTAAACAATACTGCAAATTAAAACTGCTTTTAATGAAAATTAAAAGCTTAATAATTTTTTTTTTTTTAATGACACCATTGAATCGGATTTCAATCAGGTTCAATATATATGGATAGGAGACTTATGAAGATTTATTTTACACAATCCACTAAAAAATGAAGATCTTTCCAAGTTTCAATCGGTAGCTTCTCCACATCACTACTGCAAACTGTCATATATTTCTATGTTTTTCTCCACAATCTTCAATTCTCGATCTATGGTCATCTTTTCTAGTAACATGACCAGCCCAGATCCATGTCAGCCTTTCAACTCTTTCAAAAATGATATTATCTGTTTGTTCTCTCATCCATATATTTCTTTGTTGATCACTTTTTATTACTCCATGACATATATATCCCTTTAACTGTCCAATTGTTCATTCGCTGCAGGTGGTATCACTCAAAGCTTTTAATTAGCCGATGCACAAAATAATGTATCAATTTTTCAAAAGTTATTGACCGTTTTTTTAAATATATTCACTTTAGTTTCGTTTTTAAAAAGTATATTAGTAATTTCTCACATTATAAAAATAAACGAAAGTTTGTTCAAAAATAAATTTTGATTTTTAATTTTAAAAATATTTGTTACGGTTGACATGAAAAGAAACGGCAATCATAATTTCACGTTATGATTTTTTTTTCCCGACTTTGCAATAAATAAATAATTCTTGCTAAAATCGTAACTATTTTTGTAAAATAATATTTATTTTTGACATATTATATGAAAATAATTTGTATTTTATTTGTATTTCATCAAAAAATATTTTTAAAATGCTCTAAAACATTCGTTTATCATTTTCAAAATAAAACAAAAGCGTTCGTAAATTTTTAATTTTTGGCAGCCATATAAAAATTTTAATAGCCAATAAGATTCAAGAAAAGATGATGAGAAGGCGGAGCTTTTCCATTTTCTTTTGTTTACAAAATTTCAACAGCCAATAAGATTCAAGAAAAGATGTGAAAAGGCAGTGCTTAGTTTTTGTTTGACATAAATCATCAATTAATTGATTTTTTACTTGTAAAATAATTCAATAGATGGCAGTATATTATAAAACTTTTTGCGTTCTAAAAAATGACGTTAAAACCGTAAACGTAGTCCAAAAACTAAGCAATTTACAGCGATGTCAAATTTACTCGATTAAAACGAATATGTATCAAAAAGTGCCTCGATTAAGAACGAGTCAAACAGTTAAAAGGATATCTACACTTAGCAACATGGACAGAAGTTTTGAATTGGTCTCCTATTAAATGTTTAAGTTTCAGATTCAGATTCACTCATAAGCATTCTTGTCAAATATTTAAGTATATTTTCTTTTGCGTTTGATAATACAAACATGGTTAAATTTTCAAACTTATTTATAAAGGTAAATAAAAATAAATGTATTATAGTATGTTTTTTAATGTGCAGTACTATTTTTAATATAATAATGTTTGAAATATGACAGAAATATTTGGTTTATATTTTATAAAATTTACGATGTTAAAACAAACCATAAGCATAACTAAAAACGATATTTATCAAATAATTTAAATTTTTAAAATTTTAAACACTACCACATTACCAAATTCTCAGCAGCTTATAAAAGTTCAGATGAAAGTATGATTGGGACTCATATCCTATGCTGCCCAGTGTGGTTTATTGTAGTGGCAGTGTGTCCAACTCTGGAATGTAGAGTCCTAAGATCAATTCCAGTACCGGCACTTCTGGCAATCAAACTTCTTAAGAACTCTCAAACAATAAAGACGTATATGTCTATGCTGTTTAATGCAATAATAGATCAACAGACTTTACAACTGAAGGTTTCTGGATCAAAGATTAATCTGAATCTCTGCTGTTCCAACATCACATAACCCATGAGCAACATTTTTATTTTACTAAGGCTCTTGGTCAGTAACATTTAGCACATGCACATACTAATAACAAATATTGGACATTTCAACAGTCATTTTATACTTACTATATATATCATGTTTACATATGTCCTAAACATTTAAAATGTTTATATTTTAAATTTCAAAGATAGATTTTACAAAATACAGATATGAAAACATAATCTAGCAGTCACAATTATGCATAAAGTCCAATGATCATGTGAACAAAAAGAATAAGGCTGAGACTTAAAGGGCCAAAATTAACTCATGCAAAAACAAAATGAACCAATGATTTCAGGGCAATGTGAATGAAAAGAATAAGGTGGAGACATAAAGGGTCAATTAGCTCATGCAAAAGCAAAATGAACCAATGATTTCAGGGCAATGTGAATGAAAAGAATAAGGTGGAGACATAAAGGGTCAATTAGCTCATGCAAAAGCAAAATGAACCAATGATTTCAGGGCAATGTGAATGAAAAGAATAAGGTGGAGACATAAAGGGTCAATTGCAAAATGAACCAATGATTTCAGAGTAAAAATAAATAGATAAATCATTATGAGTTAAATAATTAACATGAAAATTGTGATTTATTTGATGAAATCTTTACTATTTATTTTATCATTAACATATGCTATCACTCACAAATAAATATGGACATTTTTATCTACAAGAAAAAAAAGTGGAATGACAAAAGAAATATTAATATACTACAGATTAGTTTTATGATACTAAACAAGGTGTGAACTATAAAAACATCTATATATCCATTATATGGCTTATTATATATTTTTGCAATGCTATTTTAATTATTTCTGCAGCAAACTTTTTTTCTGAAAGACTTCAACACCATATCTAATTGTAGCTTTTCAGTGCTTCCTATCCTCAGCCAGACATTCACAATGAAAGCAATCATTATGACACTTCTTTGAAATGTCACCAAAACAATCTTAAATGGGCACTGCCTTTCTTATGAGAATTATGCCCAAATTCACTTCAAAATATATTTTTAGAAAGTCTTGTTTCATTCATTCAATTTACATGTCCATTCCAATAAAGATGTGATTTTGCAATAAAGAATTCAATAGTGTCAGAACCAGCAAGTTGAAGAACACATAGGATTATTTTTATAATCATATTAATGTATTTTTACAATTTACACAGCAACTTAAATTAAATTTTTCTAATTTTTTAAAGTTATATTGAAAGAAGTATATATATATATTAAAGAATAAAAATTAGATTATATCCATGTAAACAGAGGTAACTTTTAGCTTTTGATGTTGCTAAGAAACTAATCAATAACTACTAGTTGACAATCCATTCAATAAATAAACTCCAACAAAAGAGCTATTATAGGTTAATGAGAAAACTTGTTTAATTTTAGGAATTGACAATTAGTAGTCAAAAGCTAAAAGTTATCTTTGTTTACATGGATATAATTTCATTTGTTTTTTATTATAATAACAATCATTGGAAATATTTATTCAACATATATATATATATTGCTAAAAGGAGGTTGCCTTGACAACAGTTTGAAATTCTTGATTGTTATCTATATTGGGATTGCCTAAGTGTTGACTAGTTTCTAATGGTTATATATATATGTGTGTAACTAGTTTGAATGCAATACATCAGTGTAACTTATTAAAAGCAGCAGCAGAAAACTACAATTTGGCTGTCCCTCAATATAAGTCTTTAAAAGCTATCTAGATTTTAAAAGTAGCTCATATTCTTAAAATAATAACTATACAAACTAAAAGTTGATAATGACTTTTCTCCAATCACTGGCTTATAAAAAAGTCAAACTTTTTGAATATTAATTATCAAATTACTCAAAATTAAAATGAATACTATCTGTTATGTTTTAAAAATTCCTAATTCTAATATAATTATCATAAGTGAAAGTAAGTAGAAAATGATTTAATTGGATAGAATGTAGAAATATAGCAAAATTTGAAAAGACAAAAAAAAAATTCCAATAAAGAAAAAAAAAGTAAGAGACCCAAACCTGAAAAAAAAGTTATAAATTTATATGTTGTCTTCACTCTATTCTCAGTGATGTGATGTATTGGGGCTTCTCCTTAAACGAAGTCAAGAATATCTAAGCAATTATGCCCAGATAAACCTGTCAGTCAATTGACTGTGTACTCTGCCTCCATCTACTGGTAGGTTGAGTACTTAGTGGATATTGTAGTGTAATGGGAATTTCTTAGCATTATAACATCTGATATTTAGTGATTCTCAAGCTTATAGTAAATGGATATAACATAAAGAATAGATAATTGTTCTCGGAAGAATAGGAATAATCATGCCAGAAAGTCATGTGACACTTTTGTAATTATAAATCTCACATACAAAAAGTTTATACCTCATACCATAAAAAAATCAATACATGAAATTACATATTTTATAGTGAAAGTGAAAAATATTTTGCCATTACATACATTAAAACTTTCACTTACATTAGTAATTAATCTCTTATGTAACTTTTGGTAAAAACTGAATTTGAACTAAGTCAGATATTTTTCAGGTGCATGATTACTATTATCTATAGTGTAGAATATGAATATATTTTTTAACAAATGATGATAAACAACACAAAAATATCATAAGAGTTGTTAACACAGCAATAGACATACAAGATGTACACTGCATTGCCAGAAGATTAGTGATTGGACTATTTTCATCATCTACCATTAAACGTTGACTGCCTAGAGAATATTAAACTTTATTTAAACTTTTCAAAATACAAACAACTGTTAGTAATAACCCAAATAAACAACACAAGTTAGTAGATTGCATAACATTTCAAGTGGCATTATTCTCCACTCTTGCTGGCCTGACAGTGGCAATAGTTGAACTTACACTTTCAGATTTTTGAATATCAAATTTCAAAGTGACACTCTAACCAACTGTGCTTTTGCCTTAAAATTTGATATTCAAGAATTTTAAGATGTAAGTCTGACTCCTATGTTAATATTATTACTGGTCAGGCCAGAAATACCTAAAAAAGAGTCAAAAATACTACTACACAACCTGTGTTGTTTATTTGTGTGTTATTACTAACAGTTGTTTGATTTTAAATAAAAGTTTAAAATTTTCCAGACATTCAACATTTAATGGTAGATGATATAAATAGTCCAACATATTAGCATACTGCGTTGATTTTGCCACAAATTTTAAGTTTTATTTTTGCATTATATTTATGCCAGGAATTGTTCATGTAAATCTAGATTTACATAAGTAAGATCTATGTAAGTAGAGTTTCATCCACATCTTCATCCCCTTTCTTAAGTATAGGAGGATTATTATTTTTATAGTTAAACCAATTCAATTTCTATATCATGAACCTAGATAATAATGTGTAAAAAAATATTCTACTCTTTGAATTTCTTTTCCATCCTCTCATCCAATAACATGTACTTACATAAAGAATAAATATATATGTGTGATTGGGTGTGTATAAATATTAAGATAATAAAACTGTTGCTTCTTAAAGTTAAATTGTTTTATAAATGTAAAGCAGCCAACACATATCAACAATAAGAATCTTCAATCTGCTGTCAAGGCAACCACCTTTCTCTTATATATAAAAGGTTGCTTTGACAACAGATTAAAGATTATTAGAGTTGATAATTTGTTGGCCACTTTCATGTGATTTACATATATATAATGCTAAGTGTGCTTGATTAATTATCATAATTAAAATATATATTGCTACACATCTTACCACTTCTATAGGAGCTTCCAGAAGCTATACTTTCTCGTCCAGAAGGAATACGTCCGTAGTCACCGCGGCTATAGTCAGGAGGATTAATAGTTAAGGGAGGTACTAACTGAGGATTTACCAATGCTTTGTGCACAAGTCCGGTCAGGCTTGCCAGATGTCGCTCCATCAGCTCCACTCTCGCTCTAAAAAACACAAATACAAAATGATATAGCAGAATCTTGTTTTTAAAGTTAATGATAACAGTGTATACATAAATAAAAAGTTATCATTTCCCAAAACTACAACTTTACTAAGTAAAGTAATTTACAATATAATTAAAATCTGAAGTGATATCTATTTGTTAATATAATATTGTTATTAATTAATATTTTCAACAACAGGAAGTTCTCCACTGCATTTTTTGATTATATAATTTCATTCCAATATCAGCCTTTCAACCTAATTGAGCACTCACCTTTTGAGAGTGTTAAATAAAAGAATACTCTCCTCTTCAATCCAAGATATAGTATTTATGCAGGAATAAAAAATAATTATTGATATCATATATTGATCTTTCACATGATAACCATCGTTTCTCCCAAAATTTGAAATAGGACTACTGTGCATCAACTTTAAATCAGTATCTTCTACCTATCTTTAATACTATTTTGCCAGTTTTGTATTTATTTGATAGTAAAAAAACTGGAACTAAAATAATAAGTGATTTTTTAATTAATTTTTTTCCCTCAAAATATGAGCATTGTACAGACATCTTTTTTTAAAGAACTGTCAAAGAGTGAGACTCCACCTATAAATAACAATGTTTTAGATTGGTAGATTTTAGTTTGGTACCAATCTAGTCAGCAATCTACCTTCCATTTTCTTTTTGTTTATTTAAAACATTGCTTCGACATCATGAAAGAATAGTGAAATGACTAATTGATCAATTGATGATTCTTTGGATTTGAAAAAGGGATATATTGTAATAAGTAATATATAAATTCAAACTGGAATCTAAAACCTTTTATTACTTTTCATTAACAGATCTTTTTTTTGGGTGAACTTTTAATATTATTTGTCTTTTCAATTTCTTTTTTGGTTTTGAAAAAATGAAAGAGGGAGTGGGAGAGAGGGGAGGGGATATGGTCAATTTGAAGTTTTCAAGTTTTCTTTGGATTTCTTACCATAATATTACCTAATATTGATTTACAAAATGAATTGGATGTAGAATTTCAAACAATCTCTTATAGTATTAGTAAATGACAGTTCTGTTTTGGAATTCTTGTCTTCAAAATTTTTAAATTTCTTTCTTGTGTTTTAAAAAGTAAGGAGAGGGAAGAAGGAGGAGGAGACAGTAAATTATGGAAGTATTGATGACTTTGATGAAAACAATAATTGTCAATTACATTCAATACAAAGTACAAATTGAATCAACAATCCAAATAAAAACGAACTGTCTGGCTTTGAAAAAACAATATCAACAAAAAAGCTTAAAATTAAAGTTCTTTCTTATTTATTTGGATTCCTACTTCCCACCCCATAGTTGCTTACTTTTTGACTTTACAAAAATCCTCAAATAAAAAGAAGCAGAACTTTCATTATGAAATGAGTAATTGATTGGCAGTACACATGGGCAATAAAATAACCCCAAAGAATCCCACTTATGTTTCTTTTCTCCATCATTGAGGTTTCTAAATGAAGAACATAAGATTTACTATTTTTTAAATTAAAAAAAAAACACATTTAAGTTGCTTTTGAATTCAAAACATTTTTAACAATATCAATAAAAATTACAAAGTTTATTTTTAAATTATTTTCTAACACGTTAAGGGGAAAAAAAGCATTTTATATAATGTGCATCAAAAAAATATTTATTTTCTTTCAGTTTTCTGTTGTATTTTTTTAACTCTTTGTGAATTTAGATTTTAGCTACCTAAACAATATTAAATCTTAAATTTATTGATTAATTATCCCAGAATTATTTGGTAATGTTTTAAAAAAAACAATGAAAATCTAGAAAGTAGCTAGCCAAGGAGATCAGTATCCTGTAGTTCTCCCTGCATGCTAAAGCTGGCAAAAGCTATTGTGTGCACTCATTCTTTTGATAAATTTAAAAAATGAAAACATATATTTTTCAGTTTGTTTACATATTTATAATTATTTTTCATAAAATACTTGTGTAGTATTTACTTCTTTTAGAAGAATAATGTGATTAGAATTAGATTTTCTTCGAAAATATTTACTTTTAGAAGAAGATGAATTAAAAAAAAATTAAAAACATACAGTCACAATTTGTAATTGACAGAAAAAGAATGCTCTTATATTGACTGCAGCATATTTCTTTATCATTTTTTGAAAAATTATGGGAGAATTCAGAAAAAAAAAATGTTGGCTTTAAATAAACTAGACAAAATTTTGTATAGGTATTACAAACTAAGTTCAAACAATTCTGATTTT
This sequence comes from Epiperipatus broadwayi, assembly GCA_028023455.1. Taxonomy (NCBI): domain Eukaryota; kingdom Metazoa; phylum Onychophora; class Udeonychophora; order Euonychophora; family Peripatidae; genus Epiperipatus; species Epiperipatus broadwayi. The sequence continues at coordinate 4,689,648 of JAQFVV010000058.1, forward strand.
TTTATTATTAAAGTGTTTACCAGTTATTCAATAATTATCCAATAAGGAAAATTGTTCTTTATAAATCTTACTATGAACTTCAGGTTAGGTTTTTTTAGATATATATTTGCAAAGTTTAAAACAATGCTTCTTGTAAAATATTTCTAACAAATAATTTGACATTTTTGAAAATATAATAAAGAATAAAGATAAATTTGATTAAATAAAAAGTTGGAAATTTAATTCAACTACTGCTATGACAGTTGAAGGATAAAGCACAATATTTTTGAAGGGTTATATGCTTATAACTGTGACCACGTTATTCTGATTTTAATTATTCTTTGCAGACTTGTACATAAATTATATTTAATTTCACTGACCTTATTGTATCATAGTGAATATATTTTTATAAAGCACATAATATATTATTTGTAACATTCTCTAAACATAACTAAGACTAGTCAATGTCAGTGATGAGATTTGATGAATGCATATATACATATATAAGAAATATGACATTCTTTGTTTACATGTAACACATGCTTTAAGAAATAATACTCGTGTTTATTTAGTCCACCTAGTGTAACCTCTGAAGCCATCAAAGATCACTAGATAGTAATGCTATTACATATAACCCCTACATCAATTTCTAGCCTTAAGGCTTCCATTAGCTAACTTACTTATGTGATCTGAAACTAAGCAAGTAATTTATATTTTGGTGATTTCAGTTTTATGGAAACTGTAGATGTTTTTCACCCTTTTACTGAAATAATTTGTACCAACAAAACAATTCAAAACTTGTACTTAATATATGCCTTCAAAGCAGTTTTTTCCTACTCTACTCCAGAGCATCTATTGTAAACATAATAATTATTCTTTTGAGCTATTTTATTACAATAAAATGAAACACATGATTTGATAAAAGATACATGATTATAAAAATGATTATTTACATTTGCAAAAGAACACATATTGAAAGAGTAATCCATATTAGATTTCATTCTTCATGGTAACTCTAGTTTTTTTCCAAATCTTTAATGATGAAGATTGGCAATCAGCTACATCTATAAGTTGGATGATCCCTTAATTTTGTGTTTTCTCATAGCTTTGTAAACCTTTCATTATGATTGTAACATATCAACATTACTATTTTTCAACTTTCTCATGAGTGCTTTTCATGCTTTCTTTTCTGCATAAATAATTATAATGTGCTTGCTATATGCTGTTTTGAATATACTAGTAGTAATAAACTCTAGAGTTAATTGGACCCTAGATTAAAGTCCAACATCACTCACAATGCCCAGAAATCATATGACTTCCAATTTAACCATTCAATTATTTTCTCACATCACATGTAACTGAATGGATGAATACCTTTTCCATCTTTTTTCAGAAATATATGTCTTTGCATTATTTTACTTATGTGCGCCTTGAGTGCTTAATTTATTACAGGAGAGACCTCTGCAAATCTAAATGCAAGATTCGACTTTATAAAGATAAGAGCGGCCACCCTCTTGAATTAATATTTTCAGTCTTATTGAGAATCAACATTTCTTTTGATGAACCATCAAATCTTCTAAGTGATTTATTGTATTTTATGTTGTCCAAAGAATTCTAAGCATTTTTCTCTAGTACTGATTTACTGTGGCCACAAATCAAATTTTGTAGCTATACATTTACACTGGAAATATTAGTCTCACTTTTGTTTTGTCAAGACATATATTAACTGTAGAAGTTAAATGAGAAAGCAATTTTGTTCATTACAATTCCATATTGGATTTCTTGATAGAGCTTAAACTTTATAAAGATAAAAGCATCAAGCTATTTCTATTTTTTTCATAATTGATTTAATATTACATCACGTGATATACTGCCCTGTAACCTGCATGGTTTGTGCAGTGATAGGATGAAAAACTCTGGAGCACAGAATCCATTAATTTCAGTCTAGCTGTCAGTTCCAGAACTTGAATATCTTCTGAACTTCTGAACCATAAATCAGTTGATTAGTATTTTTTATTTATGCCCATGCAAATTACCACAATAGTAAAGCGATACATTTAATAATTTGCTTCTTGTTTTGCTCAAATGTCATATAACCCCATGAGCAACTAATTGCTTGATTATTCATCAACTTCTGAACCATAAATCAGTTGATTCTTATTTTTTATTTATGCCTATGCAAATTTCCACAGTAGTAAAGTGATATATTTAAAAATCTGTTCCTTGTTTTGCTCAAATGTCATGTAACCCCCTGAATAAATAATTGCTTGATTATTCATCGATTTCTGAACCATAAATCATTTTAGTATTTTTTATTTATGCCTGTGTAAATTTGCACAGTGGAAAATGACAAGTTTAAAAATCTGTTCCTTGTTTTGCTCAAATGTCATATAACCTCCTGAGCAACTAATTGTTTGATTATTCATCAGTTTAAATGCAGTGGTAAAAAGATGGATTTGAGAGTTAATGATATTAGAATTGAAGTTATTACTGCCTTTACTTAAAAATCACATGATCTCCCAATTGTTTAGCTTTTCAATTATTATTATCTATGTTATGATAATATTTAAAAGTACCTAAGCTATTACCCTTTTTCTTGTTAATTTCATAATATTTCAAATCTTCCCTTTTAACTGCTAATGTAGTACTATTTTTTAAACTGTAAATTTGTTAATTATACATTTTCCCCAATTTATGACAGAAGTAGATTGATGGACCCAGTAAGTAAAGGTTCTGGATCAAAGCTCTACCTGTCGTCTTTCTCCTACACCACACAACATTCTAAGCAGGTAAACATTACTTATAAATATGTATTGGGTTATTTCAGTCATGTGATTGAAATGTTAGACGAATTTAAAAAAAATTCCAAATTCAATTATACCTTTCCAAATACATTTAACTGTTAACAATAATACTCTAATTAGTTAGTATGGACAGCCAATATTGTGAATGACATTGCTCTTATTTGTTCAGGTTTTGCTGATCTGATCAATAAGTGGAGTTTGAATGCCAGAACTGGAATTGACCCATGGACTTTAAGCTCCCGAGTCTGATACTCTATCAGCGAACTGCAGAGCAATGAGTGACAATAACAGAAAGTGAATTTAACAGGTGACTTACATTCACAAATACTTAATTTAATGTGATGCTTTAGATATGGAAAGAGCAAGATTCTAATGAAGACTGTCCATCATAAAGTCAACATCAAAAATATGTTCATGATGTTTAATGGTAACTGAATAAGTATCTGAGCATAAACTTTATGTAATAATAAATTAGAATACATTTAAAGTGCATTCAAAGTACTTAAAGCATCTACTGTTTGATTGCTACACTAAGTACTGAAAATGGAACTAATAACTCTGCAATCAAACAACCAATATTTTAAGCACTATGATTGGATCTTACATTGGTCCATGTTTATTTTAAAATATAAAATAACATAAACCGAGTCAAAACAATATAAAATATGTTTCATTATACTAAAATAGATATCTGCAGTTAGAACAAAGAGACATACTAATTTTATAACAGATGAATAGTCTATACAGCATATTTTATTAAAAGCCAGTCAACACTTAATCAATTCCAAAATCAATAACAATCAACAATTTCAAACTGTTGTCAAGGCAACCTCCTTATAACAATAAACTTCTCAACCTTTTTTATTTCTGTTTTTCACCTGAAATTAAAATTGCCATAATGCGCAAATGCCAATTTTATATATCCACATGCAGTAGGTATCTGAAGTGATCATCCATAAGAATCACAACTTAAATAATCAAATGGTTACTTATTCAGGATTAGGGATTATCTTGATGAGACACAATAACAATAGTTAGTAAAAAGTTATGTTGCTAATGATTAAAGAAAGAACAAAAATTCTCATTTTTAAAATACCATTAAATGTAGGATTACTAATTCAATGAGTAAAAATGAGATGGAAAAAAGTTAAAACATTCTGTTTTTTCATTTATCAAAACACTATTATGAGAAACAGTGAAGAAGAAACTATTAAGTTGTCAACTATCAGATGGTATAATTTATGCTTTTTTATTCCTTGTTTTAATCTTCAGCTATGATTATCTAGATATTCATTTACTGATCAACAATGGAATGATTGGCTGAATAAAAAATTCTATGCCTGTTTCCAACACGAAAAAGTCGTTTAACCTAATACAGGTTTGAACCCTAGATTGCAAGCATGGTGGATAGAAGTGCTATCCACTATAAAATAATATTCATCCATATATATATATATCGGAATATATATGCTATTTTTTATACCTTATCATTACACAGCTCTAATACTTGTACATCTTTATTTAATTTTTTTTTCTACTTTCTTCCATATGTTTTATTCCCGACTTTAAATGTTTTTTTTTTTTACTTCCAGCATTATTCATAATCAATATTTTGAGCTAAATGTCAACTAAATTTAATTTGATTAATTAATTACATATAAGCAATGTGGAGTCAAAAGGCTTGTAGTTAAAAGTCATTTATAGATTTTTGAACCATGCCTAATTCTAAAATTTCGATAAAAACTTCATTGATTTCACCTACAGATAGAAGGAAGACATTTTTTTCACTTCTTTCGATGAAATAATTCAACAATGTATGAAAGATGATGCAATTCTAAATTATAGTAAACTTATTTTATAATATTCTTAGTGCATGAAGAGATATTCAGCTTTTAGAAAAAGTAAGATATTTGGAGATTTCAACTCTTCTCTCAGTTAAAATCCAGATATAATTATAATAACTATCATGCAAAATAGTTTTTATATAAATAGAGAATCATCATAAATGCAGTATCATAGGGTAAATATATATTATTATATTTTTGAATAAACAGGAAATAATGAATCCAATAATTCTATTCATAGAAAATTGAAGTATAGTCATTGTAAAATTTAAGACGTTGTTTCCAGCTAGACTTATAATGAATGTTAAGAAGAACAATTCTACATTATGAATTTAAAATCAACTCACAATATTTAGAATGGCATTATAAAATTATTATATCTATAGTGGATGTTGTCGTACATTAACGTTTGCATTTACAAAAAAAAAATGTTATGATAGTAAATCCACTTCCCATGCTTGTGTCCAAAGGTTCAGCCTGGGCTTGAGTCATACAACTTTTTGTTATCTTCATCATCTTTTTTCCAAAAATGATCTAGAGATACAATATATATATATGTATATTGTGTTTTTCTGAAGGTTTGTGATGATGGGGTTTTAGTTGTATTTGTAAGTTGGACTATTTCCATTATCTAATATGAGTATTGAATGACTTTAGAAAAATTTAACTTTATTTGAATATTCCAAATACATTCAACTGTGGGGATAGACCAATATATATATCAAACGATTGTTCTTTCAAAAGTTAACCTTGATAATGACGGTTGGCTAGTCCGTCGAAATATCGGATTGTAATGCAAAATAATACACGGTTTGTACCCAAAAATATTTTTTTATCTACATCATACAACCGTGAAAACATTAAATATAATATATATATAGTAGACACACATGAAAAATGAGAGATGAAGTAGAGTTAATCCATGTGATGTTTAATAATAAAAAAATAAAACAGATACATTAATCTTTAATTGAGTTTTAAAGAGTATATTTAAGCTAGGATAATCTCTAATAAATGATTGTTAATAATTATTAGTATATTTGTCTGAAGGGGTTAGTATCCATGTTGTAATTGCAGTAAGATATAACTTTGTAAATCAAAGTGGAATAATATATATATATATATGTAAAATGACATCAAATCTGAAATTTTTTCAGGCCACAAACATATTTAAGCTTTTCCATTTAGATAAATGACCCATAGCCAATTCAATTAGCCATCCAAAATTGATTGGAAAATGGATTTCAACCAATTCTCAGTTAAAGGATATAAGTCCCAGGTTAATCAGAATTTGTAAGACAAATAACAATGTGCTATTTATAAATTGGAAAAAAACAAAATATCACGTGATATTATTTTCATTATTTTGAAGGAAAAATATCATATACCTATGAGCACTAAGTCCTTAGTAACTTCTACCTTACATTTGGAATGAATATATTATGGAACAACTTGTATATTATAATCAAATTAAACTGGAATTTCATAAAATATACCATAGCAACCTTAATACATTAAATAAATATTAAGATATAGACAACTTATGGTGTTGTACTATATTGTACCGGTAAAATCACCATGCACGATCACGCACAATAATCCAAATTCAAACCCAGTCCACATCTAGGAATAACTTCCAAAATGCAAACTAAATTCAAACCCAAACCCCTGGCATGACCAACCGATGAACAACACAACAACGGTACGTGGTTTTCCCTTTTACTAGCTCGTCGGAAAACACAGACTAAATTACCCTACAATCAGTTATTCATATATGTCTTATATTCGGGATATTGGTATGGTTAATAATTCAATATATATTTAAGTTGTCGATACAGACAGCAGGTGATTAACTAGATTTCGAGAGTAATAAGACAAGAGAGACAAAAATAGATTAGATAAATTTTTAATAATTATGGAAATCATTGAATACTATGTACAGATACGGTAAAATTTTCATATGTATATTTATAGTAATTTGCTGCTAGTCCTTAATAATTGTTTTAGACTGATAAACAAAACGCATGCCAATATTTATATGTTTTAAATGGTCGTACGAGTTGATATGGGAATCAGAGTAATTTGAGCATTTAAAATATTTAATTACTATTTTATATTAAGTTGTTTGATTTTAATAGATTCAAACCATTACGTATACGGATAATTGGAGGAGGTTTTATATAAAGATATAATATAATAATGATGTACTGATGGTTGCATAGATTAAGATATACTACAATAATAACTTGCGGTGCATTGACGGAAGACCGGGCGGCTTGTACTTTGACAAGTCTTAATGCCCCCAAGTAGATCCGGGACGCTACAACCAGCCGGGATCATTTTCGAACCCCGGTGATCCAAGAGATTATCTGGAGAAGAATTTCTTTCTTTCCAATTGGTAGTAAAAACGAGACGCCAATTTAGGCGAAGGAAAAGGCACTGCCACAGTAACATCGAGGAAGAGTGATCGGAAGTGGACTTAAAGCGAAACTATATAAAACCTTGATTATCTCTCCGTAACATTTTCTACGCAACAATCTGATATGACTATTCAAAATAAAACATGGCGAAATCAAAAGATCACAAAAGTAACGATTAATTAATTTCACTCTGAAACCCATAACTCCCCAGGTTGTTCGGAAGGTAATAATCGTAACAAAAATATTCACTTTATATTATTACTCCGTTCATATATAAAAAATATAATAAAAATTTAGACTTTATTTTAAATATTTGTTATTTGGAGCAGAGATTAAAATATCATTTTGACAAAATAAAAGGAACAATACAGGTACTTGAATATTTCTCAACTCAACATAAATGAATCAATTTTTAGTTCGATAAAAGAAAATTACTTTTAAAATGAATATAATAATAATACTATGAAATAAACTTTAATGGCTTTAACTAGAGTTGAAAAATATTATTATTGGCATCGCTTTGTTTGTAAATGTAAATAATAATAAAAATATAAGTACATTCACTAATGAATTACTATTAGGCATAAAATATTAGTAAATCATCATCTAAAGACTAGAGCACAGAAATATTAGAGAAGAAATTTACTGACAGGCTTTAGTGTAACATTTTAACGAAGGAAAACAAGAAATTTACATGTAATTACTTAGATTAATTCATAACAGATTAAATAATAAAATTATTAAGCTTAGAAGAAAGTTAAAAAGTTCATGTAACAAGGGTTACCATTCTTTCTTTGTCCGGCTTTTCTCCTTGCGGTAATGTTTATGCAGGACGTAGGCGCGCATTTTGGATTCCTTAGAATGGCATGATTAATTTAAAGGTTGGAATTGAGAAAACTGGAAGCACAGGAAACATTATAAATCAGCGGCTCGAAAGATTTAAATCGGCAGAACAGGGATCAGCTTCTTGGACTTAGCCCAACATTATTGCAATTCACCGGGCAACTTCTTAATCACAGTTGAGATGATTTCTCTGGAACAACTACTTTGCTGTAGCCCGAGACGGTCTACCCACAGCAAAGTCAAAAAGTAGAGTCCCCTAGTATATTATAATATAAGATGGCTACGGTTGATCACTCTGCATAGTTTTTGTTCATGACTCCGCCTCCTTTGATTTTCTGGCCTCCAGCAATATCTAATTTTGACTATACAATTGCATTCGCCTTTCTTGATAAGAGTCCTACATTTCTCATTTCCATTGTTTGATTTACATTTATTTCTAAATTCAATACATGATTCTAAATTGACAAACTAAATAATTACATAGGAATTCGTGCATACAAACTTGAAATTCATTATCTTAACTTTCAAAGTACAAACTAATTATTCTATACATTTTGTACATGTAAGATTTGACTAAAAATACCAATCAAAGGAATGTGACTTTTTTTTTTTTTTTCATGTCATAGCATCTGCCGGGACACGAACCCACACCCGTCTGCAACCAACTACTTGCTTGCATGGCAGCTGCGATACCTCTCGGCTAACAACGCAAGACAGGAATGTGACTTTTGATCAGCATTTTTAAATGACTTTGTATAATTTTGAAAGATTTAAAATTTAAAAAAAATATACACGCAATGAAACTTTTAAATTGAGCGAATATAAACCTCCAAACCACACACACAAATATTATTTATCATGATTTGTAATATTTATACTTGTAATATTTACATTAAATTCTTTTAAACAAAGCATAAAATAACTAACTTAAAATTTATGTGGCCTGGAATAGAAAAAGCCTCATTGCGGGTAAATAGTGATTTAGAATTACCGTACTTCAAAATGAAAACTATGAAACTAAGATCGATCCTTCGATCTGTCTGTTTCATTTCTTCCTACTTAAAAAAAAAATAACAAAAAAAAATGTTTATACATATTTTACTGACTTACATTTCATTACAAAGTTGACCGACTTTGGAGAACAGTCTGGGTAAGAGTTTGAACCTAAACATGTGTGTGAAATGATACATTTTATCAATCATTTGTATATTAATATCCATTGTTCTTTACTCATCATCTGAAACCTTTATAGCATAGTGGTCATTTACCGGGTTATCCCAAAATTACTGTTTGTTTTCTCTGATCTCCCTGGGTCAGGAGGTATATAAGGCTTTAATTGTCTCACATTGTAATGACTCTGCTCCCATTCCCTTTTTGTTGGAGACAAATCCCCATAATCAATCTGGTTTAAAAGCTCAATAGTTTTTTCAAATGACATGGGGCAGATTCCCAGCATCATTCTTTGTATCCACGGTGGTAAATTATGCACAATAATCCAGATAATGTGCTGATCAGTGTACTTAAAAGCAGTAAGAGATTTAAGTACTGTCACTTGGTGAATGAAGAATGCTGCATAACCCTGTCTGTTGTTCTCATTATATTTTTGACTTGAGAGCTTGTGTAAAAGTCCCTCCTGCTTCTCTTCACTCCAATACCTTTTTAAAAGGGCATTTTCGTAACCTTGGATTGTAATCGGTGGATTTTTCAATAATTTCTACCAAGCCTTCACGGATTCTTTTAGATAATGGCTGGCCACTGTTATTTTCTCCTTCTCGGTCATTTGGTGTAAGCATAAAAACTCCTTGACACTATCCAAATGTACATCTGGATTTTCTCCGGGGTCGCCTTTAAATATTTGAATTTGAATGGATGATCCAAAGTATGGTATATTACTCGTCCTTATTTGTGGATTTATTGTCTGCTCTACTTTTATTTCTTTTCCTTTGATAGCAGTTTCCCTTGCCCCTCTTGGTTTTTCAATTTGACCCTGCCTCTCAGTTTGCATCTCCGACTCATCATTACTAACTTCTATCTTCTGGCTTGTTTTCTCTTCACTGACTTCCTCGCTCGGAATTTCCAACTCCTTCGGTATGGTTTGGGCATCTTCTTCCTTCTTTGTATTGCTATTGGATTCCTCTTCCCGATCTGGTTTACCGTCAATCCCCATACGCCCTTCTTCAATTCTCAACATCTGCTCCATCATAGCCATCATAAGTTTTCTATCCTCTCTCATCTCCTCAAGAATCGCGTAAAACTTCCCATCATCATCGTGACCCCTCTGTTTGGCATTCTTCTCTAACTGTCTACAACTTTTTCTTTTATCGGAATATTTTTTTAAAACAATCTCATGATCACTGGATGTGTCTGATGTTTCTGCGCTATTTCCAGATGATTTATCCCTTCTATTTCTGTCATTTTATATTCTTTTATTAATTATATGTGTAATTCTAGCACATGAATTAGTTATTTGCGAAATATTTTTTTATTTATATATATTCATAAAAGATACTGATCCCTGGTCCTATATGCCAAATCCTCCCCCGCTGCTGATACTGTTCCCACCTTTCTCATCCAGTTTGTGTGTCTTCCTTCCTTTCTCTTTTTTTTTTTTCGCCTACGTTCCGATTGATTTCTGTTATATAAAACCCTTTTTTTTTCACCTTTTTTTTTTATATATATGATAACGTGTATCTAAATTATTAATAAGGGAAGAGAAAAACTTTATTTCACCCAGTTCGAACTGTTCTCCTCAGTCCATAAAACAAAACATATTAACAATTAGTATATAACACAATAATATTCTTATAATACTGTCAGTAACTCTCTCTCTATATATATCACCATTTCTCTCTTTTATAGACCAAACAAAAAACTCACCACTGCTGTATGGACAAACATATTTGCTGACAAATTTATTTGAAAGGCGCCAGCCAGCAATATGTGACCAATAGATAATTTAATCCACTGATCCCCCAAATATATACTTATTACGTGACTTAATAAAACCATTTGATTCAAAAACATAATGTTTTATGTAGAATGTTTAATATTAACGCTACTTCTGCGGGGTTATCAATTACAATTTCAAGTTTCTATAACGTAAGTGTATATACCCTTAACACTTTGCTGACTGTATCTGGCTGATTGGTGTTATACAAAAAAAAAACTTAACCTAAACGGTTACTCTACTTAATGCCGGATAGCACATATTCTGGCCAATAACTTTATTCAACTGACATTTATGTTATGCACAGACTTTGATAAGATTTCTATATTAAACAATATATATACACACATACACACGTTTATTTTTAAGACATGAAAAGTAATCCTACTTTCTTTGCTTTTTTTTTTTTTCAAAAAAAAAAATTTCAAACAACGAAAAAAAATGAACTTGCAAAAGGATTTATGAAATAACATTCGTTTATTTTGAATTAAATAAACGCACAAAATCGCAATACAGGTTTTCACTTGCTTTGAAACCATTCCTCAATATTTTTGTCGTTAAAACAAAACTTCAAAGTCGCTTTCACACTTTTTTTTCCAAAAAAAAATTCTCACTATATTATCTTAACAATATTAGAAGGCAATCTATTCAACTGAAACTACTTGGAAGCAAGGGGGAAAATTAGTATATTTGGCTTACTCCAAACATCGTTTTAACTGCGCATTTTAATAACGCAAAGTATATATATATCTCAACGGTATGAAAAAAAAAATCGAGTATTTCTATAATTTAATATTTACTCTTGTTCACTCTGCAGGGTGTGGGAGATTTCTTCATCAGAGCACCACGGAGGGCGTCCAAAATTTTAAACTACTGTACCGGTAAAATCACCATGCACGATCACGCACAATAATCCGAATTCAAACCCAGTCCACGTCTAGGAATAAATTCCAAAATGCAAACTAAATTCAAACCCAAACCCCTGGCATGACCAACCGATGAACAACACAACAACGGTACGTGGTTTTCCCTTTTACTAGCTCGTCGGAAAACACAGACTAAATTACCCTACAATCAGTTATTCATATATGTCTTATATTCGGGATATTGGTACGGTTAATAATTCAATATATATTTAAGTTGTCGATACAGACAGCAGGTGATTAACTAGATTTCGAGAGTAATAAGACAAGAGAGACAAAAATAGATTAGATAAATTTTTAATAATTATGGAAATCATTGAATACTATGTACAGATACGGTAAAATTTTCATACGTATATTTATAGTAATTTGCTGCTAGTCCTTAATAATTGTTTTAGACTGATAAACAAAACGCATGCTAATTTTTATATGTTTTAAATGGTCGTACGAGTTGATATGGGAATCAGAGTAATTTGAGCATTTAAAATATTTAATTACTATTTTATATTAAGTTGTTTGATTTTAATAGATTCAAACCATTACGTATACGGATAATTGGAGGAGGTTTTATATAAAGATATAATATAATAATGATGTACTGATGGTTGCAGAGATTAAGATATACTACAATAATAACTTGCGGTGCATTGACGGAAGACCGGGCGGCTTGTACTTTGACAAGTCTTAATGCCCCCAAGTAGATCCGGGACACTACAACCAGCTGGGATCATTTTCGAACCCCGGTGATCCAAGAGATTATCTGGAGAAGAATTTCTTTCTTTCCAATTGGTAGTAAAAACGAGACGCCAATTTAGGCGAAGGAAAAGGCACTGCCACAGTAACATTGAGGAAGAGTGATCGGAAGTGGGCTTAAAGCGAAACTATATAAAACCTTGATTATCTCTCCGTAACATTTTCTACGCAACAATCTGATATGACTATTCAAAATAAAACATGGCGAAATCAAAAGATCACAAAAGTAACGATTAATTAATTTTACTCTGAAACCCATAACTCCCCAGGTTGTTCGGAAGGTAATAATCGTAACAAAAATATTCACTTTATATTATTACTCCGTTCATATATAAAAAATATAATAAAAATTTAGACTTTATTTTAAATATTTGTTATTTGGAGCAGAGATTAAAATATCATTTTGACAAAATAAAAGGAACAATACAGGTACTTGAATATTTCTCAACTCAACATAAACGAATCAATTTTTAGTACGATAAAAGAAAATTACTTTTAAAATGAATATAATAATAATACTATGAAATAAACTTTAATGGCTTTAACTAGAGTTGAAAAATATTATTATTGGCAACGCTTTGTTTGTAAATGTAAGTAATAATAAAAATATAAGTACATTCACTAATGAATTACTATTAGGCACAAAATATTAGTAAATCATCATCTAAAGACTAGAGCACAGAAATATTAGAGAAGAAATTTACTGACAGGCTTTAGTGTAACATTTTAACGAAGGAAAACAAGAGATTTACATGTAATTACTTAGATTAATTCATAACAGATTATATAATAAAATTATTAAGCTTAGAAGAAAGTTAAAAAGTTCATGTATCAAGGGTTACCATTTTTTCTTCGTCCGGCTTTTCTCCTTGCGGTAATGTTTATGCAGGACGTAGGCGCCCATTTTGGATTCCTTAGAATGGCATGATTAATTTAAAGGTTGGAATTGAGAAAACTGGAAGCACAGGAAACATTATAAATCAGCGGCTCGAAAGATTTAAATCGGCAGAACAGGGATCAGCTTCTTGGACTTAGCCCAACATTATTGCAATTCACCGGGCAACTTCTTAATCACAGTTGAGATGATTTCTCTGGAACAACTACTTTGCTGTAGCCCGAGACGGTCTACCCACAGCAAAGTCAAAAAGTAGAGTTCCCTAGTATATTATAATATAAGATGACTACGGTTGATCACTCTGCATAGTTTTTGTTCATGACTCCGCCTCCTTTGATTTTCTGGCCTCCAGCAATATCTAATTTTGACTATACAATTGCATTCGCCTTTCTTGATAAGAGTCCTACATTTCTCATTTCCATTGTTTGATTTACATTTATTTCTAAATTCAATACATGATTCTAAATTGACAAACTAAATAATTACATAGGAATTCGTGCATACAAACTTGAAATTCATTATCTTAACTTTCAAAGTACAAACTAATTATTCTATACATTTTGTACACGTAAGATTTGACTAAAAATACCGATCAAAGGAATGTGACTTTTGATCAGCATTTTTAAATGACTTTGTATAATTTTGAAAGATTTAAAATTTAAAAAAAAAATATACACGCAATGAAACTTTTAAATTGAGCGAATATAAACCTCCAAACCACACACACGAATATTATTTATCATGATTTGTAATATTTATACTTGTAATATTTACATTAAATTCTTTTAAACAAAGCATAAAATAACTAACTTAAAATTTATGTGGCCTGGAATAGAAAAAGCCTCATTGCAGGTAAATAGTGATTTAGAATTACCATACTTCAAAATGAAAACTATGAAACTAAGATCGATCCTTCGATCTGTCTGTTTCAATATCAATCACATATATATATATTGTAATTACAATAAAAATAATAATAACGGTAACAAACTATTATAAACAATCCTTAAATTCGCAGAAGTACTTTCGGTTAATTTCTTGATCAAGAAATTAACCGAAAGTACTTCTGCGAATTTAAGGATTGTTTATAATAGTTTGTTACCGTTATTATTATTTTTATTGTAATTACAATTTTGTTTTAATTAACGGACATTTTATTTTTATATTATATATATATATGTATGTGTGTCTGTGTGACATGAAAGTGTTGACAGAATACATGGTGTATATTTTACTAAATTCTTAATATTTAAAGTCTGATTTAGTATTTCTTTTACATTAATAGTTATAATGAGAGAATATGAAAATATTATAAATATATAGTTTCTTATGAAATTAGTACTGTAAGTTTTACATTCTCATAATTCAGAATTTAGCTATAGTATCACATTATATATATTCATTAAATAATAAGCTAATAAAAAGATGCTTAAAATGCACTCATTTATGACAATTTACATACACATACTCATTACACATATATATTGTTAAAAGGAGGTTGCCTTGACAACAATTTGAAATTGTTGATTGTTATTGCTATTGAAATTGTCTAAGTGTTGATTAGCTTTTAATGATATATATAAAAGATCTCTATCTGAAAGCAAGTTGCATAGGGATAATTTTGGATGATCATTTGCATTTTACCATTGTTTGAATATCATTAATATAATTTATTCTAATAACTCAAATTTTTATCTGTTTAAAAAATAATAAAATTCCTTATATCATTAAAATACATAAAGTATATGGTTAGGGGGCTTCCATGCCTATGATCTGGGCTCACATATAAACTAGATAAAATTTAATAATTTTTTTTTCTAATCTGATTCAAGATTTTAATCTCTAGTACTCAACCCATTCAACATTGATCAATAAATGGGTATTTAGTTATTCACAGCTAGTGGGTAAAATAGAAATGGGAAATCACTCAAACCCTCAACACTTGTCTGTTGGCAAGGCTGAAGAATAAAGAATCTCCCTTCACTAGGCTTCTGTGAAGACCTGTGAAATAGCTATTTGCTATACTAGTATGGATATATATAATTTGAATAAGCCAATAATATATTCATAATATCAACAAGTTATGACATAGTGCTCATGGTATCTATCTATATGTCATGACTAGATATTGATGAAAACCTGGTATAATTTGTTTTTTTTTTTTGCTGAGGCTTTTCTAACGATTTAGAATTTTTCTTTTAAGCGGCCAATCAAATTATAAGTTATTAAAAACAAATCTAGCTATCCTTAGTTAAAAGATAAAACAAAAACAAAAAAACACAAAACCCCATCACCATCCTGCAATTGACTGGCCTAATGATTATTATTTTCATTTTTCAATATTTCTTTGTAAATTATCTGAAGAAGCAATTATCTGGCACTGGCTAATTAAGACTTGGTATTTTATCTATATGTATAATAAATTCACTACCCAAAGACAGAGTTATGACAAGTTGGCTAATGGAGGAAATTATCATTGTTGTTTACAAAAAAATTTTAAATCACTATAATTTTTAATCATTATCAATTCACTATAGGATAAACATCATTGAGTTTAATCTAGTTTTCCAATCAATTTTTCTAGATTATCCTGCAGGAGAGATCTTCATCATACCATCCATATCGCACATTGCCTTTTCCTCAATCATTGTATAAATATTTCTAAAAGATGATATTAAATATTTGAAAACCAGGAACTCTTCACAAATCTGGGAGCTTAATTGTAAGTATAGGGGATTTGAACTCAGATTTTCAAGCACCTTTCAACTATCCACACTATCTCATAACACTAATACACAAGACCACACACATGTAGAAAAGATAAATAATCAGCAATATATGTATTTCATGCTAAACCAGCATTCATCAGTTGGTCCAGATTATCATCTTCCACACCCATATGTAATCAGTGCTCAGTTTATATTAAGATAGCAAATCTTTATAGTTTAATGGAAGGCTTCAATACACTCCAACTTTTCAACCATCCATATCATTGAAAATCTGATGATGAAAACTCAAATCTGAGTTCAAATCCCCTATACTTACAATTAAGCTCCCAGGTTTGTGAAGAGTTCCTGGTTTTCAAATATTTACACATCAAGCTTGTATCCTGTCTATCCCTCTTATATATATTTAAATGGATAAGGTCCTATACATGAGGGGTCATAGTGACTTCAGATCAACATGGACATTGCAATAATATTAGCATCAGCATGGGATTTGAGTTTTCATCATCAGATTTTCAATGATATTGATGGCTGAAAAGTTGGAGTGGATTGAAGCCTGTCCATTAAACTATGAAGATTTGCTATTTTAATATAAACTGAGCACTGATTACATATATGTGTGGGAGATGATAATCTGGACTAACTGATGAGTGCTGGTTTAGCATGAAATACGAATATTGGTGAATATTTTTTTTTTCTACATATGTGTGGTCATGTGTATCAGTTGTATGAGATAGTGTGGATAGTTGAAGGGTGCTTGAAAATCTGAGTTCAAATCTCCTATACTTAAAGTTGATATTACTACATATTTCAGGGAGACAAAAATTATTTTACACTTATAGTTTTAGGTTCAAATTTGACCTTATAATTGTAATCAAAGACTTTTCAAATGCTTATATATATATATTGTTAAAAGGTGGTTGCCTTGACAACAGTTTGAAATTTCTGATTGTTATTGATAGAGGGATTGTCTAAGTGTTGAATGGTTTTTAATGATATATATATTAATACAAGTTTTAAGTTATGCATCAGTCTTTTAATTAAAAACAGAAATTGTTCTACAAATGTTGCAGCATTGCAATCTGACTATATTTAAAAATAATTTTATATAAAAACAAAACAATATAATAATTATATATTTAAAAAATACATTATACCAAACAAATTATTAAACAAGTTACAAGTAAAGTCTTAAAATGACTTATTGTAGAGTGATAACTTCTTTTATAGTTTCCTATAGAGAATAATGATGGATGACTTAGGTATTATTTACCTGACTTTACATCTTTCAGCTGTAAGAGTTTGTGTGATTTTTCATTCTTTGCATTAGTTTTCTAGCTAAAAATCTCAAATATCCCATTTACCAACCAATAATGGATAATCACTAAAATTAGTTATATTTCAGCTATTCTTTTTTTAAAAAAAAAAATTCTTGTCTAATTGAAATCTGAAATTTCAAGTTTTTTTCAGCCTGAATTTAAACCCAGGTTATTGCTATTGAAAAAAAGTGCTACCACTGCATCATAAAATATTTTTCATTTACTTTACGTAAATATTTAGAGCTGAAAAGAGTTGAAAATTACAAAAATACTGCACTTGACTAACATAATTATGTTTAGAAGTTCTTTATCTAATGTTTAATGATATAGTTCACCCAATATTTTACAATTTGCTTGTGTTTAATTTAACTTAGCATGACAGCCACTTTACTAATGCTTATCATACTTTGCTGCAGAAAATTCTTGTTAGAATGAATATTCCTATACTCTGGTTTGTTAACATTTTATGATATGAGGTTTAATTTTACATCAGCATATTTATCATTTATAATATCTGATTCACTTTGTCCAGGTGAAATCAGTCTGAATTAGATTGGGGAATCCATCTGACAATTCAATAACTCTGAAATATTTTAATGTCTCAGTTCCATTTAAATTCTTACTTATTTCTGGTGAAAAGATCTGTCTATGTCACAATTCATACATAGTAATGGTTTCACAATTGTCAGTGGGTGCCGAAAAGGTCACAATTCCCTCAGAAAACAGTCGCACATTACTATTTTTTAACAATCACTCATGCAGTAAATATTCCATGATGTCATAGATTTTGGGGTTTGTTTCTTTGTTAACTATTTAAACTCTTGCAATTGGTTATTTGTTTTAAATACATTGATATGTTTCCAGAAGACAACATCTTTAATTTCCATAGTTTATTTATATATGTTTTCTTTTCTTGGCTTCTTTCTCTCTATTACCTATAAAAATGTCAGTCATTTCATTTAGATCAATTACTGACTGTGTTTTAAATTTCTCTGTGTATATAAAATATGGTTGGACATAAGTGATACTTTATGTCCAATAAACGAGCACCAATAAAATAGCTTGCTCAATGGAGAATATATTCATCATAGATATAGATTTTTATGATTAATGAAATGGAATTCTGATGACAGTTTAATGACATCAATTTGTCTTTTAATCTTTGTTTAAAGTATGCTGGATTTAGATTGGATTATAATATTTTCAACAATAAATAACTCCTGGACAGTTATTTCATCTAGAATAGTATGATGGATTTCATGATGCCCATTACGTTTTACATGAAGGCTTGTGAAATAAGTTTACATAGTCATGACGGTGAAGGCCATGGATAGAAATTATCCTGAGTATTCAATAGTATTCATTGAGTACTCAAACTTGTAAGACACCAAAGTAGAAGGAAAAGAACTATTAAAAGTAAGCAAAAAAAGTCAAATGATATTTCTGCGGATAAGTGCCATTCCGACCAAAGAATGACAAAATTTATAAAAATGAGTTACTAAAATATATAGTTACTGGTTTAACTTGGGTATATTTGGTTTAAGAATGTTAGTCAAAAACAGGCATACAAATTATGTCGTTAATTACAAGATCATGAAATTCAGCTCTGCGTTAACTGGAATTGTCTAGGTCACATCACAGCTGAAAGTTTTATCCAGTTTAATACCAAAAGTTACTTTATAATTTCAATGTTTGAGTTAATCTTTTTACTTAATGTAAATCAGACAAATGCTGATGTTAATTATTAAATCCCATAATATTAATTGATGGTTACCTAGTTATATTATAGCTTAAGATTATACAAATATAATAGAAATTACTAGAAATTTTGAAAGCAGACTAAATATATTTCAAATAGATAGGATTTTTTTCCAGATAGCTGCTAATCTAGCAGGCTATCCAATATAGGTTGGAAAATAAATATCTAACTATTTTTTAAAGACAAACTACAATACAAAAATTTAAATTTTTTATTATCTGCCAATTATCCATCTCCACATATTTCCTTCTCCTTCACTGTTGTCTTGTGATTGGTGAAGACACATTTGGAATACTCTTGTTTTGGAATAATCTATTAAATAATATTTTATCTTCTACTTTTATATATGTGCAACAACTTTGTTGGGAGTTTGTTTAAAAATCAATCCACAAAGGCCATTTCTTTTTTCTAGTTTTCAGTTATAATTTTTTGTTTTTGTATGCATAATTTTTGATTAATTAACATTTTTTTAAAAAAAATCTTACTCTGGACAATATACATTTTAATGATATAAAGTCGCATGAATAAAAAAATAGTGAAGTGGTGAATTATCTCCAACAATGACCAAGTATTCTCTCTTAAACAAAAAACCTTTTCCCCTTATTATTCCATCCATCTTGAAAAAGAAATTTACATACATAATAATTTAATTGGATTTCTTGTAAAATCCTATATATAAATGCATTTATCTAATAATAATTGTTTAAATTCCTCAGTTTAATAAATATTATCAACTCATTTGAACTATAGTCTTTTGTTATTGACTAGAGTCCAGGTGCTGGCAAAATGTAAAATGATATATAACTTATATATAAATATTATATCTTCATTAAAACGTAAAAATACATATATCACCAATATTAACAATCAATAAAATATAAATTCATATAATGTAAATTAATCAAAAATTCAATGTAATGAAATCCATTATATTGTTCTTTCATAAAAATTATAATAAATAATCAAAAAATCATATACAACAGTTATATAAATATATGTAAATTAATAATAATTAACCATAAAAAGCTTTTTTCTTTTTTCATATGTCATAGCATTGGCTGGGAGGCAAACCTGCACAACCGTCCTCAACCAACTGCTTGCTTGCAAGGCGGCTGCGCTGACCTCTTGGCTAACAACGCTTGACATACAAAGCTTTTTTCAGCATATGATTTCATGCCCGTTTCAAATGTTAAATCATCTATTTTAACATTAATCAATTATTGCAAATAATTAATGAAGACAAATTAAAAAAAATATTCCTATAGATTCACAATAAGCATGGATACAAAAGATGGCAGTTATTAAAAATTTTAAATACAGAAATGATAAATAATAATGCAGATAAAAATGTAGCTGATTTACAAAAGAAATAATTTATTAAATTATATAAAAATTATGGATATAACTCTAAAACAATTAAAAATAAACTTTTTAATACTAAGAAATCTATATTATATACCATATAATACAAAATTGTCCATTAACTTTACTACTGTTCAAAATGCTTGATTTACGTTTTACTTTACAGTTTCAATTGCTCCAGCAATCTTCTTCAGAACTTTATATCTCCTAGCCTAAATTCTAAATTCAAATTTTTAAAATTTCAAAACTGTAAAAAAGGGTGCTAAATAAAGCATTGTGTAACAGTGGTGAAGTTAATGGACAATTTTGAAAGTTTTAAAATTTGAATTTAGAGTTAAAGCTAGGGGATATAAACTTCTGAAGAAGATTGCTGGTGCAATCGAAACTGTAAATTGTAAAAAAGAGTGGTAAATAAAGCTTTGTGTAACAGTAGTAAAGTGCATGGATGATTTAGTATTATATAGTATACATTTAGCAATGCAATAAGAAAGAGTAGTTATTATGCTTCTTGAAGAAATCTATATTAAATAATAACATTTCTAGGCAAAACGATTATAATGAGGATAGTAATACTTCAAATATGAAATGGGTCAAAATTTTATATTATCTCAAAATTTATAATACAATAATAAAAACAAAATTATATTGATAAGCATAATAGGTAATTATAAATTAAGAGATGATATAGAATGCAAAAAAGGAATTGTATATAAAATTAACTGTGACCTTTCAATATGATTTCGCATGGTTTCATACAGGGAAACAGTTAGAGGTAAGAGCGAAAAATCATAACAATGTGATTAATACATAAAATGATAAATCTGTTTTATACAGACATTACTTAACATATGAATATAAAATAGATGTTACAAAAATATTAAACTGTTAAATTACATTAAAGATCCAAAAAGAAGACAAATATATGAAACATATTATATTAAGCATAACTTAAATAATTGTTATATATAGAGCTCTCAAATAAGCTTTGCAGAATATCCCCACCCTCAGACCAGTTTCTGCTACTGGCTTCCTCAGTGAGGTGCTAGGATATTCAAGCATTAGATTAAAAATACCAGGACAAGCCCAGCACTTTATCTAATGGATAACTATTAAGTAGAAAATCTGAAATTTTCAGACACCCATATGTCTTCCAATCCAGCTATCTAACTTAAATAGCCATATGGGACTGAACTAAGTTCAGATACACCATATATTAATAGCTTTAGCAATATAAAATTGCCAAAGGCTTAATAGGAAAAAATAAAATTACCAAAAAAATCAAGTCAGTTGTCACATGACATAATTTAATAAGCTTGTATTATAAATGTTATATATAGAGCTTGCAAATAAGCTCTTAACAAGCTTTTTTTTTTTAGATATTTAAGTTAGATAGCTGGATTGGAAGACATATGGATGTCTGAAAATTTCAGATTTTCTACTTAATAGTTATCCATTAAATAAAGTGCTGGGCTTGTCCTGGTATTTTTAATCTAATGCTTGAATATCCTAGTACCTCACTAAGGAAGCCAGTAGCAGAAAGTGGTCTGGGATTAGGGATATTCTGCAAAGCTTGTTAAGAGCTTATTTGTGAGCTCTATGTATAACATTTGTAATACAAGCTTATTAAATTAGGTCATGTGACAGCTGACTTGATTTTTTTGTAACTTAAATAATTGTATGAATATTTATAAAACTTCAATAAATTAAGCTAACAATTGGTCAATTAAAAATGAATGGAAAATTATACAAGATAGTATATATAAAATTATATAGTAAATGATTGTCAATGAACACATATGCAGAAAATATATTTTTTTAAATTTTCAGCTTTATTATTGCCTAGCATGTTTTCAGTATATCATATTCATAGCTATGAATATAATATATTGAAAGCATGCTAGGCAGTAATAAAACTGAATATTTAAAAAAATCTACCTTTTCTGTGTATACAGTCATTTATTGTTTGCTCAGAAAAAAAGGAAATAATTTATAGTTGAATTACAAAATTGTATAATTTATGTATTATTTATTCTGTTTATTGTTATGTTGTATAGTCAATTCTTTGAAGTTATATTGGACTTTTATATGAAGGTTTTATCTATTTTACTGATATTTTATTTTATTACTATTGTTATTTTACTTCCATTATAGAACAGCAGATAATGTTCTGTTTGCAATGATTGGTTAATGTTAAAAAAGATTATTTAACATTTGGAAGGGGCACAAAACCATGTGCTGAAAAAGGCTTTTTATGCGCAATTATTATTAATATACATATATTTATATAGCTGTTGTATATGATTTTTTTATTAATATAAATTAATATACATACATAAATTAGTAATATATGTATATTAATTATTTTGATAACATATTTCAAAAGTATAAGATAAAATTTTAAATATATATAAACATGGTATATAATTACATTTTTATAAACAATCAACAATCAGACATAATAAAATATACATTCAACTTATACTGACAAAGTTTCATCTAAAAGTCTTTTTTTTTTTTTTGTAGTTGTTTGAATGATTAATAATATTTTTACTATTTTGTTATTTTCATATATTATCCTCACAGTTGGGTATTCATAAAATGCTTAAGTGATGCAGATTTTATATTATATCACCTTAGTCATGCCATATTCTTTCTTTTTTTTTTCATATAAATATCTTAAGATTGTTCATTTGTTTTTTATCCATTTTATAAATGATATAATATTCTTAATACATATGTTAGTTTTGAGTTTTATCAATAGAGGGCTCTATAGTACAAAAAAATTTGAATTTCGATGACAATTGAAAACAACAGCAAAAAGTTATATGGCAAATGATTTGATAATAACTACTAAATTGGCTGAATTGAAATAACTAATTTATTGCTTGATATATTTATTGAAAAATCAGTATAATAGAACTGTAATATAATAAATAAATAAATAATTTTATGGTTAAATATTTGAAATGTCAAGGATTCTAATTATAAAAAGAATACTTAACAGTTCCATTTAGTTCTAATCTACTTTGCTTAAATTTTTTATTCGCACAACTCAGGTGAGAACTGCCCCTAGAACCTTTAGTTCTGAGTTCACCCCTTTACCATAATACTAAGTCACAATGGGAATCATATAATGAATGAATGGTATAATTAATTACTATCATTGCCATCAAAATATTAATAGTGTGTTGCAATCTTGAAGATTAAGAATCATTACACTTATTTATTTGCCTAACATAATCTTTTCTTTAATAGGTATGAGAATATTTTAAGATATTTTCCAAAGAACAACAATAATACATTATCATCAAACCAGTGATTGATTTGATCATTGAAGTCTATATTGTTTATCAATCTCATAACGTAAACATGTTCATTTTAATTTGTGATGGGTAAAACTTAATTTTTTTTTTTTAGATTTTAATCAACCTTAAAAAAATATTATTATAATTCAAATCCCATATCAATTACTGGTTGATAAGGCTAATGAGTTCTTTATTGTTTTCTATGAAAGACTGTTTATGTTCTCTGCTAACATCACATTTCAAAATCAACTTTTAGGATATAGGAACTTTGCTAGGCTTAATCATCATTTGTGTAGTTTCACTATGTGGTAATATTTTAATAAAATCTAATCTATATTTTATATTTACACTTTAATCATAAACTTATCTATTATATTTAAGGGTTAATCATATTTTTTTTACAACTGGATTAAATTCATAAGTCCATTTTTTTTTTGGCAGCTGGTATATTTTCATTATTAATAGTAAATAAGGATAGAGGCAGCCTTTCAATAGCCTATTATAAGTTAAAGGCTTTTTCAACAGTTCTTCATAGAGAAACCATGATAGAGAATTAGCAACAATGTTTGCTAGTTGTCGAGAGTTTAGCATTTGAATGATTTTCTATTCCTATTTTAACATGTACATAATAATAGCTATATATATATATTTACAAATCATCAGTGGTTGGTTAGCTGAGTTGGCAACATAAAAAAACCCAAACATGATGAAAATTAAACTTACTTCATCCAAATTCAAACTCAGGTTGTAGGCATAATAGATAGAGGCACTACCCATACATCCACAAATATATGGTAAATCAATCTGGATTTTTGTTCAGCATATTATAATTTTTATCATCAATTGAAGAAATACAGTAAATTGCCCAAATCGTTCAGAAAATACAAAAAACATGACAGAAAAAGAATCTAGAGATTAAACATGTTAACATAATAGAACAGTAGAACTTTGGAATTGATTGTTTATAAAAAGATGCTACCAGTCACATATCTAAAATAAGTGGAATATATTTTTTGAGTACTTTTTGCATGCATCACAAGTAGGATCAAAGTTGGTGTTAAAAGAACACAGATGATCCTTTAACAAATCATAAAATGATTTAAGGAATCAATGACGACCAGATAGCCGATGCAATTATCTCCTCAGATTCCATCAATGAAGGGATTTGTCAGGTATCATTTTGGTTATTTGTATTTACAACAGACAACTCTAGGAAAGAGAGATAAAGCATTCAATATTTAAGGAATAAAGTTGAGAAATAAAGTCATTCTTTTAAAACTCCGTGAAAAATTGTTTTTTAATTATTTTTTAAAAAATATAAAATTATAAAATGTAGTAAACAACAGGTTAAAAAGGAATTGGCATATATATTTTAGCTCTCACTAAATACTGTATTTATTTCTGATATAACACAAAAGAGTTTCGCTTTTGGTTACTTAAAATTCATATGGAAGTGAATTAATGTTTCTCTGGCTCTCTTGTTTGTGATTTATGTTAATAATTGTAAATATCTACAAAGAATAAAGGAGAAGAAACCAAGTCATTATGATGTTGTCTAAGACACACTGCTAGATGCAAAATCAATTAAGAATGAAGGTTTCTTTTTTATTTACAAAAAAAAAAAAAAAAGTAAGTTTAAATTGCAGAAAAAGTTCAAGCATTTTAATTTGAGGTACTGCCATGAATTTTAAATTAATCAAAACAAAGGCTGATTCTATTCGCAATAACACGTGTCGTCTGTGTCATTTAAATAGATGGATGAAAGGTATAAAAAATTCATTTATCGATGCATAAATATTTATATTTAGATGAGTTTTATATGCATTTAGTAAACAAAAATTACCATTTTTATGAGCCTCTTACCAATTGGGAGAATGATAGTAAAAAAGTCTATCTTTTTATGATTACTAAAATTATGAAATAATAATATTCTTATAATCATTTTTTCATCTCAGTGCCCTTTCTCCAATTCTCTTACATTTGCTTTATCAATATTATATTTGCCTTATTTTTAGATTAAATGTAGGGCCCATTTTTCGTTAATAGTACAAAATAATAGTGCAATTACATGCCACTCTTCAGTGTCGCGCACACTAATGACGTCACTTCCGATAACCTCGACTCTGTCAATTTTTTCTTTAATGATAGTTAGAAGGTATTTTTTTTATTATTATTTTAAATACTGCTTTTATTAATAATAGAATACTTAAGTTTTGATTTATATATCAGCAAATTTATTTTTTCTTCATCTTTAGTCAATCAAAGTCATATAAGATCTTTCATTTTTAGATTACTGGTTTTTAATTTATTAGAACTATTTCTTTATCTTGCACAAAAACGGACCAGTGCATCACCAAATTTCTTCCAAAAATTTATTTGAAAATATATCAAAGGAATTTGTTAAAACATTTTTTTTAAATTCATTTTCAAATTTCCTTAGCCAATTGTACTTTTTATTATCAAATATACTATATCTGACTTGTTTTTAAAGCATGTACCAAAAACGAGTGCATGTGGATGATAGTTATAAGATAATGTATTAAGAATCTCTATGTAAGTCAACTCATCTTTTCAAATCTCTTTTTCTCTCACCAGTTTTTAATATTATCGTCTTCAGTCAGACCTTGATCATTATGAACACATTGTTCAGCGTCTGCACTAATTGATATAATTAGAATGTGTATTTAAGCAAGAACACTTCCAAACTTTAATATATTCATTTATTTTGCTCTCAAATCTTTTTTTTTTACTTTTTTCTTTCTGTTATTGATTTATTAAAACAGTTTTTAAATTATTACAAGGAGTTCTGAGGAAGACTAGAACAATTAAAACTTATTTTGCAAGTGTGCGATAAACTGTGCTTTTGTGTTCTGAATTAACAAATGTCTTCTAACAATAATGATTTAGCAAAGTTTAAATTCCTAATTACTTGTATCCTTGTTAGTTTTAGGCATTTAAACTCCGTTATCATCTGTTATTCTTTTTGTTTATTTAATCTTTAATATTTTTCAAAGCAACAAATCTCACAAGTTTCTAATTTCCTAGAGAATTATTATTATTTTTTCCAATTGTTGAAAATTCACCTTTACATGAAAAGAGTTTAAAATCAATTCAAATATACTTTTCATGAAATATCTTTTTTATAGGATTGCATTTTAAGTTTTATTGCTGTAAATTATCCAGAAAATACTAATTTCATTTATATTCATTAATTTTGACTATTTCCGAATTTATTTTAAATCCTGCATTTTTATTTTTTAAGTTCATATTTTATTAACATGAATTTGTGGATCAAATGTTAGAATTAGCCAAGAGGAGTATGCTACATGGGTAAACAAAACAAAAATTATTGAACTGTCTCATTTTATAATAGTTATCTACATCAACAACAGTAATATACTCAGCTTTTCTATTCCAGTCATATTAAAACCCTAAACAATTAATAGATATTAAATTATAGGGCCAACTAAATCTAATTGATTCTCTACAAAGTGGAGTTTTAGGTGAATGATATTCATGTGATGTGATATCAAAAAGCTTCTCCTTAAAAGAAGTTACACGTTTTTCCACCTTACTGTTTATCTACAAGCCCTCTTAGCCAAATTAGTTGATGGTTCTTTCTCCATAATCCTTACACAACACAATAAGCACAGGGTGGCACTACTGTATGGAGAGTTTTGCCTTTGTTTACAACAATTATGTGCTAGTATAGATGGTGATCATGTGATGTTTAGTGGTTTAATAAATTCATCTGCTTCTTATTCCTTATTACCTAATCATTTTTCAAGCCTTTTCCATTTTTCCTTCTTATCCCACTTTAGTAAACATGTTCTGGTAGTTCCATAATCTTCATCACATATCCCTCAATTTTATTATAAAAAAATATTTCTACTTCTTTTATTCTTTAAATATCACAAGAGTTATCTTTTACTCTTTTTACTTTTAAATTTCTCCCATTCTCCAAGTGTGTTTTTTTATTTTCGCTCGCATCTTTACATAAACTAATCAACAATCCAAATCTTTATTCCATTTTTACTTATTTTCCTAGGATCTAAAGCTTGACACTAAAAACAATACCCCCCCCCCTTTAATGTTATCATTCATCTTTTCAGACCTTATGTAAATTTTTATTTTTATATAATTCCAAACAATTTTTTTTATTCATATTTATTTTCCCTTAACTTTACTTTTTCCTTTACTAATGTATCTATTCTCTTTTCCCACCCTTCATAATTATGTACTTGTAATATATTCTCCACAAATCCCATTTATTATATAAATGCATGAAAAAAGTTGTCTATTTATTAATTTTGCATATTGTAAAACCTTTCTTGCCAACATGTTTGTTCACCTACTTCACATAACCTGAACAAACACTAATCTCATTCATTTATTTCCATTTGTCTATTGTGACTTTCCTAAAATTTTTCAATTTCCCCATTAAAAAACAAGCCAGAAGCTAATCAGGTGACAATGCATTCTGTAATTACTCGAGCTGATGCCAAACAACTAGAATAGAATAAGATTACTATTCATAATATAGATATTTGCATATTTTGAATTATTAATATTGATAACACCTTATTTATTATGCATGGTTTTGTATTTACTGTTTCTGAATATTCTTACAATTATTTTTTAATAAACAAAAATAAAAATTTTAATAGCTTTATTACTCAGGAATTCCTAAGAAGTTTGAGAACTGGAATATGGTCATGCCTTAGGCTCCAGTTACCACTATTCCAAACCATACAATAGTTTATAATATTAGCTCCGAACATGCAAATTTATTATAAGCATCTATTCATTTCAACATTTCTTCTCTCTCAATCAATTTTTCTGAGCTTTATTTTCCATTAATATTTTGTTAAATCTATTCCACTACTTGTTTTATTAGTTGATTGTTATTCATTTCTTATTTTTGGTCAAACTAGATTGTGTTACAGTTTCTGTGTAAGCATGCTCATTATTATAAAGCTCGAATGTGTTATCATTGAGTTAATCCACAAATATCTTTTGATCGCTTATGTATTAAGATAACGTGGGCGGCAAACTCAAAAAGCAGTTTTTAATAAACATGCTTTGGCCAGCACTTACTTATTAATTTTAGACTTGGATTTTAATAGGAATACAATGTAAAGACCCCAGACTTTGCAGAAAAATATGGAGAGAAGTATGTTAAGAGCAACAAGGAGGGATTTAAACATCCATAGATGAGACAACAATCATATACCATTGATACATTGAAGAATTAAAATAAGAAATGGATCTGGACTGGTTATGTTGTTAAAAAAGATAACAGATAATGGTTGCAAACTTAAAAAAGATCTTAAGATGTTATAAGAGACCTAGAAAAAGAACAGGAGTTAAACTTAAAAGGGATCTTAAGATGTTATAAGAGACCTAGAAAAAGAACAGGAGTTAATTGAAAACAATAAGGATCTTCAAAATAAGAGTTATGACTAATTCTCTTAAGTTTGTGAGATATAAACAATGAGCATTGCCAATTGCTCAACAAGATTTGTGATAAATGCTTAGCCAGAGAAAGCATTTAAAATATCTCCATCAGGAACCCCCCACCCAAACCTCTGACCATGGTTTCATGCTTTGGCATTCCTCAGAGAGATGCTTTGGGTTGGTATTTTTAGATCTAGTGTCTGAACCTACCTAGCACCTCTCTGAGGTGTGACAAAGCACGAAATCATGGTCAGAGGTTTGGGGGGGGGGAATTTCCTGATGGAGATATTTTAAATGCTTTCTCTGGCTAAGCATTTATCACAAAGCTTGTTGAGCAATTGGCAATGCTCATTGTTTATAAGGATCTTGTTTGAATGATGTGATAAAGAGAAACTACAGTTTGAAAAAACTAGAATACATTTGAAAAAGACGTATTCTGCAACAGAATGATAAAGATTGAAAAATGAAACTATGAACTGTTCACCCATGAGAATATGGCAACTCATTTCTTTTCATTCCTGAAATGAATTCTACTATATTTTAATTGTATTTTTTATCATACTTAAGGCAGAGATATTCATTTGTTTGAATTAATTTAGGACTTATTTTTGTTGCACAAAGACATATTTAGGTACCAGTAGCACTTAATTTTGATGATTACCTGACTATAAACCAGCTACATTAAAAAAACTATGCATGCTTAATCTGTTTGAAAAATTAGCAACTCTATTCCAGAATTAAAGTTCAAACTTGGTAAACTAACATGTTATTCTGATTGATTTTCATTGAATATATTTAATTAAATTCAATAAGATAAAATTAAAAATATCTGATGATTATCTTAATTAATATTAAACATAATTAAATATATGCATTCTGGGATATGCTTGATTTTATTTGATAATGAAATGTTTTGACTGTACCTACCAGACACCATCCAGTCTGCCAATGAGTTATTAATAACTGACCAAATAAATTTTTATCAAAAATCATTGACTACTGGTGAAAATAGTCAAACTATTTTATAGCATTTGTAGCCGAAAGTTAAAGTTTATATTTAGTTAAAGTTATGTTTATTACAATAATGTATTTTCTAATATAAAAAGAAATGAGATAATATTAGAGAATGGAATAGAAATAAGAATTTATCTCAGATGAAATAAAACATGAACTTTATTAATTCTGTAATTAGGTGTTTTCATCAATCTTAAAGTTTGATTACTGTTATTAAAGTAAAGTGATTATTGTTATATTTGTCAAGCTTTTAGTAAATAAGTAAGTTCACTTAGGTTCAACATTAAACGAGTTTCAAAATTTTCAAATTCTTAGCTTGGAAAGCATAATAAAAAGACATAGAAACTAATCTGGAAATATAGATAAAATAATATTAAATATAGATTTAATAAACATTATAGCCAATGCATTTTTAGATTCACCAAGCTTACAATAGAGGGCAGCAGTGAAGTAAAATAAACAGATTTGCTTGTACAGGCATTAAAATCTAATTGATAAGAATTGGACCAACTTCAACAAAATTATTTTCAGTCTTATATGAAAGGAAAAACAAATCTTTATACCAATACAATTGTTAGTTGAATTACCAACATTAATGTTTAATCAAAAGAAAAAGATTCTGAATCCAATTTACATTAAGAAATTGTAGATTGATCATATATATATTAATTTGGATAAGCAAACATATAGTTGATTATGAAGAAACTAATGATTATAAAGATATTGTGATAGACTAATGCATTATCATAAATCTGGTTATGAGTAACATGGAGAGTAATCTGCAACTAATTATCAAAAATATGTTTATCCTTTTCTAGTGCTGCCATCTGTTGAAATGCTGACTAATCCATTTTTGTTTTTATATTTTGTAATTGGCTGAAAATAAGCTAGCTAAGCTTGATAATGAAATTGTTATTTAAATTAGATTTTAAATAGCTTGAAAAGCAAATCTGTTACTACAGTGCTGCCATCTATTATAAGCAATGATAAATAAAGAGATAATAAATAGATGGCAATTCTTATTAAATTCATACCCAGTGTTACATCACCAAATGAGTTTTTGATTTAGGGCCTTCTTCAGTAAAAAAAAACTTGGATTTGGATATAATTAATGCATTTAGAATTATTGAACCTAATGCATCTTCTATTCAGCAGTTATCTTTTTGCTTATTTTTAAATAATGGATAAAACCAGCAATGTTATTTTTTTTACAATTTGTAATTGAGATTTGTGATATAAGAAAATGATAGTCAAAGCAAGCTATTGGACCTAAAGGTTTTATGTAGGAACAACATTGACTGCATATGAATTAAATATCACTTTAATACATTTTCAGTGCTTAGCATTGTAATGCATGGGTGAGAGAAAAAAACACATGGTGCTGACATCACTGGAAGAATTAAGAAATTGAAACGGAACTGGGCTGGATATATTTCCAGAAGGGATAATAGATGGACAGTTAAAAATTAAACTAGTTTCCAAGAAATATGCAAAAGTCCTAGAAATAGACCACATATGAAATAGATGGATGAAATACAAAATGTATTGGAGTGATGTGGAGAAAAGAAACTAGAGATTGAAGAAACTGGATTAAACATGGAAATATCTTCATTTTGCAGTGAATTTATAATGATTGAAAATGATGATAAATACTATTTAAGGTTGAATATTCCAAAATACATGCAACTGAACAATTTTAGATTTCCTGTATGTCACAAAGACTACATTATCGATGAACTATGCTTCTTTAATTTTACATTTCCTGGCATTATATTCACTGCAAATTTTCTATAGTTCCGAATTAAAAAGATTGATCAAATATCATTTCATGTCATAAAGCTATTATAAGTTACGAGAGAAATCTGTTTAGCTTCAGGACTATCAATCAGTACTAGACGGCTTCCTAACAATATCAAAGGTAATGTTATTTCTGATTTTTTACATAGATATAATCTCTTAATTAATGTTATTTTCACCATAATAAATACATGAAAATATCTCATTCAGCATACATAACTTTCTGGGGAAGATAAATTATTATTTACAGGATGTCAAGGGAATTTACGAGTCTTTTATATCCTTCCATAAAAATAACTTTCTGGATTTAATTTCTTATAGCGACTTGGGTTAAAAATGAATTGAGATTTCTTTTTTACTTTAAATAAATTCAGATCAAAACAGCTATTACAGGTTATTAGAAAAAATTGTTTAGTTTCAGGATTAGTAATTGATGATTTTTTAGTATCTGAGGTAAAGTTATCTCTAAACAATCCCTTAATTTCTATTATTGGTACTTACATATTAGACTTGCTACACTTATTACATCTGTGTTGATCTGCCCATAAATTTCTAACCTTGCAATCCCGTCAAATAAGCCTGCAGTCTCATCAAATAATGTGATCACTGGCAAACTTACATGATAAATTTGTACAAAAATAATAAAAACATTCCAATACTAAATAAAAACAGGTAGTTGTGAATTTTTGTTTCATCATAGCAATTGAGGGTAGAACAGCAGCAACTCTGGTGGAAGTGATTAAACAAAATATGAAAGAGAGCTGGATAATTTGTTGGAAGACGTATAGAACTGATGGACTATGATCAGCTGGTGGAGACTGCACAAAAAAGATGGCACTTTCATTTGCTTTCTGAATGATATTAAAAAAATCAGTTCACGACATTGATTCTGTTTTAATAAAAGTTTACTATTTTTTTCCCCCCAAAACTGAGGAACTAACAGCTGCACAATGAAGATGATGTTTTCATTTTCATTCAGGATGATATTAAAAAAATAAGACCACATTATTGATTCTGGATTAATAAAAGTTTACAATTTTTCCCCCCCATAAAGCATAAACGAAAGAACTACGATCTGGTTGGCTGCACAAAGAAAACGAAGGTTTTGTTTGCATTCTGGATAATATTAAAAAAATCAATCCACCTCATTGATTCCATTTTAATAAAAGTTTAATAATGTTTTTTTTTTTTTTACATTTTAATAAAAGTTTACTAATTTTTTGTTTTTTAACAAAATAAATGTAGTTAGACATTTCTTGATCAAGGTGCCATGCAGTTGCTGTATTGCATAAACACATGCTTTATTTAACTTTCCATTTTTTAAAAATCTGAGGTAGATTTAAGTTTTATATATATCTGTCTATATTTTTACTTTCATGCCATAATTATTAAGCATAATATTTTTTTACTTTTTTTTTTGCTTTACTGTCCATTTTGTAGTTAATATAATTATATAAGCAATTGAATAGATGCATTTTTTATTTTATTTTGCTTATGTCTTATTATTTGTTGGTAATTTTGCTTTAATGTCCGATTTGTAATTTTATGCCAGAGTCAATACATATAGTATTTTTTAATTTTGAGTAAACTGGGAATTGCTGCTATGTTTGCAACATCAAAATGCGACATCTTGTATGTGTGAGGGGGTGGCTTTTACGTGGCAAAGTGCCATTTTAAAAACTCATAATTACCTGGTTTTATTTAGTATAATGTGTTTTTATTATTTTTGTGTACAAATTAAATTTTTTTGTATTCTTAAAAATGTACGTTTTCAGATTTAGTCTGGTGAGATTAGTGTTATGTATTAGAGCTGCTATGAATTTTCACATACAATCAATCTGCTGATAATATTCTAAATCTTGCAAAAATGTCATGAAGTAACATGTACAGGTAGTCTGTTTTGACAAATTTATCACTTAACTTTGTCAGAAATTCCACTGTACACATTATTTGATGACATCGCAAGATTAGAAAGTTATATGCAGAATGATATGGATGTGAAAAGGCGTAGCAGGTATAATATGTAAGTCTCCTATTGTTTATACAGCTGGGTCTCATTTTATGCAGATTATTTTAATGCTATTTTGATGTTATGTGATTCATGTTTCTTCTTAATATCCTTCATATTTCACTATATTTATTAGATATCAAGAAATTTAAATTATTAATAACTTATTTTGACTTGAAATACTTTTTTTCCCCAAAAATATAACGTTATATTAGCAGCTTACGTGAATATGGCCTGAAGCTGTATTTAGAATCTTAGCTTCTATGTAAATAACCTACTTATACTAATGAGAAAATAATAATAATAGATTTATACGTATGTATAAAAATATCGCAATAAATATTCAAAAATTTTAAACTTTTAAAACGTATTTTGTTAGATATTAACAGAAATAAATATTTTTTTTAGATTTTTAAAATAAATAACAATGAAGATTTTATTGATTTTATACACTGAAAATAATCTTTCTAATGATAATGTATAATCTGTTTGTTTTGATTGCAATCTTATTTTTTAATATAGAAACAGAAAACCATAATTGTTGAGAGATTCTTGACTCCATTTAAGGAGAATCACATTGAATCTGATTTCTTAATAGTTCACAAACAAACGCATATTGTAAAATAGTGATAATGATTAAAATATGTATGAAAAAATGTAAAATTAAATACTGTAGTTAATAAAAAAAGTTTGACTTATGTTAATTTTTTTCATATATTTGAAATTTTTTATTAGTCATACTTTATTTCCTTATTATTTTAATGCGAATTTTAAAGTAATTTTTCCTTGTTGCTTTGCTTTTGTGCCAATTTCTGAAAATTACGGGAACCTATCCTCCATTTTTCAAGGTAAGTTACGTTTATTTTTGTGCGATTTCTTTTCTACGCATTTTCTGAGGAACCTATCTACCGCATAAAACGAGACCCAGGTATATCTTGAATATATTTTCAAGATATTAATGCTGATTTTTCTCAAAGCTAGATTGATTTATAACTATAAATCACATAAAAGCAGCTAACGCTTGTCAACACAAGAATTTCCAATCTGTTGTCAAGGCAACCTTCTATTTATAGGAGAAAGGTGTTTACCTTGACAGCAGATTAAAGATTCTTCTTGTTGATAAGTGTGGTTGCTGTCATGTGGGTTATATATATATGTTTTAATCTTACATTAATGTTTACTCTCAGTTCATTTTAATAGACATAAACCCAGTTTGGTTTCTGACATTTAATTACATAAGCACTGCATGAATCTTTTATGAGATCAATTTTATTGTTATTATTAATTAATTAATTGGTTAAATGTAGACAGTAAATGAAAACTTTCATTATAGTCTTTTTCATATAATTTTATCATTTTTGTTGAAATATTCTTAAAACAATTAATAAATAATAGCATAGTAAAGACAAATTTGATCTCAAAGAAGATTCACAAATTGCTTATGTAATAAAACATCAGGAACCAATACCATAAACTATTGTGGAATATGTGCACTTAAATATACTGTTTTTAATTTCCATTTGTTATTTGAATATAATTGTTGTAATGAAATGGTTTTCAATATTTGCTCTAAAAATTTGATATTAGCATTGAAGAACTAAGGAGTTATTAACAAATAAATATGTTTTAATTTTTAAACTGTTACTGCTTGAAATATTGACTCAATCTAAAGAGTGACCGAGTGAAGAGGAAAAAGTATATGCATTAATTTTTGATTATTATATACAGAATATATATCACTTTGGTACTTGTTTTACATTTTATTCCTACCACTTTGACAACATATTTTTATGTAAGGAGTAACTATATAATCAACATATGGAAGATCAAATAACATATGGGCATCAAAGTGATGGACTGGAATTATTGTATCAATTCATTCCTTTGATAGTTAAACATCACATGATCTTACAACCAATAAACCATTCAATAATTTTTTTTTTTTTTTTAAAAAAGCTCTAATTATATAAATTTATACACCCAGCCATGCATGACTAGAAGTACTAATAAATACCTGCAATTATAGCTACATTGCATAAAACCAGAGATGTGGTCGAAAATTCGATTGAATCATTTACTAGCTTTATTCCATGTAGCTTTGACTGCGTCTGTGAAATATTTATATTTGTCGGTGTGTATAGTTGGGTGTAATAAATTTATATATATATGACAATTTAGCTGTTAATAGTGTTGGTTTACTTAATTTTTCAAGAGTAGTTATCTTCACCCTACCCTAGAACCAGTTTACTGTAATCTTCAGATCAATGGCTACCAGATTTGCTTTCATCAGTGAAGGCTAGGATTCAAAAGTGGAATTAAACAACTTATATGCATCTAAAAGTCATCTTTTTAAAATTTTTTGATACTGTTTAGACTAATGACATGAAATTCAAATAAAATTCTAAGGTTTCAAACCCAGACTAAATCGTTTGCATAACTATATAGATGTGATACCAGATCAAGACTTCAGCTCTTTAACAACTGTAAGTTCCTTCTATCCAAAGGGCAGGAAGGTCAATAATAGCATCGCATGACATCTTGGATGTTTATTCATACACCTCCAAGAGCTGTTGCCATTACTTTATTCTAAAGTTATTTATTGTAATATTGGGTATTTTATTCAAGTTGATAATAGATAGCCCTAGAGAAGAGTGAAAGTAACTATTCTTGGAAGTGTATAATTAAACATATGAGGGATCATGTGATGCTAATGTCAATAATGGCTTTTCTAACCAAAGCGTAGAAGAACCTATAATTATTATAGAACTTAAGATTTTAAAAAAACTAATTTTATACAATGTACTTATCTGGGTTTGAAACCTTAAGGTATTTTTAAAAATACAGTTATTAGTTGAATAGTGTAAGGCAAGGGTCCCCAACCTTTTTGCACTTAAGAGCACATTCTATAATAACGGCCAGCACCATTTATTTTTTCAACCAGGTGGCGGGCACCATTTATTTTTTCAATGTAAATTTATAGTTGGATATTGTTAATAATACACATAATGTACAAAAAAATATTTATTTCAAAAATAAAATTTTAACATATAATTAGCGTTTATATTTTTACGCTGTAAAAGTATAGTATGCCCTACAATTTGATTACAATATAATACAATAATTTATAAGAAATTTTAAAAATTAAATTTATTTGTATCAGATAAATAATTTTTTATCGTGTTCGGATAGTGGCGGGCATGTAAAATGGTCTGCGGGCGCCATGGTGCCCATGGACATAGGGTTGGGGACCCCTGGTGTAAGGTAACTGCTAGAAGCATAAGTACATGAGTTCTGGCTCTGAACCACAGTCATCCCTGATAGAGGCAAAAGTCATAAACTGGTCAGTTTAGAAATAGAGGATTTTAAAACACCATACAATCTGTTGTCCATTGATTACTTTACAGTAGGTGGCTTTATGCATGAAAGAATATAAATAATCATATAAGGCCATGAGCTTTTATTATAAATTAGTTTCTTTGCTTTTTCAATCATGATTGGATATTGGAGCTGCAGAAATTTCATAAAAATAGTAAAATAAAATAATTTAATACAGAATGAGAAAACTTTCTTAAAAAGAATAATTTTGAATGATTAAATGTCTTAGTTTAAAAATATGACTAATTATAATAAGCATAGATTATTTACATGTAAATCCAAAAAATATATATACTATTAATATAATATTATTACAAAACAGTCAAATATTAAACAAAGAGGTTTTGTTTATTAAAAGGGGGAAAGTGAAATAAAATTATTGTTATTTTCTATTAGAATTTTACAGTGTGAGAGGATTTGCTTAGTGGTGCGGAAAAAACCTTACATAAAGGGTTAAATTAATCCTTAAGTGTGCAGTGAATTTTAAATATAACAATTAGATTATAAAATAATATTTTTTAATAAACTTTATTATTTAATTTGATTAGCAGCTGCAGAATTAATCCCATAATGCCTTATGAAAAGCATTCAGCTTAAATAGAGAGGTTCAAACCCAGAGCGGAAAGCAAAACAAAATAATACATGCTTACCCAATAACGGCTCTGGAAATCATTGAATCATAAAAAAAAAAAAAAGAAAACAAAATCAACATAAAATACAAATGAAAAGCAAATAAATCTTTTAAAAAACAAAAACAAAACTTGTCATTAAAATTACAGCAAAGGTTGTACAAAAATCAGCTCACAATGACTCATTAAATTTTCAAGGATTTTGTGAGCTGATTATTAATCATAATGTTTATTAAAATTTAAATTATAAAGGCTTATAAATAAAATGTATTACTTAAATATAATAATAAAATGTGATATAAATAAATATCAAAGCATGTTATCTATACTGTGAGACTATTTGCATCATTCAATCGCAATAAGATGATGATTTGCATTGGAGTTACATGATGACATCTTACGATTTCAAAATTTATGGGTTCAATTATATGTGGATAGAAGTAAATATTAAATTCAATAAAACACATTAGACATCCATTCGTGGCAGCAATTATTATTTTGGCTCAAACTTTCAAAGTGGCATAGACCCATTCAGTCATGTAGTTACAGTATAAGTACTGCATGCAAGTCCATTCTAAGCTGGCGTGCAGGGGTGCAATATAACCAGGTATCACATTGTGGGGGCAGCATAAATGCCTCACTTTAATAAAAAAAAATTAAATCAATAATCAAATCGAATAATTGAAAAAAGAAAACAGAATACTTTAATACGTGATTTTGCTAATGTTAACGGATTATATAGGTATTATTTATACTGTTTTCGGTTAGACTAAGTCTATGATTATGTGTCTATACTTTTTTCAAGATAGACAACTATTGTATTTGGGACTATTTCATCAGCACTTTTATTATTTATATGTATACAGTCAATATTATCGTCTAATTAACAAACATAAGATATTTACACTACAAAATTGCTATGAAAAGCCATATAACGATTGATTTAACCTTACCCAAGAATTACATTAAATCAAATAAAAACTACATAATTTTGTACTCTGGTGGCAAAACCCTGCTGAATGGATCTGACTGCAGGTATTATTTCACTATTATGAAATAAAATTAAAATTTCTTATACAATGGTACCCAAAATGCAATTTTAATAAAAGTAATAATTCTACCCAGCTAATCTATCCACCCGTGGACTTCCTTTACATGATAATGTGAAAATAATTGATTTAGTATTGGGAAAAAAATATATCATAAGCTAAAAGTAATCAAATATTCACTAAAAATTAAGCCCAAATTTTCATGTTTTGATGGAATGATTGAATGAACACATTTACATATATTTGGGTAGGATACAGCCCAATACTAAGAAAATAATTGAATGGTTTATTGCTAGGAAGTTTATAAGAAGTTCAAACACTGATACAGTCCATGTGTCTTCATCTCCAAAGCCAGCCATTCTGCCACCACACACATATATCACTAAAACCAATCAACACTTAGACAATCCCAATATTAATAACAATCAACAATCTCAAACTGTTGTCAAGGCAACCTCCTTTTAAGTATGAGTGGAGATAGTTCCATGTAACAATTAGAAAAATGTATTAGTAGTGCTATTGCTAGGTAACTATCAGTTACTATTTAAAGTCTTTAAGCTATACAATTTATTGTAATAATCTATAATAGTTTATTTTTCTCTTTGCGTATAAATAAATGAAGGTTCTCATTTTATTCTGAAGTAAACTTAAGACAAAATAATAATTGTAGATTCTAAGAATAAATTGTTTAGCTTAAAATTTCCAATAGCAACTGTTAATACATTTCTCTAGTCATTACATAGAAATATCTCCACTCGTTCCTTTGTTTATGTCATAATTGATTTATGAAAATAATTAACATGAAAGTGTAGTCCAATACAGATATACATGTGAATGCTTGCATAATCTTATATACTTCACACTAATTCATTATGTGCATATTTTGATAACCTACCTTTTAATACATCTGTAGAGCACTAAAATTTCTTGGCCAGGGTTGTCATAAATTTCAATACAACCTCAATCTCATCTTACATAACACATTTATATTGGAAATTTATTAAATATTTATGAGGGACAATACACATGGTCCAGAAATAATATATTTCACACAGTAGATTATGTATTGGTAGAGAAAGAGGGAATAAATAAAATATGGAAAATTAAGGTATTTGATAATGAAGAAAAAGTATGCACTAGTGATCATAATTTCATTGTAATTGAAATGGTTAGTAATGTGATGGAGAATAGAAATAAAAGTAGAAATAATAGTGAAAGATGTGGATGAAGAGTGAATGATAAGAATAAGTTGGAAGAGTATAAAATACAAATTGAAGAAATAATGGAAGAGTGGGTTGGGGATGAGTATAAGGATTGGTGTAAGGAAGTAGAAAAAGTTGCCAATAGGGTTTTAGGTGAGAATATTGAAAAGAATAAAAGTAATAAAAAAATTAAAATTAGTAAAAGTGTAAAAGAAAGGAAAGAAGCATGTAGAGAATATAAGTGTGCTATTAAGAATAAGGAAAGTGAAAAAGATATTAATGCTAAATGGGAAAAGTACTTAGAAAAGAAGAAGTTGGCTAAAATAGATATTTATAGAGAGAATGAAATTGAATAGTAAATTGTTGGAGGATATTAATAAAAGTGGAAGAGATGGGAGTAAAAAATTTTGGAATTATGTTAAAAGGAGAAATGTAGGGGAGAGAGAGTTAGTATTACTAGATGATGAGGGAACCGAGTGTAGTTCTAGAGAAGATTTAGAGAGAATCTTAAATAGTTATGTAATGAATATAGAAAAGATGTTAGATGTGAATGATAGAATGTTAGAAAATATGAAAGAATATAGTAATGGGAATATTAGTTTTTCAGAAAATGAACTAAATGAGGTAGAGAAGAAATTGAAAAGTGGGAAGGCAAGAGGTTTACATGGATGGGCAGCAGAGATGGTAATGAATTTAGGATATAGGGCAAAAGTAAAGTTATTATCCTGTTTTAATAAAATGGCACAGAATAGAGTTTTCCCAAGTAGTTGGAGTAATACAAGAGTAAGGTTATTATTTAAAGGAAAGGGTAAGGATCATAGAAAGTTGAATAATTATAGACCAATAGCGGTAACATCAGTTTTATATAAAGTTTTCTCGTATATGGTGGCTAGTAAAGTTGTAAAATGGATGGAAGGGAATAATGTAGTGGAGGAAATGCAAGGAGGTTTTAGATTAGATAGGCATATAGGAGATAGTTTATTTGTAGTTACACAACTTATGGATATGAGTAGGAATGCAGGTAAACAGTTATATATGAGTTTTATAGATATAGAGAAGGCATATGATAGAGTAAATAGAAATAGTTTATGGATAAGTTTAGTAAATTTGGGAATGGATGAAGCTTTAATAGATATTATTAAGAAATTATATGAAAATAATTATTTTATATATCAATTAGAGAATATAGAATCAATTAAAGTTAAAAATGGTATGGGACTAAGGCAAGGATGCCCTATGTCACCTATTTTGTTTGTGTTGTATTTGAGTGAAATGGAAAGAGCAATAGAAAGATTAGGAAGAGGGATAGAGATACCGTTAATAGGTAGTAAGGGAGTATATATTTTGTCAGGTCTTTTTTTTGCGGATGATATATTTTTGTGTGCAGAAAAAAGAGAAGATATGGAAGTTATGTTGAGGACATGTTCAAGGGTGGGTAAAGAGATGGGGATTAAATTTAGTGAAGAAAAATCAAATATAATGATGGTTAATACTGAGGAAAGAGAAGATGTAGAATTTTTATTGGGAGATATTAAGTTAAGTGTGGTGAATAAATATAGTTATTTGGGAATTATTTTAAGTAATCAGAAAAATTATTTGGATGAATGGGAGAAAAAATTGATAAATGAAGCAAAAAAAAGAAAGGGATTGATAAAGAAATTAACAGTATTTTCATATAATAAATATGATGTAGCTAGAATTATATGGAAAGGAGTTGCAGTAGCAGGTTTAACACATGGTAAAGATGCATTATATGTTAGTAAAAAGATATTAGATTATTTAGAAAAAGCTCAAAGGGAAGTAGGAAGACATGCATTGGATGCAGAAGTATGGACAGCAAGGGAGGCAGTTCAAGGAGAAATGGGATGGTCAAGTTTTCATATGAGAGATGCAAAAAGTAAAATGAAAATGTTTGGTAGATTGCAATTTATGGATAATAAAAGAGTAGCTAAAATAGTATTTAATTGGGTTATGAGTAAAGGGCAGGTAACAAGATGGGTGAGAAAGGTAATGCGGTATGCAAAAGATTTGGATAAAGAATTTATATCAGTATATTTGTACAAAAGATGGGATGATTGTGTTATGAGGATTATTGAGTGTTATAGTAGTAAGGAATGGGATGAAAGAATAAATTTATTAATAAAGACTAGGGAGTTAGAGAGATGGAGAAATAGTATGGAGAGTAAAAAGAGTTTAAATATATATAGAAATAAACAGAATATTAGGTGTGAGTTAATATATGATAATAGTAAGGAAAGTAGTTTATTGTTTAAGGCTCGAACGGGATCTTTAGCTACAAAAGAATATACATGTAAATGGAAAAATATGGGTGATTTATTTTGTAAATTATGTAAGGAAGGAATTGAAAATGAATGTAAATGTTTGAAAACAGAAAGGGTACATATAATGAAGTTGTGGACAAATAAATATGAAAAGAGTGATTATACAGAAAGTGAATTATTGTTTTTTATGCTGGGTTTGGAAAAAGATAAGGTGGAATTAGATATTAAGGCTATAGAGTTGACAAAAATTATATTGTGGAAATGGGATGGAGCAGAATATGGGAAAACTTAAGAGTGGGGAATGGAAAATTAAGTGGCTAACAGGTTTATCTGGGCATAATTGCTGAGATATTCTTGACTTCGTTTAAGGAGAAGCCATAATACATCGCATCACATCAACTGTTCTATATAAAAGTTGCCTTAACCAAAAACAATATGGTGTTATATTGGTTATATTGATTACAGTTATTAAAAAAAACTGAGGATAACAAAATATGCAGATACTGAACACGGTGACAGAATTATGTGACTATGACTTGGATTCAAAATACTAAGACTTTTTTGAATTTTAGACTGATATCTTGATAATGAAAAAGGAGTTAAAAGATGGCCACCATAAAAAAAGGAAATCAAAAAATTTAGGCATACTAGATCCAGATTAAAACATCTCATTAAATATATAAACTAGAAACTACATTTCAGTCTCATCTATATGACTCAAAAACTATTTTTAAAAATTTTCTTCAATTAATTAAATTAGATAGTTTTGAATTTTGATAGAATAGATAATAAATTTATTATACTATTAAAAAAAGTTTTATTTCATTCCCATTCACTTTAATAAAAAATGGTATTACTTATTTTACATTAAAGCTATAGATGTAAAAAAAAACCTTTTTGTTTGTTCAAAGTAGTTAAGAAATTAAAGCCTTTATGATATTCAGGAATAAATCCTTGAAAGAATTAAAAATATTGTAAAAAATTTTCTCAAACCTATATAAGTTGCAACAGACTGTTATTTAATCAGTGGTTGAGTCATTATTAGTACACGAGATATATATAGCCTAAAAGTTAAACAGTTGTAGTGAGAGAAATTAGAACAGAAAAGTACATTAGATAACTCAGTTGGCTCAAGATATTACAACATAAATTGGATAGAAAGAAAGAAATAGTGGATTGACACCTTTCCTACCACGTGAGTTCTCAACCATTCTAGATATCAATATGGATATCTAACCAATAGATATAACAAGCCATCCTCGTGAGATGAAGCTATGTGAAGAAATTATGAGAAACCTGCCTCGTATTATAAGTAAATAAATACATACTAAAATTGACCATGGAGATTTTGACCCTATCGTTAAAACATCCT
Source organism: Epiperipatus broadwayi (assembly GCA_028023455.1). Classification (NCBI taxonomy): domain Eukaryota; kingdom Metazoa; phylum Onychophora; class Udeonychophora; order Euonychophora; family Peripatidae; genus Epiperipatus; species Epiperipatus broadwayi. Next base: position 4,733,712 of record JAQFVV010000058.1, read on the forward strand.
TAGAAATCTTTAATATTTTGGTTGGAAATGTCTATTCAAATGATATACAAATCCAAAAAGTAGTACTACTATAAATATAAGTCAAGTAAAAGAATTCCTAAGACCATAAAAGTTAAGATAAATGAAAGGAGTAACTTTACAATATTTTGGGTTGGAAATTCCTATTCAGATCATCTACAAATCAGATATAAGTCAGGTGAAAGAATTCCTAGAACCATAAAAGTTGAGCTAACTGAAAGGAGAAACTTTACAATGCTAACTAAAATCTTTGAGGTGTCATCTTTTAATGAGGTAAGATTCATTATTATATTTTAGATAGGATATGATAGATTTAAAGCTAGCTGACAAATAATTAGACTATTCCCTTGTATTATATAAGCAATTGCAAATTACTGTAAACTATTTAATTGATATTATAAATACTTCACTGAACAATCACATTCAAATAAAACAGGCAAAACACACTATATATATTGCCACACACAGCAAGCTAGAAAAATCAATGTATGCCCTCTAGCTTGCTGTGTGTGGCAATATATATAGTGAGTTTTGCCTGTTTTAACAACAGTTATACACAAGCATAAGAGGAGATGGTCATGTGATGTTTATTTACATTCAAATAAGTTACTAGGACAAATTACAAGCAGATTCTAAAGAACCATTTTAAAATAAACATGCAAGTATGCCCATTTTATCTATTTGCAAGTTTATTTAAAACTGGTTCTTTAGAATCTGCTTGTAATTTGTCCAATGCTATTCGGATGTGATTGTTCTATGAAGTATTTACATTTCTAAATATTACATATCTGATCAGCAATATAAATGGATTTATGTGATTAAAATTATTGGTATTTCCTTGTTTTATACTTCTTTGTTGAAATATCAATGATTTTCCAATAGAAAATAAGATACTTGTGAGTTTTCAAGTAAACTAAGATGGCAGTCCATATTTTCCACAAATCACATGATCACCATCTCTATACTAGCACAATTATTGTAAACAAAGGCAAAACTCTCCATACAGTAGTGCCACTCTGTGCCAAACAGAGTAATCAATGGATGCCAGAAGGCTTGGTCATAAAATCCCTATCTAGTGCCTACTCATCCAATATCCCCAGATTAGTTTCTGGCTCTCAGATCCAAGGCTCCTCACTGATGATGGCCACAGCCAGAAACTAGTCTGGGGATATTGGATGAGTAGGCACTAGATAGGGATTTTATGTACAAACCTTCTGGCATCCATTGATTACTCTGTTTGGCACAGGGTGGCACTACTGTATGGAGAGTTTTGCCTTTATTTTCCATAAATCTAAAGTTTCAAGAGCCTATAATCTACCGAAGACGTGTTAGTTGTTAAATTAAACCAAAATTAATAAATTGATTGTTAAATTTAAAAAGAAAAAAGGAATAAATTTCATTATGAAACTTCATTTCAATTTTTTAAAAAATTTATAATGTGAGAAGCTATGAGACACTCTTAATATCAGTTGGTGCAGATCACCATCTCCAACACATATATACAATCGGTGCTCGGTTTATATTAAAATAGCAATTCCTTAAATTTTAATGGATAGGCTTCAATCTTCTCACCCTTCCAACTATTCAACTGTCCATTTCATTGAAAAACTGATGATGGAGTGCTGCATGAAATAGGTATATTAGGGATTATTTATGTATGTGGTCATGTGTATCGGTTACTTGAGATGGAGTGGAGGGCGAATAAAGACCGGAAAAATCCTAAGTTCAAATCCGTCTACTTACACATATAAGAAATATTCAGTATAAGAAAAGATTAATTGTGATAAAAAATGCACTATTATTCAGACATATTAATGAAAAAATAATTATAATAGCAGATATTTAAAAAGATAATCAAACGATTTATTGCTTAGTTGTATATAAAACGTTTGGAATATTGAAAACAATAAAGCAAAACAATAATTCATGGACCTTAGGTTCCAGTGTCCACCAGTCTGCCACAACATTAAACCAAGCAGGGCTTAATAGATGTTTATATCAGTCTTCTCACAGAGCTTGAACAATGCATTCTGGTGCCTGCGGCAAGCCATAAAAATACCGCATTTTTTTTTTTAAAAATGTCATAGCATCGGCCAGGACGCGAACCCGCAACCCGGGCAACTGCCCGCAAGTACAAGGCAGTCGCGCTGACCTCTCGACCACCAGTGCAATGCCGCATTTTTAAATGATAGAAAAGGCTTATTTAAAATAATCTATTGAGCAAACCAATGACTATAATTGGGAAAAATATGTATTAAATAATAATAAACATATTTATTAAATATATATGCAATATCTAATTTTAGGGTGCCTATTCAATTTGGAGCCTGAGGCTATATCACCTAAGGGAATAGCTCCGACGTTTCAAATTTCAGTGCATTTGACTTGAAAGGACTACTATAAAGAACTACTATTAGGATTAATTATTTCTTCATTAATTCTCCATTATACTCATGCACTATTTATTTTAAACTAATACATATGCTTAAAACATGTAATTTGTAATCATAGAAAGCTACATTTTTTTATCAGTTAAGACTATGATTTTATTGCATATAATAAACTTCTTTTATAGTAAAATATATAAGCGTTATGTGTAGATATAATTTCAGTTAATACAATATTCTTTTTGTTTAGTTTTAAAATCATATCACGAAAGCTTTTATTAATAATTCAAATAAAAAAGAAAAGATTAAAGTAAAAACAATAATTTAATGAATTCCAGACAATATTGATAAATGTCAGTTGCGCTATTGAAACTGAATCTGATTATTTTAAAAAGATTTAGTTAGTTTTTGTTTTTATGGAAGTAATTTAAGCCATAAATGTGCTTAGCTAACATTAGTTTTATTAAAAATATTACAAATGTTTTTTTTTTTATTATTAATAAAAACCCAAAATATCAAATAAAATAAAAAACTATCTACTTAGCAATAAATCTATATCAAATTTTTTTGTTTTAACTTATTATTATTATTTGCATTAAAAATATTATTCCATTAAATGTACACTACCCCGGAGCCATATATTACACTTGAATAAACTGGATATCATCACCAGTTCAGGTTCTGACAAAAGCTTTCTTCAATTAATAACATTGGAGTATCGCCACACATCCGTTAACTTGTCTTTATTTCATTTAGACTGGCTAATAATCTAAGACTTTAACTTCTTAATACTTAAACCCAAGTTAATTTACTTAGAAAAAATATTTAAACGCACATTGATTACGCAAGTAATATTTACTAAGGCTGTAACCTCAAGAAAGTGATAGTAGGGACCTCTACAGGTCTTAACCACAATCTTTTATTCCTAAACGTAAGCTTGTGGTTAAGACCCGTAGAGGTCCCTACTATCGCATTTTTACGCGCACATCCTAAACGTAAGCTTGTGGTTAAGACCTGTAGATGTCCCTACTATCGCATTTTTACGCGCACATCCTTGAGGTTACAGTCTTAGTAAATATTACTTAGAGAATTATATAGTTCTGATACTAGACCAGTAATTATGTTTCAGTGACCACAGTTTTATGGAGGCTGTTGATATTTATAATCAACCACTTCGGACTATTTTAAGTATTTGCTTTAATACATATAATTCACTCTAGATACTCTTTTTTACTACAATTTACGGTATGCTTAAGTAATCACTGATTTTTAGATGTTAGAGCTACATCCATATTGCTAGTTTTAGATTCTGGTCTATAATCATTCTCCAAAAACCTACACATTCAGCATCAAACCTTTACTCATTTTATAACAATGTGGAGTTATAGATATAGAATTACTGTATAATTTTCATTGATTTTTCAAGTTTATAATATATGGATCTATGTTGGAGCCAATAGACTGAATTACTGGTTCTAGTATAGACCTCGAAAGTAAGAAGAGAAACTTATGTGATGTTGTTTTAAATATATTATATTATAATGGTAACAATACCTATGCTATTAATTAGAGAAAAGTTACAACAGTAAAGTGAACAATTTAGCCAAGAGAGAGAAAAAAAAGGTATGGATTATTGAAGTAGTAAAAAAGTGCATATATTAATGGAGGGGAGAGAGAAAATTATATGTATGGACACATTAAAACTTATTGTTAATTGTGTACAGTAATCCAAGACATCGCTATGTGTTATTGAAAAGTTAAAATTGTAACATTAACAAGTATAGTGCTTAAATATATATATATATATATAATGCATGTGAATGTGTGAAAAATTATTTATGTGTTATCTTATTACAAATACTTTTTTAAATATTCTGACTCGGTTGGATAGGGTTGAGGATACAAACTAAACTGTCTGCTATAGGTCAGATTAAATAAAAGTGATTAAAGTACTGTGAATAAATATTAATTAAAATTAATATTTACTACAATAATATAAAAAAATTTATTAAAATTCAGGCATAGATTGAAAATTATACGTTAATACAGTAATTAGTTTGAGATTTAACGGTCAAATTTATAAAGTTTCATTTTTATAAATAAAAATGTTGTTTAAAGTCAAGGATAGAAATATTAATATAATTATCTTGTTTTATATTCCATTGAGATGAGTCATTAAGTTAGAGAATGACTGAAAATAAAACATATCACCTGGTAAATAAATCAACATATTTTTGAAATAACAAATAGCTTGCTTTTGATTTGTCAAATACCAAATACCATATAGTAAAATAATAAGGATAAAAAAAGCCTTCTTTGATTTCATTTGTAGTTAATTTGTTGCAGTTGTAAGTGAGTTAAAAGAAGATAAAATGACGCCACTAGACACCCATGTTTAAAAATTTAAATACAGTACATAACTTTCCAAAAATTAGCAGAAACCATTGTAGGGGAAAAAAAAATTACAATTTTCTTGGTAAAAATGAAATGCAAAACAGTATTAAAAAGCTGCAAGTTGTCAAGCATTGGTGGCCTAGTGGTTAGCATAACTGCCTTCCAAGCAGCTGGCCCAGGTTCGCTTCCCGGTCAACGCTTTGACATATATATATAAAGCTGTAAGTTAACATTAATATTTTTCAATTGCAGCTGTGAGGAAATTATTTACTACTAGTACAAATTAATATGATTTACAGCTTTGCCAACCTTAGTTGAGTCACTGTCAAACTTTTTAAAATGAAATCAATAGTGAGTAGGGTGATTTACACTGTAAAGTTGTTTTATAATTTGCTTTATCATATATTCTAAAAGATAAAATGTGTCCCTGAGTCAATAACTTGTCTGTTAACCACAGAATGTGAAAATTGAAAATTAGTAAATGAATTAATATAAAAATGATAACATAAAGTAAAGTGAACCTATAAAGAATAATAATCTCTAAAGCTACAGATGAAGAAATAGAATTATAAAAAATTGAAACGTAGTAGAGAAAATTTTCAACTTAAAAAAAGACCTTTTAAAGCAGATAGTTGTTTTAAATACTGTCAAAAGTTAGATTTTTAAAATCAGATTGTACAGAGTAAAGTGAAACATAAACAATGGTCAAAATATTAAGAAACACTTTCAGAATGGTTTTATTAAAATTTGGTAAGAATTTAGTTTAAAATGATCCAATAGTTAACTAAATTACTTCATTTAAGCTAGCATTTAATTGATAATAGATAAATTAATGTGTAAACTTAGTCTTTTAATTTTCTCTCCTGTAAGATTTTATAATACTTTCATTTAAAATATTTTTTATGGAATATTAAACAATGAAAACTTTTGTTTTATAAAGGGGTCTCGTAAAGTAAATTAACAAATGATTTAATGTAGTATGTATACATATTTTTGAAAATGTTAAAGAAGGTTAAATAGAATTTCAAACCCAACCAGAAACATATAGAAAGTAGGCACACAATGCCAAGAATCTGTGTAATAGGAGATGTGCTTACCGTATAAGATTGATTTAATGTAGTTGTATGGAAATGCAATATGATTTTGTATATGCTTCAAATTTTTTCACCAATTTCATAATTATTTTACTGAATTAATATTTTATAATTAGACATAATAAGTTACATCCATTTCTTTATTCAATTCTCAATCTAATTGCCTAACATATAGTTTACTATACATGTTCCAAGTGTTCCCAAAGTTTACTAGACTGTAAATAATTTATTGAGTTAGAATAAATATTTAAGGAATAGTAAAATCAGCCCTCTGAGTCCAGAAGGGGTACGAAAAAGTCCTTCCAAACAAAACTGATTTGTGTTAGCCAATATTACTTATGATGTTTAATCCAAGTGAATAAGTAATAGGGATTATTGCTATGGAAATATAACCAGTTCATTATTGTTACTTTATTGAGATGATATCTTTGAGTAATCAAACTATATAAATTGATGATGATGGGTGGATCTTGCAATGCCAACTAATACAGGGCTAAATGAATTTAATTTGTTATGCTCAAATAAGTAGGTGTTAGCAGAGCTTGAAATCAGTTCCCATCACATACATAGTGTGCAATAAATATTATTATTTGCACATACCGATTATCATTGTTGACATTCAAATGCTTGAAATGAGCTCAGGATCTGTTAAATAACTACATATATATATTATAACTGAAAGGTTAGTCATCAATAAATGGGTTTCTATTGGAAAGCCAAAAACTGTAAACGAAAAGTCCTACCCCAGATTGTAACAGCTAAAATTAAATGATACTATATAAAGCTGTTACTACATAATCCAGTGATGTCCCACTGTGAAGACCCAATGCAACATTACATGAAGGTACATAAATTACCAAAAATAAATTATATGACTCTTTTAATTAACTATTCTCCTTAATGATTGGAATTTAAAACTACACTCCTGAATCTTAATTTTATGATTTATAACTATTCTCTTCAATGACAATATCTTAAAAACTACACTCAGAATTTTAATTTATGATTTTATTTGAGACCCGATGGCAGACCATAGACAAGATAGTATAATCTATGAAACTGCTAATCATTACATGGTGAATACAAGCCATTAAACCATATAGTAATAATTATAATAAGCTCCATGACATCATAAGTGGTAGCTCATCATGTATTCAGGTTTAAAATACAAAAATGTTGTACAGGGTAGATGCTTTGCAATAGAAGGTAAGCAATATGTATTCTAAGTATTTCTTCATTAACCCAAATATCAAATCAAGTCAATAGCAATGAAACTCTTAGGGATAAATAAGGCATCTACTATAGTTTAAAATAAAATTAAAAATAAGTTCCATTGTTATATTGGCTAGCAAATTTATTATTAATTTAGGTACTAATGTCGCAAATATCAATAGAGGTGACAGATTTTGGATTATACTCCAGAATTGACAAAGCAAAGCAGCAGTGATGCAGAAGGTAAATGGGAATTTATTATATCTTATACATTACATAATACTCAAGGACAAACATTAAAATATTCTCTGGATGTTTCCATAAACCTTGTATACATCATCATCAGGGACAATATGGGCTCTAATATTTATGGTCTATTTATTATATTGGATTTCTGATTCTATATGTGACTAATATCAATGGCACAGATAAGTTGTCAAATTAACATTTATTTACAACTCAATAAATATGAAAATAAAACGATAACATAAAATAGCATCACATATATTTGTTCTACATGGCCGATGTACATTAATTAGGTAAGTAATATTTACTAAGGCTGTAACCTCAAGAATATGCGTTACAGCCTCAGTAAATATTACTTATGTAATCAATGTGCCTTTAAATAAATTTATAATTACAACTTTAAATTATCGTAATAGATTTCTAACTATAAGATCTTTCCACTGACTCATTGTAAATCGAAAGATTTCACGAGTATTAATGTGTAATAAAAAATGTGGACTTAATCAGTGAAGTATTGAATAACTTCACGCTCTCAGATCTAACCGCTTCAGCTTCACCTATTTAAATAGAAAGTTGGTTGAAGTAAAGAAGGGTTCTCCTCTTTTCTTCCAAAGCGTAAGCTTGTGGTTAAGACCTGTAGAGGTCCCTAATATCACATTTTTACACTCATATTCTTGAGATTACAGCCTTAGTAAATATTACTTACATAATCAATGTGCATTTAAATAAATTTATAATTACAACTTTAAATTAATTAGGTAAGTAAATAAGCAAAATAAAATAAATACTATCCCATGCACATATGTCTGTGCATGGATATGTGCACAAGTTTGAGATATACAATCTAAGAATTTATTACAAATGTATTGACTTTTATTCTTATGAAGATGAGGATAGATTCAAATACAGCCAATGGCACCTCTAATATGTCAAAACCAGAACCAATGCATTTATACCACAAATTATAATAACAATGACAACAATTGGAATTGATAAACCTATGAAATTTGATTATAATGAAATATGAAATCAAAACAAAATTTAAACACCAATTCAGCTGAGTTGGGATATCATATAATGTACCTATAATAAATTATGACCATAATTAACTTAAATGCCACTTTATGGCTGATGACAGAACATGTGAAACAGACATTAAGAGGAGGGAAATAATGTAAGCATCATAATGTATGGAGACTCTACTCAAACATACATTACATAATGAGGAATAATGACATACTTGTGGGTGTATTCACCTGTGCAAGGAATAATGAACAGTAAATACCCTGTGGGTTTTCTAACCATTATCAGAGCAACTAGTATAATTCCAGAATATTCAGCGGATTAATCACCAACAATGAAACAATCTTAAAGGATATGCAAACCAATGGTAATAATTATTTTGTGGATTAGACCAACATAAGATGATATAAAGAATATAATATGAACACTTACTTCCCAGATAAAATAGAAATAAATCACCCTCATTAATCTACTAGATTGGAAGCACATGCTGTTTTACAAACATGATTCAAGACCAAAAGATGTAATAAAACTTTACTATAAGGAACAATTGAGATAACGGTCGACCATAGACCAAATGGTGTGAAGGAACATTGATATTATAACATGAGTATAAGCACAGAACCGTAGAAAGATGTAAAGGATTAAACCATGTGGTAATAATACATTATAAAATTATTGAACTAATCATGAAACCCTTCCACAACTGCTGTTTCCTAAATTGACTTTGGTCAGTCCCTACATCTAAATTAACAAGTAATCATTTTATACAATAGATTATATATACTATGAACTTACATATTTATAAGATAATATAAAATACAATAAAACATAAAATGCATATTCATGAAATTACTACACTAGGTTCAAATACATGTTATTTAAACCCATTGGCTGTTAGCCAATTAATTAACAGCACATTTCTTCAACTTAATGACAAATATAATTTAAATACTTTTTTAAAAAAAAAAATAACAATAGAATCTTAAACGTTGATTATATGCTTCTTCATCTCCCTTTATATGAAATACTCATAAATTAGTCAATTTGCACATAGGTTCTCTGACAATCTGTGATATCTGAGAGGTAGGATATATGTATTTTAATCAAATTATTCTTGAAAGTTAATGAAATTGCATGGCTTTGTCTTAGGGTTTATTCCGAAATTGAAATATTTTATTACCCCTAATTTATGAATATTGAAGACAAAGAATGATTGTTCCAGCAAATAATTATCCCACGAATACTATAACAAATAAAATAATTTCTTGGTCAGTGGTTATTTCTTCGAATACTATTGAAATTTTGAAACGATAACTCACAATGTTGTTCATAACATAAGTTCAGACTGGGACTGTAATTAATTCTTCATCATTCATACAGTAGCATACAAAAAATTAAAATGGCATTACATTCTGCACATATATAACACTTCCATATATGTTAAAGTTCGTGAAAGCAAAATTTATCCAAAGTTAATACAGTACTTCCTTTTGGACTTTCATAACATGACCATGGGTGTCAAAGTTATGAAGGTAAAACTTTATTCGAGGCTAAACATAGTCTATAAACAATAAAAAATTTCAAATAGACTGACCTTTCATAGCTGCTATCCCTGTTGTCACAGTTAGCAATAATTCCTGTGCATTTCAGTTGTAGACCTTGTGGAAGATGATCGGCAGCGAGATTCATAGTTGGAGAATCTCAACAGATTTGTTAGGATTTAGCTATACATTTTTTTATTTATACTTGATAATATTGCAACTTAAATTACTTAAGAGGAGCTTTAATTTAACTTCCTTCTTTATCTTTACATTATTCTCTCCTTTTTTAAAAGATAAGTTTTCGTTATATGTTCAAGAGTAAAAAATAAAATTATTTATTTTTTTATACACTTGCTGTCACTACAGCAATTCCCCCCCCCCCCCCCAAAAAAAAATCTTTGCAGTTCTATTTTCTTAGCCAATTTTCTTCTCATTTACATATCGCTAATAAATAAAAAAGAAAATGAAAAAAAAAAAATGCGTTTATCTTATCATATCCTATAAATTAATTTAAAAGAAATTAAATAAATTCTTCAATTAAATCAAAATAATCTTTAGGATTATTTAAAGAGAAAATCAAATTATTATACTTGATGTAATATGCTGTTTGATTTTTAGGTTAAACACAGTTTATCTAACTTAGTGTTTGGAAACAGAGCAAAACTAATATATGAAAGAAAGGGAATAAAAAAATTACACAATAATAATAATAAATGGGATTGCATAATCTCACTGTTCAATAAATTTGAACACAAGGGTCAAGCTTACTAAATGCCAGCCATGATAATCAAATCATCAAGAAGAATATAGAGAAATTTTTAAACTAGTTCTACAACCCTATATTTTGTACTAAAATATAAGGTTATAATATATATTAATAATTTTAACAAGCTTATAAATAAAACCATGGTTTATCAAATATTAGTTGTTGCATATAAGTGTAAGGAAGTAGTTTCTTTCTTCTTTATAACCTAAAGCTGAATGTACTTTTGATGACGAACACCAGCAAATATGAATTACAAATACAAGTGAGGGGAAAAAATCAGTACTATATATACATAGGATTGAATCATAAGAATTTTATGCTCAATGCTTTCCCAGAATGGAGTATTAGATATACATGTGATATGACGTGATTAGCACCCAGGAACTAATCTCTGGGGATAATTAAAAAAAATAATATTTATAGGTATGTAAATAATTTTGAATTGGATACAGGCACTGACACATTCAATCTATGTATTGTTTTAATAACAAGGAAATATATTTACTTGTTTTTACCTTCTAGTAAAAAGGAGTAAAATATTTATTTACTGATTAGCATTGCTTAATTAACTGAGTTGGTTAGGCTCTGGTATGATTATAACCTGAAAAAAAAATTCAAGCTCTTCTTCGCCTGAATTCAAACATTTGTCTGTTTGAAAGTTTTTGATGCTTTGTACTATTCAAACAGTATAAAAACTGTTTTTTTAAATACTTTTAATTATTATTAATAATGCATGGGTTAGTATGAAACACAATGCTTTATGTGATAACACTCTCCTATCTTCTTCAGGTGTTTCTGGCTTTTCCATTGTTAGCTTGATCAAGAATCAAACTGATGACCTTCAGATTCATAAAAACTGAACTTTAATGTGATATTCTAACCAACAAGATTATTTGGTCTAAGATAACAATTGGTAGAAATTTTATATACTTCTCTACATGGGATCTTCTGATTTCTCTCCTTTTCCTTATAAGGGCAAAGTTCCAAACATCATGGATTACCACACTGGGTTGACTTATGAGATCATTTGCCCTTATCATGTGGGCATCTTCTTTAAATTTTGTGCCTTTCTTCTCTGCCTAATATTCTTGTATTTTCTTAATCCAATGTATATTCATTGTTATATGCATAATTTATATAAATCAAATTAAAGTTGCTTTAATCATTACTTTGTCATCCTTTAATCTTTTTTGATGAGACAGATTAATATGAACTAAAGAAAATCTGCAAATAAAATGAACAGCTTACTATTAACTAGAAATGCAAGAAAATAAAAACTCTATTTATGAAAGACTATGCAAATATGGAAAAACATATATCAATGAAAGTAACCACATCAACAGGAAAATACAAGAATTATCAGGCAGAGACAAAAAAGTAAAATGAAGAAAATTTAAAGAGGCTGCTCACATAACAATGATAAATAACCATATAAGTCAACCTAGTGAGGAAATCATCCACTAATCTTGCCCTTAAGAAAATGTGAAGAAATTGGGAGAATTCTCATGAAGAATTTTTATTGACGAAGCTTAGTTAGTTGGAATATCACCTTAATAAATTCTGTATTCATGAATCTTTCCATGCAAGCATTGTCATTGATCAAGAAAACATCATCTGACAAAGAAAGAGAACTATATCTAAGTAAATACGAAACAATTCTAAGAATCTCAATCTAATATTATAGCAACCCTTTTCTGATAAAAATGGATACCCACTTCCATGTATGGTCTAAGATGTTTATATAGACACTAGTGATTGGCATTTGACTGAAGGAGTTTGAGATTTTTAATTCAAAGAAAGTTAAATAAACTCCATTAAGCAAGCTAGGATAATCTCTCTTGAAAGCAGACTAACAAATAGTCAATTTTAACTTTCAAATCGCACTGAAACTACTTATTACTTTGAGAATAAAGCTGTTTATGTTCAAAGCTAGATTGGTTTGTAAATGTATAAGGGGATACATAAAAGTAACCAGAATCATTTTCTGGCTTGTGCACCTGTTGTGTTTCTGCTGGTATATACTTAGTACAGGAATCATGGTGCCACTGAGCACATTTTTTTTGTAAAGTGCATTTCATGTATTTGACAATTTTTATAATGATTGAAAAGTTCAAACAGTGTGAAATTCTGTTTCCATTTACAGAAAATAATAAGGAAAACAGTTATTATGATTGAAACTACAAGCAAGCAGATCTTAAAAAAACACAAGTTTATGAGTGGTCTAATTGAAATGCTAAATTCCCCACATCCTTAAAAGGTGTGATGAATAAAGTCCAAAGTCAAAACAATGCTGATTAGTGTTTTTTTTATGCAAATGACATTTTCCCCTCAGATTTAGTTCATAATAGTCAGGCATTTTATATGTAAATTCTGAGACATTTATCTGATGTGGTAAAATATAAATATCCTATTTTGTGGCAATGAGAAAAGTGTAAGCTTTACCCTGACAAAGTATCATTTCTCAAAACTTTGACTGTGACACTTTTTAATTAAATTCATCAAGAATCAGCTTATCTATCAACCATATTCTCTTGATCTCATTATGTGTGATTTTTTTTAAATATCTTGAATGAAAAAAGTCATTCTTTTTTTTTTTGCGGACTTAGACATGGTGAAAAAAAAATTCTGTGGGCATTAAAAAGCATCACTTTGCAAGTGTTTACAGACTACTTTGAAAAATGAAAAACACATTTAGACTGATGAATTACATCAAATGAACAGTGATTTGAAAGAGATTAATTTTTATAACACTTAAAAATAAATGAACATTTTTTATTACAAAATTCCAGTTACTTTTAAAGCATCCCATCATAAATACATGAGAGTAACCCACACAATACCAAACAATACTAAGATTCTCAATTAGATGTATATAAGATAAAAAATTCTGCATAAGTACACATTATGAGTCTAATAAAACATAATATGTATTCAACAAACTGAAGGACTTATATAACTGGAGTTAGAGTATGTAATAGATTTGATCAGGAGGACTAATTTAACAATATGGTGTTATGACCGAGCAATGGCAATTGATTATCAGTGAACATTTGTTACTGCTTGTCATTTCCATGATGCAATTTATTTTGGCACTGCAAATTCATAACTACATCATGGCAAAATCATAACTACATCATAAAACTTTTACATCTTTTCAAAACATGTTAGAATAATTTTAAGAAATATGTTTTTCTTTGATTACTTGTTACAGCTTTACTTTTGTTTGCTCATATAATAAAAAGAAATAATTTGGGCCTGATTGTTGCATATTGCAAAATATATAATGGAGTAATTTCCCACATATATTTAAAAAAAATTGAAATGAGGAATAATAGTTGATCTATGCACTTTATATTACAAACAAAAATAAATTACCTATTAATTAACAACACTTTTTTTTAAAATAAATTAAAATCTTTATTGTTATTAATCAACATTAACAGCATTTGTATATTTTCAGTAATAGTGTGGAAAAAAAAAAGAAAATTCATATGCACGAGTGTTATCATGAAACATATCTTAACAAGTATTTCCTTCTGGAGCATTTAGTTAAATGGGTGTTTTTTCTAGGTTATGGATTCTGTAGGATTTAGCATCACAATTTGAGTGCTAAAGATCCATACATTAAAGCTCAGCTCTTTCGTTTCTGGTGCTTAAACTGTTTGTACAAATGTCATCATAAATCATCTTAGCCATTTTCTTATATCAGCAATCAGTCAGGGATATGGTTAATTTTTGGTAGATTTATTGCACGGCCTATTTTATAATAGTTTTATTATATTTTTTGTTAAATACATTTATTGATACCTAATTGTATACATTGTTAAAATTATATTGAAGGTGGATGTATATAAGTCGAACATGTATGTTGTATAGCATTCATGGCTTTTCATGGTTTAGATTAGCTGAAAAATTACAGTATATTTTAAATACAGAATATTTTTAAATTTCTATGAATGAGCAATGAAGTTTACTTAATAAAAGCTTCACGTGATTATTTCACTTACTTTCAATAACAACATTATAATCCAATCTATTAGTCTAATCTATAAAGATTTATTAGCAGCTTTAACAATCAATGGGAATTATATACCAGTGTCAATCAAGTCTTTGTTATAAAGTTAAAAGTGCCTATAGTTAGTGTGCAACCAAGATTACCAAAGTATATAATCACTAGCCTATTATCAGCTTTCATCATCATCAGTAATATGCTAATTATTGTGCTGTCCTTTACATTTTAAAAATGATACATATATGATTAATTAATGTTTTGAATGTAATGTAACAATTATTGATTTGGATTAACAAGGTTTGAGACTCAAGTCATAGCTTGGGCAATATAAAAAGGTAAAATGACTTCTAGATGTATGCATGATAAACTTCAATATTTTCCCTGATAGAAATCAACAATTGTGAAGTGGCCTGGGACTTTACTATATAGCGTCGACTGAATACAAGCGCATACAATAAATGCCATTAAAGCGTAAAGTAATTGAACAGATTACTATTTCTAATACATAAAAAGCAAATTTAAATACAAAATACTAAAGAATAGGCTGGTAGGTTCACTTAAACCACTAAACATCACATGATCATTATTTCTTAAGCTTGCTCATAACTGTTATTAAAACAGGCAAAATTCTCCATAGAGTAGTGTCACTAAGATAGGGATTTTATGCACAAGCCTTCTGGCATCCATTGATTGGCCTGGTTTGCATTGAGTGGCACTACTGTATGGAGAGTTTGGCCTGTTTTAATAGGTTCACTTAACTTTGCAATTTAGTTCTAAAGATAAAACCAAATCCTAGCTTCAGTGCCTGTGATAATAAGATCCCTGAATCAATAGTAGTGAGCAAAGCACACTATAATCACACTTTTGTTTTATGATCAGCCAAAAATAGCCATTTACTAATCAATAACTGGATGGTTATATGGTGCAGATATATAAAGCAACAATAAATATTTTTTTTAAATGTAATGGGAAATAAAGCAAAAACAATCACTGGTGAATTCAATAGTAAGTTTTAGGGCTAAGGTTTATGAGTAATGTCCACAGAGTTGAAAGAACTCATAGCATAATAATTAACATATCTTTTCCCCAGGTCCACAACCTGGAGGTTGAATCTGAGATAAGTAAACAAACACACCTGTGATAATTTGTAGACAATTCATCTTACCATCAAAATTGGTCAATGAATGGGCATCTAACTGCTCTTAGATAGAAGTTTAAATAAGTATAATAATCTTAAACTTTATTTCTGATTGTTCTGCTTTGAATTCACTGTTCCAACTTAATGAAGCTAAGTAAAGGGCAAGAATTGGGTGCTCCAGATATAGCTTCATAGACTAGTTTTATCTATTTTTACATCTAATAAATGATAAAAGATTGTGGTAACTCCTTCACTAAAAATTAAGGTCAATACTAATCCCACTTTACACATGATCATCATCATCATCAACCATTATCAATTCACTGCAGGATGAAGATCTCTCCAAGTTCAATCAATCTTCTCCAATCTTCAGCTTCTCTTCTCCACATCACCCCTGCACAGTTTCTTATTTCATCCATCCATCTCACATGTGGTCTCTTTCTGGGTCTTTTGCAATCTCTTGGAATCCAGTTTAAGATTTCAATTGTCCATCTATTATCATCTTTTCTAGCAATAGGTAAAGCCCAACTCCACTTCAGTCTTTAAAATTTTTTCAATGAGGTCAATAACACCCGTTTGTTCTTTTATGCATATATTGTGTTTTCAAGCATCTCTTCATACTTCTTTGAGTGGTCTGAAGTGATAAACTATTGAAAATATTAAATACTAAAAATGTATTAAGATTATATTTAATGTTTTCAGTATTTTTTCAATGTATGAACTGGTATCTGCATTGACTTTAGTTTATTACTACGATTATAGATTACAATAATTATGTCATATATCCTCTTTACTATACTTTTTTATATTTTAATTAAGCTTTAACAACATGCATTGCATCAATTGCCCATCTAAACTATTTCATAAATATTAAGGCATAATAATTACTTTTTGACCACAAACACTCATGAAATATCATTGTATATATATATATAACCATTGGAAACTAGTCAACACTTAAACAATCCGAATATAGATAGCAATCAACAATCTCGAACTGTTAACAAGGCAATATCCTTTTAACAATAAATACGCGTGTGTGTGTTATTCACAACATTGTAATACTTCATTGAGATGAAAAGATAATATATATTATATATGTAATGTTTGTTTGAAAATTGTAAACTTTTCAAATACACTCATGTATTAGAAACAGCACATAATTAAGTATATAATACAGAATTTCAAGTGGAATTTATATTCATCTTTTCTTTAGATGCTGCTGGCCTGACCAATGACAGACTTGCATGGGAATGAAATCTAGAATACTGAATTTAAGATGACGCTCAGTTAAACCTTTGGCAGAAAAGCTTTATTGGAGAAAGCATCATCTTAAATTTATTATTCACAAATCTAAAAATCTCAGTTTCAATTCCTATGTTAGTACTGACCCTAATGAAGACAGCAACACCTGAAAAAGAGAATAGAACAGCACTAGATATGTTGTGTTTATACTAACCTGTATGCTATTATTAATAGTTGAATATATTTGAAAAGTTTGAATAAAATGTGAATTTTTATAAAAATGTTTACCTGTTAATTCTAGATGATGGAAGGAATTCAACATATAATTACAAATTATATATATAATATTTACTAAGGCTGTAACCTTTAGGAATAAGCGTCTGAAAAATTCGAAGGTAAGGACCTCTATAGGTCTTAAACACAAGCTTACGCTATGAAGAAAAGACCCTCTTTTCTTCATAGCGTAAGCTTGTGTTTAAGACCTATAGAGGTCCTTACCTTCGAATTTTTCAGACGCTTATTCCTAAAGGTTACAGCCTTAGTAAATATTACTTAATATAATAATGTGCGTTTAATAAAATTTATAATTACAAATTATATATTTGTAAATTCTTTTTAATAATTATAAGCCTTTACATTTTTATTAAAGGTTATTTATACAAGGCCTATTTTATATGTTTTACTAATATTTGACAAATCGTAAATCACATGAGATAATTTAAAGTTTTATGACTGTCCATTCATAATTAATGAAAATCATCTTGTTTATTGCAGACAACTTTAGGGTAAACACCTTTAATTAATTAATTTTTAAAACTTCATATCTTAAACTATGTAGGCAAATGGCTACCACATACCTGGCTTGTTCATCAATTACAGGTGTAAC
Source organism: Epiperipatus broadwayi (assembly GCA_028023455.1). Taxonomy (NCBI): domain Eukaryota; kingdom Metazoa; phylum Onychophora; class Udeonychophora; order Euonychophora; family Peripatidae; genus Epiperipatus; species Epiperipatus broadwayi. The sequence goes on from JAQFVV010000058.1 coordinate 4,751,677, forward strand.
ACTTCCTGATCTAGAGGGAGGATAAGTTGATCTGTCAGTATAAATAGGTTCCTCGTAGATGGGTGGGGTAGGTGATGGGTACACATGTCGTTCAGTTCTTCTCTCTGGGGAGGAGTAGTAGGGTTGTGATGTGGGCACTAAATAAAATGAATAAACAAAAAAAAAGCATAAGAAACAAATGCTACAACAGATTAAGCAAATTTGTTTTTCAGCTAAATTAAATGCTAGTTTAATCATAAGTATGTTATGATGAACAGAGTATATAAACAAGACATTATACTCTCACACTACCAACTGATCATTTTCAAAAACAGTTTACCATTTCTCAATATAATGCTTTAACATTAATACCATTTCTCCTCAAGTGGTCATTTATTAAAAAACAACTTTATCATCACCTTATTAATAACAAAACACTTCATTATTTAATATCTTTTTTTAACAATATCAAAACTATAATTGTTACAGTTTTTAATTAAATGATACTATAAATTATAAATAATAAAGAGTGATTGAAAACTCTGTACTCAAAATAAATCATGTAACAATGATATTAACTATACTTATATACTGCAACAGTGATGCATTAAAGATTTCATTCTGAATACAGAAAGGGTTATTGCAAAAAGAATTACAATATTGTGTGGTTGTGTGGATATACCAGTAGTCACTTTCAAATGAGAATGATCCTTGAATCCAGCAAAAAAAAAAGACCTTATACAATCAGTCTGTCAACCACAAATATATTTGCATACATTATTCTGCTCATGTGATAATTTGCAACACTATCATTTAACTTTACAGTTCTTTTTAAAAGTCATGAAAACTTTACTAATTGTAACACTTCAACACATTGTATTCTCAGCCATATGTTCCCAGTGCAAGCAAAACATAATTCTGTAATAGAAAATTCTATATTAATACATCCAGCAAGCAAAAGAAATGTGTTTATTAGTCTTACTATCATGACATCATAAATAAATGTTTTTAATGTCTTTTGTTATATCAGGGATCGTTCCTTATACAATAAATTGGATAAAATAATAATTCTATATACAACTAATTTAATTGTACTAAGTTGTAATATTGCAATAAAATAGCATCCTAATAACTCATAAAAAGCAGAACCAGTGAACTGGAGTCTGTGTTGCACCCTCTCACTTTTCTACTTAAAAATTGAATCAAAATATTTGATATGATCACATTCCCAAATTAACCCTTTCACCACTGAATAAATCATTGGCTGCATGAGGTAAAAATCAAAGCTTTTAATCGGCCAATTCACAAACTGACTCAAAGTCAATTATTAAAATATTTCACCTTTTATTAATATTTTCACTTTAGTTTCATTTGTAAAAAGTATATTAATAATTTGTCAGATTATGAAAGTGAACGAAAGTGTGTTCAAAAATAAATTTTGATTTATAATTTAAAAAATATTCAATTACGGTTGAAATGAAAAGAAAACGTCAAAAGAAACGTCAATCATCAATTCCACGTTATGATTTCTACTTTCCACTTTGCAATAAATAAATAATTCTTGCTAAAATCTTAACTATTTTTCTGAAATAATTGGATTTTTAGCACTGTTTTATCAAAATACTGATTAAAAATGATTTAATATTCGTTTACCATTTTCAAAATAAAACAAAAAACGATCGTAACTTTTTACTTTTTGGCAGCCATTTTCTTTGTTGTCAAAATTTAAACAGCCAATAAGATTCAAGAAAAGGCAGTGCTTTGGTTTTGTTTGACATATATGGTCATTTTTATTGATTTTTTTACTTGTAAAATGATTCAAAAGAGGGCAGCATCTTACAGAACTTTTTTTCTTCAAAAAAATGACATCAGAACCATACACGCAGTATAAAAACTAAGCGATTTACAGTGACGTCAAATTAACTCGTTTTTAAACGAATTGATCAGCTGAAGAATTTTAATAATCATCTAATTTAAAAGTTACTGAAGATTTCCACCCCATCACTGCCTAATAAAAAAACTTGAGATTTTTGAACCCTTAATTATTAAACTAGTATCTTTATAAGATGCTCAGAAAACATTATGTATAATATTTAGCTAATATTTTGAATGGAAAAAAGTTCGTACAATGATTAACATACGATCAATTCAAATTAAAAACTCTATTATCAAACCCATGTCACATAACAATTTCAGGAAGTCACTAAAATACAATGGCAAAAAATTTAAAAACAAAGTAGGAGCTAGTATACATCTTAATGTAACACAAGTGTTAATTTTAAATGTTTTAGATAAGACTTTCTATCCTGGAGTAATAACACATCCTCTCCTCTTTATGTAGAAGCTGCATATTACAAATAAACTTTGTCAGATATCCAAGTAATTTCAACAGTATCACAAGAATAGTGGACCAATTTGTTTAATATGTTTAATGTATTTGTGCTTCACAGGCTGATTTGTATATTCATTGCAAATCTCATCTGTAGTGTATTATTATTATTGTTTTGTCTTTTTATTTTTGCTCTTAGAGTTGGAATGGCTGTACTTATTTATGGGCAGTTGTTGTGCTTAATATTTAAATAATATATATTTATACAACAAAATTATGTTATTAATAAATTACAAATATTTTTTACTTCTATGTTATTAATCAATTTCCATAATACAAGTCCCAAACACAAACCCAGATTTGACTTCTTCAAGTCCATCCTCCACACATCGTCTCAGACTTAATTTTTTCAAGACATCTTTTATTCAATCAATGAAGCATTCACAGCTACCCACTTCATGGTATCATCAATTTTTTTTTTACATCTCTTTCTTTCTATCATAATATTTTTAGAATGGTAATAACATTAATGGTCCTGAACCGAAATGGTGAACTCTGGGTAATATGGCACGTAAAATAATTTTGCTTTCGCAGCAAACTCAATTGGATCAAAATATTACCAAAAAAATAAATATACAAAGATTATTATTTGTGTGTGTGTGTATCTTTCTACTGCTTACAAATTTCTCAAACGTAAACCCATATTTTTTTATTAACTATATATTCTGACATATAATAAACTTATAAATATATTAGAAAGTTTCAGTCGGGCTGCAATAAAATTAATAACTCAAGGTTAGAAAGATAATAATAGATCATGATTAAACTTGAACCTGACGTGTAAGACTTGGGTTTATTTGTTTGTTTTACTACCTGTCATTTTCATTTAACCTTTTTTAGGTAAAAACATTTCTGTCAGATGTAATTCTTCTAGAAATAAATAAACAGGAAAAAAAATTATGAGGGGAAGATGAAATTTGATAATGTAGACTGAAAGTATCAAAGTATATATATAAATCTTAGACATACTTAAAAAATAAATTAAAAAATATATTGCCGGTGCCAAATTTTTTGCACACATGCATTTGACAAGATCTTCTATGTAAACATATTCATGATTATTAGCAATCATTTATTAGTCTAGAGATTATTTATTAATATCACTTATTCCACCCCCCCCCCCATGTATAATATCTATGTCCAACTTAAAATTCCTTTTGACACACACACTTTGAGCATAAAGGTATCTGATAAAATTGAATAACAAACATTCAGCTGGTTAGGAGGTTAGGTGAAATTCTAATACTAAAAGATGCTACATTAAGCACAACAATTCCACTAATAGTCAATTAATTAGATGCTTAAGGATCAAGTGACATTCAAACTGCAAAACTGATAGATCGAACTTTCATCTAGAAACTTTTGGTTATTGAATCCACCAATAGAGTGACAAACTATTTCCGTTAGTAATTCTATTAAAACTTACTATCTTCAGTTTGAGAAATGATCCAGAATTTTACAATTCATAGTCCTTTACTGTTACTATGGCATTAAAACATGCAGAATTATATAAAGAGTAAATGCTAATAAATTTCTGATAATACTGATGTACATAGATATTGAAAAATTTCTTTAGCATTCATAAAAATAAGAATTTATTTGTACAAGTTATCCACACACACACACACACGTAGCATAAGTTTCTATTTGTGAAACAATAATATTATATTTATTTAAAACTTGCCCAATTTGAGTATGATTTCATGTGCCTTAAATTTGTGTTTTAACAGGCTTAATTTTTTTCTTTTAGATAGCTTCCCATAACTAAAATAAATAACTATCCGATAATGATCAGTAAATGGGTATCTATCAATAATCAAGTTTGATAAGTTAGGCCTGTTTCACTGTTTCTATATATGGGGTTTTTGAAGCTTTTTTACATTCCCATTAAAATTTATTTGGCTATTTTAAAATTATTTCACTGTACAATATATATATATTTCACTGTACAATATATATATATATATCTTGAAACAAATTTGTAAAATAGATTTTCTACATTTGGATTAACTTATTAATTAAAATGATTACTTATATAGAAAAGTTATTGTCAAAAAACATGATAGTGACTGGATATCAAACGGCATCTATGAAAAAGCAGATTTCAGGAAAGATTGAAAAACTAGAAATAGCATTGCTAAACTATATTGAAAAATTAAAATGGAGGACTAACAGAATGAAAATCTATACATACATTAGTGAATTAACTCAAATACATCTTTCATGTCATTTGCTGTAAAAAAGATTGCTTTAATGTATAAAATGTTCAGTTTATTAATGTTCCACAATTAATTGGTCTCGTGAGATATTTATAAAAAAATATTACATTGATATAGAGTATTAGATTCATTTCTGTGATAGCTTATGAAAAGTGTTGACATTAAAAATATATGTTGATATCCCACTGAGTGTTTCGTTTAGTTGATCTTTTTTAATATCAAATAGTAATTGAATAAATTATTTAACTAATAGATTTGTCTAGAAATGTTAAAAGTTATTTGGTGTGCAGTTGAAATGATTTGAAACCTGAACATAATTTTTGACATTATAGTTGGTCTGGATTCAACCAACCATGTTAGCATTTAAGATCTACAATTTGGTACGAATTAGCTGTATAAACATGAACTTATTTATTTTTCTTTCAGATAGCTAGTTTATAATCAATCCAGGTAAGCATGTAATATTGGTCAACAAATTGGTATGCATCTATTCTTAGCTGGAAGGTAAAACACAGATAAAAAATTACACTGATAATCATCATCAGCTCAAATGGAAAGTTTGGAGAGTACTGCAGTTTTCTTTGTTTTTTTATTTATTTTATTTTATATGTCAAATGCATTGACTGGGAAGTCCAGCTGCTTGGAAGGCAGCTATGCTAACCACTAGGCCAACAACGCTTGATTCTCCTCTGTAAGGATCTGTTGAAAAGATTTTTGCTCCAAAATGGACTTCTTAAAATATTACTTTATGCTTTTATTTATATTTAATAATGTAGATTTAGAGAGTATATTAATATCTAATTTTATATGAAATGGGGTTATGTATATTTATTTGTACAGATCACATATGTAACCATATCTTTAGATTTGCAACATATTACTCCAAAAACTTATTAAATTTTGGACTCCTGCCTATTACTCTGGTCCATTATGAAACATGAACACAGATGTATTAATACATTTTAACATTATATATATAATAAATATAATGGCAATTAATTATTGTATATAGCCTTTCAATCAACAGAACAACTTTCAGTTAATTCCTTAATCTGCTTATCATATATAGGTGAATCCAGCTTCAGTATTGAAAAAAATATTAAAGGAACATGAATTGTTATATAAGCATCTAAAAAGTCAAAATAATAATGATTTAATGACTGCTTTAGTTTTCTTGGATCATGAAAGGACATGTAAATATAAATTTAAGTTTGATATTGAAACTGTTAAAATTCTTCATGAAAAGAGAAACCATAATAAGAAAATCTAAGGAGGCAATTTTAATAAATAGCAATAATATGAATATAATTAATAGACAAGCTGCTAACATTAAAATTCGGGATTCATGGGATTTGAGTTGATGACATTTGCTTCTGGTTTTTTTTTTTAATTTAACAGCAGTTGAGGCAGGCTAAGGATTTAATCTAAACTACTTCTGCAGTTTGAAAGATTGTATATAATTAATTACTGTTATATTTATTATTTTTATTATTACAATAGTTTTTTTAATTAATGGACATTTTATTTGTGTATATATATATATATGACGTAAACAAAGTAATGTGATGAATTCATATAATTAATTGGTGACATGTTTAGCAGTTATGTTGCTAGGAAACCGTCAATTACTATTGATAGCCATAAGGTTAAACTATTTTTCTCTAATATCCAATAATAGCTTTGGATTGTCTTGAGTTTAATTTGAAACAAAAGAAAGATTTCTTCTTTATTTTCAATCAAAATTGTTAAATGGATTTAAACCCAGACCATTATTTTTTATAAGAATATAACATAGGAGAATTATATCTCCTTTATTTTGTTTATATCATAGTAAATCCATGAAGATATTTAAATTATTATATAAAAATAGCTAAATATATCTATAAAACAAACCTACTAAACAAATACATCATTGCCAAGGCAGACTTCTCAAGTGCCTTTGATAGGTCTGTCTTCAAGGTGAAACTGATTGGTTGTGTAAAAATTTTGTTTTGTTTTTAAAATTTTTTTGGGTTAGTTTGTTTAATTCTGACTTTGGTGTGACTGATTTATTTTTATTGATTATTTTAGTTTTGATATATATATATTGTAACCAAAAAGTGGCAGAATTAATGATATAACACAAAACTGTTACAGTATAATCCGGTCATGGCTAGAGTGCACTGCGAAGACTCATTGCAGCAGTACATGAAGATACATTACATTACTCAAGATAAATTGCATGATTATTGAACTAATAATCATTTTCACTAATGACTATATCTTAAAAACTACACTTCAAAATTCGGAATTTTCAATTTTTATTTACATAAGATCTTATGGCCGACCATGAACTAGATAG